>OX336389.2:1288389777-1288998271 GCA_946902985.2 Meconema thalassinum | reverse complement strand
ACGGTCCAACATATCCTGGCCAACTGGAAAGAGTACCGGGATTTTGTATCGGACGAGCGGGAAAACCCATTCCAGACCGGGGCGGACTACCAAAAATACATGGGTAGGGACGGTACCTATGCCAGCGCCGTAGAGGTGACCGCTCTCGGCAAGGTGCTTAAAGTAAACATACATGTATACACTGATGTGCACTCGCCCCCGCTATTTACAACTGCGGAATTTGACAGGGACCTACACATACTGTTTACAGGGAACCCTAGGGCGGGACACTATACGCCCCTCACAATCACGCACAAACAAGACGGAGGAAAACCCACACCCTCCAAACAGGAAACCATACCCCCTACACCACAACACAGGGCGGGAAGTGACCCCACACAGGCGCAGGGCGCGAGCTCACTCGGCACAGGGAAGCCAGCAACAGGAGTCGAACTCGCGACCGCCTGGAACAAAAAACGGAGTAACAAGTGCAAACGGAGTCACATCTGCAGACACACCTTCCCAGGAGGGAGAAAGGAACAACACACCTACACAAAAACTGGGAACGGTCAATTCATTAAACGTTCACCAGAATCCCTGTACTTTTACAGCCCGGGCAGTAAAGAGAGCAGGCAATGTACTCAGTGGGCACACTTCGCTGACCGAGGCAAATAACTCGAGCCAGGAAGTAAACCGAGAGGCCAAGCGTGCCAAGTAAAATAAGCGGCCAGCTCCATGCCTTCCCAGCACAGATGTTACGCCAGTAGCAACAACAACAACATACACCCTATACAACACATCTTTGCAGGGCAAGGGACTCCAGGTATCGGCACTCACGATACACGCCAGCATAAATGGCCACAGGGTGCAGGCCCTAATTGACACTGGGGCAGCGGTAAGTTGTGTAAACAGAAAACACGTTACCGAAGGGCAGATACACGGTGTAACGGGTGACATCCGGCTGGTAGCGGCCAATGCTCAGACGCTAGAAAACACGGGGGTGGCAGACATACACCTCAGACTAGACCATTTTGCCACAACACACCCCATTTTCGTTATAGAACATCTTTCTGCGTCAGCCATAATTGGCATGGACTTCCTCGCCAAGTACGAAGCTAGCATAAATTTTGCTAGCGGCAAGATGCTTTTAAAGCATAACCACAGGCTCACCACACATCCCATGATATACACCCGAAACACAGATGGGATTCGAGCGGAGCGAGAAGTCCACGAGCACCAGGCCTCTACATTGCACACAATCAGCAAACGCACAGACACACACACAGATAAGGCGGCCAATCAGACTCACAGACAGGACCTGACACCGGAGCAAAATAAAAGGCTCGCGGAGCTCCTGGAGGCCAATAGGGATATCTTTGCCCATTCGATGAAGGATCTCGCAGTGACAGACCTTATCGAACACCACGTCACACTCACCAGTCACCGGCCAGTCCACCAGCCTCCCTTCAGGGAGAGTCAGAAGGAGAGACACGCCATCGACACTCAGATCACAGAGATGCTCGAGGCGGGGGTCATCGTCCCGGTAATTTCAAATTATAGTACACCGGTCTTGCTGACCAAGAAACGGGACGGTTCCCACAGGTTCTGTACTGATTACCGTAGGCTCAATAAGTTAGTCGAAAATGACAGTTATCCACTACCAAGGGCCGACACCTATTTGGATGCCCTCGGTGGGGCTAGCTGGTTCAGTTCGATGGATTGTTATAGTGGATTCTATTCAATCCCCGTCTATGAACCGGACAGGCACAAGCTGGCGTTCGTTACAGAGAACGGTCTATATACCTATACAAGGTTACCAATGGGCCTCCGTAACGCCAGCCAGACCTTCCAAAAGCTAGTGGATAAAACATTTTCAGGGCTAAAATGGCGTTCAGTATTAGTCTACGTGGACGACATAATGGTCTTCTCCAACACCTTTGACGAACATCTCGTACATTTGGAGGAGGCTTTCGCAAGGATTAGAGAGGCAAAATTAAGGCTTAAACCTGAGAAATGTCAATTTTCCAGACAGCAGATTAACATATTGGGCCACATTGTAAACAGAGAGGGCATTATTCCCGACCCAGCGAAGACTGACGCAATAACGGGCATCCCAATGCCCACAAATTCGAAACAATTGCGCAGTTTTATTGGACTCGCCTCTTATTACAGAAAATATATCCACAGATTCGCGCACATCGCCCATCCCCTAACCGAACTCACACGTGAGAAGACGCCCTTCAGCATTAAACAGGAACATATAGATGCCTTCAACACACTGAAGCAACTATTGACCTCACCACCATTACTGCAACATTTCCATAGTGATAGGCCCACCTTTTTACACGTGGACGCCAGCCAGTACGGGCTGGGAGCGGCCCTATTACAGGAAGATGCAGAAGGGCGCATACGGCCGATAGCTTATGCTAGCAGGAAATCAACGGCCGTCGAGACTAGATACTCTGCCACAGAGCGGGAAATGCTGGCATTTTCATGGGGAGTGAACTATTTTCGGGTGTACCTCTACGGTATCCAGTTCACGGTAGTGACTGACCACGCGAGCCTGCTTTTTTGGGACAAATTCAAAAACCCAAATTCGCGGCTCAATAGGTTTATATTCCGCCTGTATGAATATAACTTCGTGGTCAAGCACAAGAAAGGCGCTACACACCTAGATGCAGATGGGTTGTCTAGGCTGCCAGTAGCCGACCCCCCAGATGACAGTAAGGACCACGAATGGGACGACATGCCTACTTTTGCCCTGACGGTGGTTAACATCAAGCAGGAGCAAGAACGTGATCCATATTTGAAACAGATTCTAATGGCATTAGAAAACTTGGATAAGGTGGATTCCAAGACGGCACGGCTGTCTAGGCGATTTTTTCTAGACAAAGACGGGGTACTGAAATTTAAACCCACAGCCATGCACGATAATGCACCTATAGCGGTTCCGGAGTCATTGAAAGAGAATATCATGATCGGACACCACAATAGCCCAATGGCAGGGGCACATTTGGGTACGCATAAAACATACCATAGAATCCGGGACAAGTATTACTGGGTAAACATGAAGGCCGACATAGACACCTTCGTAAAGACATGTCACACTTACCAGCGATTTAAAACAAGGCCTGGCAAACCTCATGGACTACTCAACCCTATTCCCGTAGGAGAGCTATTTCATCGAGTCGGGATAGATATTAAAGGCCCCATTACGCCATCTGAAAAAGGCAATAAATACATACTGGTGGCCACAGAGTATCTCACCCGGTATATGATCACAAAGGCTGTTCCCAAAGCAGACACGAACAGCATAGTCGAATTCCTATTCGACAGTCACACGATATGGCCTATTCCAAACCCTACTATCCGATAGAGGTACTATTTTCACCTCGAGAGTGCTCCAACAGTTTCTGGAGATACTCAGGATAAGGGCATACACGACCACGAGTTTTTCCCCACAAACCAATGGACTCACGGAGAGTATGAATAAAATAATTGGAATTGCGCTAGCTAAATTCACGGGGGACACAGGGACAGACTGGGATGATTATCTGCAGCCCATTACATTTAGCTACAACACTTCCATATCCACGGCCACAAAACACTCTCCACACTTCCTGTTGCACGGATATACACCCAGAAGTCCCATAGACAACATATGCATCCCACAGGACACTCTCCCGGACAATGCAGCCCGGCTAGAGCACTTGCAGATAGCTCGCATGGACGCAAGAAAGAACATAGCCGCGGCACAGAGAAAACAAAAAGAACGGTACGATCGGCAAAGCAAGACCGTGGAATACACACCCGGGCAATTGGTTATGGTTTCCAATTCCGCCCGTAAGAAAACTGTGTCAGAGTTCCTCCTGCCACGTTGGTCAGGTCCCTTCAAAGTTTGCAGGAAGGTATCTGACCTAAATTGCATAGTCAGCGTGCGCCATGGACGAAAACTCATTAAGGACAATATACACGCCCGCCGTATGAAGGCATATCACACCCGCAAAACGACACCTACACGTAAAGGCGGGAACACTGTCAAAAGGAAGAGAAATGATTCCACTGGCAGACGTGAAAAGAAGGCCAAGAAATAGCCTTCGAACCCCGATGACCTCACCGGGATACGAACCTAACACTTGGCAGAACTGTCCCAGAGACACAGGCCTAAAAGGCACCAGGAATAATTACCCTGGACAAAGACGGTCTCGAACCCACCATCTTCTGAATACCAGGAATGCAAGGTCGGGTAACTATCCAATTGGAGGATAGAACAATAAGGGACAGTCACACTAACAGGTATTCATATGCACAAAATAATAAAATCACCTCCGACACCTAGTCACCAAACACGCAACTAGCGGCCCGGAGACACACGTACATAAACACAGCTAACTACCACTAACAGGAATATATTCATCCCAGGCCCACAATAACACAGAAACTTGGGGACACAAACATACATATTCGTACGGTCTTTTACATTACAAGGGACCCAAGACACGCTGTATATGCAGACAGTAGAAAGACGTGTCGGCAAACATACACACATTGGTCTGGCACATGGGGCAAGCGGGCCAGCCGATAAGCAAGCAAAGGATTTCCTGCACAGTCGTAACTTAATACCATCGCCAGGTCAGCGATAACACACACACATAATCATGCGACCTTCACCAGCTACGGACAACCCAACAGTGTTTCAGTCCTGGCTGTAACATACACAGTCATTCACGCCAGTTTCAAAACCCGATAACTCCCAAAATTAGAGTACGAGGGTCGTCCCAAATGGCACAAAATATTCACGCTAAAGCATATTTTCATACGTGTGTCCCAAACACACAATAAACGTGCCATGGTACATACAGTACAGAAATTGTAACACCAGGACCTTAGACCAAAGCGGGTGCGAACACACGATAACACGATACAATCGTGCCAAAAAGAAACTAACCAATGGTATTTTTGGCGCGAAGACACAATAAGAAACCACACTAGGGACGCACAAATCCCAACAGACAACGCAGACATGAAACACGGAGCGTTACACGGGATCGCGGGTCCGAATTCCCAGTAAAAATCGGACGCCGTGGAAAACAAAAATCCAGAATCCCACTTAGACGGAAGTTGGCCCCATACAAGTACATAAGCGGGTGAGCCACACAATTATAATAACAGGGAGGTTCTTTATACAGCCTACTTAGGGCATTAGCGACCACAAAATACTTTTTCTGAACCATAGCGCCCAACACCTAGATACGGGAGACGCCACTCTCACAGACACAAAACAGGTAACACCACATTTTTCCGGCAAAGAGCCATGCAAAATTTCGATTACCCCAAACATAGGAAATAGACTTCCTAAACACAAATTATAGATAATTACACAAGGCAAAGGTCTTGCGGAATAAATGTCCACACAACATCGGTAGCGAAAACAGGACAGAGTAACACATTGGCCCTCCCTGAATGTCAAACAATGTCAACACACGGACATTGCCCAAGTCACGTTCCGTCAGCCGCCATACGTAACGTCAGAGTCTTCCCGTATACAAGAACATGAAAACAAAAACACAACAAAACACTGCGTTGCGAATTCTAGCGCATTTCAACATTGTTGCCGGTAGACATTCCTAGAGCACCCAGACGTGCTGGTGACACGCCAATATGATGACACTGTCATAAACCATCAATAATAACAGCATACAGACACACGGATATTGACACAGGATTCCGCGTTATTACGATAGGCCTGGCATTTCGTAATGCACAGATACTGTGGGCCATATTAACCTAAGGAACACAGGAGCATGTTTACAAGTTACACGCGCCGCCTGACAATTAGCCACACGACACACGATAAGACGTATCCGATAACGGCACGCGCGCCAGCGTGATGCAGCGGAACGCAACCACAGACACGCAAGCCTCAGTAACCACAGCCACGGGCACCTCCTGCCCACACGCGCCCACTAATCGGGGAGAATACAGACAGATTCCCTGAAGGAACAACCCACCCCAATAACTACTTCTCTTCTTGTTTTTTTATCTAAAAAAAAACATCATAGGCGATCAGGACAGGACCAGCTACACTCACAATCACTTGCTACCTTAACATTACAAATGAGAGACCAGATTAGGCCGTGACGTCACAGCGTCACCGCACTTAACCATCCCAAGGAGCGGATAGAAACCCAACATTGACCAAGTGAGGATGACAGGAGCAGAGATGGACAATGCCACCAGGATGGCCAATATACTAGGTACGGAATAACATCCCAGCACCCCTCTCCCTACATAAGCCATCAATTACAACACTATTCAACACAAACAAACAGACACATAGAAACAGCTAGACCACATTCCAAAATATACATCGGGGTTAATAGACTTCATGCGTCTACCAGGAATTTGGGTATACTACACCCTGGTTCTAAATGCCTACACCCGAGTATTAGGGGTGTGTCAGAAAGAAGAGCAAGCGTAATGCACATCTCTAAGCAAGAGATGAGGCCAAATTCATAATAACATCTCTTTTTTACTAAATAATCCCGCATGCAAGGGACATAGAATTATCATACCTCGGCCCACACCTGTCCACAAATGAGAGCGGATACGCCTCATATCCAGCCACATGCATGGAATATCCTACCCACATACCAGGGATATTATTATTACCATACCTGCATGGAACTTTTAAAAATTTTGAACACCTGGGAAATACCTACCCCCATCCACTCACTGTAAAGACATCCTAGCAGCATCACCGGCTCCCGGCCACCATAAACATGGAGTCCAAAGATGCATAACCCTCTCCTACCACGCTTTAAGCCTATTCAGCAAATAACACCCCCGATCCTAATAACAAGGGACCCAACGCCAAAGAAACCTACTAACACCTCCAGAAAATCAACAAGGCATTATCGCTGGACATCTGACATGGCGAACAGACCTGAAGTAGTCCATGCATCTAGAAGATTCTACAACCCCAGAACACTTAAAAATTTACATAATCACACAGTAAATTACTTACATATCACACCTATTTTTTTTATAAAAAAGGAATCTGATATCACGGTGAATGGTGATGAGAGCGTAAACAGAAAGGCAGGGACGGGGCAAGACGCCAACAGATCCTGACCCAGACCAAAAAGACGGAACTACGTAAGGTTGAAGCATTGATGGCCTGGCACGGTCGTCGAAGCCAAGACCTGCAGGGGAGACTTTTGACGACTGGGGGGAGAATTAGCCAGCTCCGCACCGGACTCAGGAGAGGAACCTAGGGACGACCACATTAGGACTAGACTCCTAGTTTAGTACGTAAGTTAAGTAGAGCTTCTATGGCGGGAAGCTAGTCTTCTACTCGCAGAAGTGAAGGAGAATCTCAGGATTCAGCGGGACCAATCCTAGATTCGCCAAGTCCTTGTCCCGCGTGACGGGGTGAAGACGACCAAATAAATGATAATCAACAATGAATAATATACATGAAATATGAATAATACGGAATGAATGCGATCATTCGGTCCCGTGCCCACACAAATGGCTGACAGCGAGTCACCAGAGCTTACATGGTCACGCACCGGGCGGCCAGAGATATTAAATAGGCATGCAGCGGGCTGCCAAGAGGGGTTCGCGTGGGCAAACCCAGCAATGGAGAATAATGCCAATATAGACGAAGAGGATTCCCGGACGCTAAATTCCCGGATGCTATTATTAATGCCAATATAGGCGAAGAGGATTCCCGGACGCTAAATTCCCGGATGATATTATTTTATCGGACGATTTTCCCCGAACGATGTCCCGTGCCCAGATAAATGGCTGACAGCGAGTCTCCAGAGCTTAAATGGTAACGCAGCGGGCGGCCAGAGATGTAAATGAGGAACGCAGCGAGCTCTCACAGGGGTTCCCGTGGGCAAACCCAGAAATGATGAATACATCAACAAAGGATAATTGAAGAATGATGACAACACAGGCAAGTACAACGGCGATGCGTTTGCTCTCCAGCAGCGCAGGCGCCAGGAACTTTAGTAATCACTAGTTATTAATCACTAATATAAATGTCGACAACTAGTATTAAGGGAGCGGAATCCGGTGGTTTTAGAGACAACCGGTGTTTCTAAAATACACACGGGTGGTGACCTGGGGAGGTAAAACTGCCTCGGGCGATCGCTCCGTTCGAAATTTTAGCATGTAAGGCAGTTGCATTTGGAACGCAACTTAGAATTAAGCAAATTTAATAAGTGCTGTTGTAAAACAGCTGCTACAGCACATTTCGGCACTAGATTAAGGTAAAACCATTCGGATTGTAAATACAAAATATTTTTTTAATTATCATAAATTAGGCTAAGCACCTTAAGATTAAGGTAAAACATTTCGGCACCTGGTTACCAAAAACCGTTACCAGGGTAAGCCCGACAACATATTAAGATAAGTAAGATTAAAATAGCACGTTCGGCACCTGGTTACCAAAAACCGTTACCAGGGTAAGCCCGACAACACATAGAATAAGCTAGATAATACATAGACTAAGCTAGATAATACATAGGCTAACCTAGATTAAGTAGATTTAGATGGCGCATAACAATGAACGGAATATATGTGACTATAATATTGAAATGTATTTCAGGCAAACCAGGAGGCGCCATCATACATATGTTTCCACCGAAAAAGGGGAATTAATAATGAATTTATTTTACAGATGATGTCTATTGTAAATATTTTTCCAACACCACATTACACTACTTATCTCTGACACACCAACACACTGATCTTCGTCGATTTCAATCACACCTCTAAAGGTGATGACGCCAGCAGGCAATGGCAATCAGCAGCCGTGAGATGCTGAAGGCGTTGACCTGAGTACACAACGCTCAAATAAAGAGCAATATACGATGATCAGAGACGGCACGGCCTTTGTATGTGCCGTACCTCATCATCAAGATGGAACTCCTACTCACGGCAGGAAGACCATTAAAACACACAGCAGGTGGAAAGTGGACTAGCAGCGTGACCACTAAACCGCACCGGAAAACGGCCGGATAGTACATGGCCATGAGATGGCACATGAGTGCAGAGAGTAGCGTGCACGCAAGGCATAGTAAATACGGCCGTCTAAGAATAAGATAATTAAGTTAGACTATAGTGAGTAGCGTACATAGAAAGGGATGTAGAAAATGATGTATTATTTGATAAGAGGCACCTTACACAAAAATTAGCAAATCATACTGGCCCACCGATCAACGCCGACAGGCAACATTATACTAAGAATGTTCAAATTATTAATACTATTACACACATGCCATCCAAACTATTTATAATTACTTATATTCTAACACAAGGTCGCCAGTATACCAATGATGTCACCCATTGTAAACGTATGTATTTTCTTATTTATTCCACACACATGTATACACTGACTTTCCTTTCCACTCTTTTAACTTACATTTTGTAAAAATGTCTTACTTCACCCTCACATAATAAAAGCATGTTATATAAACCAACTAATTACACCTTAAGACATTTGTTTTTCTTTCCCTCCACTCTATCTCTATATTTTAAATGTTACATTGTACACCTCACACGAGGGCACTTTTTCATCCGCTGCAGCGACAGCGAAAGGGCATGCCTAGCCCTAACGATGTTTTTTCCCCTCGTTGTGCACTTACGCAATCATTATTACGATTATTCTTTCATGTTACATTGTTATATCTGATCCATGTTGCATTTAGTACCTATTCTTACAACCATGTATCTAAAATAATGTTGATACTTTATGAATTTGATATGTTTTACGAATTCACGCTTTAAGATTCACGAATTATGTTTGCTATTGCTATTTACACATGTACGAAACCAAAATATGTTCCACACCCAAAACCTACCCCTCTGAGCACAAGCTGGACTCACATCACCACGACATCGACACACCTACACCAACACGGAAGAAAAGAAGAAGTACAAGAAAAAATCCAGAACGAACCATCACATCGACACCCCACTCCACGTCCCGTTCCCGTTCGCGGGGACGCGAACTAATCGAAGAAGGGGACTTGTACAGCCCCGGGGGGGGGAAGTACCCCTGAGAGCCACCCCCATCTTTCACTAAAACCACCCCAACTGGCAACATCATAAGACCAGAACATTATCTTTACACAGCAAGAGGCGGCCACCCAGCTCGGGAGGTTAGCCAACTACTTGCAACACATACATAAACATCTACATCAACAACTGGGGCAGCTACAGTGACGTAATGCTGACCATGCAGCACCTAAAACTATAAGAATGGAGTCCTAACTAGGAGCCATTATCTGTTATACAGTGTGCGTCGCCAGCGGCCCTAGCCAACGTCTGTTCCTGCTACATCAGGTGAGATTCATCAAAGTGCTCAGACTCCTTTATTTTGTACACACCTACCCCCAAACTTGTACACACTAGTTGTATTTTACATTTGCCTAAGACTTCCCAAGAGGGACTTACAAATTCACACTCGCTGACCAATAAACACATGGTCAGTAAATTACACTTGCATTGATAATTACACTCCTCTTCACGTCCTCATACCCCTACTGACCTTCGTCACGATTGTCCGTGACCGTAGTAGCCAGTAACTGCTTTGTCAGACTGCATTGTATTTCCCAGCACGCGACTCGACTACATAACGTCGAGCCGCTGACATCAGCACGCCTATTGTATTACTCATCCCGTCCAGCTGGCAGGCCAGTATAGTAGCCTGCATTTAGAGGTCCATCCCCTAATAAACACTTGCATCTTTGCAGGAACACCCCCTAGCGTTTAAACACTAAACAACACACTACACTAGTAAGCTCTCCCAGCTACGGGAAGCTGCTCTCATTTAGGAACAACCTTCCAAATTAGTACAGTGACACAAGTGTTTTATCCCAAACTACCCCCCAACTAAGGGATCTAAAACAATATAAAACAGCAGAAAATGAATCACAGCTTGGCCATTGATGACATTTGCAAATATTCTTCTATGATCTTGAAATTTGTAACAAATATGAATTGATTACGTAGAACTGGCGAGAGAGTTTAACACAACCATTATGCCGCCTGCATAGTGGAGAAACACTTTTCAGTCTACCAATCTAGCAAACACCCCAACAATTGAAGGTAAGGTATTTTTAGGAGGGTAGTCACTACAAGAGGGTGTTGCAAAGGACACCGTTCTCCGAGACAGGAAAAATAAAACAGTCTTAATGTAATATTAACTTTTACACTATTACTAATTGATCACTATCTCATTGGACAAAATGGCAGTAAAATGCTAAAGAAATAAATGTAGGATTTATTCTTAAATGCTAAAAATTATATTATCCTTCATCAGACATGGAAGTCTTTTACATCCCACAGCTACACATTAGCTTACTTTTCTCACACATAGTACTTCAGTTGCCAGAGCTTCTTATTCGCAATAATCAGATTGCAACGAATGTAAACTGACAAAGTCAGCAATGCGAACCGCCAGCAATCATACTTTGTGTACCGTGCCCAGGGAGGGAGAGTGCAGATAAGTTCCAAAACAGTGAGTAAACAAGACCAAGTGTTGACACTCGGTCTTGAGTGTAAGTGTACACGAGAGTGCAGAGTACGAGTGTTGATCATTTGGGAAATGGCCTGAACGTGGTGGATTGGATGGTGGCGTTGCTGAGAAGCTGATGGCGGGGACATGGGCACGTCTTCGATGTATCACACTGGGACTTCCAGGACATATCAACCTGCTATCCAATTTTGACCATCATGGAAAAATAAAATCATGACTGTGACAGTGCAATGTTCTCAAAATTAACTGTTTAACTGGATTTGCGCAAAACTGGAATCTCGGGACATATCTACCTCCATTCCAGCTAATTCAGCGTGGAAAATAACGCCATTAGAGCAAATTTGTAACGAGATCGACTAAGTGACTGTGATTCCATTTCAACTAAGTATGACCATGTACACAAATTGACCATCTACATTCTCTGCTTCAATGATGTTAAGCCGTCTGTGGTCTGTCTTTGACAGGTGAGGATGTGACAGTCCGTCTGTTGCATAACCTAACCCTCAAAATCACCGATTCCTTCTCGATGCTACCACTTAAAACATAATAATTTGTTCCCTTATCCCTGTGATCCTTTCGGGGTTTAGCTCCAAGTTCCTTTTCCGAAAATACAGCAATAATTCTGCGTGTCCTGACCATGCCTGAATTTCGTCAATTGGCTATCCTCAGCAATATTAAAGCATGTGTTTAACCTACGGTACTAACTTCAAAATCGATAATCCAACGGGAACAATTTTATGTTAAACGCACAGTAACTTGCACTGCAAACATCAGAAAATACATGCCTAACCTTTAAATTTGCCACGTGCTATTATTATACAAACTCGTGGAAGATCATACAACATTGTTAAACGGCGACACCACAAGTCACCAAATGTAATAGAAGTGAATAACGCATAGTAAGGCAATCTAACACGAAACTACTGCAGCACGCTAAGTGGTATGGCAGCAATGTATGAAAATATTAGCCACCAAATATTATTAAGATTTTCTTTTTATTTAACAGGATCACTCCAAACCATATTTAATATAAAGACATATGTCCATTTTAAAAAATTGCACCAACTGGTGACTTTGGACTGGACGGTTAACTGTGTACAGTAGGCTTACACCGATGTCATATGACCTATATTCTTTGGTGTGAGCAACACCGCATTTTGATTATTTGGCAAAAACGGTTTATGAATGAAAAGTATGCAGTACGAATATATGCTGCAGAAATAAGACGTACAGTATCTTGTTATCCAGGAACAACATTTGCCTATTGCGAGTAGTTTGAACGTATAAATGACTTAAATCTCTCCCAAAATCAGGATAATGAACCGTTACCGTAACGTGATTCAAGCACGTGTTCTCAACAACACAGAACATCAAATATAACAAGGCCAAATCAACCAATTACAAGGCAAACTCTTGCCTAGCAGCGCTCCCAGTGGGACGGCGCTTAAGTACCCAGTACATGTACGGCATGAAATTTCATCAAGCTTCAACAGCAAAATTTGGTAAACACTTTTAATAAATGAACAACAATCCTGAATACTCTTCCATTTAAAAAATCACCCATCAGATGCCTTAAAAGGTGTGGGAAATTAATATACTCAATGCAAGTGTCAAAGAAAATGGTCAACATAATGGTAAAATTGTTCTAAAGCAATTTCCCCCTCCTCTTCCAGATTTATTAGTTGATCCTGTAAAACAGAAGTGACAAACCTTTCTGACACCTTCACTTCGGCATGTTGAAACAGTGATTTCATGGGTCTAAAACTAAACTACACAGCTGTAAGAACCAAACCAGCCAAAATACAAATGAAAGTTGCACCAGTGCTACCAATAACACAAAACATTGAAGTAAAAGGCAATGATTATTCAGCAAGTTTTACAAGTAAAGCTTTCTTGCGTATATAACTATCGAGGGATCACCCTCATATCACATATAGTAAAAATACTGGAAAGGATATTAGAGAGAAGGATGAGAAGAAAGGTGGAAGGAGAGTTGCAAGAGGAACAGTGTGGCTTCAGGAGTGGAAGATCCACAGTGGACCCAATCTTTAGTTTGAGGCAGGTGATGGAAAAGAACTGGGAATATGGAGAGGATTTGATCATGACTTTCATAGATCTAGAAAAGGCATTTGATAGTGTCCCCAGAGAGAAGGTATGGGAAACCATGGTTAAGAAGAGACTGGGAAGAGAAATGTTGGAAATTGTGCAAGCAATGTACAACAACTGTTGTAACGTGTTTTTCGAGGAGATTTTACGCCACTGGCATAAGTCAGTAGGAAGCCATTCTATATTTATTTACGCGGCAAATTGTTCAGCCAAGAGAAGCTTTCATGTTAATTTATTATTATTATTATTAACTTATTATTATTATTATTATTATTATTAAGGTATTTTTGGAGCATTTTTATAAAATTATAAGCATACAGATAGGTTTTCTATGTCATAGAAAACACTATCAAGCAAATTATTACGAACTACATTATCATAGAAAATTATATGATTACGGAATTTTACAGAGTTTTGTCAGTTAGGGTATTATGAGAGAGATGACTCACTGGGAATTCGGATACAGGCTTATTCTTGTCAAGAAGCATGTCGCAAGCCTGGGTTGCAGCGTCAAGAAAAGGCGAAATAGTCTGGAACGGCAAACGACATCATCCGCGCGCCGTGTGTATTGAGCCTAAGGAGGGGAGTAGCGGGGTGGCACAGCCAATCAGTGAGGACCACGTTAGGTGGAAGTCGGCAGCGGAGTGGGGAGCCGACGAGTGCATATATCGTTTGGCGCGCCGTGGAGTGGAGGACAATCTGTGTAGAACTTAACCAGTATGGTTGCGCGTGTGAGTGGCTCCGAGGTTCCGTGGAGTGGAGGACTATCTTTGTAAAACTTAACCAGTGTGGTTGTACGAGTGTTTGGCTCCGATGTTCGGACCATTAAGTTATCAAATCTACCAGGATATCATCAACTAACGAAGAAGATGACGACGTCCAGGAGACAGTGGGAAGCTCTCTACATCATCCAGTACGAGGGAAATGCTTCGGCAATTTCCAGTGGTAAGCGCGAATGACGCAGAACTACGCAATCTCTCGTTTCTGTTTTATATTCAGTATTCAGTAACTTCATAGCTTGGGAATAAGAGTAAAATCAGTAATTTATCCGAATCCGTTTTCACGTAATTTTCTAGCGATAATATTCGAATCGCAACGCTCCAATTTAAATTTTAAACTTATTATTATTACTAATTTTGCAATACTTGTTATATATAATAAATTCATTTCTTTTAACCATGCAATCTTTGCTTTCAGTAGGTAGCATTAGATATAGACCAATTCCTTGTCCTGATACAATCGTTTGTTGGGTTAATGATCAAATCATACCACGATCTGAGTGAATAGATTCTTGAAGGTGTTTTACCAGAGCTAGGTGTTGTTAAATACAAATTTAGATTTCAACATTGCGTTGAGGTCTTGGCACCCATTAAAACAACATATCTTAGGCAGAGTAAATATTTCAAAGGGCAAGGCAGGGCCAGTAGAAGCATTACATTTAACGCTCAACGTGGAGCAAAGGTAAACAGTTACATTTGTCACCCAACAGTAGGGACCAAGCAAAACCGTTTCATTTGTCGCCGACAACTTGGGGATGAAAACCTAATAACATTTGTGGAAGGAGAAGGGTATATATTTCTGTGCCTGTATTTTGGGGGTTATTTGTCTTTATCAGTGTATATCATTATGGGGGATGAGAAAGAAAAACAGATGAGGTTACGTAGTGGTCATCAACTGGAGAGTGATGATACGAGCAGTATGTCGAGTGATGGTACTACCGGGGTAGCGGAGGTAAATCCCGATACTGAAACAGGGAGAGTAGGCGGCCAACCAGAATTAAAAACTTTACTTCTCGAGTTCATGTATCAGAACAAAGTTAGTAGTGATGCCTTAAATGCAAAATTAGAACAGAATAATGCAAAATTAGAACAAAACAGCAGGGAAAATAAAGAAAGTACAGATGCCTTAAATGCCAAATTAGAACAAAACAGTAGGGATAATAAAGAAAGTACAGAAGCTTTAAATAAAAAATTAGAACAGAATAATGCAAAATTAGAACAAAACAGTAGGGAAAATAGCGAGAGTACTGAAACTTTAAGTGCTAAATTAGAACGAAACAGTAGGGAAATCAGTGATAAATTTGAGCTGATTAGAGGTGAGATCAGAGGGGTGATGGAAGAGAAGGCTAAGGAGATTATTGCAGATGTAGACAGAAAATTAGGAAAAGTACAGGAGGAGTTAGAAATTAGAATCAGTACATAGGCTGAAAATTTAAAAGAACTAGTGCAACTGGAAACACAGCAGGTCAAAAAACAATTGGGGGGAGAAATTTACAAAATTCAGGTAGCAACTAAAGAGGTTAAGGAACAGCTGGGGGGTAGATTTGAGAAAGTCCACTCGCAAATAGTTGCAGAAGTAAATGATTTAAGAGAGAATAATAGAGAGAGCATTAGCAAGATTGAGGATAAACAAGCAAAGCTATATGATAAAGTAGAAGAATCAGAAGGAAACATTAAATTAACAGTAAACAGTATTGAGAGGAAGGCTGAGGAGAAAATCGCAGAATTAGAATTAAAATTAAAAGCTAGGATCAGGCAAGAAAATAGTCAGAATAGGCCAGTTTTTGTGAATAGCACACACAGGGAGGTAGAACTGGGTAAGTTCAGCAATCGACAGGGGTGCCCAATGGAGTTCATGAATACTATAGAAAATAAATTCGGGGAGAGGTTGGAAAATGGTAGTATTGAGTGGTGCCAGGTAGTTGAAATTTTAGAACAAGTGTTTGTGGGGGAAACGAGGAATTGGTTTGCTGTCTACAGAGACAAGTTTACTGATATTAATGATTTTAAAATGAAATTCTGTGAAAAGTTCTGGAATGAGGTTATTCAGTCGCAGCATCGTGAGGGAGTAGTGTGTGGTAAATATAACCCTAAAGGAAGCTCCACCACGACCGAATACTTTTTAGGGCAGGTATTAGTGTGTAAATATCTTGATGGCTTGAAGGAGGAAAGTGATGTGGTGAGGTTGCTACTTAGGCACTTTCCCTATAGGATCAAGGAGGCTGCTTGTATCCAGAATGTAAAGACAATATCACAAGTAGAAAATTTGTTAAGCACATTTGATGCACTAGGGAGAGGGGGTTATGAGGACAATTTCAATAGGAACCAGGGTAATAATAATAATAGGCCTAATGAAGCCAGGCATCAGGAAGTTCAAGGGAACGGTGGCGAAGGGGCCAACGCTCAAAATAGAAATAATAATCAGCTAAATCAGAACAGAGGAAATGGCTATGGTAATCAGTATCAAGGGAGGAACAATGATTTCAGGGGAAATCAAGGGAGAAATAATGATTTCGGGGGAAATCAAGGGAGAAATTATAATGACAATAATTACAACCAGAATAGGGGTCAAGGAAGAGGACAGCCTAGTGGTAGTAATATACAGCCAAACAATGACAACACAGCCCAGAACAACCAGACCAGTGCAGTAGTTAGTAGTAGCACAGCCAGCTGTAGCGGTTCTTTAAACGCAAACCAGGCTGCGAAGTAAGGTCAGAATCTCAGTCTGTAACATGCCCTGTCCATACAATTATACAGGAACACTATGACCTAAATGTAAGAAATGAATTATTACATGAACTATATGATGAAGGTATTATTCAGGAAGTGGTTAGTAAGAGCCCCATAGTTAAATTTAACGTGTCCGAGGCGTACACAGATGTTTTAATTGATAGTAGTTGTATGAAGAGTTGCATAAGTAGTGCATTTTATGATAAAATGAAAGGAACTGGAGTAAATTTTGAGGAGATGCCAATTAAAAGCACTTTAGTTATCACAGCTGTTGGGAAGAGGTCTAAAGTAATTTCTAAGCAAGTTTTAGTAGACATTAAAATTAATAATCCTGTAGAGAAGCAGATTTGCCTTGTAATTCCAAATTTAGTATTCAGGGTTATCTTGGGTTCAGAGTGGCTAAGTAGAGTGTCTGGTAACTTATGTTATGATGTAGGGAGTTTGAAATTTAAATGGGGAGATTCTGAAGTAGAAGTAGCGTTCAATGACCATATTCAGAGAAGTAGGGTTGTAGGTGTGATTTGTACTTTAAATGAGATATCGCCAGCCGTAGAGCGGGGCTCTCCATGTTTTGTGGGCAGTGTGATTACGAACGGTAGTCTAGAGGACTCGTTACGTGATGCTGCATTTCAGGGAAATATAGAGGTGGAACAGTGTGTTCGGCTCTATGATGTGTTATTGTGTAATAGGAGAGTTTTTGAGGATCGCATTGGTATGGCCAATTGCTATACACATTCATTGAACGTTATTGATAGGTCAGTATTCACAGGACATAGATATCCTGTACCTTTCGCTTATCAGAGTGCAGTTGAGGCACAAATTAACCAGATGCTTGAAGATGGGATTATAGAGCACTCTAACAGTCCGTATGTTAATTCTTTGATCACGGTACCCAAGACCGACGGCACAGTTCGTATTTGTTTAGACGCTCGTTTGGTTAACAGTAGAATTAGTTCAGATCAGCTGAAATCCATGTCAATAGAGGAATTAATGCAAACATTTGAGGGGAAGAAGTATTTCACTTGTGTAGATTTGAGTTCCAGTTTTTGGCAAGTGCCACTTATGTACGAGGATAGACCATTTACAGCTATTAGTCATAAATATAACCTTTATCAATTTTGTAGAACACCTTATGGGTTAAAGAGTAGTTCAGCAGCTTTAATTAGGGCTTTAAACATCGCATTAGGGGATGACACAGGAGAGTTTGTAACCATTTACACTGATGATATGGTAATTAGTTCACGCAGTTTTGAGGAGCATCTACGTCATTTAGATATAGTTTTTCAGAAGTTAGATCAGGCAGGGTTCACTTTGAAGCTGTCTAAGTCGTCATTCTGTCAGTCAGAAGTGACATTTTTAGGTCATAGAGTGTCGAGTAGAGGTGCAACACCAGAGGAAAGTAGGGTTAGCATGTGTGGACAGTAGCTACAGGGCATCGTTACAGACACTGAGAAATAGGTAGGTAGAGTAACGTGATGACGTTCATTTAAGGGAGCCACTTGCATGGTTGGAAGCAGGTGACACAGAAACATTTATAGTTTCCAAACGTATTGGCAAAACAGCATATGTGCTGGAGAATAGTGAGGGAAACAGATTATACGGGACGTATAATATACATAGTCTACGAAAGTATGTGTCATAAAGTGAGGGTGTTTAGCTGGCGAGCCAGCCTATCAAATGAGTAAGTGTGGTATTTGGTGCGAGGAAGATCTGGTCTTCCAGGCAAGCGTATCAGAAGTCACACAGGGGGGTAGTATGTAAGTAATTGAGAGTTTTTAAGGTACAGGGAAATATGACGGGATTGTCGGATGCTCTTGAGCACTAAAATGTCTCGATACACCAAGGCCAGAATTTGGTATCGCTGGTGAATTCCCATTTGTCTCCAAGAGATGGGTGAGCGCTTGGACAGGGTATTTTTGCTTAAGGCGTCCACGAGACAAAAGATGGGCCATCAGAAGGCGAGACAGTCCTTCATGAAACTCATACATAACAGCACACGTGATTTCTGTTTACGGCCTCTTCATGTAAGATTTGTAAGTGAGTAATTTAGGGTAATTTGTACAATGGTATTATTTGTGTGAGGAGAACTGGTCTGTTATAAAGAGAGATTAAGTATTATGGTCACGATGCGCTGCCACAATAGTGTGATCGTGTGCTCAGTGATAAGTGGGATTACATTTCACAATAAGGAAGGAACCTCCAGTGAAATTAGGAAGTTCTAGGGAGACATACATATATCAGAACACCTTGATGCGTGTGATGTGACATCTTATATACATAGTGCTCACACATTATTTATGTCAATTTTTCCAACATAGAGAAATTTGAGAGGCGGAAAAATCCGTGGAACATTATTCTATATGAAAAACATTGGACTGGTTGCAAAGTGCAATCCATAGTGACAACAAACTTTGACGCAAAGTGAGTAAAGAAAAATTATGAGTGTATATATATGTAATTTAGGGTGATTTCATTTATGTAATATGTATTTAGGACGGGGATTATTTAACGTGTCTGGAATAATCGGATAATGGACCGTCGTCACGGTAAATCATCCGATGGTCCGAGGCGAATATGTAACGTGTTTTTCGAGGGGATTTTACGCCACTGGCATAAGTCAGTAGGAAGCCATTCTATATTTATTTACGCGGCAAATTGTTCAGCCAAGAGAAGCTTTCATGTTAATTTATTATTATTATTATTAACTTATTATTATTATTATTATTATTAAGGTATTTTTGGAGCATTTTTATAAAATTATAAGCATACATATAGGTTTTCTATGTCATAGAAAACACTATCAAGCAAATTATTACGAACTACATTATCATAGAAAATTATATGATTACGGAATTTTACGGAGTTTTGTCAGTTAGGGTATTATGAGAGAGATGACTCACTGGGAATTCGGATACAGGCTTATTCTTGTCAAGAAGCATGTCGCAAGCCTGGGTTGCAGCGTCAAGAAAAGGCGAAATAGTCTGGAACGGCAAACGACATCATCCGCGCGCCGTGTGTATTGAGCCTAAGGAGGGGAGTAGCGGGGTGGCACAGCCAATCAGTGAGGACCACGTTAGGTGGAAGTCGGCAGCGGAGTGGGGAGCCGACGAGTGCATATATCGTTTGGCGCGCCGTGGAGTGGAGGACAATCTGTGTAGAACTTAACCAGTATGGTTGCGCGTGTGAGTGGCTCCGAGGTTCCGTGGAGTGGAGGACTATCTTTGTAAAACTTAACCAGTGTGGTTGTACGAGTGTTTGGCTCCGATGTTCGGACCATTAAGTTATCAAATCTACCAGGATATCATCAACTAACGAAGAAGATGACGACGTCCAGGAGACAGTGGGAAGCTCTCTACATCATCCAGTACGAGGAAAATGCTTCGGCAATTTCCAGTGGTAAGCGCGAATGACGCAGAACTACGCAATCTCTCGTTTCTCTTTGTTTTATATTCAGTATTCAGTAACTTCATAGCTTGGGAATAAGAGTAAAATCAGTAATTTATCCGAATCCGTTTTCACGTAATTTTCTAGCGATAATATTCGAATCGCAATGCTCCAATTTAAATTTTAAACTTATTATTATTACTAATTTTGCAATACTTGTTATATATAATAAATTCATTTCTTTTAACCATGCAATCTTTGCTTTCAGTAGGTAGCATTAGATATAGACCAATTCCTTCTCCTGATACAATCGTTTGTTGCGTTAATGATCAAATCATACCATGATCTGAGTGAATAGATTCTTGAAGGTGTTTTACCAGAGCTAGGTGTTGTTAAATACAAATTTAGATTTCAACATTGCGTTGAGGTCTTGGCGCCCATTAAAACAACATATCTTAGGCAGAGTAAATATTTCAAAGGACAAGGCAGGGCCAGTAGAAGCATTACATTTAACGCTCAACGTGGAGCAAAGGTAAACAGTTACATTTGTCACCCAACAGTAAGGACCAAGCAAAACCGTTTCACTGTGTTAGCAGGGTACTGACCCCAGTTGGAAAGACAGATTGGTTTAGGAACAAGACTGGACTAAGACAGGGGAGTGTGCTGTCACCTCTCTTGTTCATAATGGTGATGGATGAAATTGTAAAGGAAACAAAGGAAGCATATGGACATAAAGAAATGAAGTTACTGTTATTTGCAGATGATATTGTGGTCTGGGGAAGGAACACCGAAGAAGTGCAAAAACAACTAGATGCACTGAATGAAAATATTCAGAAGTACGGCCTGAAAATCAGTATAGAGAAAAGCAAGACCATGGTGATGACAAGAGGGGAAAGACAAGGAAAGGGCACTGTGAAAATTGGAAGTCAGAGTTTGGAAATTGTGGACACGTTCAAATACCTAGGAAGTGAATTGATGCAAACTGGTAGGTTGGACATGGAGATTGGCAGGAGAGTACATGCATTCTATCAAATTGTAAGAAAACTTGTTTGGGATAAGGAAGTACCAAGGAAAAGCAAGGAGGTAATGTATAAAGTATACTATGTTCCCATATTAAGTTATGCAGCTGAGACTTGGACCCTGACAAGCAGGCAAGAGAGTAGAATCCAAGCCAGTGAAATGAAATTCCTAAGAAGTATGATAGGAAAGACAAGGAAAGACAGAGTGAGGAATGAAGATGTTAGGAAGGAAGTTGGGATGGGAAAACTAAATGAGAGAATTGAGAAGAATAAACTAAGGTGGTTTGGACATGTAAAGAGGATGGAGGAAAATAGAATACCAAGACAGATCCTGGAGGCAAAGTGCAAGGGTAAGAGAGCAAGAGGAAGACCTAGAACAAGGTGGATTGATTCAGTGAAGAACAGCATAAGAAACACAAATCTGGACTGGGACAAGATCGTGGAAGAAGAATGGTGGAAGGAAAGAGGAAAGTGGAGAAGTGCCATAAATACCCCGACCCGGCAGGAGCAGGATAAGGGGAGATGATGATGATGATGATGATACTTGCACAGTAAACAATGTAACAAAACTGTAGCATAAGATACATTGGCCAAGGAGAATGAAAAAATGAAAAAAAAAATGTTTGAGCGTCTCCAATAAAATTTTCGGGACAGCAGGACATTTTGCCAAAAAACTGGGATTAATGGACACCCTAATTTTTGGTCCTTATTTTAACAAGTCGTAGGTTAGGATAGTTTATATTTATTTTGTATTTACATTAGGTTGCGAAGGATCCTTTAATTTGTTTGATTTAGGTTAGTTTAGTTTTACATAGATTTTGGGAACAACTAGTTTTCAAATGTTGTTTTATTGTAACTTGATTGTTGAGAATGCAGATTTAGAATAGTTTGTTGTCCTACAAAATAATTTTCCTAATCTTATCATTCATTTGTGGTCTCACCTGGGCCGGCCCTCATCCAAGAATCCTTCCTGCCAACCGCCTTGGTGGAAACCCAACCACCCTTACTCACTTTCTCCACTCCTGACACCATCAGGGGACATAATGGGTGGGTATTGGGACAAATAGCAAACATGTGCGATTTGATCTGACTTACAGAGTAATTACGGAGATTCCTCAGAGTAGATGTTGGAAGTGTCCACCATCTGAATTCATACACAACTGTACCATATTCAGTGATTTTCTCCAAAGGATATCCTCATCAATGTTTCTTCAATTTCATTCTTAATGGCCTCATGGAGTTCAGCATATGACCAAGGTCTGTTTTTGCACACTTGTTCTATAAACTAACCTCACAAGAAAAAGTCAGATGGGGTTAGGTCAAGTGATCTGGAGGTGGGGCACAATTTTTTTGGAGCAAGTATTCAACCACTAACAAAGCTGGCTACAAGTTTCATAGAATGTTGCTCCATCTTACTGAAAATAACTTTCAGTCAATTCAACATCATCGAGCTGATCCTCAAACGTATTGAATATGCATCCACAAACTGCAGCGTTGACGTAGGTAATGAAGGAAACAATCCTGGAAGCTGATTGTTTTGCTGTTTTGTGAGTTGACATAGCCTGACAGATGAAACCATGCCTCATCCATAAACCAAGTTACGGAGAGAGTATCTGGGTATGTGTATTCGCTTTTCGTGATCTGGTTATTTCAATTGACGCACTGCACGCATTCTGTATGGTCGTAAGCCCGATTTGTTTGCAGCTCTTTGGCATGTGCCCTATAACAGTCTATCTCCTGGCTTAATTGTCACAATGATTATTGTGGTGAATTCACTAAGTGTCTTTGAACATTATCAACACAATTTGCACTGTTGGAGGTCTGTGTTTTCCACTCTCCCTGACGAGTATGCTGGTTGTCTTCAGCTTTCTTGCCATCAATAAGATTGTGCCCTTGTTGGAACTTCACGCACACAGAATTTTCTTCGAAATAACTGTTGTGTTTAAATAGGGAATTTATTTCCAAACAAGATTCCACAAAACAAACATGCTACCGAAGTGAGTACTGCATGTATGTGTTATGACTTCAATAGAAAAAAGGAAGGAAGATTGTAGTTTTACGTGACCATGAATCTTGTGATTATGAGCCACGGGACCTCCTTTTCACATGGAATCCGAAACACAGGACATAGCATTTCATTCGAAAACCTCACATGCATTGACCGGGAATCGAACCCAGTCCACCTCGGTGAGAGGCCAACAGCTCGACGGCTGCGCCACCACACCACCCACAACAATAGACTGCGAACGAACAAATATTTAAACTCTTGTTTACTAAGGCAACACTGAAAATATGGCTTCAAACACCACAAAATATTTAAACATTTAAATTTCACGTCGCCGCCATGTTGGATTTGTGAATACCAGGTTATTGAAAGTCCCATAGCTTCTATCAACATACAAAATTTCAGTTTGATTGCTGTCATAGATTAGTAGATATTGAGAACCGTCTAAATATTTCGAATGGTCGCGATGTTGGATTTTTAGCCTATTTTCAATTTTGAAAAAATAGGCTTATGAGATCACCCTTTGTCCGTCTGTGTGTGGTGTGTGTGTCCCCCCCTAATAAAATCTAAACGGCTGGAGCGATTTCAATGAAACTCGTTAATTTTGTAGCACTATTCCCGGCGACCTCGACCATGCCCTTCAAATTTTGTTACGTCTCACCAATCCAACATGGCGGCTGTGCGAAATATTTCACTAGCATTCAATATCTCCGAAACTATTACCGATATCGCCCTGAAATTATGTACGGTGATAAAGGGCACTACTAGAAGGTCACCTATGAGACTTTCAAAAACTTGGTGACTACAAAAACAACATGGCGGCCAAGCGAAGTTGAGACTTTTAAACAGACTTTTCTCGCGATTTAACTATCCAAACGTAATGAAACTTGGTACAGCACATGTTTATACACATTGTAATGCACTGAAGTCTAATTTAGTTCAATTGTTTACATAACCTCAAAATGGCGGCTGTACGAAATATTTCACTGGCATTCTATATCTCCGGAATAATTACAGATAAGACCCTGCAATTTTGTACAGTGATAAAGGGTACTGATACAAGTTTACCTATGTATATTTCATAAACCTGTAAAGTACAAAACGAACATGGCGACCAAGCGAATTTGAAATATTTTAATAGACTTTTCTCGTGATTTAACTCTCTGAGCGCAGTGAAATGTGGTACGGTAAATGATTTTGCACATTGTAATGCACTGCCATCTAATTTAATTCAGTTGTTAACATAACCTCAAGATGGCGGCTGTGCGAAATTTTAAAATTAAGTTTTTGTTTCTTGTGTCGTAATAATGCGATCGAAGTGAAAGTTTGAATAATGAACCTAGGCAATAATTGTCCTTGAATGGTACATAACTCTATAGCCTATACATATAACAATCCTAAATGGCGAGCTTCCGAAATATTTAAACGGTTCTCATTATCTATGAATCTTTTACAGCAACAAAACTGATTTTTTTAATGTTCATAGAGACTATGAACATATGTTCACCTATAGGACTTTCAGTAACCTGGTGAGCACAAATCCAACATGGCGGCGACGCGAAGTATAAATATTTAAATGGACGTTTCTCGCGAATTAACTATCCGAGTGCCGTGAAACGTTGCACGTTAAATGCTTATACAAATGTTGATCCACTGGCATCTAATTTATTTCAATTGTTTGCATAATCACAAGATGGCTGCTGTGCGTAATTTTAAAATCTCGTTTTTACTTCTTGTGTTCTAATCATGCGATTGACGTTTGAATACCACACGTACACAATAATCTTAATGTAATAGTACAAAAATAAAAATCAAACATGGCGACCATCTGAAATATTTAGACGGTCCTCAATATCTACGAATCTGTTACAGCAATTAAACTGAAATTTTGTATGTTGATAGAGGCAATTAACATGAGCAGGATATATGAAAATAGGCTGTATAGTTCTTCACGGAACTACTTGTTATAAATGTAGGCCGTAGAGTTATGTAGGCTACTATTAGATGAAGATTATTGCGTAGGTTCATTATTCAAACCTTGACTTTGATCACATGATTAGGACACAAGAAATAAAAACTTAATTTTAAAATTTCGCACAGCCGCGATATTGAGGTTAAGTAAACAATTGAACCAAATTAGATATCAGTGCATTACAATGTGTATAAACATTTGCTGTACCAAGTTTCACTGTGTTTGGATGGTTAAATGGAGGGAAAAGTCCATTTAAATGTTTCAACTTCGTTTGGCCGCCATATTCGTTTTGTACTTAGCAGGTTTTTGAATGTCACATTGTTAAACTTTTAGCAGTGTCTTATATCACTGTACAAAATTTCAGGGTGATATCAGTACTAGTTTCGGAGATATAGAATGCCAGTGAAATATTTTGCATAGCCGCCATGTTGGATTGGTGAGCCTTAACAAAATTTGAAGGGCACGGTCGGGATCGGAGGAAATAGTACTATGACCTTACAGAGTTTCATTGAAATCGCCCCAGCCTTTTAGAATTTTATTACGAGGGGACACACATTTTCACACACATACAAGCCCACGGACAAAAGGCCTATTTTTTCCATAAATGAAAATAGGCTAAAAATGTGTGGAGTCCTCTCAATGATTTCCTCTAACTTGACAATTATATGTTAATTCTCCTTTTCTTCTTCAAGGCCCAGTTGTTCAAAAGGTTATATTAGCCAGCCAGTATGTCCATCCAAAAGTCCGGGTGAGAACACTGTACTGTAGTGTGTTTTATATTTTCAAGGTGTATCCTTGGATATTCCAGACTTACACCAAAAGAAGTCTACGTGCTACCCCTTAAAAATAACAATCACCACCAAAACAAAACCCATTAAAAGATTCCAGAGGACAGAAGAAAGTTAAGTTTTATTAGCTTACTATTGGTGTAGAAAATGCTTAAAATAATAAAACACTCATTTTAACAGAACAGCTAGCTCAGTTAAAACACAGAAACATTATATTGATAAACATTCCAGTTCTGCAATTACATCCATATGCCTGAAATCATCAGGTGAGTAATTTAATGTCTCCAGCAATAGAAGTCTCTTTTTGTTCTCTCTTCCATAATACAACTGGTACTGATTTGCTAAACACTGAGCTCCTTGTGCATCCTGAAAGAAAAAGAGATATATAATATGTAACGAGTGTGTACATATACAAATCTACATAGGAATATAATTAAGGTTTTAATGTTATATTGAAGAAATGATACTTTGCTTCACAACATACACTAATGCAGTTAAAAAGTATCAGTGCTCATGATGTATTTGCAATATTTTCAGAAACTGGGACAACGAATTATGTAGTCTCATGTTGCAAAGAAGAATAATAGAGAAGTGTTGATTTAATCAGTCGATAAAGAATATTCTCAAGTGCTACATTGAGGCAAAAACTGAAAAAGTACAGGTTTCTAGTTATGCCACTGTTGCAGCAAATGAGTGATATACGGGGTGATTCTTATTAACGTTTAAAACTCTCTGTAGCGACTTAGACGGCATTGAGACAAGTAATTTGATATAGGACACTTAGGGTTGCAAGTGTCCGGAAATACCTTAAAAGTGAATCACAACTGTTAAACATATGATGTCATCAGGTAACGGCTCAGCTCGAGCGGACAGGCCCGTGCACTCATACGCACACTAAATCATCCAAAGCAAACGTTGAATATCATATCACTCTGGCTCCGTGTCTGCGTGTGCGACTTGGGCGCGTGGGGTTCGAGGTTCGAATCCGGGGCCTATCCCTCATCTTTTTTTGTTCTCTCTCTTCTCCTTACAGGTGGAAGCAGATTGTTAGTTGATATTAAGAACACTTTGTATTACAAATGTGATAGGAAGCATTCGGGAATTTTACACTGGATTCGATAGGATGGGGTAAAATTAGTCATACGACAAGAACTGCTGTACTAGATAACAACGGTTTGGGAGTTCTCAACCACACAGTTCAATACAGTACATCAAATGAACTGCTTTACATTCTATGAGCTTGCAGACATGCACCTTTGTTATGGTGCTGCAAATTCGAACGCACTTGCTGCAAGGTGGCTGTACCAACAACGATTTCCCCAACGCGTTCTGCCTTCTCATGTGACCCTCAGCCGTTTGTGGGTTGTAATGTTTAACAGCAAGAAAGTTCGGTGATACATGCGCAAAAATAAAAGCGTTGCTTCCACTTGAATGGCAAAGAGAGAGAAAAATATGATGATGAATAGGGCACGGAATAGAACCACGAACCCCACGCGCCTGAGACGCACACGCAGACACGGAGCCAGAGTGATATGACATTCAACGTTTGCTTTGGATGCTTTGGTGTGCGTAAGAGTGCATGGACCTGACCCGTCACCTGATGACAGTTTAACAGTTGTGGTTCACTTTTAAGGTATTTCTGGACACTTGCGGCCCTAAGTGTCCTATATCAAATTACTTGTCTCAATGCCTTCTACGTCGCTACAGAGAGTTTTAAACGGGAATTTTACACTGGATTCGATAGGATGGGGTAAAATTAGTCATACGACAAGAACTGCTGTACTAGATAACAACGGTTTGGGAGTTCTCAACCACACAGTTCAATACAGTACATCAAATGAACTGCTTTACATTCTATGAGCTTGCAGACATGCACCTTTGTTATGGTGCTGCAAATTCGAACGCACTTGCTGCAAGGAGGCTGTACCAACAACGATTTCCCCAACGCGTTCTGCCTTCTCATGTGACCCTCAGCCGTTTGTGGGTTGTAATGTTTAACAGCAAGAAAGTTCGGTGATACATGCGCAAAAATAAAAGTGTTGCTTCCACTTGAATGGCGAAGAGAGAGAAAAATATGATGATGAATAGGGCACGGAATAGAACCACGAACCCCACGCGCCTGAGACGCACACGCAGACACGGAGCCAGAGTGATATGACATTCAACGTTTGCTTTGGATGCTTTGGTGTGCGTAAGAGTGCATGGACCTGACCCGTCACCTGATGACAGTTTAACAGTTGTGGTTCACTTTTAAGGTATTTCTGGACACTTGCGGCCCTAAGTGTCCTATATCAAATTACTTGTCTCAATGCCTTCTACGTCGCTACAAAGAGTTTTAAACGTTAATAAGAATCACCCTGTATATCTAATCATGAAACAACCTTCGCAGGCACTCTGTTATGGAGTTATACTCGTACACTTCCAACATTATTTCTTGTGGGAACTAAATTGTGGTTATCTCGCACGCACACACACAGAAAATCATTTTGGGAGGTACTGGTAGATGTATAGACTGCCTTATAATAGTCGATGGTCCCAGGGCCACCGATAAGAAGTGACGAACCAGACATTTCAGGAGGGTAACAACAAACAACAGATTTAGTGTATTAAGAATATGGCCTCGTAACAATAAGCAATCATCTCTGCTGTCACTGCTGAAAATTTTGAAATGCAGGACATTGCTCTGAAAAAGAAAATCAGTACTTAAAAAGAAGAAGAAGAAGAAAACAAAAACTGATAATTTCAATTGATGACAGGAGACAGATGGAAACCTTGCAACTACAGGGGAATTACTCTTCTATCTCATGGCCTGAAGATAATGGAACGAATCACAGAACACAGATTACGAATTATCATTGAACCACAGCTTGAAGAAGAGCAGTACGGTTTCAGATGGAACAGGGCAACAACAGATCTGATATTTTCAGTCGGGATGATTATGGAGAAGCTCTGAGAAAAAGGAAAAGACATAATCTTTACATTTCTAGATATTGAGAAGGCTTACGACAATGTACGGAAAAATACAATTTGGGAATGCCTTCAAAATAGATCAATACCATGTGCTTTAATAAAGTCAAGATGCTATATGAACACTGCCAGAGTTGTGTCCAAATAGGTGATGGCTATTCAGAGTGGTTTGAGACTAAGCATGGTGTACAGCAATTATTCATTACTGTAATGGATGAAATAATGAAGAGAGTTAAGAGACTCAGTAAGACCTCTGAGTTTAAAGCTTTAGCATTTGCAGATGATGTAATATGGGGTGAAAATGAGGCTGAAATACAACAGAAGCTGAATGATTGGAATGCTATATTCAAGCAATTTGGTCTAAATATACCAAGCAAGTCCAAAACAGTAGTGATGCCCATTAGTCGACAAAACATCTGTACTAACATCACTCTGAATGGTACAAAGTTAGAACAAGTACATCAGTTCTGTTACCTTGGCAGTGTAGTGTCCAAGATACCAACCATCTGCAGAAATCACTAGTAGAGTTCAACATGGAGCACAATTTTATCATCTCGTGAGAGGGCTTCTTTGGGATAAGCAAGTTCCTTTAAGATCAAAACTAATACTCTACAAGAGCTTCTTTGTACCTGTTACTACATATAGCTTAGAAACCTGTACCCAATCCCAGAGCAAACTACAGGTGGTGGAGATGAAGTTTTTAAGAACTATGATACAGAAGACAAGGAGGGACAAAATAAAAAAGGATAAGATATGCCATCTTGTTCAAGTAGAACAATCTCTTAATGAGATCTGTGTTGAAGCCAGGCTGAAATGGTTCGGTCATCTCAAAAGAATGGACACACAAAGAACAGCTCGAGTGTGGTTTGAGAAAGAACTGAAGACCAAGAGTTCGACCAAGGAAGAGATGGATCGACCAGGTTAGAAATGATCTTGCAGGGAGAGGTCTGGATTTACAGCAAATCATGGAGGAGGAAACATTCTTGGAGAGAACTAAATGGAGAGCGCTCATTCACCGCACCTGGGAAACTGGAGCCGGTTCATGATGATGATGATGATGATTAAATACGTTATTATACTAAATCCCCATTGTGTGTGCAATTGGTCTCTCAGTAGATTGATGCATCTCCCCATGCTTTCTTGGAGTACATATCTTTGTAAAATTCTTCATGTGACTAATCTTTAAAAGTCAACTTTACCAGTAGTATTCTTTTCACTGATTCCAAGAGTAGGCCTATCAACAAATGGTTCCTTTCTTTCATCCATGGAACATTTATGAAGGGAAACATACATTCACTGCTGCCTGGAATAGCAAAGGATAACTTTCAAATTTTCAAAAATTCATTCCATTGTTGACCTAGTGTTGTCTCTTTCTGGTCGAATAATTTATATGAATTTATCTCTACCCCTTTAGAATGTAAATGTTACAGACATGAGAGGAAGATCTCAAGACAGGGTGATGAGAAAATTTCAATCTTGATATGGAGAAATTGTCAATGCCTGCTGCATAAGACATTGAAAAGCAGGATATGTCTGGCAAAGGCCAAATGGTTGGTAACCCTGCCACTACCAAGTTGACCATTTGCACACACGGTGTAGCAAAACCAAGTCTTCAGTTTAGTAATGAAATACTGCAGAAGTTTATACTCTAAATATTTCTTAAACTAAAAGGAATTTCTCAGCACTGCAAAAGGTAACAAAGAGGAAATCTGACATTCTACGGATCGGAGCGTGGAATGTTAGAAGTCTGCTAGGAAGTGGAAAGATAGAAAACTTAGAACGGGAAATGGATAGGTTGAGGTTGGATTTGGTTGGGATTAGTGAAATGCGCTGGCAGGAAGAACAGGACGTTTGGTCAGGAGACTATAGGGTCATTAGCACTAAATCAAACAATGGCCAAGCAGGAGTTGGTCTCATATTGAGTAGGAAACTTGGACAGCGGGTGGAATATTATGAGCAATACAGTGAACGGATTATTGTAGCAAAAATCAATACTAAACCTATGTGCACCACAGTGGTACAAGTCTATATGCCTACCAGTCAAGCTGATGATGAGGATGTTGAAAAGGTCTACGAAGAAATAGATGACATTCTGAGGTATATCAAAGGTGATGAAAATGTTATAGTAATGGGAGATTGGAATGCTGTGGTAGGAAAAGGGAGAGAAGGGAAGATAGTAGGAGATTTCGGATTAGGTGAAAGGAATGATCGAGGAAGCAGGCTGATGGAATTCTGCACCGAACATGAGTTGGTCATAGCTAACACCTTATTCAATAACCACAATAGAAGAATATACACATGGATGAGACCAGGAGATACAGGGCGTTACCAAATCGACTTCATTATGGTCAAGCAGAGGTTTCGAAACCAGATTTTGGATTGTAAAACATATCCTGGTGCTGACATAAACTCTGACCACCATCTGGTTGTAATGAAATGCAGATTAAAGTTGAAGAAACTGAAGAAAAGTCAAAAGCCAAAAAGGTGGGCAATAGACGGACTGAAAGTAAAGGATGTAAACGAAAGATTCAAGAAGAGCATAACGGAAGGACTAATGAAAAATCCTAAACGGACTTCAATTGCAGACGAATGGGCACTTTTGAAGAATGAAATAACAAAATCCGCAGAAGAAAACATTGGTAGGAAAGAAAGAATAGGTAGAAAACCGTGGATCACTCAGGATATACTAGAATTGATGGATGAAAGGCGGAAACACAAGAATCTAAGAGATGAAAAGGGGAAAGCAGAATACAGACGTCTGAGAAATGAGGTTAACAAGAAGTGCAAGGAAGCGAAAGAAGAATGTTTGAAAGAGAAATTTGCAGGTATAGAAAATTGTCTGAAATTAGGAAAAGTAGACACAGCTTATCGAAGGGTTAAGAATACTTTTGGGGAAAAGAAGACTAAGTGCTGTAATATTAAGGACACAAATGGAAAGCCTCTAACAGATAGGGAAGAAAAGGTTGAGAGATGGAAAGCTTACATAGAGTGCTTGAATAAGGGAATGGAGATTGAGAATCATGTAATGGAAAGGGAGGAGGAAATTGATGAGGATGCAAAAGGAGATTTAATATTGAGATCAGAATTTGACAGAGCATTAGAGGACTTAGGCAGGAACAAAGCACCAGGCAAAGATGATATACCGATTGAGTTGCTACGCTGCATAGGAGATGAAGGTCTGATCAGGCTATTTCACTTGGTGTGTAGGATTTATGAGACAGGTGAGGTACCCCCTGATTTCAAGAAGAATGTTATCATCCCTATACCAAAGAAAGTGGGAGCTGACAGATGTGAAGATTACCGTACAATCAGCTTGATTACTCATGCTTCAAGGATCCTGTCTAGAATAATTTACAAGAGGATTGAAAGCCAGATAGAAACGGAGTTGGGTGAAGACCAGTTTGGTTTCAGGAGAAATGTAGGAACAAGGGAAGCTGTACTAAGTCTTAGGCTGATTTTGGAAGGTAGAATAAGGAAAGGTAAGAGAACGTTCATGGCATTTGTAGACTTAGAAAAGGCTTTTGATAACGTTGATTGGACTAAATTGTTTGACATTTTGAAATCTATTGGAATAAAGTACAGGGATAGGAGGGTGATATACAATCTATACAGAAACCAGACAGCAGTCATTTGAGCTGAAGGACATGAGAGAGAAGCTGGTATTCAGAAAGGTGTAAGGCAAGGCTGCAACTTATCACCCATACTTTTCAATCTTTACATTGAACAAGCAATGAAGGAAATTGGAGAAAAATTTAAAGTGGGAGTGAAGATTCAAGGAGAAATAATTTCAACTCTGAGATTTGCTGATGACATCGTCATCTTGGCCGACACGCCTGAGGATTTGAATCAGTTTTTGAATGGTATGGACTCCGTCTTACAGAATGAATACATGATGAAAATTAATAAATGTAAAACAAAAATACTGGAATGCAGCCGAAATAAATCAGAAACTTCTATGGAGATCAAATTGGCAGGTGAAAAGCTGAAGGAAGTTGGAGACTTCTGTTACTTAGGAAGCAGAATAACCAGTGATGGACGAAGCAAAGAGGATATAAAAAGTAGGTTGGCTCAGGCAAGGAAAGCCTTCCTACAAAAAAGGAATCTGTTGACATCGAATATAGATTTAGGTATTAGAAAATCATTTTTGAAAGCCTTTGTCTGGAGCGTGGCGCTCTATGGAAGTGAAACTTGGACTATTAGTGCAGCAGAAAAGAGGAGAATTGAAGCATTTGAAATGTGGTGTTACAGGAGAATGATGAAGATCAGATGGGTAGATAGGGTTACAAACGAAGAGGTATTAAGGCGAGTGGGAGAGGAGAGATGTTTCTGGCGACTGCTAATGAAGAGAAGAGATAGGTTGGTAGGACAGATACTAAGACACCCAGGAATAGCAAGCTTAGTTATGGAAGGAAGGGTCGAGGACAAGAACTGTAGGGGTAGACCAAGGTTAGAATATGTTAAACAGATTGCCTCGGATGTAGGGTGTGGTAGCTATGTAGAGATGAAACGATTAGCTCAAAACAGGGAGGCATGGAGAGCTGCATCAAACCAGTCAAAAGACTGAAGACTCAAACAACAACAACAACTACCCTACATTCTTGAAAGCATTTGGATTTATTGGGATTGGCAGAAACAAAGTGGAAAGGGGAAGGAAGGAGAGAACTGAGAAAAGGCTATAGACTGTACTGGAGTGGGAATGAAGAGGGAAAGAGGAATGGAGTGGGAGTAGTAGTACGAGATGGTTTAAAAGAAGAAGTGAAGAGAATAAGTGATAGGATGATGAAAGTGAAAGTAGCACTGAGGGGAGAGACCGTAGAAATAGTGCAAGTGTATGCTCCACAAGTAGGCTGCGCCTCTGAAGAGGAGGAGGAGTTTGAAGAGGAATTGCAGAAGCAGCTGGTAGGAAGAAATATGATTGTTATGGGGGATCTGAATGCCCATGTAGGAAGAGAAAGACAAGAGTATGAGAGTGTACTTGGACCAGAGGGTTGGGGCGGGAGAAATGAGGAAGGAAAGAGACTGTTGGACTTCTGCCAAAGGAACAGCCTGCTAGTTGGAAACTCCTGGTTCAAGAAAAGAGTGAGCCACACAAATGAACCATAGAGGGACTAAGGAGAAGAAAGGGACTGAGAACCAGGAAAGCCGTATAAGGATATGGAAACTGAAAGAAGGAGATAGAAGGGTCGAGTACCTCAAAATGGTAAAGGAAGGAATTCCAACAGATGAAGAAAGAAAAAAAAAGGAAGCTTGTAGTTTAACGTGACCGTTAATCTTGAGATCATGAGCCACGGGACCTCCTTTTTACGTGGAATCCGAACAACAGGACATGGCATTTCACTTCGAAAATCTCACATGCATTGACCGGGAAGGAAAGAAAGAAGGAGGCGAAGAGAGTAGTGGCTGAGGGGAGAAGAAAGTGGATGGAAGAGTGGACAAAGATGATGGAAGGTACAAAAAAGGTCCTGTATGGGATGGTAAAAAGTAAGAGGCGAAGGATCCTACGGATTATGTTAGAATGGTGAACAAAAGGGGACAAGAGATAGAAAATAGAGAAGAACTGAAGAAAATGTGGAAAGAATATTTTGAAGAACTCCTGAACCCAAATGGAAACCACGGCGAGGAGGAAGAAATCGGGGAAGAGGAAGATGAACTGCAAACAGAAAAGGACTTAACATGGAAAGAAGTGGAAGATGCAGTGAGGAAGATGAAAGGAGGGAAGGCACCGGGTGTGGATGAGTTGAGTGTGGAGATGGTGAGAGCAGCAGGAGAGGTGGGGATACAATGGTTGTACCGAGTGATGAGGACAGCATGGAAGGAAAGGAAGACCCCAGAGGACTGGAAAAAGGGAATAATTGTCCCGATCTTCAAGAAAGGTAGTAGAACAGAATGCGGAAACTATCGGGGAATAACACTGATGAGTCATTGTGCAAAGATGTTTGAGAAAGTTTTGGAAAGGAGAATTAGGACAAGGATAGAACGAGGGATGAGGGAAGAACAACATGGCTTCAGAGCAGGAAGGTCCACAGTGGATTTGATTTTTGCTGTCGGGCAGTTACAAGAACAGCACTATGAGTATGGAACAGATCTACTGATGGCCTTCCTGGATATTCAGAAAGCATATGACAGTGTATGCAGAAACAAAATATGGAAGTCCTGGAGGATAGAGGAATAGAAAAATGGACTACAAGGAGGATAAAGGAGATGTACAAGGAAAGCGTGAGCTGTGTGAAAGTGGGAGGAGAGAGATCGGACTGGTTGGAACAGAGAAACGGCCTGAAACAAGGAAGTGCACTGTCACCGTTACTTTTCATTGTGGTGATGGATGACATAATGACTCGTGTGGCACAAGTAATTGGCGAAGGAAAGATGAAAGCAATGATGTTTGCAGATGATTTGATGATTTGGGGAAACAAGGAGGAGGAGGTACAGGAACAGTTGGATGTGTGGGAAGGAAATTTAGGATATGGGAGGAAATTTAGCATACATAAGAGTGAAATGGTGATCACAACAAGGAAGAAGGAAAGAACCACAACGGGAATAACAATTGGTGGGGAACAGCTGAAGAAAGTGGAGAGTTTCAAGTATCTGGGAAGCCTGATACAAGATAATGGAAGAAACGAAAGAGAAATAAATGAGCGGGGGAGACAGGCAGAAGCATTCCAGAAGAGTGTGAGAAGCATGTTATGGAGCAAGGATGTCCTTCTGAACAGCAAAAAGATCATATATCGGACGTACTATGTCCCTATCCTGACGTATGCCTCGGAGACCTGGGTTATGAAAGGAAGGGAGAAGAGCAAAATACAGGCCAGTGAGATGAGGTTCTTGAGAAGCAGTATTGGAGCTACAAAGATGGACAGAATAAGAAATGAGAGGACCAGAGAATTAATGAAGGACAAACCATTACAGGATGGTATAGAGAAATCTAGACTTAGATGGTATGGACATGTAAAACGAATGGAGGAGAAGAGGATACCCAGGAGGATACACGCGACGAAGTGGGAAGGAAAGAGACCGAGAGGGAGACCAAGAGAGAGGTGGCTGAAGGGGGTGGAAGAAAGAGTGAAGAAGAGAGGAGAAGACTGGACAAAGGTGGTTGCTGAGAGATGGTGGGAAGACAGAAGATGTTGGAGAGGCTTGTGTTCCAAACAGACCCGGCCAGTGGCTGGAAACCGTGCATGATGATGATGATTAACTACCCTACAAGATGCCAGAAAGCAAGGTTTATATGGGTTATCCAAAATATTGCAGTTATCTCTGCAACGAGTTTGCAAAGAACATCTGGTAATCACTGGTTTTATTTAGAGAATTAGAATTAGGTATACTTGATCATTATTTTGTGTTCGATGTTTGGAAAGCTCCATTAAATTCATTTCCCTGAAAATGATAAGTCAATTAATATGTATTGTTCTCTGTAAAAGTCGATGTTACATATTTAGTGTGTCCTTGTTTATTAAGTGGTGGTCAATGTGGTTTTAGGTTTATGTTGGATTTTTAGCAGTTGCAATTGAAGCTGTTAACTTCAGCTATTGAAATGGTTTGCTCCCAAGGAGAAGTTGTCATGTGTTATTTCCACAGTTGGTATAAGAAGGTAAATTGATTTATGTTGAGGTTGGCAGCAATGACCACCACAGGGACTGAGCTAGTCATCATGGCTGAACACGCTTCAAATCAGAGCAACAGTTCCTATGGCGAATTGAATGCAGGACGAAACCATGTGTTATTCTTCATCATGTGACGCCGCATGGGAGTGCTAATTTTTCCACTAAAAAGTGGCGATCGTCTTAACAGATATCGATATTGGTCGCTGTCACCGAAGCGACAGTTTTGTTTGAGAACAAGTCTAAGTTAAACTCCAAAGCACTCGACATGTCCTGTACTATGGAACTCCGGTAGCCTTGATCATTCAGCTTCAGCATGTAGGCGCCTAGAGAGCGTGCAGAGTGCTAGGAGCAGTGACCGGCATTTTCACCAATAAGTGAAGAGCGAATTACTCTTGACGAGTTAAGTTGTGCAGATGTTGGTTGGTAATAAATGACTCACTTATATTCTCTTTGAATACACTCTCGGCGACTTATTCTTTGATGCAAATGGGGGCCTTTTGTGTTTATCATTTTCTTCGCATTGCGCTTCAAACTGGGCTCCTATTTCAAAATAAAACTCGACAAGTTGACATATGTCACATGACATACAATCTCAGACAATTCGATAAGTTACCGTTCCTCAAAGCATGACAAATCGACAAATATGTCGCGACAATTTTGTAAATTGTCAGAAATCTGTTTCGTAAAGTTGCAAAGCTGACTGGTAGAAATCTGACAAATATGTCACATATAATTTTATTAATGCAGCCATTGGCCATGTACTTTTCTTCCCAGGACGGGTCAGGGAAGGTATATTGGAAGGAAATCGGCCGTTGACCTATTGAAAGGAACCGTCCCGGCATTTGCCTGGTAGTGAAAATGGGAAACCACGAAAACCATTTTTAGGATGGCCGAGGTGGAATTCGAACCCACGCTCTCCCGATGCCAGCGAAGCACGAGGTAGCGCGTTAGCGTTCTCTGCCACCTCGGCCGGTAAATATGTCACATGCCACCAGTTTTTCTTTATGAACTAATGAATATGTCAGCCGTTTTTTACAATAATTGTCAAATTGTCATTGAAAACTCGACAGGCACCTTGTTACATGTCGATTATTACCATAACATATCTTTTCGTATTGCGGCACGTTTGGAAGTTTCCCGATACATAGCAGTGTTAGAATCGTTGGAATGGAACGATTAATCAACGGCACTAGTAGAGAGTGGCATATGCAGGATTTCTTTTTGGGGGGTTTCATTCAGAGAGTAAGGTAATTGTACATTATTAAAATTATATTTCGATTATTATTCATAAAAATTAATACTTAAATAAACATTCTCTTTGCAAGAAAACTATTTGTGTTTTTGCCTGGGGTGTTGCACTACCCTCCAGGGGAGATGTCAATTAAACATGAACATTACAATACAAAGCAGGAAATTAACAACAATATGGGGCAGACTACCTCACTGTTCCACGCCTTGCAAAAACTAACAATAATAATAATAATAAAATAATGGGACTATATGCCAAAAGGAACTAAATCCCCATTTGTAAATACTGTAGATGAAATAGAATGTCAGAACATGAGTTATACAGCAGAATGATATTATGTTGGTTTAGTTGTTGTTAAATCGCTTTAGGGGCTTGAGACATCTTGGTCATCAGCCCTGTGTATTGGGCGTGTGTTCAATTTGTCTGATAACCTGTGTTTCTGTGATGACTGGAGTAATGTGTGTGACTATTTATTAGGATCGGCGATGGGGTACGTGTCCCGGGACTTGAGGTAAGGTATGTTACGTGCCACCCCCTAGTGGCACTTACGTTAACTGGATTACGGTGGGTGAAAGCACAAACACAATTGTTCTTTTAAAGAGAAGTTAGCTTTATTGCTTGCAGGTCAGAAATATACACCGTACAATAAGCAGATAGAAACAATTATCTGTCTTACAGAAGCTCCCTCCTGTATGGAGCTCGACTCACCCTTTCACTCGGCCTTGCAGTTAATCCTCTCGCTAATGAGGTGGTTCCGTGCGCTGGCTGGAAATAGCTGCACTAAGTCTGTCACTCACTGTTTCCTGTCCACTGGCTAGGGAACTGCCCAATGCGTTTCGTAATTCATCACAATGTCTCTGTCGCCCTAGGTAGGTACACACTCCTCACACTGCTCCGCGGCTCGGAAGGAATCTCACTGGGTTTCGCAAGTCACGTCACCACACTTCGGTCCCTCAGGATCAACGCTCGCACTAGCTTGAAAAACACAGTTTTCCCCGCTTGCCAGGTCGCCCTTATATAGCAGGCCGGTGACTCAATAAATGCTTCTAGACCCATCCAGGATTCACGGCTTCTCCAGGTTTCCATCACTGGCTGGGTCACGAATATTCTGGACCATCCCTTTGTCCTAGTAGCCCTTGTTGCATAAGGCGCATGTAATACACTGAGGCAGAACACAGCCCAGCCCGGGGGCAGCCGTGACTCATGCGGCGAGCGACGAAACAAACTCACAGCCGTAACACCACCCCCTTCCTAAAAGGCTGATCGTCCCGATCAATCCTGTGTCCCTCCGTAGGCTGCCAGGCGATCTCGATGCACGATCTTCATCTTCGCCCTCGGGCTCCGCTGGATCCTGTAGACGACATCGTTGATCCGTTTCACGACTCGGTACGGGCCCTCTCAGGACTTCTGCAGTTTGGATGACAGGCCCTTCTTCCGTAATGGGTTGAAGAGCCAGACCAGGTCGTCCTCGTGGAATCCACCGGCATCCGACTGTTGGTCGTATCGGGTCTTCATTCGGTCGGTCTCGATCCGCAGTTTCCTCCTCGCGAACGTGTGCACGTCCTCCAGTTGGTCGACCAGTTCTTGACAATACTGGCTTACCGGGACCGGATCATTCCCAGGTCGGCCGAAGGCAAGATCGACAGGTAGACGGAGTTCCCTCCCAAACATGGCCCGGGCTGGTGTGCACCCGGTGGCCTCATGCACGGCGGCGTGGTAGGCCAGGAGAAATAGTGGAAGATGTTTGTCCCAATCCCTCTGGTGCTCGCTGACGACTATTCGGAGATGGTTCACGATGGTGCGATTGAATCGCTCTACCATACCGTCGGTCTGAGGGTGTAGCGGCGTCGTCCTCGTCTTCCGAATTCCCAGCAGCTGGCATAGGTTCTGGAACACCTGCGACTCGAAGTTCCTCCCTTGGTCGGAGTGCAGCTCCAGGGGTACTCCGTACCGGCTGACGAATTCCTTCACCAGGGTCTCTGCGATCGTCGCGGCTTCTTGGTTAGGGAGCGCATACGCCTCCGGCCATTTGGTGAAGTAGTCGCTGACGACCAATATGTAGCGGTTCCCTGCCTCGCTCAACGGGAATGGCCCAGAAGCGTCGATGGCCACTCTCTCCATGGGGCCGCCCACGTTGTAGGTCTTCAGTGGACCCCGTCGTCTTCGTCCTGGGCCCTTGCTGGCTGCGCAATCGTGGCACCTAGCGCAGTGGCTCTCCATGTCTGTTCAGCATCCGATCCAGTAAAACCGCTCTCTCAGCTTCTCCAGGGTCTTCTTTATCCCTAAGTGCCCACCAGATGATCCTCCATGGACTTCCTTCAGGACTTCCTCCGTCATAGCCTTTGGTACGACGACTTGTTCCCGAGATGTCTTCCCGTCGGTGCTCTCCCAGGTCCGGCAGATGAGGCCATCCCTTACAATCAGCGAGTCCCACTGCGCCCAGTAGGACTTGAATTTCGGACTGCAGTCGCTCACAATGTTCCACCGGGGTCCGGGAACACAGGCCCTCTTCCATTCGGCTATCAGTCCCAGGTCATCATCTTCTGCTTGTGCCCGCGTGAAAGATTCGCGGCTCCAGCTCCCATGAAGTTCCACGGTAGTCCTTCGGCACTGTATCCCGGTGTTCTCCTCTCTTCTGGTACAGAAGGTGCAGTCTTCGGGGCATGGTCTTCGTGACAGGGCGTCGGCGTTAGAATGCAGTTGGCCTTTCCTGTGCTGGATCTCAAAGTTGTACTGTTGAAGCCTCTCTATCCACCGCGCGAGTTGACCCTCGGGCTGTTTGAAGTTCAGGAGCCACCGCAGGGATGCATGGTCGGTCCTGATGAGAAATTCTTGCCCGTACAGGTACTTGTGGAAGTGTTCGATGGTCTTCACGATGGCGAGCAGTTCCTTCCTGGTGACGCAGTAGTTCCTCTCTGGCTTTGACAAGGCTTTGCTGAAGTAGGCCACTACTCTCTCCTCGCCGTCCACTATTTGCGACAGGATTCCCCCTATACCAAAGTCGCTGGCATCGGTATCGACGATGAACCTTGTTCCAGGTCTGGGGTAGGCCAGAATAGGCGCGGTGCACAGAGCCTGCTTGAGTTGTTCGAAGGCACTGTGGCATTCTGCTGTCCATGTGAAGAGTTGGTCCTTCTCAGTCAGTCGATGCAGTGTTTGGCGATGTCGGCGAATCCTCTCACGAAGCGACGGTAATAAGTGCAGAGTCCCAGGAAGCTTCGCAGTTGGGACTTGTCCTTCGGAACTGGCCACTCCCTCACAGCTGCGGTCTTTTCTGGGTCGGTGCGCACCCCTTCCTCGGAGACAATATGCCCAAGGTACTGGACCTGCTTCTGGAAGAGCTGACAATTCTTGGGGCTCAACTTCAGCTGGGCAGCCCGTAGCTTCATCAAGATCTCCTTCAGGTTGCTGTAGTGCTCCTCGAAGGTTTTTCCCAGAACGATGATGTCGTCTAGGTAGACCAGGCAGGTCTTCCAGTGTAGTCCCCTCAGAATGGACTCCATTAGCCTTTCGAAGGTCACAGGGGCGTTGCACAGACCAAATTGCATGATGGTGAACTGCCAGAGCCCGCTGCCCACAGAGAACGCAGTTTTCTCGCGGTCCTTAGGGTGGACCTCCACCTGCCAGTAGCCACTCTTCAAATCCAAGGTGGAGAACCATCTTGATCCTGATATGGTGTCCAGCGTGTCGTCGATCCGGGGTAGAGGGTAGCTGTCCTTCTTCGTGACGTCGTTCACCCGCCTGTAGTCCACGCAGAACCTGGTGGAACCGTCCTTCTTCTTCACTAGCACGACTGGAGAACTCCAAGGACTATGTGATGGCTCGATCACCCCTTGCTCCTTCATCTCTTCTACCATCCGGTCGACTTCGGCTTGCTTGGCGAGCGGGACACGTCGGAATGGGGCCCTAATCGGTGCGCTGTCCCCAACGTCGATTCTGTGCTGGACCAAGCTTGTCCTGCCGAAGTCTTTGCTCCCCATGGAGAAGAAGTCCTGGAATTCCCGTAGCAGGTCCTGAAGTTGGCGTGATTGTTCCTCGTCTAAATGATCCTGGGAACCTTGGTACAGCTTCTTTAGTTCTTCTGGCAGTGAGAGTCTTCTTCGGTTGTCCATCTGCAGGTGTCCGTCCGTCGTATCTGTGATGCGGGCAATCCAGGTAACGGGCTCGCAGACTCCTAGGTTGGTGTCCTGGTGAACCGTAATGTCGTAGTCGTTCAGGTTGGACAGGCGGACGTACGGCCGAGACGTCGTGTTGATGAGGGTCTTGGCAACTAGCAATCCTTTTGTCTGGATGTCCTCATATTTTGGCTCGATGACAGCCGCCACTCCCTCAGCAGTTCCGTCGACAATTACGGCGGCGCTGACCTCCGACCTGGCGGGAACGATGACGTCCTCTCTCAGCCTTACACGTCGTGCGGTGACGGCCTCGTGTGCCGGTCGCAAAGCAAGTTCCTCACCTCCGAAGTGCAGAGTGTTGGTACTCAGGTCCAAGATGATGATGTTCTGGTCTAGGAAGTCCAGTCCGATGATCACTTCGTATGATACGTCAGACACAAGCACTGGATGTTTCACCGCCCGTCGACGAATGACGAACTCCAGTGATGCTTCGCCATGTACCGGTGCGGTCTCTCCGGTCGCGGTTGGTTTTTGGTTTTTCGTTGGTTTTTGCTGGAGGTTCCTTTGTGTGGGTTGCACTCTCCACTTCGGGATCACGGTGGGATTGACGATGGTCCTCGACGCTCCCGTGTCGATCAGCATGGGCCAGCTCACTCCGTTGACGACTCCGTCGACCATCAGGCTGCTATTGTCCCTCCGTAACTTCGTCACACGCACTTGGACTGCCGGGGCTTGAGGACTGTCACAAGCCAACCTTTGCCCCCAAGGCTGGCTAATACTCGTTTCCCTGGGCCACACGGTTTTCAGACGACTGATTTCCCGTCGGATACCCTCGGCGGCGGCGATCACCGCAGTCCTTGCTCAGGTGGCCTTTCTTACTGCAGGCCCAGCAGGTCGGTAGTCCTCTTCCGGGCCACCTCTCCGGTTGACTTCCGGCTGTGTCGTTGCTGGTAGTGCCGCAACTATCCAAGAAACGGCTTAGCGCCTCCATCAATTCGCCGGCCAGGGGCTTGGTCTCGTTGGTTTTTGCTGGTTCGTCGACGTCCACTTGACGCACCCGCGCGTGCATTCTAGATGCCTGTTTTGCCGTCTCGAACTCAAGTGTGTGGCTCAGCACATCTGCCAGGATCTTATTGCGCGCGAGTCGCAGCGCCTGTTGAGTGTCCGAGTCCCATAGCCCGTCGGTGAAGGTCTGCGTCGCAATCTGTTCCAGAAAGTCGGCCGGCGCTGTCGGATAGGCGAGCCTTACGAGGTGTGTGATGTCCATCTCGAACTCCTGCAGGGTTTCCGCGTTGTTCTGTACCCGGGTCCGGAGCTGCATCTGGTAGGCCTGCTGAAGATTGCTATCTCCATATCGGGACTCCATATGAGCGATCAGTGAAGCGTAGTCCTGGGATCCAGTCGGGATGGCCTGAAGGACATTAAGGGCGTCACCTCTCAGCGCTACAATGAGAGCTGTAGCCTTTTCTGTGTTGTTCCAATTATTTATGGAACAGGCCGCCTCGAACTGACATAAGTATGTGCTCCACGGGACCTTTCCGTCGAAGGTTGGGGGCGTCACTCTGCTCTGTCCCATTCCTGAGGTTCCCGATGTAACTGGCGGTGGGTGTCGGCGCAGCTCTGCAACTTTCTCCCGTAGAGCGTTGAATTTCTCCTCCACCCCCGTCAGCGGGCGTCGGCGCAGCTCGGCAACTTCCACTTGTAAGGCGTCGAACTTCTTTTCCACTGCCGTGACTTCCTCACGTAGGCCCTGTTCCAATTTTCTTTGACTTTCCTGTAATTTCGTCAGCAGACACTCTTCCAGATTTTTCTGGCCATCCAGAAATTTGGCGGTTAGGTCCTCTGCTAGCTTATTCTGACCGTCTTCCATCTTCTTCAGGTCCTCTGCTAACTTCTTCTGGCTATCCTCTAATTTGGAAGTTAGGTCCTCGGCTAACTTCTTCTGGCCGTACTCCATCTTCTTCTGGCCGTCTTCCATCTTCTTCAGGTCCTCCGCTAACTTATTTTGACCGTCTTCCATCTTCTTCTGACCATCTTCTAATTTGGCAGTTAGGTCCTTGGTTAAATTCTTCTGGCCGTCTTCTAATTTGGTTTCCATGCCACTTAACTTTTCTAGCAATGCTGCCAATTGCGCTTCCATTTTGGTTGGTTGTCTTGTAAAGGGCATGCACTCACAGGAAAATTTAAAAAAATGACCTGCTCGGGTTTTGAAACCAGGACCGTCAGGTGTTGTGCTTGAGTTCGTAATCCCACTTCTGACACCAGTTGTTACGTGCCACCCCCTAGTGGCACTTCCGTTAACTGGATTACGGTGGGTGAAAGCACAAACACAATTGTTCCTTTAAAGAGAAGTTAGCTTTATTGCTTGCAGGTCAGAAATATACACCGTACAATAAGCAGATAGAAACAATTATCTGTCTTACAGAAGCTCCCTCCTGTATGGAGCTCGACTCACCCTTTCACTCGGCCTTGCAGTTAATCTTCTCGCTAATGAGGTGGTCCCGTGCGCTGGCTGGAAATAGCTGCACTAAGTCTGTCACTTACTGTTTCCTGTCCACTGGCTAGGGAACTGCCCAATGCGTTTCATAATTCACCACAATGTCTCTGTCGCCCTAGGTAGGTACACACTCCTCACACTGCTCTGCGGCTCGGAAGGAATCTCACTGGGTTTCGCAAGTCACGTCACCACACTTCTGTCGCTCAGGATAAACGCTCGCACTAGCTCGAAAAACACAGTTTTCCCCGCTTGCCAGGTTGCCCTATATAGCAGGCCAGTGACTCAATAAATGCTTCTAGACCCATCCAGGATTCACGGCTTCTCGAGGTTTCCATCACTGGCTGGGTCACGAATATTCTGGACCATCCCTTTGTCCTAGTAGCCCTTGTTGCGTAAGGCACACGTAATACACTGAGGCAGAGCACAGCCCAGCCCGGGGGCAGCCGTGACTCATGCGGCGAGCGACGAAACAAACTCACAGCCGTAACACCACTATCCCGGCATTTGCCTTGTGAGAGAATGGAAAAACCCGGGAAAAAGTCACACTCAAGATAGGCGCAGTCAGCGCCGGGATTCAAACCTCCGATCTTTGAACCTGCTGAAACTTCCCAATGCGGTTGTGGTGAGCAATTTAACCTGCACGGCCACGGCTATGCCACAGGGTCAGCAGGTGAGAACGAAGAGGAATACATTGATATAAATCTAACCATTCTTTTGCGGATCCGTATTAACTTACAATATTTATAACAAAGCTTGATTTTTCTTTAAAAGTATTCCACCTTCCCAATACTACTACAATTGAACAATTCAAGCAAATAAAATCCAGGTAGTATTGACTTTAAAATAATCATCTTTGTTATAAAGTATTGCAAAGTCTGTTTAAAATGTGAGACATTAACCATAGCAACTCGGATATTCTCGCTCAGATATGAGTCCTGTAGCATCCACCAGTGGAGTTAACTGCTGGTACAAGACTTTCTGGGTCTAGAATCTGCACCATACCAGCCACTGTAGGAATCTGGTCGGTGCAACGATCACTTGGCGAGTCGTCTTACACTGTGTTGGCATGCTTCGCTTTTCCAATGCAGTTTGGATTTCTTGAGTTATTAAAGGACAAAACTATACATTTTTCAGCAAACGGGTGTAAAAATATATACGGTAATGTGTAATGTTAATTTTTCAAAAATAAATTTCGTTCTGCTGATAAAAATCAGGTAGCTGTTTGATGCTAGAGCCACTGTGAATTTCTTTTTGCAGTTATGATGCTATGAAAGACAGATTTTCTCTGGGTGCCAGGGTGTTTTGTGAAATTATTTACAAGTTCTTCCTTGATATTCTGATGTCTAAAAAATTGAGTGCAGAGTTAATTTTAATTTCTTTTGTAAACAATGTGGGTGTCAATGGAATTTAGGTGTGCATTCATGTACTCATGCTTCATACATTTTGGCTTGGGCCTAATACTTTTTTCCTCTAGGAGTAACAAGTCATTAGAAACAGGATTATAAGCATTTAGATCATAATCCTTTATCTATTGTTTTCCTGAACCATTTCTTGTGTTCCCGCCAAAAACAATTAATTGAGATTTCTATGTAAATCTATATTAATGCAAATTTACTTACAAGTACATCCTTATTGAATTCTCCAAACATTAGAATAATTCCCTTGTCCTTCAGCTCAGTATAATGGACCATGGTTAAACATACTGGAGCATTCTCTTTGTGAGCCTGAAACATATTACAATTCCATGAATAGAAAGAAACACCACATACATATGTACACTCACCACCACTTTACCAATGTGAAAAATATCTAAAAACTCTCTCTTTCAAAGGTGGTTTAAAACGACAAGTTCTTAACTCTTTGACCGCCAACGTCCGATTGATCGGACGTTCTGAAAATAATGTATTTTCCAAGTTACATATTCGTTTTAATAGTTCACAATATATGTTTTGGTCTAGTAGTGGATTAAATAAGACTATATACAACCAGTTTTAAAGTTTGTCACACTGAGGAACTTACTGCTGAGTAACCAAGCGCAAATTCAGCTATCGCGGGCGGGCAACGAACCCTTTCACCTTTTACCGGAAAAAAATAAATAAAAATGAACGCAATTGTTCCGTATACAGCAAGATTAGTACAATTCGAGGTGGTAGAAGGAAAAAGACCAGATACATTTGTAAAGAATGTAATAAGAGTGTACATCCTTTGTGCCCCCCTAATCACAATTTCTAGGGAGCGTAATAAACATCTGTAAATATTAGGTAATTCGTTTCTTTTCATCCAAAAAGTGAATTCTGGAGTGTTCAGTTTGTGTGAAGTAGTGAAATAGACATTAGTAAACATTTTTACTTAAAACTAGCCTGGAACTGCAGCCATTTACATATAATGTAAGAATTAGAAAATTTCATGTTACAGTAATAAAAATAATAATAAATTATTGTAGCTGTAATATTTTATAGAAAGCTCAAATTGTTATAGACTATGTGATATTGGAAACATCACCTCTCTAAAATAAAGCAGTTTTCGATAGTATAAATATTTTTTATTCTTAACGATTTTTGATCATGAAGTTTCTTTTAAAATTTTTAAAGTAAATATTTATTTCAATTATCACTTCATTTAATATAAATTATAGAATAAGAGTACATTAAGTTATATTAATAAAACGCCCAGAGCATTGCCTTCAAAACAAACAAAAAAGATCATCCAATATACATAAATAGTTCAGAAGTTATTACATACAATTTACCGCAGGGTAAAAGTGCAGTTAGGCCTTGGCAGTATAGGGAACGAACACCGCGTATATGGCTAGCGGTCAAAGGTTTAATAAGCATAACAAAAGCTTGTAGGTTTATGTGACCATTAATCTTGCAATTATGAGCCATGCGACCTTCATTTTTACATGGAATCCGAACCACAGGACATGATATTTCACTTCAAAAATCTCACATGCATTGATCAGGAATCAAACCTGGTCCTTGGTGACAGGTAAGCAGCTTGACCACTGTGCCATCACTCCCCCTTCCCCACAAGCCAACAAAAAGGAAATTAAAATGTATGATTAGCAGTTCATGAAACATGCATATTATAGTTATATGGCAGTAAATTTAACTTCTAGAAACCATAACCACCTATCAAGAACATAATTTAAGAATTTGCCCTGGCTAATTTAGGAACTTGTGAATAGGCTACTAGTAAACTGTTCTAGCAATTTGTACCTGGAAATACATGCGCACATCATCAATAATTTAAGATTACTTCAAAGAACTGTGTATAGCAACCAATTATCAGAATAATTAGCTTATAATAAATCTTTATTGCAGCCAAATAGCCAAGATTGAAATTGAAATTTTACATGTTTGCATAATCACATATTGACTTTGTCCTTTTTGTGCATAGTTCGATGTGATAACGATCACATGCTGTTTCACACAGCCTACATTCACAGTCTATATTTGGTCGTGGAAGTTTGTGGTCTTGCATATCAGGTGGTGGAATCCATTGACTGCCAACCTAGTGATGACGTGTCTGATTTCGAAGTTTTCCTTTGTCCACACACGGTCTACCATGGCTCCTCTGCTGTAGAATGCCGGTTGAATTTCTTCTCTTTTCCTATTCAGTGTTGCTAACAGGTTCTGTGAGGAGCAGGTTCTGTGAGGAGCAGGTTCCTGTTATTATTTTGGTGAAGATTTTAAAGGGACAGTTTCCCAGTGCGATGCCTCTGTATTGGTTTGGAGTATGCTTGTCCTGAGATCCTCGATGAGGAAAGTTTCCTTCGCCAGCAGATATGTGTATCTTGAGTGCGTCATTTTTTACACTCCTAACGCCTTCTTTATGTATCTTGCCTTCACTCCTTCCAGCGTGGATAGATTCTTCAATGTTAGGTGTGTCCAGATGATTTCTATGCCACACGTCAGTATTGGTAACATTTTTACTCGGTATAGCAGCATCGCCGTCTCTAGGCTGAGGAATCGAATGTTTCTTATTTCATGCATTGTCATTATTGCCTTAGTTGCCTTTTCTGTTATGTGTTTTGTGAAGCGTTTTGCGGTCATTTGTAGAGTGATTCCTAAATACTTGATTTCTGATACTATTTTCAGTTTTCTTTCCCTTGTGTGTATCTCAGCTGATGCGGGGGCTCTTCCTCTTGTTTCTAAAGATCATTGTGTTCGTCTTAGATATGTTAATGACCAAGTTATTCTTGGAGCACCATTTATCCACTTCGCTTATTGTTGCCTGGAGTTTTGTTATGTCTTTGGAGCCAATTGCGATGTCATCTGCGTATGCGCACGAGAAGATTCCCTCTTTGCGGATAATTCCAAGGATTTCTTCGGTTGCTAGTATGAACAGCAGAGGGCTAAGTGGGTTGCCCTGTAGTACTCCATTTGTTTGGATGATCGGTTCTGACATGGCAAGGTTATCTGAGACGCATATTTTGTTCCAGCTCAGCAGAGTGTTAATGAGGTTCGACCATATGTTGTTTTCTCCTAGTGTTTCCTTGAGTTTTTCTATCACTAGTTGCCTGTTTAGTAGGTCGAAGGCTTTCGTGAAGTCTATGAAGATGGTATAAAATTCTTGTTTTTTCTCTAGGACTTCCCAAATGTGTTTCAGTAAGAGTTCGATTGCTTGCAGGGTTGATCTTCCCTTTCTGAACCCGAATTGATTTTCTGGCAGGTGATCGTTTATTTCCCCACTTAATCTTCCTGTTATTATTTTGGTGAAGATTTTAAAGGGGCAGTTTCCCAGTGCGATGCCTCTGTATTGGTTTGGATCAATGGGGTCTCCTTTCCCTTTACATAATATCTTGACAATTGATTTTCTCCATTGATAGGGGTTGGCGGCTGTCTCTATGCACCTGTTGTATAGTTTGGTCCAAATCTGTTTAAGAAGGTGTGCAGTGTCTTTTATGAATTCATTGTATATTTTGTCCGGTCCCGCTGCTTTCTTGTTTTTGGTGTTTTGGATGGCATGTCCGACTTCCTCTGTGGTTAGAGGAATCCAGTCTATAGCTATTGGTGATACGACTTCTTGGGATTTCTTTCTGGTGTCTGTTGTTCCCTCTTTTTTGAGTATGTTGCTGAAATGTGATTTCCATCTGTCCATGTTTATGTAGTTTGTTTTGGCTTGTTTCTTTGGGCAAATTGCCAAATATGGATCATTTTTGGCATCCTCCGCTAGCAGCCTGCTCTCTTTCTCCAGGAAGGTGCATTTCTTTTCTCTTATTTTTCTTTTGTAGTGCTTCCTCTTTTCATCGTATGTGAGTAAGAGAGTGTGGTTTACCTCATTCTGTCTCACCTGCTGCAGGATGTTTAGGGAGTCGCTTCTTAGCTTGTAACACTCGCTATCGAACCAAGGTTTTAGTCTTCTTTTGAATCGGGGGCTGGCAGCTTTTCTTAGTATTTCTCCTAGGTTTTGAGTAGCTTCTTCTAGCCTTGCGTTTTCTGTTAGTGTTTCAATATGCGTGTTCGCAACTATCATGGCTTCTACTTTCCCGACATCTATCTACCTTGAGAGGTGTTGTGTTGTCTCTTCTCGTTTCTTCTCCCAGTCACCGTGAATATTTATTTCTAGGGGTATGTGTTTCCTCGTTGTTGCATGGTTTGCGTTCCAAAGTGTGGTTATACTTCCCTTTATAGGTCCTTTTGTGAGTGCGACGTCTATTGTGCTCTTGCCGTTGTGAGAGATGTATGTAGGTATCGTAGGATTATTTAATAAAATTAATCCTTCTTCATGCAGATTTTCCATCACTAGCTTTGCTTTGTAGTTTTGTGTGTCTAGTCTGCAGTTTAGGTCTCCTGCGTTGATCATTGGTTTATTCTGCTTATTTTGGGTGATTATTTGGCCTATTTCATCCATTATATCGATTGCTGTTGTGTTCGGTTGGAAATATGCTGCTACTATAACGAGGTGATTCGTTTCTATTAGGAGGGTGTGTTCCTGTTGCTTGGTTGCTATAATTGGCCTCAGGTGGATAGTTATCCCTCCTGATGGTCTATCTTTTTCGCCTTTTCTAGCCCAGAGATGTGTTCCGTAGAACTCTGGGTGCTCCCAGTTAGCGGTTAAGAACGTCTCCGTTAATATTGCTAAGTCATACCCTTTTAGGAAGTTTTCTGGGGTCATGTTTATTGCACTTTTTATTCCCTCTACGTTCCATAACATGATTTTTAGGTATCCTGCTGCCACCTTTCCATTTTGACTCCGTTTGTTTTGTTTTTGTGCTCCTTCTATATTCCATAGTAGTGTCTTAATCGTTGTTTGAGTCGTGCAGTCTGTGGTATGGTTGTTGATGGCAGCCGAGTAGATTCTGTTAGTCGAAACGGGCTCCCGTTGTTCTTCCCCTCCGAAACCGATATTGTCTGATCTGTATTCCAGAAGACCAAAACTGAGGTGTGCTTACCCGTTGCAATACGTTGAACGGCATGCCAATTTTAAAGGCTTTTAAAGTATCCTTTAATTTGCAGATCTTCACATTGTATGTCACACGTGAACCCTTGCCCCTGCATATGCCTGATGATTTTCTCGTTTGTGGTTTCCTGATGTAATTTTCCCACATATAACCAAGCACGCCTTTCCCCTGCTTGTAGATCCGAGTTTGAGGGATCCAAGGTGTCTATCACAACATTATGCTCATTAGTTCGTTTGTCTGTTCACCATATCAGAATAACTCTTTCGATGTCCATTTTGAGCATTTGTTGGATCTTCTTCTGTTGTGAAGAATTTAAGAGGGTCTTCAGTTGTTCGTAGAATTGTATTGTCTCTCTTTTGTATTTCACTAGTGCCTGAGGGGGGGATGTCTTTACTTCCTTCAGTATTCCAATCCTCATGTGCTTTTGCTGTGACACTTAATGTATTTTTATTCACTGACGTTAGCAATTCAGCTTGCTGTAGTTGAGCTTCTAGAATGATAGTCATTTTTTGCATTAGATTCTCAGCTACTTCATCCATTTTCTTTTTCATATCTTCGCATGTCTTTTTGTTTTCGGAGATGATTTCAGCATCTTCTTGGGTAGTTTTACGGAGTCCACAATTTTGTAGACGGAATTTGCATGTGTCACACAACCATAGTAAATTTCCTTTTTTAGAATTCAAGACTTTTCTTTCTGCCATTCCTAATGAGGTGCATGTGCTATGATACCAGAGAGAGCAGCTGTCTTTCATTAGTGTTATATCACATTTCCTACAAGTGAACACATCTTTACTACAGCCGCTAGCTATGACGCTTCAAGTTCCTATTACTTTAGTTACCGGTATTAGTTATTATTGAGGTTTGTGAATTGAAGGTTTTGCTGCACTTGAGACAGAGAGGTGGTTTCGGTCCGGAATGAATCACTGACATGCGCTAATCATCTGTAGCGAGCGAGTCTCGTGTTGCAACGCATTCAGCGAAGGATTGTTCTCAAAGTGAGTGGTTTGTATAGCGTATCCGTTTATGCTACTTAACCTCACTAAAATCTTACTAGAGGGGTCCGTATTTTGTTCTTGTGTAGGCTACTTGTAAATTACCGTTGGTGTTGTAGGTCTTTTGTTGTCCTTAGCACAGATGTTCACTTTTAACTACTTTGTCACTTATTTGAGCACACTAAAGCTGCGATTAAAAGTATAAATTTCAAAATTCCGGGAACTCGAAATCTCCGCGTCACTCTTTTCATCTATAAGCTTATCAACCCGATTCATTTCATCAATTTACTCTGTAATCAGTTCTTCTTCTTCATCTTGTACGGTTTCCAGCCCCAGGCTGGGTCTGTTTGGAACATAAGCCTCGCCACTTAGTCCTTTCTTCCCACCATCTCTCCGCTGTCACTCTGGTCCAGTCCTCGCCTCTCTTCTTGACACATTCCTCCACTCCTTTCAACCATCTATCTCTTGGTCTTCCCCTTGGTCGTTTCTTCTGCATCTGCATCTCATGTATCCTCTTGGGAATCCTCTTCTCATCCATTCTCTTTAAGTGTCCATACCACCTCAGTCTTGATGTCTCAATCCTACCTTGCAAGGGCTCCTCTTTCACCATTTCCCTGACCTTTTCATTCCTCAACTGTCTCTTCTTGTTACTCCGATCCTACTTCGCAGGAACTTCATTTCACCTGCCTGTATTCTGCTTATGTCTTTTTTCTTCATTGTCCACGTTTCTGAAGCATAGGTCAGTATCGGGATATAGTAGCTTCTGTATAACACTTCCTTGCTTTTTTGTGGGACATCTTTATTCCACACTAAGCTCCTAATGCTTCTCAGAAATGCTTCTGCCTGTCTGCCACGTTCCGTAATCTCTTTGTCATTTCTCCCATTATCCTCCACTATACTTCCCAAGTACTTGAGACTTTCCACCTTCTTCAGCTGTTCAATAGAGATTAATTGAAGTTAATACAAGCCATCTTTTATTTATAAGAACTGGAGTAGAAAATTGTAAGACTATCCAATTCACAGTACAGGTTCACTATATCATGTTTCCATGCCTTTGGGTCAATAGGTTACGAATTAGTGCAATTCTTAGTAAAAATACAATAGAAGAAATTCCCACTGCTATAACATCTGCAATTTATGAATTGTAACAAAATATTCAGTAGGTACTGTACCATTATTTTATGGCCCACGCGCTAGAAGTTTCTGAGAATCGAACTGCACTCTGTATATGAACAGAGCTATCGCCGCGACTCTGATTTGTCTAGCGCAGGGAAGAGAGTGTAGCCAATCCTTCGTGAGCTATGAAGAGGAAACCAGAAGCAGGGAAGTAAGTGGGCGATCTAGATCGTGACGTCATTATAATCGAACCATGCACTTGAGAAATGAATATACTATTTAACTGAAAATTATAGCTATTTACACAGTATTCTGTATGTCAAACACTATATTATAATAGCAGGAGGAATATACAAGTGTTTGTTTGCTAATGAGAAGCCCACATATGAAAAGAGGAAAGTATATCGAGTCAAGTGCGATTAACATCGAACTAAGAGACCCTAGGGAGGGGGTAGGGGAAGCTTCCTACAGTGTGCTGCTCTAATAACTGTCTCAGATCATAATGTGATCCTGGTTAGGGACTTTTACATCAACGGGAATAAGTATTACGTGTGTCGAGAGACATCTTGTGTAGAAATTGAGTCTTACGGACTTTGAAAAAGTGTAATAGCCGTGTTATACTGATCAAGTCGAAATGAAACATAGACACTTCAGTCTAGTGCACCATGCTCAAACGAGTGAGCTTGAATAATCTCCATTACATTACGGTGCGGAGTGATACATTCGCGAGAGAAAACTCTAATTGCAATACAGCTGTGTCTTTATCCATAGAACAGGCTGTTATCAATGTACTTTATTTATGCAAAAACTATTAATTTCCTGTATGTCATGTTATCCAATCAGACGTCAGGGGGAACCAGTAAAAGCAATATAGTTGTTTTAGTCATGTCCGGTTAAATGACGACATAGGCACTACTCGCACGCATCGGCAGAGACTTCTTATCGTGTAACCATTTTTCAACATGTGTTTTGAGATCGCTGTACGCACATCTCAATCTTTTCGGAAGTTGAAAGAAATGTTTTTCACATCTCAAGTGAAGATGGGCTTAACATATGGTTACTTGAGAATGCCTGTGAGCTGCTATAAACTGATATACTTCATGCGGGAAATGCGGATTCATGAACGTGTGTCGAAAAGACTTTCCGAGACGAGGGCGACCGGCCATGCGGAGTCTGGGAGCATGCGGAGTGAGAGAGGGTCCATGGTTCGATGCCAGTAAGAAGCATGCCATGCCTTGGATCAGTTGGGATATAGCTACCTTAGCTTTTATATCCTTTTTGACATCGCTTCAAGACTCGGCGCAAGGTACAAGAACAGCAGTTTTTTAAGTAGTGGCTTAGTCGGTGTTTTGGAGTAACCATAATTGCCATTTCATTTCAAGTAATGTAGCATGGCTGAACAGAGGTTTAGGCTCGATGCTCTTTCGAGTCTGATCTCTGGTCAACCGGATTTTGGTTTGCCTAGCAAACGCATCCATTTTTGTAGTATTTCTGGTAATTATTTTTGAGTATTTTAGAAAGTCCATTTAATTGATATGCATATTTTCATTGTCGAGAAGACATATTTAGGATAAGAATTACGCACTTTCATGAAGATTAGATATTATTCGGTGCAGTTTGCAAGTAATGTGAAGACTTTCATACATGATTACAGTGTCGTCTATACACTCAAGTTTGCGTTCACATTGATGTTATAAGATTTCTGGATGAGGATTATAGTATTGTGATTAATATATGTGACTTGGGCATAGTTTGCTATAAAAGTTTAGATTTGCGGAAGACATTGGTTTGTCATTCTTTTATGAGACTACACTTTGTTCTTAAAGGCAAGATATGTTAGCAGTGTGTCCTAATGGATCAATTAGTTGTTTAACATATTTCTGTTACCTAGATCCATGGTGTAGGGGCATTATCGAGTTCGTCTTAGCAGGGGTGGATCTCTAACATTGAATTGATTAATTTCCATTTCTGATCGAAGCCACGTGTCTTATGCGACTCAAGTAATTTGAAGAATATTTTCTACAGTTATAGTAACGATTTCACTGTAGACTTGGGATATTTCTAGTGAACATTAACGTCCTTTTATACACATTTCCTAGGACAGGCTTTTGAAAAAAAGTCCACACATATTAATACTGAGTCATGATGTAATGAAATATTGTACGGCAAAGCTTTAGACTTATTACGGTATTTTTCTACTTTTTAATAATGATTCAACTCAGTATAAATGCTGCAGTTTTAATCAAAATGAGTGAGCACTATATTTTGTGCAGTATTAAGAATGATAGAGGATATTTAATGGTATATGATCATCAATTAAGGGGTGTACATCGTCGTCATGCATATCAGTGGATATTGCTAATTAATAATTATTGTTGTCATTGAATACACTGCTAACTGAAGTTTATATTTGTGGAATTGAGCCAGTGAGTGCCAATTATTAGAGATTCTAGTGAAAATCTCCTTTGAAGGATTTATTGAAGCTAATCCATGTGCGGATTTGAAATCAGCTGTTTAATAGTATCAAGTTAATATAAGTCACTGCAATTGTTATACTGAGCATACTACTGAATTATAATCAGAATAATTGGTTAGATGCCAGCAGGATTCATTAATTCGTTATTATTAATTATTTCACATTCAATTAATAACTATACTTCTAATTAGCTTAGACACTCGTTAGATTTAAACATGATTAAGATGAATTGAAACAAATTATGGAAATTAAGATTCAAATGGAGAGGTTGCAACGACCAAGTAACAAAATAACTTGAAGAATACACACATATATATATATATATATATGAACATGTAATATATGTAAATAATTCGTTGATTAGGTAACTTGTGATAATATTGACTTATCATATGATTCTAATAATAATGCAGATTAAGTCAATAATATATCAGGATGTAGGCAACAAATCAATTAGCTCATTAGGATAATGTGTAAAATAGAACAGATATATGTATTGTTGAACAGGTATTTTCCTGTATCAAGTTGAACACCAGTCGATCTCTTTTGATCGTGGGCTGGTTTACTTGATTGTTCCCCTATCTGAGGGGTGAGTTAAGAGTACCTTTCGCCAGAGGGCTAGTTTATTTTCATGTCTTCATGTCGAATTATTTTGAATAAATTTATTTTCTCATTTTAAATTTTATTGCGTGATGCTTTATAGAGGTGATGGAAGGTTGTATTAAGAAGACCATCGCTGGGTGTTTCGGAGTATTCCACGCTCCCGAGGTATTCCACTTGTGGAAATCTCTTGTTCTCTGAGCTGTTTTGCTATTTTGGCCATGGTCTTTCTTAATGCCACCTTGTTAGGAATGATTGTGCCCTTTTATCCCATTCACTTGTTGGTAGGACCTGGGGGTTTTTCTAGCCGGGGATTTTCAGGTTCTACGATCCTGCTGTCTTCGTGGGATGCAACAGGTAATGGTAGGTAAATACAGGTACAGTACCAGGAAACGGGGTAAAAGCGATCAATTTCTGGAAGTTGTAGTGGATTTTCCCATTTAAATTGTCATTGAATTTCCTGAAAATTTATATTTATTATAACTGACATTTTCCCAACAGCATTTAAGTTTTTAACTCCGCTAATTATCGAATTTTAAACTTAGCCCGGTTATACCCCTCAATGTGGGGTAAAACCGATCATTCAGGAATATTTACTTTAAAACGTTTTTTTCCGTGCTCATTCCAAATCCGATCAGTTTGTGTTAATTTGAACACCTCCTGTAAAGGATAATAATTTTTTTTTTTGTAAATAAATAAATAAATAAATAAATAAATAAATGGTACATAACTATTTTTATTTATAAGCAAATGTCTTAATTTACAATTAATGGGCATGTTGTTTTACAAATTAGACAGCAAAACTATACTAAAATAATATAGGGATACAGTATTATAAAGAAACGTGTATTAGAGACCATAAATTCATACTAAAATACATAATGAACAACAATGAATGAATGAATTAAGAAGACCATCGCTGGGTGTTTCGGAGTATTCCACGCTCCCGAGGTATTCCACTTGTGGAAATCTCTTGTTCTCTGAGCTGTTTTGCTATTTTGGCCATGGTCTTTCTTAATGCCACCATGTTAGGAATGATTGTGCCCTTTTATGGATCTATAGTTTCAACTAACTAGAATTTTTGAGAGTTCAAGAGCATTGAAACTTTCCTCTACTCAACTTGAAAGTCATTAACACCAGTGAAAATATACCTTCCACGCCTAATATCCCTACGCCTAATATCCCTACCCATCAATTTCTTAACAATTTGACCTGTTGTTATTCTTTGCACATCACGAACAGTGGGGAAAAAAAGGCAATTATTGTCCTTCGAATTGAGTTTCTTCCTCATGAAGCTCACTTCATAGTTCTGTCCACTAATCTTCGTCTCAACTCTGCCAATATACCGTAATATCGTGGCCATTTGTTTGTTGGAAAATGAACAAGCACGAAGTCGTTCACTTCAATTTCTTCCTGTGGAGGACACTCGGGAACTGCAACCAATACATCGTAACGTTCATCCAGGATGCAGTCTCGCTCGCTCATATCGCCGCCATCTTCCTCGCCATGATTTTCATCTCCTTCTTCGTCTGGCTGAATGTCTTTCACTTCAACACTTCTTCCTGGGGGTACGTTCAGCCACTTCCCTCTCCACCGCACAACACTTGCTGTTGGTTTACGGAATCGTGCCTTCTTGAGATGATCTAAAATTGAAGCAGTCCAGGCTGTCTCTGTCCACAGAATTTTCAATGTCAAATTTCCTGACTTTTCCTGACCATTTATCAACAAAATTCCTGGCTCGCGAAGTCATCGTAACATCGGAAAAAAGGTTTATTGAGCAAATATATATCTCTTATTTGCAGCCTCCACCATCCCCATAGCTGCCCAACGCTCGCCTCTTTATTCATTTAAAATACAAAATAAAGTAAATTATAATGAAATAATACATAAACCTAAACTATAGTGATGGAGTTGCCACATCCCTATGCCAACGCCAAAAAAGCGTACAAAAAATACGTAAAGAGGTTTTTACTATGACGTACACTAAAAATGGAAACTTACTATAATGTCCAGCGAGTTATTGCTTTTTATCTTCAGAGATTAGTTGAACTAGTAACATCAAAATATGGCTGTAAAACACAAAATACAGTAGGGTTAATATAAAATTCCTGACTTTTTAATACTTTTCGCCATTTTTTCCTGACTCACGCCATTTTTTCACACTTTTTCCTGACTTTTCCTGACCAAAAACAAAATTCCTGACTTTTCCTGTCTGTGGACACCATTTATTGGCATTCACATCACTTTTTGGAGTCTGTTCCAAACCTGATGAGGGTTTAGTTGCACGATTCTAGCTTTTCGAAACCCACTGACGACATTAGCGGAAGACGATAGGTCAACCTTTTCGAAGGCTGATTTCAGGAGTCGTGGAAATACGGCCTTAGGCAGGATGCCATGGTTACATTTTTACCACTCTTCGAGTACTTGTCTCCATGATGATTTCAAGGGGTAGTAAAAACGCCAATGCAAGGGGCTGACACAAGTGAGTTGAATTTGGTGGTAGCAAAATAAACCTAATATCGTGCTCCTGACACAGTCTTATCACATTTAAAAGAAAGATGACGCGACAGGTTATCTCCAATCATAACCTTCTTTCCTTTGAGTTTATTCATGTAGGGAAGCAAACTGGTCATAACCCACTCCTCAAAAAATGGCAAGATCGAACCACCCACTGGAATTTCAGTTGAATCCAGCTCCTGTCAGATCTCCTTCAGTCCACGTAGGATACAAATGCTTGGACTTGTATACAGTGTGAGGTGGCAGCACTGTTCCATCTGCAGCACATGCAACCATTACACTAACACTGGATTTGGACGTGTCCATTATCCTTTCTGCATGTTTGACACCATGCTTGACTATCACCTTGACCTGACCCGGATCATCAGTAAAATTAGTTTCATCATAGTACACACTATTCAATGGTGGGTCGCCTCCAATTGAAACAGGTAGGTTTCTAAAATACACTCTGATCGTGTCACGCGTCACAGTAGCTCGGCTCTCCTTGACATTTTGTCCCAGTCTCACAGATAGTTCTTGATGCTGGCTGAGAAACTTTATCAGCCACTCTGGCCCTGGACGGATATCTTTGAACCGTGGCTCAACTTTCCCCAAGAGGTTTAAATAATCTTGAACCAAGCCCGAAATGTCTCTATTCGTAAATGGGAAACCCCAGGTAGCGCACTGCACTAAACACTCCACCAAATGTTTTTCTTCATCTTGTGATAATACTGGCTGCCTTCCTATTTTGTGCTTGTGTCTCTCGTGTAATGTGTCATTTAGAGTTTTGTATGGTACAGCATATCTCTCGGAGGCTGCCCCCATGCTGCACATGCCTGATTTCACTTCACGGACAGCATTTTCAAGATAAATTGGGTTGCACCTCTTCTTTCCACCCGAACCCAACTTCTTCTTGTACACTCGCGGCATAGTCGGTTTTACCCTACAAAATGAAGTAATGGCATTTTTACTTCTGTAACTTTCCAGATATTAAGAATTTAGATATAAATTCTTCATAACTCCTGTTAAAAGGCTTCTACTTACGAATACTGATAATCCAAAACAATCTTTGCACACTTCATTAAGAGGACGAGACGTTTCTTTAGCGGGTGTCACTGTTTAAGTGATATCGCCTTAATAATAATTACGGTAATAATGCTTCTGTCAGCTTACGACTTGTTATCGGAATAGAGTTGTTGCCCAAGCATTGTTGACCTGACTTGGCGCGCCAGAAATATATTAATGAAAGCTTTCCCACGATTTGTATTAGATGGTGGGGTGCGAAATTTTAAAAATCTTAACGAAGATCGGTTTCACCATACCTGATTGGTTTAGCCCCTCATCCCAGTATATGAATGCCCACCTCGTATTTTCCATTATATAACTTGATATGATTCTTTTCTCCATCTGTGTTTGTCCAGTGTGTTTTTACCTTCTCGTCTTCTTTTTCTGTCTTTGCTTGATTTTCACTTCTAATTCAAGACAGTTTTCTTTGAAGAATGCTTACACTATGCACTATTTTGAACGACAGAAGAACTGGGTGCTGTTCGCCCTCCTGTTGAGACTGGCAGGTTCTCATGAGCTATGGCACTGAAGTGCAATTGATTGGATTAATGGCATGAATGCCCACCTTTGAGTTTGTCCTCATTTTTCCTTTTATCTCCCCCATCCCTGACCTGCTGGTCAATATGTTTGTCTTTTTTAAGTATTTATATTGTTATTTTTCTGTCCAATGATTGTTTATATAGGTAAATGTACATGTTCATGTTATTATGTTTCTTTGTGATCACTACATTGATCACTACACTACAACTCACCTGATAGTTAATAAGAGATGTAAAATGAACTGCATGATCAGCAACTTGGCACAAGAAAAATTCATAGCCTTCACCTCGTGGAAGTGGAAACACAAACTGTTTAAACAGAAGAATCATTATTATTAGATTTTTAACACAGAGAAAATTAAATTACATTATTTGTTATCTTCAGGGCTGATCTATTAAACTAACACTGCTCTATTTAAAGATTAATTCTGATATCATACTATGCCATTCAATCAATGTCCTTTAAAGGTCTGGAGAAAGTCACTTACCAATGGATACTTTTTCCCATTTTTAAACATCAGATCATAAAGATCACATGGAATTGTGGCTGCTATTCCATCCTTCTGCCTGTGATAACTTTCCCATATCTGTAAATATTGAAAATAAAAGGTGTGAGACTTAAATTTATTATAATTATTCAAAACACATATTGACTGTTTAATGCTTATTTGTTCCAATGTGGCAACAAAGGGTGCAATATTTTTAATCAGTTAAAAGTGTAATTCCTTGTATCTAACGAGTGAAGAGAATGTCCCTAGACAGCAGGCCTCCTAGTTCAGAGAAGGCAAGTGCATATCCTCTCACGTCCAACCTTCTCTGCTCACAGGGAGGTTCTCTTCACTCGCTAGCTATACCTAAAGAAATATGCATTTTAATACAGACACTGTCTGCAAAGATCCCCTGTTTACAGCTACCATTGCAGCCCCGTTAGATTCTATGTCTTATATTCTATATCTCCCATGCCAATTCTGCTTTTCTTACCCTTTGCAGCTAAAACGTTTAGTCATATGTTACTCCTTCAAATCCCTGCCAACCATTTCATTAGCATAGCTTCACCCAATATGACTATCACTTAGACCTATATATCTTCATCAAAGGCAACCTGCCGTTGTACCCACCTATCACTACCAGTAATCTCTTGTTATTTTAATATGTCACCTCCAACTGATAAATACATGTCACGACAGCTCCAGCAGGAATCATTAACTATCTCAGACTGACACTAGGTAATGGCCTGCAAGCAACCTGCCAACGTTCGGGAGGAAATATTATAGAATTTTGCCACTTTTGTGATACTTTCACAAGTCTGGTTATTGACAAGCAACTGGATGACATAGGCCTACCGCGCTGTTACTATCTTCTGTCCTCATTTGCAGGCAAGGCTTAGTTGCTCATTCAGAATCTCCCAGTTACGAGCTCAAATTTCAGAATTGCTTGGTTCACTGCCACTAAAGAGATAAAACAAGAAATTAATTGCCACTGCTAATGTAAAGAACCTGCTTAATCTTCCAACAGTTAACAAAGAATCACATTCAGACCTACGAGCAATAGTAGACCACGTCAATAGCATACTTGCCATACTTGCCCTGGATATCGAAATCTCACTTTATGAAGTTCTTTTCTCAATTAATTCCTGAGAAGTTGGATGAAGGCACTAGGGAACAGTGGGAACTAGATTCTTCCAATCCGCAGTTTGTGAAATTATAAGAATTTTGCAGTTATTTGGAAAATTGTTGTCAAGCATTGGAACTAATTAAATCGGAGCCAATCTTCTAAACCAAACCATAATAACCACATGCAACATAATTCTGGATCAAAATCCTTAAATCCCGATAGTCGTGTGTGTCCACTAAGAATGTAAATTTTGTAGTGGAATGCTTCTGTTGTTCATATGCACTGACTTTGGTAGCGGTACTGTCCAATAACTCACTGAATTTGTAAACCAAATGAGACTTCGTTCTAGCTGTTTAAGATCAGCCAGTGTTCATCTGGAACCTGCTACACATGTGGATTAAAGCACCACACGTTTCTTCGCCACGGTGGAACCCATCTAGTAATGTTGGCACCACACAATGAAACAGCGCTAACACGTACTGCTCAACAGTCGCATTGTGTTTTGATTCCCAAGATTGCTAATACCCTGAATAGGAATCCTATTTTGTTATCTCTTTAGTCTCAGACGTTCGACACATGCTGTCGTAATGAAGTTCAAGCAAGCTTGTAGTTTAACGTGACCGTTAATCTCGAGATCATGAGCCACGGGACCTCCTTTTTACGTGGAATCCGAACCACAGGACATGGCATTTCACTTCGAAAATCTCACATGCATTGACCGGGAATCGAACCCGGACCGCCTTGGTGAGAGGCATACAGCTAGACCGCTGAGCCACCACGCCCCTGTAATGAAGTTCACCTGACTGCACGAGTCCAACAATGCTTGACAAATCTGTAGATTGCCATTCCAATCTCGTACTCGTAAAGTGCTGTAGAAAGTAACACTTGCATTTCGGGTTTTACTCTGAGAGAGCATATCGTCCCCAGCACATACGTATTTACCGAGAAACCGGTAGAAACTTTGGTTTTTTAAATAGGACTATAGTAATTTCATCCACTAGAACGACTAAGAATCGAGTGGCGAGTTCAGTGATGTGCTTATTTTGCAAATCCGATGAGTACTTTTTGAGATATTTAAAGTCTCCATAAGTGTTGACATTAGACAGATAGTGATGCGCCAGGCGCTGGAATGTTGAGTGCATGATACTCTTGCGTGATCCACTCCTTGTTGACATACCAAATTTATTCCATTCATAGCATATTGTGATGTGTGCATTTTCAAAATGTATGATGGTTAACCAGACTCGTAAGAATTAACATTAGGCGAGATGTTCGCAATAAACTTAATGGGCAAGTTTTGTTGCATTTCTGATTTTAATATGTACATTAAGTCACCGTCGCAGGCCAGTACTGAAAAATTTCCGGACTTATTTATCCTAAGCATTGAGGTAGCTTCAGATATTTTTGCTAGGATTCAGGACGAGGTGGAGAGGAAGAAATACACACGTACTTAAGAGACTGGATTTTGAAAATGTACACTTCACAGTATGCAATGAATGGAATAAATTTATGTCAACAAGGAGTGGATAACGCAAGAGAATCATGCACTCGACATTCCAGCGGCTGGCGTATCACTTTCTGTCTAATGCCTACACATATGGAAAACTTTAATATGTCAAAAAGTACTCGTCGAATTTCCAAAATAAGCACATCACTGAACTCCCCACTTGATTCTTAGTTGTTCTAGTGGGTGAAATTACTTTAGTCCTATTTAAAAAGCCAAAGTTGCTATCGGTTTCTCGGTAAATACAATTTAAGAATTTGAAATGTAGACATCTTCAACAGCTCCATAGAAATTTGAGGTGGTCCTCTTAGCTGAATAAATGAACATATACTTCCATTTTATTTTTAATTCAAGGTAGGGTGCCCCAAGTATTTTAAGTTATTCCCAAGGGTGCCACGAACTTCAAATGGTTGTGAAACACTGGTCTAGAGGGGCTTCCACATGGATGAGTGGGCTCAAATGATCCAACAAAAAAATTCCCCAGACCAGTACGCTGCCGCCACCAGCTAGCAATGGTTGCAGGATGTTCTGATGTTTCTCACCTGATAAAACTTTCATCTGTTCAATGAACCGTAAAACACAACTCATCTGAGAAAGTAAGTTGCATCGATCAGTGGAGGTTCAATTCCAACACTGCTGTGCAAAATGAAACTTTTTCATCTTTGTTAGCGTAGGTGCAGACCATCGGTTTGCTTCAAAGACCCCTACTCGGTAGGTTTAAGATGAATGAATTATTAAGAAAATTGGAACTGTCTGGTAGCCCCCAGTTCATTTTGATGGTGAGCTGCTCCACTGTAGTCTATGTTCATCCCTCTACAAAGGCATGTGGTGCTCTGAATGGTACCATTTATCCACTCACAATACATATTCACCATAGCAGCATGCTAAAGGTTCACAAACTGCATAGTTTCAGAAATACTGCTACCCTTGGCCCAAAAGTTGATAATCATCGGACAAATTGGTCCTTTTACCCAAAACAGCTAATAGCCTTTCACACACCTTATATACCCACCAAGCTCACGACACGTGACATAATTCACAGGCCATGCGCTGTCAACATCAAATGTAAGAGGTGGCTATAATAATGTAACTTGATCTAGTACATGGTATAGTCTACATACCTGTTTTATTTCTTCACCACTCTTTTCTTCAACAAGATCAAGTTTCATGATGCTATCCAGGGTCTGTAAGAAGACAAGCAAGTAACTATATAAGATTATCATCACCGTCAAAAATAAGAGGAGGACCAAACAAAGCAATCCTGAGCAATCCTGATTTTTCAGAAAACTGGTACTGTATTTAAGCCAACAAAGGTCAACAAGAAATGCGAATATAGTGGTTTTAATGACTTGTTATGTATTACGAAACCTTACAGTTCGAAACTTGGATTCAAGTATACCACTCGAGCACATAGCGTTTCTTTTACTAGATACCTGACCAGCATGGTATCACCGGACTTCCAAGCAAAATCCAAACTCTCATTATTTAACTTATCAGTGGTGATGTGAATTAAAAGTGAAGTGCCTAGGAAATGGCATCTTCAAACAATACAACCACTTTATAATAGCTGTTGCTTCTTCATATTTGTTTGAAAAACATATGCAATTTGAGCAAAGTTTTGAGGACAAAATGACAACTTTGCACCAGCCTTTAAGTGCCATGAAAATGCTAGCATATTTTGTAGGTCAAGTATAAGAGACTAGTGTTGCACCAGAGAATGCAATTTTATTATTTTAAAGAAATTGTGCAGATTTTCTGTTTCATCATGGTTATAGTTTTGTGGTTGAAACACTGTTCTATTCTTCCAATAACAATGTACAACTATGTGAAGTAGTCAACAACAAGGGGCTGCGCCAATCTTGGGGGGGTTGCTCTTGCTCTAGTTAGTATTTCCTTAAATAATGTGTATTTCTTCTTTAAATCTTCCTTCTGAAGACTGTGAATACTATAGTCTTCAGTCTTGAACATTCCACCAGTAGCAAAGCACAAGTCTAAGATTCCCCACTAAAAATATAAATCCATTCACTCATTTGCGACAAGGGTGTCACAACTCAAAATTCGTGATTGTTCAGGAGACAGTTAATGGTTTACAAGTGCTATAACTTTGTTAGGTATATACACTTCAGAATTCTTGCCCTAATATAATGGAATGAAGATTCTCGAACATTATTATGTGCAATAATATCTGACTACTGTCGACCAAAATATTATGTGCACTCGAGTTTGAAGGTTGTTTGTGAAGTAACCAATAGACCTACATAAAATCCGATAACATCATCATTTTCGTCATTCTATTTTACGTTAGTTCATGCAGGTGTAGGTTTGGAATTTTTAATTTATATTTTAATATTGTTTTTTATCGCAGTTGGAACACAAAAAGTGCCCGTTTTTAAGCGTGTTTCAACCATGCTGCTGCTAATCTGTCTTGAAGCCGCTGGCTGCGAGCGAAGCGAGCAGGCCAGCAGCGTTTGGGGACCAGGCATCTCTGTGACAATGCGCTACTCTGCCTGGTGTATTTTATTTTACGGGATAAATGTTGATTTTATTGTAAATATAATATTATTACGTTAACATAATAATAAAGTTTTCCGCCGCGTGTATAAATTGTTGTTATGGAATAAGTTTGTATCAAAAAAGATTTAGTTATTTGCTAGGTTTCGGGGAATAAACAGTTGTCATAGCAGTTTAAGCTCTGTTTGCCTGGTGTTCTGGCTTTAATAAGTAGCGCGCGCCATGGCAGGCGTTGCAATAGCTTCAGCTTAGTAATAACAATAATAAATTTTGAGTTGAAATGTTTAGTTGTTAGATTGATAAACTTTATGAAGGAAGAAAGACCTCTAGCGGGTTGATTTTGGTAGTATGAAAGTTGATAGACCTATAGTACACAGGTGTGCAAATTATTAGACTCGATGCCAGTTTTCCAACATTTACTCTGTACGTTTTGTGACTTAATACATAAGAAATGACTTGCAAGGCACTAAAATTACTTCATATGTTTAATCAATGATCTTAATAACATTATTTTAATATATCTGACAGGAAACTAATATTTTCCAGTTTTTATTAAAAGAGGAGCCTTGTCCATGCAGAATGCAGCGAGTTTTCTTTTGATTGCTTTATTCTAGTTTTTGTGTAAATTTAAACCAGAGAGAATGGAAGTATTTTATTACTCATTGTTCACTCTTCAACTATTCATAAATTCGCTGACAATGTATTGAAATCACCCGATTTAGAGGATACATTCCAAAGTCAATGAAAAAAGAAAAAAACGGACCCAGCTCAGGTGCCACTCAGAATCTCAAATTTCGAAACTATCCAGATGCAATTCCTTATCAGAAACGTAAGTCCACAGGGGAGTAAAGATTACTATATAGGGTAATACAAATAAAATAAAACGATTTTGAATAAAAAATTGTGACTAATTTAAATTCTTTATTTTAGTCTACTAATTTGCACACCTCTGTAGGTATTCTGTTAAAATAATAAGTCAATATTGTGGTGTTTGAAGCCATATTTTCAGTGTTGCCTTAGTAAACAAGAGTTTAGTGCTTTTCAGTCGGTCAACACGAATGTACCCAAAAGAGATGGGTTATACTCTAATCCTGAAATAAATTACATGAGTCTATGTTTTATTAATCTCATGTAATTTATTTCAGGATTAGGGTATAACCCATCTCTTTTGGGTACATTCGTGTTGACCGACTGAAAAGCACTAAACTCTTGTTTAATAAGTCAATTTTTAATAAGCCTCACTGTGATATGGGGGTAAAATGAGATGAAAATGACTTGTAATGAGTTGGATATGCGAGTTTTAATGTAGGTGTGCTGTGATTGGCCAGAGATGCCCTGTGATTGGTTGTTGAGAAGCCGGTAGTTTGAATGCTGCTTGTATTGTTTAAGTTATGATAGTTGTTTAGTGGCTTGAAATATGGTTTATTTTGCTGTAATTTAATGTTTTGGACTATGGTATGTTATGGTTATGGAGTCTATGGGCATGTAATGTTGTCCCCGGTCCGCCAGATGACATCCCAGGTGATCAGGCTCGGGTCCCGACCCCCAGGCAGGCACCCGGCGATCCCGAGGTTATGTGTTCGATTGTGACTATGTTAGTGTAATGGCTGAGAGTGGGAGAGTAGCTGAAGTAGCTGTGTGAGTGCAGTGGCGGGTGGGACTGTAGGGGGGGGGGGGGGCTGTGTTTAGGGAGAGTAGTGATGGGATGTTGGGACGAGTTTGTTGCCTGGTGAATGCTTTCTGTCTGTGTTTGATGGCGTCTTTAATGTACTTGCACCCTGAGTAAGACGCCGCATGGTTGCCCCCACAGTTGACACACGTGGGGCTGTCCTTAGGTACCGTACAAACAGAGTGGCGATGATTACCGCCGCACCTGTTGCAGCGGGCATCATGACTGCAATTTGCGGCATAGTGGTGCAAGCGTTGACAATTAAAGCACTGTATTATGAGTGAATTATGTTGCAAGATCGTGTCACGGTGCCGTGGCGTGTGTGTTGGTGTCTTTGGTTTCTTTGGTTTGCTAGGAGTCCTGTGTTTGCGCGACGCTTGTTCTGAGGAAGAGTTGGCTTGTGGGCGGGAGATTTGGGTAAGGTATGGCCAGCTGGCGCTGCGTCAGTGGCGTGTGTGGTAGAGTGAGTTGAGAGGGTATCGGTTTGCTTCATTGTTTGCATTTGTTTAGTGTACTTGAGAGTTGGTGGCATGGGAGGGGGAACTGGAATGGTTTGTGAGGATGTAGATGGTATTTCTGTTGTGGCTGTTTGTGTGCATTTAGTGTACTTGAGAGTTGGTGGCATAGGTGGTGGAATTGGGATTGACCGAGTGGCTTGTGCGTATGTGGCTGGGTTTTCTGTTTGAGAGTACATTTCGCTTACCACTGTTGGTTTTGGTGATATAAGTATGTGTTGAGGAATGCCAGGGTGGCCTAAGAGGGCCCCCTTAATACTCCCCATGCATCTGTTGCTGGTAGGTGTAATGATAATGAACCCATTGTTAGTTTCCTCAATTTCCGTGATGTTCTGCCACAAAGGTTGCAGCACCTCTTATGACAGCCCCCGGGTTGCGGAGATATTCCGTGATGGCCTAATCATGACGACCTTGGCCCACAGTGCGGTTAACTTGGGGTGAGAGTACTGAAGGTACTCTGAAAAATGAAAGGAAGGGATGGGAACGTGACGAGTTTTCATTTTGCGTGTGGTACTTGGTGTTTCCCAGGGTCGGCTGGATTGAACTATTCAGGGTTATGTCTGTGTGAAGGGTTCACGAGTGTTTGTGAGTTTAAAATGAGAGATGGATGGTATGGATGACTGGGTCAAATACTATAGTAGACCCAATGGAACGTAGTTTGCCTCGCCCAAGAAAAATATCAGTCGCTCAAGGTTATCCAGTTATTATGTGGATGGGCCGCGACAGAGAGCACGCTGATTGAAAATTTAAATAATTAATTAATTATTGGCTGCTGACGGGTGAGATGGATGACTTACTTGGGTGAACTCGGGGTAATAGGATTGCTTGACGTGGATGGTTAAGGGTGGGGTAAGTGCAATAAGCTTGGCTGCGGGACGACAATGGGTAACAGTTGGAGATGGTATTGTTGCTTGAATAAGACAGGGCGGGAAGGGATTTGATTATTCCGAGCGAGGCACGCCATGACGCGTGGTGAACCCCATATTGGCAACACTGTACAGCTTTCCCCGGAGCGGCTAGCTGGTGAACCATGTCTTAGTTCCCCATACAAATACAAACCGATATAAAAAAATTGAATTAATTTACGTATTTCACAGTCATACAGCATAACTTTTTGATGTATAAGGATTACAACGCGTCCAAAAGCTACATTTTCCAACGACCCCGAGCCGAGAAAAAGTTACCTTACAAAAATGATAACATTCTTTCTTGGACACACAAAATTTTGAAATTAATAAACCAGTTATACAACATTCCAATGTATATTGTGTTAATATTTGGATTCGATCTGATGACGGGTTTGTGAGATAATAATTCATATATGTGACGCATGGTTGAAACACGCTTAAAAACGGGCACTTTTTGTTTTCCAACTGCGATAAAAAATATTAAAATATAAATTAAAAATTCCAAACCTACATGAACTAACGTAAAATAGAACGACGAAAATGATGATGTTATTGGATTTTATATAGGTCTATTGGTTACTTCACAAACAACCTTCAAACTTGAGTGCACATAATAGTTTGGTCGACAGTAAGTAGCTGTGTCCTATCCTTGAGTCCTTTCTCGTAATATCCTCTGTCAGACTTGTGACAGTCAAGCTGCTAAGTCCGTACAGAAGTTAAGTACTATTTCCTAATAGACATTCTTGTCACTAGACAAAATTGGTTTACTCTATGTTGTGTCTATGGAGTAACAGAAATTTAAGCAATATACGTTTCATGGAAAATTTTGAACTGCTAAAGTGAAAAGTTAAATTATAAAAAACTACAAAAAATTTCAACCTGTATCTCTTTAAGAGAGATTTACAAACTCTCATAGTTAGGTAAGTAGAACTTTGGTATGTAATTCTTATCCACCATATCCATCAGCTTGCTTTCCTTTCTGAAATTCCTGGCTTTGCAGTGAATGCAGGGATCAGCTTTGCATCACTGTTGGATGATCTCTTCGTACTCTTGATGACAAAAGCTTCCTGAAAATCAGTACGAAAATAAGAGAGCTTGTAGAAAAATGAGTTTGGAGAATCCTTCACAACTTTCAGGACTTTAAAACCAACATTTTTTACAGATCCCATATTAATAGGGCCAATGTCCATCTGCACCGGCTTCATGTCATAAAAGTCATCGTAGCACATCTCATTTACCTTGAACGGTTTTCCAAACTTCCTTGCAGTTTTAATAGCGGAGATAAATGGTTTTGGTGATGTACCTAGGTATATAGGCCACTTTTCAATAGAGGTTTTATATTTCGTTCTATCACGGAATGGGTTGAATTGCCTTAATTTTGAGTGTGTAATGTAATAAGGTGTTTGGGCGTAATACTTTTCACATTCGGGAACTGAACTGCGTAAAGATACATGGCATTCATAAAATTATTTTTTTGTTGCTCTGCACAATTGTCAGAATAAAATACAATCTGTGACAATAAAGTTCAGTGAATAGTCCTATACTATCAACATAGATGAACAAAGCAAGACAGTGACCCTATTGTCCTTCGAAATAGTCCCCTCCCGTAACTATACAATGCTGAGATCGGCGATACATGTCCTGGAAACTTTGCAAGAAGGCGTCCTTTGGGTGGGTGTTCGAAAGTCTAGTCATGTTGCGTTCGGTGAATTAAGTCAGAACGGTCGACCTGGCAACATTGGCGACACACAACGCAATGTGTAAGACCTGTTTGACACAGTGCTGTTTAGAAGGATGAATTTATGCAACCTACCATGCACACCTGTTTGGCGGGTGGCAGTGAGAAGGGTGAATGTTCTGTGGAATGGAATGGCTCTGGAAACCATCGTCACGGGCGATGAGACCTGGTGTCTGAGGTACGACACCGAAGTCGAGCGTCAAAGTATGGAGTGGCGGGGTCCAGGGTCACCGAAAAGCCTCGAAGGGCCAGAGGTTTTCCAACATTTCGGACATCCAACGTAATGTGATGACACAACTGAAGGCTATCCCTAAAGAGTTTCCAGGACTTGTACAGACATTCTCAGAAGTGCATAACCATCCACGGGGATTACTTCGAAGGACAGTAACTGCTGTTTCAGGTAAGCCAACAATCCATTCGTAATATAGAGACATTCACCGAACTTTTCGGTCACGTGACGAGCCTTTTGAACACCATCCCAAAGGACGCCCTCTTGCAAAGTTTCCAGGACATGTATCGCCGATCTCAGCATTGCATAGTTGCGGGTGGGGACTATTTCGAAGGACAATTGGGTCACTGTCATGCATTGTTCATCTATGTTGATAGTATAGGACTATTCACCGAAGTTTATTGTCACAGGTTGTATAAAGGACTTGTCTTTGATTTCGTTAGCATTTCCTCTGAAGAATCAAAGTACACACATTGCCAGTTCATTTACACCTCTGCATCCATTGCTTTGATCCCAGACGTAATACTCACAGGAAATGGTTTGCAAATTGTAAATAGTGAAGTTCAGTACATTTAATTTCAATTTATAATAGAAGAGTGGTATGTCACCTTTCGGCAGTTGCATAACGGCTTGCAAATCATAAACTGCAACGATGGTATCTTCTGTCATCACTTCGTTATCAGTTCTCTTTTCAGCCTGAGATAGTTCTTTTTCAGCTAAGTGCTGTTTGTACTTTTCTTCCCAATTGTTTCTGTTCTTCTCCCTCTGCACTGCTGTAGGCAGTGCAGAGTCCACATAGATCTTTTCTTGGCACAAAAAATTAAATGTTAAACTCACTAGTAAACAAATGATAAAACAACATGTAGTTCCCATAGTCAACATTTCTGTCTAGACAATGTGCTACATAATTTTTATAAATTTCCGAAATGGTCTTACTCCCCATTGATGATGTGTTTCGACATATTTGCTCTGGTATAGTGGCTCTCAATTTTTTATATTGAATCAATGATTTGTCTGATTCTTCTTTTTATACTTCGGTTGATTAGTGGCTGCTTACCATGCTTGCCTCATTTATCTTCTTCCATAAGAACACTCGCAACCTTGTTTTGTTTCTCTAATACTGATGTCTTAAGTATTCATAAACAACAGTGTACAGACCCAGACAGATTTGTCATTTTGATGAACCTAAAATGCCATATTATTTCCTCGATGAGGTCTGTTCCCACCTACACACACATATCGATATCTGGAGTTGATCTCCTCCATACTGCTCTTAATGAATTGTCTCTGTTTAACAACGTTTCCCAGTGCCTAATATCCAGGATACAGTTTCAAGCATTCTTTCTCACTGAACTTTATCGAACATCTTAGTCTACATTTATCTGAATACATAGGATTAATTTATCTCTCTTCCCTTATTTTTTGTCCTTTGTTTGCATTTCGTATTTCTTTCCAGGAATTCTGGCATTTTTAAAACATTCCTGCACCATTTTTCTACATTACCGGTGTGATTGCCTTTTAAACCTTTCTCCAAAGGACTCATCAAAATCTTAGGGTCCCTTCCTGTCAAATTAGAAACATTGTTCCTCCAGGATGGTATACTAGATGTGGAAGAAGGCCTTATCTCCAAATCTGTAGCAACTGGTATATCAGTCGTTTCATCAATGGTATCAACACAAAGATCTTCATCTCGTTCGCTTACATCAGTCTTCTTGCGGTATGTACGTTGTATCACCTATTAAATCATCGCAGTCTTCAGATGATGATTCACTGCTGCTACTATAACTGCAAGTGGACAGAGAACTGGATGGTGATGACGAGGAGGAAACAGCAGTGGTGAATGTCAGCAAATCATTACTCCCTGAAGCTGAACTGTGTATGTTTCCATTCTGAATGTAACATCATTAACTTTCTGGCCGAAATATGCAACATTTTCTAAGAATGGGAGAAATTTCAATGTAATACATCTCATTGTTCAATTATCACCATAAATAAATAATATTTCTTAGTATGAATTGTACTGGACATGCTGTTATGTTATGATTGTATTTCATCTAAAATTGATTCCAGGGCAAGATTCACCATCTTCTCTCCTCTGCCAGTCACGATTCCTTAGGAATTCTGAAATTGTGCAAATTTATCACTTAATACATCTCATCCTATGTGGCAATAATGTTATCTATATTTGCACAATAGCGTCATACATTGAAATATTACGCATCCAGTTTATAAACCCATAACTTATTTGCAGCAAAACTGTCATATTTCTGTTTAGTCCACAGCTTAGTCATCAATTCAACTACAGGATTTGTTGGAGTATGTCATAAGTAATGATAGTACAGCAAAAGATAAAGATATTTTAACACATGACTGTTTCAGCTGACATTATGTCGCTGCAAGAACGTCGTATTTTAATATATGACTATCTTGGATTTGAACTTCAACTGTCCACCTGCATCACATGTTGAAACAGTACATTATTGATGCAAACAGCAATATACTTACCTGTCACTCTTCCAGAGCACTAACGTTCTAACACGAAATATAACGTTCTTCATGCACATGACGTGGTGATTACTTCACTTGCCCACAGCACAACTGGAATGTGTCGATGTTGCCAGCAACCGAGAAGCAAGAATTCAAGCATGCAACAACGACACAGCTGCTCTCTACAGGCGTGTATTGCAAGTAGAGCTATGACGCTGTAGCATTTAGAAGTGCGCCCCAAAGCTGTTCCTTCCATGCCAGCAACTCAAAACTGCCAGATTTTGAGTTGTGACACCCATGATACAAATGAGCGATAGGTAACCTAGTGTTAATATTTGTTAAAAGCACAGCTAGTATGTTTTCTGTGCATGTTGTCTATAATTCTGTCACTCGTCTATAAGATATCAGAGCTTAGGCATCACCTGAGGTAGACTGAGTGAGGCCACGCTCAGAGTACCAGTGTGGTGGGTGGAGCTACACAGACAACCTGGACTTGGGTGTTCAGAACTTTCACCGAGTGATTACACTGTGACCGTTAATTGCAAGCTAAAGAAATAAAATATTTTCTGTAAGAAAATGAATCACAATAAAGAGTTGTCAGTTTACTCCATTTTCTACCTCAACTTGAAGGGAAAATATGAACTGAAGCATAAGCGTCCAACATACATCATAATATTGTTTAAAGTTACAGATCCCAGGTACAAAACTTTCAGACTATACGGTGCATTCCAGGTCATGACACTCCCTTTTAATGTCATTCCACAAAATAGTTAAATATTAGAAATAAGTCAAGCGACTTTGCAGCTGACCTGAAGATATTAGTTGAACATTCCATGAGATGCATATTTATACCGGTAACTATTTATATTCTATTCAGTTCAACTTGAGGCCTGATAACAGACTAGGCAAAAGAAAACCATAAAAATGGTACAAAACTATTTGAGGTTATGAGAGATTGGCATCTAAGTCATCAGCTAAAAAACACACACTTAATGGTCTTTTGAAACAGTCCTACAAAATATTGGTGACTTAGATCTCAAATTCCCCAGCTTCAGACACCTAGTTTCACCACTGCATTCCAGTGCAGTAATCATATGGGTGTGAAGATCAGCGACAATAGATGATGTCATAACAAATGATGAACGATTACCTAAAGCTGCCAACTTTCAAGTTACATTATCACTGCCAGTATCAATGTCTATAAACATTATCAGAGTGTCTACTGTAAGGATGATGTAAAAATTAGTTACTTTTTAGGTACCTTTTGGTTACCTTTTAGTTAATTTTAGTTACCTTTGAATTCAAGATACGTCTGCAGTCTGCAAGCATAGGCGCTCATCACGCGGTGAAGAAAAACAACAATGAACTGTTTTTAAAGTGGTTTTTTATTTATCGTATGGCTTTGAGTGCCGGGAGTATCCGAGGACATGTTCACCTCGCCTGAATCTGTAGCTGCTTCCAGCGAACACCCTTAGGGTGAGCTACAAGTTCCGTTCAATTTCAAGTTGCTACCAGATATCATTGATACCTAGTGGTGAACGTTGGAACTTTGATAGAGCGTTCCGACGAAATCTAACCTAACAATTTAGCTTCACACAAGTTTAGTCTTAGTTCCGCCCCTTAAAACAACAATAACTAACTAAGTTTAGTCTGTGGAAGAATCTTTTACATGCCATAAATCTATGACATGGGACCGTCGGCTTTACTTCCCCTCCGAAGGAAGGCATACTGAAGGATTTTAACGCTTTTAAAAAATCCGAAGACTTCGCCCGGGTTTGTACCCGCTATATTGGGCACAGTAGTTCAGCATGCTACCAACTAGGCCACCGAAGCCGCATTAAATGAAATTCACATGATGTCATAAAAAAAAATTAAAAATAATAAATATATACTAGATATTTAATATCCAATGAGTTGTTTCAGCTAATATGTCGTCTTGTGCACAATATGTTGTTATAATTACGGTACCAAGAGGTTGCTCTGTACTTGACATTTGGCGAGATTTCCTTCGTCCCCGCGGTAGGTCGCGAAGAAATGTATGCGATGTTACGCGATCGTCACCGAATTCTGTCTTCGCAGTCAAATGCGGAGAAATATCGAGATGTTACACGATCGGCGCTGGTCTCAGTTGTTTGATGAGCTTCCCGTAGTTTTCACGATAGAACACGGAGAAAAATCGCGATTTATATAATCAGTGTCACTTTTTAGTCATTCGACGAGATTTCCATTGTCCTTGAGGTCGGGCACAAGAAAATATAGCATTATTACGCAATCGGCGCCACTTGCTGTCCGTTTGACAAGAATACAGTTGTCCTCGTCATTAAATGCAGAGAAATATCGCGATGTATCGCAATCGCTGCCGCTCTCGGCCGTTTTACGTTGTCCTTGATATATTCTGAAATCATCGCCACACCCGGCCGTTCAACGATTGTCTGCCTGTCTATCTGTCCTGACAGAATGGCGGAGGCAAGCTCAAGGTTGGGCATGGTTAAAATTTACGAGTAGTTATGTACATGTAGTTCAGTCGGCGCCGTGATTCCCTAGGCTGTGGTTGGGAGTTCATCAATTCAGGGTGGATCACGAGGAGGATTTAGTATTTCGATGCTACGTAGGCTGCCATTTTTAAGTGGGTTGATGCACTTCTCGCTCCCCACACGCATTTAAGTATACGTGATAGGTGCCCTATCACCTTCGACAGGATTCCCGCAGTCCTCGTGGTCACAAGTTCACGATAGGGGACGGGTTTTATGATTTTACGCAACTGACGTCGATCTCGGTCCGTTTGACGAGATTCCCGCAGACAAGTCGTGCGGTCAGCCGGCCGTCTTGTGTATGCGATTTTGGAGGATGAACGTTCGAAGTAGGTACGGTATCGAATATTACGAATTATTCTGAGAGGATTGCACGAATAATACGACAAGAGGGCAAGTTTTATTTCGACTGAGAACCACGAATTATCTACAAGTTATCGAAATAATCGGTTAGATTATATATCCAATGGAACGAAAGTTCGAAGGAAAAATCGACTTATAACGGAATTTCGAATTAACCATACTGGATGTCTCAAATTTACTAGACATATTTTTTAAATAAGTTATATGTATTTCAAAGATTTTTCGCATTTCTTTTTCGAAACGGTAACATTTCGCAAGATTGCGACATTAAATTGTTTCGCGTTATTTCTGGACTTCAATTTGACATAATTTCCAAATAACAGAAATGAGAGATTTCGTTTTAGTTTCGGAAGTATTCGCGAATAAAGGTCTCGCGAAAAGTCAGGTTTCCTAATACATTAACACAGAAAAATGTTTCACACGAAACTTCAGTCTTCTTGATGCCGAAAACATACGTTGAACCGATGTATACAACTCAAGGTATCCTCAGTATGTATTTCCTTGAGGTCGGGCACGGGGAAATATAGCTTAGTACAATGCAATAGGGACGGCGTCGCTTGCGTGAAACTCGCTCCATCGCAATCTCTGAGCCTAGCGGCGCGAGCTTAAATGATTCAACCCGCCTTCAGAAAATTTTCGTTACCCGTTTGTAAAATTCGTTACTTTTTCGTTACTTTCGTTACCCATTTGTAAATTTCATTACTTTTTCGTTACTTTCGTTACCGGTAGACACCCTGATTATGACTTCAACAGTGAATGCAACCCTGATACAACCCAACAGCAAGAAAATTACTATGAATCACCATTTTTGTAGTGATGGGGGACAAATGTTAAGGATTCATCCATTGTATTTATTTTAGGAGATACAGACTATAACCTTAATCAGTTATTTTAAAGTTTACCTTTGAACTTGATTAAATCCATATTTTCAGTCAAATTTAACTTAGATCAGTTAATAATTTGGATTAACTTCCCTAGTCTGTTACCTTGCTCTACAACAATTGATTAACAAAATTCACAACCAAAATCAGTATTTGCATATTAAGGCTCTCACGGCCCGGATTATTATATAAATAATTCGAGCTTTTGGGCTAATGCCGTGTGTATTTTGATTTGAACCATACGTTTCGGAGAAACCTTGCCTCCTTTTTCAAATCAAAATACACACGGCATTAGCCCAAAAGCATGAATTATTTATATAACAAAATCAGTATGTTTTAGTTTGTACTGTAACAAAACTAAGTGCTGTGGTCTGAAATACAGGGCGCCAGGAAATATTCTCCGCAGTGACTGCCGGCTTCTGCAATAAGCGAGCGTGTGTGTCATCAGCAATTTCAGCATCTGTTATGAATGGCTGTGGCGAGTACAAATTTTATTTTTTGTTTGTTTTAATACAAGCGACAGTCGTGCTACCAACGTACCTTTAAATTGGCTCCACCTTGGTTCCCATCACGTAGCTTTTCTTTAGCATTCAAAAGAGAAGAAAATGATTTCTGATTCAATGGTTTGCACGTATCCTTTGAATTAATTGTTTTTCTTTCTTCAAGTCGGGATTTGAATTCTTCAGGATTCTCCCTAGAATAAAAAGAAACGACAGAAATACATGTAAATAAGCCATCTGATAATGCATGGCAGTGCAATGAGAAAACTAACCTACATGCCACACATCATGGGCTGACAATTCCAAGGTTAAAAGCTGAATATTCACGGGTCTGTTTATTTCAAGCGGTCTGCATCAGTGTTTAACAAATCAGGCATTATAACCCATCCAGCTCACTTGATGACATAATGGGCTACATAGCCTGGTTTCGGATGCTCCAAATACCGATCTACATGACTTGATATGTCCACCAATGAAACATGGTGGACAAAGATCATTGCTCTGTCCTTATCTGAAGAAATTGACAGTGGTACAAAGAACTAAGCTATAGAAACAATAGAAATCACATATTAAAACATTTCAAAGCATGTTCATGTCTGACATAAACTTTGCTAAAGGGTACATTTTGCTCCCCAAAGTCAAATCTGTAGCAGTTCTACTGAACATATCACTAATAAAAGACCTCGTTAGTCTGAAGCCACTTCGTCTGGTGGTCAAGGTGTTAGCGCTCCACCCTGAGGTCCGTGGAATGGACGTCACATGTGCTACACCTCTTTTTATCTGATGTTTATTCTATTTATTGCTAAATAGTTATTAATTTATTATTAATTCAGCTGTGCATAATGCACATAGAAAATTCAATTTTGTACATAAAAGCGTGTTATTTTGTAATAATATCTTGTTTCAGATTTGATTAGGGCATGTAAATACTGTTTCCTGTTGTGATTCCAAAACCGGACATTAATGAGAAAAAATTTGCGCGCTTCAACTATGTGAATGCGAACACATATAAAATCACTAATCTATTCAAAAAGCAAGGCATAAAAATAGCATTCACAACGAATAATACGACATTCAGCCAAAACACACACTTAATGGTCTTTTGAAACAGTCCTACAAAATATTGGTGACTTTGAACTCAGAATCACTCGGCGACAAATTTTCGAGAGCATCGGGAGCCGACCCATTGTTATATTGCGTTGTTCTTCGTCGCCTTTTTTGCGTGCTCGACATAAATTCAGCGCCAGGAACAATTTTTTTTTCGGTTCTTCCTCGATAACGGAAACTTTTTCGCGAAATTACTTCAACTAGGTAATTAATACCGTGCCCAAGTTCGCACATGTTTCGAAAGAAATCGATTGGTCTTGTAAAGTAGCTGATACTTTTTCTAATTCCTGAAGGATCGATTCCCAAAAAAACATCATTATGACGAATTCCAGGGTTTCCATACTTTTTACTTAACTTGACGCTTTGTTATCCATGTCACCGTCCCACGTACCATCATTAGCAATCTTTTGAAAAGTATCAGCTATTTCATCATAGTTCACAGCTATAGAAGACACTGACTTGGTTTTTGATAATTTTTTCACAGTTAATGCCTTTGGCCCTAAAGATTTTTCAAGTAAAGCCCATCTTCTCATCGAAGCTGAGAAGAAAACATAAATCTCTTGCACAATACCAACCAAATTTACTGCTTCTAAACATTCCAACTAAATTCAAAGAGTGTGCAGAACAAGGTGCATAAATCGCTAAAGGTTTTTTTTTTCTATCAAGACTGCCTGCATGCCATTATAAATACCGCTTATATTCGACGTGTTATCGTAAGACTGTCCTCTACATAAATCAAAATTTAGACTACAGTCCTTTAAATAATTGAAAGCAGTTTCTGCGAAATACACTGAAGAAAATGGAATTTGCAACACCATGAAGGCATTGGTCGTTTGTGTTGATTTTCAAGATATGGAACGATGCCTTGTAGGTACGTAAACGATCAAAGTTTCAGACCCATTGGATTGTTGCTACAGGTCTCCCCACGTGATTGGTCGCAGAGGAATCAACTCCAGTATACGGCTCTGGTGTAGCGTAGTTGACTTGCAGTCTGTGCAGTGAAGTGTTCCCCGTCAAACAAGCCTCGATGACAGAGAAGAGCACGCTATCAACAACTGTCGCTGTTTGAGAGGGCTCGGATAATTGGGCTGTGTGAGGCTGGATTATTGCTAAGGACTGTCGCTGCACGTATTGGCCGACAGGCACCTACGGTACAACGTGTATGGCAGCAGTGGTCAAATGAAGGTACCCACACTCTTAGACCTGGCACAGGCCCAGCGCGACAGACAACTGTGAGAGAGGATCGCCGCATCATTCGGATGGCCCGGATGGAAACCCATGCAACAGCAGCGCAAATTCGAGAAGCTGTGGCACCCCACGTTACACAACAAACAGTTGGTAATCGCCTGCGTGCAGTTGGCTTACGATCCCGTGTCCCTGCAGAAGGTGTTCCATTGACCCCACAACAGCGACGTGTAAGGCTGGCCTGGTGTCAAGAACGATCGACGTGGGTTGACGAATGGCATAGGGTCGTCGTTGGTGATGAATCACGCTTCTGTCTTGCCCGCAGTGATCTCCGGAATCGTGTGCGGCGACGTACCGGGGAGAGGGGCCGCCCAGACCTTATTGTCGAGAGGCACACAGGGCCAACACCAAGCATTATGGTCTGGGGAGCTATTGGCTTTAATGTGAAATCACAATTAGTGCTTGTTGAGGGCACTATGACTGCTCGACAGTACGTTGATAGGGTACTCAATCCAGTGGTTGTCCCTATGATGGCGAACATTGCTAATGGGATGTTTCAGCAAGACAATGCCCGGGTTCACACTGCACGCATCTCCAGAGAAGCTCTCCACGGCATCACAACCTTGGAATGGCCAGCCAGATCCCCGGACCTCAGTCCTATTGAGCATGTGTGGGACATGATGGGTCGACAACTGGCCAACCGTCCTCAGCCACCCACAACTCTGGAACAACTGACCCATGCAGTGCAGCAAGCATGGGCCACAATTCCTCAGGAAGCGATCCAGGGCCTTATTGACCCCGAATTCATCAATGTATTGCGGCTCGTAGTGGGCACATCCTGTATTGATTGTTGTCCAAACTTGCGAACAGAGGGACCTGAAAGTGTAATCATCGAATCACAACCAAACACTCGTCCTGCATGTTCAATTGCAGCAATGTAGCACCACTCCTTCTGGGTGTTGCAATTTCCATTTTCTTAAGTTTATTATTGGGTATGATTCTCTATCTCAAGAAAGGTCAAAAATGTTTCTACAGGTACGCCAAATTCAGCACACACATACCGCACGATGACAGTTAATTGATCAGTATGATATACGTCTGGAGTAGAATCATCTGAAACACTAAAATACTCTGCAGCAATTATACCTTAAAAAAAAAAAAGATTTCCGCACTTTTTTTCCCCGTAGCAAATCGTTTTAGATATATAAGCCGTATGGTCACTGCCACAATTCTCGTACATCTCAATATGATTTTTTCAAAAAAAAAAAAAGGGTCGAATTCGGCAACAAGTTCTAATAAAGTGATATAATTTAGTTTCCACAATTTGATGCTCCAAACTTCTCATTTGTTCCTCTAAAAGCTAAACCTTACTGAGCTATACTGCAAATAACGGCAACAACACGCTTAGGAACTAGTATACAATATTCGCGCCGTTTGTCAATTTGCTCGGTAAAATGAGATGAAACGATTCTCTGTTGTCTTATTAAAAACGTCAATTGAGCATCTCGATATTTATGACAGTTTTCATGATTTTGCAAGTCGTTACAATTTCGTCAGTCTGAAAACCCGGTAGAACTAAAACGAGTAGGCGAAACAATAAACATTACCCATTTGTGACGAAAAAACTAACCATTCTCTCGGGTAACGATCACCGTTCATTTTCTTACCATAAAGCATATTAGCCTAAACATATCGTGTTGTTTCACTGAATATCCTCCTGGAATTTTCGAATGGTCCATTACAATGTTGACATTTACTAGGGCCTTTTTGAATCCAATAATCGAGGTCATTTTGTGATAAATTTCGCCATAAACCAACGTCATCACTGCGATTGGGAACTTGTAAATCGTTAGCAAATATCCCAGTTTCCACTGGAGCTTTCGCTGAATCATCCGCTGGAGCCTCTTCTGGATCGTCCGCTGGAGCATCCGAGATGTAGTACGGTGCAACTAGTCCAAAAATCGGCCTAACCTCAACATCCAAAGTAAAAGTTTCCCTCCAGCTCCATATTGTTCTATACAGTCCACATATTGTTTGGTAAAAAGTTACACCATTTTGAGCGTTGGGTTTAGGAGGGAGGAGGGTGGGGGAAGTTGGTAAATTAGTAGTTTTTATCACTTTTTCTTAAATATTTCGAAAACTATGCGGTTTATCGCAAAAGAAGTCATATATAAAAATAATCTACATTAAATTTTAAACAAAAATGGTCGTGTGCCTATTCTTCCTAAAGTGAACGGTACCAGAGTTACAGAGGGTATGAAAGTAGCAATGTTTCGTATTTTTTTAGATTTTTTGGAAAAATGAAATTATAACTACTATGTAAACAAAAATAACTAAGTCCAAAAGAAGCTGAGGCACCACAGAGGGTTAGAAGCGTAAAAATACTGGGAACAAGAACCGGTTTAGTACAAGCTCGGCCGCCAGTATAAAGTCGTGTCAAAACCGTGTCCAACAAATGATGAGCGGGAAAGCTTACTCCAGGGTCATTCATGCCCTCTTCCTATTCGAAGAGTCACTCATTACTGTATTTTTTTAAACTAGTGAAGCTTTCATTAATGTGGATAAAGATGAGCTTAATTTTGTCTAATCAACTTTCAAGCGTGGTAATGCATCTTCTGAAGAGATTACGCAGTCAGCTGCAGCGAAGAGCTTTGTAGAAATTTTGGAAAACCAACTTCAACGTTCAAAAGAATCAGAACGAACACAAAAACTGTGGATTCAGTTCATAGAAAGGGTTCAGCTTGTTCGAATGTTTATTAGAGCTGAGAGGAGTGGGGACTTCTCCTTCTCCTTCATCTTCACTGTGTCCGTCAAATGCTCCGCATTTTCCATGCGTCTGGTCACTTAAACTACGCTAAATCTGCACATGTTTACCTACAAGGTGCGCTGGAACTTCTCAACTCAATGAACCTAGAAAATGATGGTTACTTCACCATCCGACGTAGTGAAAAGTTTTGGTTTGGAGTTTGGAGTGACATGACCATTGAACAGGTTTTGACGAGACCCTTAAGTAGCATTGGTGGATTGACCGGCGGCAGAGGAATAACAGCGACAACTATTGCAACTTGGATCAACTCCAACTTTTTCTCGGGTGAGTAAAGCAATAGAAGAATTTACAGATGTGCGCAGCGTCTCTTCAGAGCTGCACGTGGAGCTACAAGACGCAAGGCAGAAAATAAATTGCAAGGACTTGCAAACTATTATTTCTTGGCTTGAGGAACATAATCAGTTTTCTAAAACACCTGAACTCTCTTCCTTATCAACAGGGGTTGTAACAGATGAAAACGTGAACTGTGATAAAGCGTTTGAAGTTGGATCACTAGCCTTTAAAGAGATTGGGAACAAAACATTCAATGAGATACACCTGAAAAGAAAGTTAGCTGGTAAGTCTCTAGCTTCTATAACCAAGTCTATGACAATTTATTAACAATACTGTATGTGTGAACCCTAACACTCCCTTACATCGGATGGTGTGCACAGTAAGGAGTGATGAGAGACTTGAAGAAATACTTCAGTTTGAATTATGTGCTTATCCTCCATCCCTCTTCGACGAATCTGGCTTGATGAGGAAGGGAAGCAAAGCTTCAATGGTGACTGTTTTGGTTCCAGATTCAAATGAATCATCAATCACCCCAGATTCAGAGAAGGTGTCCTACATCATTGATGGAGGTCACCTCCTTCATCGTGTTGTCTGGCGACGCCCAGCTACCTTCAGACAGATTTGCGAGCAATACACAGATTACATAATTACTCATTATGGGCCAGCAACTGTTGTTTTTGATGGATACGAGCAAGGAAACACAAAAGATAAAGAACACTTACGCAGATCACGTTCTACCACTAACACTGAAGTGAAAGTAGAAGACTCAATCTATGTAAATATCAAGTAAATTTCAAGCTAACGCTAGAAACAAAATGGGCTTTATTTCTCTCCTTACAGTGCACTTGCAAAGAGGTCGTAGCACAGTTCATCAAGCATCAGGTGACGCTGACTTATTAATAGTTTTAACAGCAATTGATGAAGCTAAGAAAGGAGTTGAAGCTTGTATAATTGGTGATGACACAGACTTACCGGTACTAGTCTCGTTGACTGTCCACGCACCCTCGGAGAACAAATTGAAAATGGTGGTACCCAGGAAAGGCAAACAGCAGGAAAAAGTGTACACTATTTCTGACATTCAGCGAGGCATTGGGGATATGAAAGGTGTATTCTTAGCAACCAACGCCTTCACACGATGTGACACAGAATCAGCTATCTACAAGAAGGGGAAAATTTCACCGTATAGGAAAGTGCAAGCCAACATAGCTCTTCCAATGAAACTTCTAGTCTTCAATGACCCCAAAGCTGACCCCAGTGCAGTGGCTGATGCTGGAAAGCATTTCCTTCTTGCGATGTTTGCAGCCAAGAACACTGAAGATCTAGATTGTTTTCGCTACCAGTGTTATTTGCAGGCTATTGCAAAGCAGCCTATACATTCATTGTTGAAGTTGGCTGCACTTCCCCCCACTTCAGCAGCTTCCAGGCAGCATTCATTTAGAACCTACCACTTGACTAGGTGCAGCAGTGGCTGAATGAGAAGAAGAATCCGCTCGAGTGGGGTGGAAGAAGATTGGCGAACACCTGAGATCAATTACAACAGCACGTCCTGCAGCTTCCAAGGAATTACTTTCCCTCATAGTGTGCGTTTGCAAAGACGAATGCGTCCGTAACTGCGAGTGCAGAAAGAGTGGTCTAAACTGCTCAAGCATATGCGGTAATTGCTTAGGCCTAGGATGTGATAACAGGGACACGAACATCATAGACGAAGATCTAGAAGAGGAGGATGCTATGTTTGAAGAGGACTGAATACTGATGAATACTTTACGTTAATTCAAGGTCGCATTTAACATTCTACATTTTTATTAGTTTTATTAGTTCAGAGTGGGTTTCTCCATACCACAGGTTTATATGGCCTAAGCTTGTGGAAGCCTCTTTTCCCTTAAAAATTAGCACCCCTTGAGAAGGTGGTGTGGTTGTCGTTCCTTCAAGGGCTTGTCACTAACATACCACCGGTCACTAAATTCGGTATTTGCTTTTACAAAACACAATCGTGTATAAAAAAAAAAATAGTTTCCTAGTGATGTCATATTTTTTCCAAAAAATCTAAAAAATACGAAAAATGTCTACTTTTACACCCGTAACTCTGGAACCGTTCACTTTAGCAAGATTATGCAAGGGGCCATATTTGTTCGCAATTTAATGTAGATTATTTTTGTACATGACACATTTTGCACTAAACCACATAGTTTTCGGAATATTTTAGAAAAACTGATAAAAACTACTAATTTACCAACTTCCTCCCCCCCAAACCCGTTGCTTAAAATGGTGTAACTTCTTACCAAACAATATGTGGACTGTATAGGACAATTTGGAGCTGGAGGGAAACTTTTACTTCGGATGTTGGGGTTTGGGTCTAATTGCACCGTACTAATGTCCTCTGGCCTTCCTTCATTTTGACTTGCAACCGTGATGGAAATGTTGTCTTCAACATTCTGATTTACATTTGCAGAAGAGTCATAGGATTCCTGTTTCAAAAATAGGGTCATTTTTGGAAGTTTTCTGACCGACTCTTCCACAGCAACTTTCTTCTTCCGTTTTTGGCATCCGCTGTCGTATGATCTCTTCATAGTTCTTCAAGCAAAACCAAAATTTAAAAAATTAAACTTTATAGATCAAAAGTTAAAGTAGATCAAATTCGAAAGAATAATTTCAGTGAAAAAATCAAAATTAAAGTAAACAGTAAAAATCAAAAAGTCACACTTGATGAACTTCGAAAGAAAAATTTGAATGAAAAAATTAAAATATAATAGTTAAAATTAAATGCCGACCACTTCCGAGTTGAAATTAATTTTATTAACTTTTAAACAGATATTATATCAGTTTTGGTGGCAGAGTTCCAATCGATGATCATACACATTAATTGTATAAGTTTACTTATCAAAACTCTCTGCAACGTCTTGACGGAATCGGTAGCACTGGCTTGTCACGAAAGGAGGTTGCGAACAGATATTGAATCCGAAAAAGACTAACACTTCATACTTTGATAGGAAGCTTACTTAAATTCCACACTGAACATAATACAACACGTTCTCCAATATGTATTAATTGACCAGGGTTCTGTGAAAGTTACTGAAGGAGAATCAATAATGAATAACAACTATAGGTTATTTTTAACGCAATTGTAATCAGCTGAAACAATGGTGAAGGCTTCCGCGCATTTCTTATTCATTTCCCGCCAATAATGAAAACCATTATTTAGGTTTTGAAGTCGCCTTTGCACCTCTGGCGCTCATTGATTATTATCTGAGGATTTCCTGAGAGATTCTGAGCCATAAACAACTCCTCAACATGCCTTTAAATCTCGTGAACTTCGTGGCGGTAGCTTCAGCTATTTAGCCGAGGCGTTGAATACGTCTCCCACAAGCGTTCATCGGGCTGTGAAACGTTTGAATCATCACAGCCTTTGGAAAATGTATAGGAATATTCTTTCTCTTATTCTGTAACGAATTTCTGAAAATGAAACTAAAAATTGCTCCCTTAAACAGAGATTATTTTTAAAATATCAAGTGTTCTGCTTTCTTTTGGAATGCAGTGTATATTTACGTAATTTAGCAATTATTTCCAGTGCGGTTATTTCAATTGTTAATGACTCCCGGAGTATGAAATAAGCTATGAAGGGTATCCGAAATATCTTTTGTAATGAATAATAATTCCGGAAATGATGTAGTAACAGACGTTTGCTTCTCTACCATCTATAACCCAACCAACATCCCGTTTTACATCACGACTTACAGTATCTAATTAATGATTGAGCTAGTGGGGGAAACATTATTAAAAAAAGGTCGACACCTGATTTGGACTTTACGAGTTTCGGTTAATGACCCTTAATCCTTAAACAATACAGCATACCATTGAAAATGATAATCTGTAACTCTGTGAATTTCTTATCTGCTCAGGAATTTTGAAACAATTAAATACTATTGAACATCTATAAAATACTCAAATTTAAAACAATTTTACCGAAAGCACCTTTTTACAAGATTGTGCAGGGTCCTTTTCGATGCGAGCATAAAAAGAAAAAAACTTTTGGGGGCCCTTGTCAAAGTGGGGCCCGAAGCAAGTGCTTCCTTTGCTTCTTGGTAAATCCGCCACTGCCTTGGAGTGTGGCTGTTGGGAAAGGGAGGTTCTTAGTAAAAATGCATTCTTCTTGTATTGTCTCGGCTTGGAAGATAAAGGAAATCTGTGTGTGCTATATCACCCGCGGCAACCTGCTCGTATGTTTCCAAGATTGTAGCATTCTGGTAGCAGTGCGTAAGTAGCCTTACTGTTACTTCACTGAAAAACGCAGTTCAGTCTTCTCAAATCTCAATGATTTAGTCTCTACGCAACGCGACGCATTATAAAATTCTTTTAAACGATGGAGATATTACTTAGCGTGATGATTAGTCTCTGTAAGAATTTCTATTAGAAGAAGCTCTTGGAGACACGTGAATTAACCGCAAAACTAATTATCGGGAGTAGGCTACACTGTAGTAGCAAAATAATATTTCTCATGAGAGGTAAATTTGATGCATTCTCAGTTAAATAGTGGGCTATAGCCTATCTTAAGTGGTTAGTTTGCTGAAACTAAACGTTGCAAATTAATCCTTTCCCATATGCACTATGCACACCTGATTTGTAATAAATTCATTACTATCTACAGTATATAAATAAAGTAAGCTTTCTGTCTGAACTTTGAGTTTTTGGCTCAATCTGTGTTTATCCCAGATGAGGTACGGTATGTAATTACTAAATATCCCCTCAGTTTGACTTTTGTGTGTTTATGGGTTGGCCTCAAAACTAGTGGTGCAAATGGCATGAACATTTGTAGAGATTTGAAGCCATTCTTTCAGTGTTGCCCATACAAAATTGTCATTTGTAGTTCTTCAAAAAGGAAGATTGTAGTTTTACGTGACCGTGAATCTTGTGATTATGAACCAAGAGACCACCTTTTTATGTGGAATCTGAACCACAGGACATGGTATTTCACTTTGAAAATCTCACGTGCATTTGACCGGGAATCAAAGCCAGTCCACCTTGGTGAGAGGCCAACAGCTTGACCGCTGTGCCACCATGCCCCCTTGTAGCTCTTCAGTTGGTCAACACGATTAGCTTACTGTAGTTCTCCGTTTAATAGTGATAATTAACTAATACATGTAATTCTTTCCAGGAGTGTATTTATATATTTATATCTTGTACCCCGCCCATTCATTGGGCATAATCGTGTTGACAGACTGAAGAGCTACAAATGACTATGAAAATTTGTATAAAAGTAGCAGACACCCCTATAATAAAACTAGGCTACAAATTATTTACTGTATGTAATGCAAAGGGTGAGGGAGTTAAGAGAAAGCCTCAAATTTTGCCAGCAATACAATAGAGCAATTCATACACATCCAACAGCCACACATCACTCATTGCTTCCACTATGAGTTAAGAAGCAAATTATGCTGACATGCATGTGTCTTAATCATGCATCATTCACTTCATACAGACTGTAGGGTGACATACATTCTGTTAACCCTGGCTACTTAAACTGTCTCCGGCCAGAAGTAAGGATAATGGTGTTACGGCTGTGAGTTTGTTTCATCGGTCGCCGCATGAGTCACAACTGCCCCCGGGCTGGGCTGTGCTCTGCCTCAGTGTATTGCGTGCGCCTTATGCAACAGGACTCCTAGGACAAAGGGATGGTCCAGAATATTCGTGACTCAGCCAGTGATGGAAACCTCGAGAAGCCGTGAACCCTGGATGGGTCTAGAAGCATTTATTGAGTCACCGGCCTGCTATATAAGAGCGACCTGACAAGCAGGGTGTGTGTGTTTTACGAGCTAGTGCGAGCGTTTATCCTGAGCGACAGAAGTGTGGTGACTTGCGAAACCCCTAGTGAAGCCGATTCTCTTGACAGCGAGGGAGTGAGAAGCATACAGGGGACTGCCTGTGTTTTGAGCGAGTGTGATTTCACTGAGCGACAGAGGTATTGTGGCGAAGTGCCGAGCGAATTACGAAATCCAGTGACATTGTTTCCCAGCTCGTGGACAGCGAAGCAGCGTGTAGCAGGTTATCGTAAGTAACTGTAGTTTGTGTGCATAAGAAAGAGGTGCAGGTAGTTTCTGTCAAGGCCACCGGACTCATTAGGACGGATTAACTTCTGTGGTTTGTTGACAAGTGAAAGGGGGCAAGAGCTCTCCATAAGGAAGAGACTTGAGGAAACTGGAGTAAGGTTCTAATTGTTTGTATTTGCTGGTGAGTAGTGTATCTTTCTGGCCGCAATAAAGTTAATTATTTCTTTAAAGGAACAATCTGTGTTGTGCTTCAACCCACCGTAATCCAGTTAACAAAAGTGTCACTAGGGGGGGGGGGGGGGGGGGGCACGTAACAAGACTGTAGATAATTTTCACAGCTACAGTACTTTATGTTTATTGCAGCCACACTAACTCCACTGGATAAATCAATAATTCATCATTTTGATGATGATGATAATTGTTGTTTTAAGGGGCCTAACATCTAGGTTATCGGCCCCTAATGGTGTGGGTGAGAGTTAAAGATGAGATGAGAATGAAAACTATAACTAATACTAACAACAAACTTACATACTAGAAGAAGAAATGGTAAACAAATAAAGGACAGGAAGAAAAAGAAATGCCCTCAACCCTCGAAGAATGAGGATTGGGGGACCTGGAAGGAAGGAGAGCCGTGAAAGGCAGATAGGAAAGGAGAAAGAGGAGAGGGCCCACTCCAAGGTCAGAGGAAAAAAGAGGACAAAACGGACCCAGCTCAGGAATCCCTCAGGGTCGCCAACACCCAAACTCACCAGCCGTGAGCCCTTGAGGGTGTAGCACTATCCAGGGTGCACCAAAAGTGGTGGGGCTACATACACCCTGGCTCCTTGAGGGCCTTGTGCAGAAGGCAGGAGATAACATGAAAATAAAAAGAAGGCTGACCCCTCGAAGAATGAGTGTATCAGGAAAGATTAGAAGGGCCAATTAAGGCGAGAAAGTGAAAGACTCCCTAGGCCTCGGATTCCCTAATACCGTCGGGGTCGGAAGAGAACAAGAGTTGATCAAGAGAGGTCAAGAGGAAAGAAGACGGAGAGGAGCCCGGCACAAGTAAGTGGAAGCAATGCCGGACTCAGCTGGGGTCCCATGGTCACTAACCCACATCCCACTAGATGTGAGCCGCTGGGGGGTCATCACTTTGAGTGTTATCAGACCACAGAGATTAAGGGCACTATAAGACTTCATGATCTTTCCACCGGGCGAAGCCGGTTACTACTGCGAGTATATATTTTATACTGTAAGTCAATACAGATCCATAATGGTTAGAATTTTGCCTATAAAATTGAAAGACCCGGTATGGACAGCAGACCTCGAGTTCTTAGTAGACATCACTGCCCATTTGTATGTCCTTAACAAAGCTCTTCAAAGTAGACACAACGCCGTTTATTTCCCTAAAGTCAAATGTGTTCAAGAAATTGCAATGTTTGGATACACTACTCTTATGCTCAAGTTTTAGAAGATATAAAAGAACAATTTCCCAAACATTTTCAGGAAGTTTCTTGAATTTTTTGCAAGACAGTTTGCCACATAAATTGATAATGTCCCTGCTCATTTGCAGAGGGAACTGATTGACCTCCAGTGTTTTGCACTTATATGACTTTTATGTTGAAAGTGCTCAAGAATTTTACGAAGGTTAACCGCAAGAAGAAGTTGCACACCTCCATCATGAGGCTTCCAAAATTATGTCCATGTTTGGTTTCATCTACATTTGTGAACAATTTTTCTCTGTGATGAAGCTTCATAAGCAATGGTTATGCAAAATTCTGACACCCAGGCGTCTCTAAAAGCCACAGTTAAATAAATAGGACGTCAAATCAATAACATTATTGAAACGGAGGGAACCACTCTGGATGGCCGCTGTCAGTGCTGGGGTTGGAACTACTACTCTCCAGACTTACTGCAGTTCCCCATTGTTGTCAAGGTGCATAATTTAGTGTGCACTGCTAAGCCCCGAGGGTTATATTTGAAGACAAGGAATTCAGTTGTCCTGGACGCAAACTGTTGTGATGCAAACAAAACGAACACCTGCGTAGAATGCAGGAGATTCGGGTTCAAACTTGAATGTGGTATCATTTTTAAGTTCTGCTCTACAGATTCTTTATTACAATACAACAATTTATTGCACAGTAACAAACGCCCCATTGCTTTGAGAATCTCTTTTACACAGTAAACAAATGCCAGTAGAAATTCTCTTTACTATTTGCTGTGCTTCCTGAAACTATGCTTTGTTCCTACCTTTAGGGGCCATAAGTTAGTTATTCCCTTGGACGAACAGTTGCCAACAATTTGATCTCCTGAAGACAGAAGTTCAAAACCTACCATATCTACTTCAGTTTTCACATGGTAGGCTATCACACTGAAGTCAGTTTGCAATTATCATTTTTGAACTGTCAATAGAGACATTCTGCCAACATGCCTAGATGGCTTGATTAAGATCTGGGCTGGAGACATGCTGACAGATGATCAGTGTTTTTGCCTTGTTCTGATGGTTATCGGACACATTACATTGCTCTACCCATGTTCTTTAGTGTACTGAATATGCATGCTTATAATTTCCCTTCTTATTACTTCAAACTAAGAACACTATTTAAAGGTAAGTTAAGATTGTACACGATGGCTTATAAATGAGAACTTTTCAGCACATAGGAGCATATGAATGAGAGGTAACTGAAAAATGTCGAACGTAGCTAAATTAGAACGGAGAACACTTGGTACCTGCAGAATACGATGTTTGTATGAAAAAACATACAAGTTAGTAACACATATTTAAAAAAAAAGGAAAGGAAGATTGTAGTTTTACGTGACCGTGAATCTTGTGATTATGAGCCACGGGACCTCCTTTTTACGTGGAATCCGAACCACAGGACATGGCATTTCACTTCGAAAATCTCACATGCATTGACCGGGAATCGAACCCTGACCGCCTTGGCGAGAGGCATACAACTAGACCGCTGAGCCACCACGCCCCCTACACATATTAATAACACATAAGTGAGGATCGACAATATATACTAGCTTTAGAGATGCCAAGCCATCAAAGGACACAGCTGTGGGACCTTGGGCAGCTAAAACAGGAAAAACTATTGGGAGAATAATATTTAAAAAAAAGGTCAAACATGCCAAAAGACCTGAAATACCGATATGCAAAGGATGGGGAAACAAATGCCTTTCTTTTGAGTTGCTTCATTAATTCTGGAGGAGACCAAACCCTGGCTTTTACACTTCTACCTGGCTTATTATTGAAAATATATGATTTTCGTACCTTTCTGAGAGTCATTAGCAATTGAAATTACTGACAATTATCAATGCTGCACCGGAAATATTTGTTATATTATGTAAATAAAAGTTTTATTCCACAGCAGCCATGTTCCTGCGGCGCACCAGGTTCATCAACTGTTACTCTGATGCACAAACTGATGACAGTTCATTGTTGCCAACATGTGGGATACTAAATACATCATAAGACACAACACACGTAATATTGTAATTATGTGAAAAAGCATTAATTGGCAAAACCATAGGCCTGGATAAAGATTATTGATGCATGACAAAAACCAGGGGTGTATACAGGGTGAACAAAAAATGCCACACTTGGAGGTCGGCATGCGATTCCTCATCCAATTGCAAAACAAAAGTTTCAATAGAAAAATTGGATCGGGTGCTGTTTGAAAACACGCGTATAAAACTCAAAGCTGGCAACACTGTCACATCCTGCAGTGCATCAAAATGTACAGAGAAAGCTCTGGCAGAGCGCCGAGTTCCTGCGACCTGCTTTTGGCCACGCTGCATGCAGCTACAGCGTTGCCAGAGCCTCGTTTCTTAACACGCATTTCTGTCAAACATATTGGTGGGACTAGGTTTTGCAACGTAAACTTTTGTCGTGAATTTTGACGAGGAACCACATGCCGACCTCCAAGTGCGGCATTTTTTGTTCACCCTGTATAATCATTAGCTAACATGCCACCTAACAATTATTGGTATAGGCAAAAACCATTAGTCTGGATGAAAATTATTGTGTTTTTGGGTAATTTCAGTCTTAGCAGGTGGGAAGATATAAATCAGATATTATTTTAAAAAACTGGTGCACTACACTGTCTTGAGGGCGATTTCTTTCGAAGAAGTGCTTGAGTGGAACTTGGCGCTTTTTTGTTTTATGATACCGGCTATACAGTAGTACCATATGTGTGGGGTTGGCTATACTTTATTTGTCCAAAAATCACACGTACAATGGTGGACTCAGCTGGTATTTTAACTATATACAGTACAGTAAGTCGTGATCTAAAAAGGGGATGGTGGGTGGGTAATAGTCGGCGGAGAAGTAAACATCTATTACTGCATCATCTCCAGAATTTTTCCCCGGCTATTACCACAGATATTTTGACTAATTTCAGTAGTTTAAGAATCGTTTGCCTCAGGATTTGGTCTCCCCGAGTTTTATCATTGCTTCCCCTTTTATGGGGAAGCAATGATAAATACAGTTTATGTTCGACCCTCACTATTATGTGTCAGAAAACTGTATCATAATGATGGTCATAATAACACTCTTTTTCATTATGATACAGTTTTTCCAGCCAATCAGAGCTCGTTCATTGACCAATTAGGTAACGATACCTTCACGCGTGCGCTCAAAATCCAACATGTCGGACATAAACACAACATCGAACTATAATAAATTACCGTCATGGAATACACACCGTCCATATGTTCGCGTAAATAAACTGGCGAATATGAGACAACAAATAGCACTGTACCTTAATATAATTTCTACACAGCGCATTGTCTTGAAACAACTCCAGTGACAATATTACTGAGGGGCGGCAGATGTAAACATATGGCCTGCATATGGCATTGCAAGCACACAGAGCGCATGCGTTGGTCGTCCAGAGATCTTGAAAGACAGAGATATAACACCCAACGCTCGCTCTGCGATCACAAAATTCAAGTAGCTGACTCTCAACAGATATTTATGAATATTTATGTTAAAACATATAATAAAGTTATAATTATCGTCGAACATAAACAGTCGTATGCAACTCGCCTATAATGGTAATTAAGACACTCGTATGGAAATTATAAAACTCGCATACGCTCGTTTTATAAAAATACTCGTGTCTTAATTATAGCCATTATAGGCTCATTGCATAATGTACTATTATGCATGGATTTAAAAGACTCAAATTCCAAATATTTGCATACAAAACATAACCCAATTTCTTGCTATTGTTCTGTGATGGATTAGGGCCAGTGGTATATTCCCATTACATGACTCATAACAACTGGTCTATAATGAGTTAGGTCCGGCAAGCGATGGGCAATTGGTTCAAAAGAGATTATGTGTCTGTACTTAAATTTTTAGTCAGCCCCGAGGTATTGGGATAGCACGACTAACTCTCACCCATATGCACTGGATTCGATTCCTGGCTACATCAGGGATTTTAGAAACTGACGAGAAGGCTGGAACAGGGCGCACTCAGCCTCGTGAGGACAGTAGCTGTCTGACAGTCAGATAGCGCCCCGGTCACAAAAAATACCAAGATTAACGGCCGAGGGGACCCGATGTGCTGACCATGTGTCACCCCACAATCTGCAGGCCAGAAGGCTGGGCAGCAGTCGCTTGGTAGGCCTAGGATTAATTCTGAATGAGACAACATCGTGGCCTGCATCAGACATCGTCGTGGCTTTTACATACCTTGTTTCCTCTTCTGTGGGAAATTACCAATTCATATTAGCAGCCTTGGTCACTACTACACCGGAAACATGTGCTAAATTATGTAAATATGTATTTTTATTTATTGCTCTTTTAACCATGGCAGCCATGTTCGACAGCGCATGAGGCCTCGTTAAGTTGTCAACGAGGCGCACACATTGCTGCCAACATGTGGTATACAAAATACACCTCACTAATTAAACATTATTGGTGTGTGACAAAAACCAGGGGTATATGGCTAACGGCAGGACACGCTACCTAACGAACATTATTGGTCTAGGCAAAAGCTATTGGTCTGGATTTAACAAATTTTACAGTTGCAGGGTTGGCTATACTGTATTTGACCATAATTCACATGCATATCATCATTTCCCCTTATCCAGCTCCTGCCGGGTCGGGGTATTTATGGCACTTCTCCACTTTCCTCTTTCCTTCCACCATTCTTCTTCCACGATCTTGTCCCAGTCCAGATTTCTTTTTCTTACGCCGTTCTTCACTGAATCCATCCACCTTGTTCTAGGTCTTCCTCTTGGTCTCTTACCCTTGCACTTCGCCTCCAGCATCTGTCTTGGTATTCTATTTTCCTCCATCCTCTTTACATGTCCAAACCACCTTAGTTTATTCTTCTCAATTCTCTCATTTAGTTTTCCCATCCCAACTTCCTTCCTAACATCTTCATTCCTCACTCTGTCTTTCCTTGTCTTTCCTATCATACTTCTTAGGAATTTCATTTCACTGGCTTGGATTCTACTCTCTTGCCTGCTTGTCAGGGTCCAAGTCTCAGCTGCATAAGTTAATATGGGTACATAATACACTTTATACATTACCTCCTTGCTTTTCCTTGGTACTTCCTTATCCCAAACAAGTTTTCTTACACTTTGATAGAATGCATTGCTCTGCTGTACCCTCCTGCCAATCTCCATGTCCAACCTACCAGTTTGCATCAATTCACTTCCTAGGTATTTGAACGTGTCCACAATTTCCAAACTCTGACTTCCAATTTTCACAGTGCCCTTTCCTTGTCTTTCCCCTCTTGTCATCACCATGGTCTTGCTTTTCTCTATACTGATTTTCAGGCCATACTTCTGAATATTTTCGTTCAGTGCATCTAGTTGTTTTTGCACTTCTTCGGTGTTCCTTCCCCAGACCACAATATCATCTGCAAATAACAGTAACTTCATTTCTTTATGTTCATATGCTTCCTTTACTATTTCATCCATCACCATTATGAACAAGAGAGGTGACAGCACACTCCCCTGTCTTAGTCCAATCTTGTTCGTAAACCAATCTGTCTTTCCAACTGGGGTCAGTACCCTGCTAACACAGTTGTTGTACATTGCTTGCACCATTTCCAACATTTCTCTTCCCAGTCTCTTCTTAACCATGGTTTCCCATACCTTCTCTCTGGGGACACTATCATATGCCTTTTCTAGATCTATGAAAGTCATGATCAAATCCTCTCCATATTCCCAGTTCTTTTCCATCACCTGCCTCAAGCTAAAGATTGGGTCCACTGTGGATCTTCCACTCCTGAAGCCATACTGTTCCTCTTGCAACTCTCCTTCCACCTTTCTTCTCATTCTTCTTTCTAATATCCTTTCCAGTATTTTTACTATCTGTGATATGAGGGTGATCCCTCTATAGTTATCACACACCTTCTTGTCCCCCTTCTTAAACACTGGTATTATTAGCCCTTTCTTCCAGTCTTCTGGTACACATTTCCATTTCCACACACACTTTAGCAGTCGATACAGCCATTGCATACCAACAGGTCCAGCAGCCTTTATCATTTCTACACTGACTTCATCCACCCCTGTTGCTTTTCCCATCTTCATTTTCTGTACTGCTAATTCCACCTCCAGCATTGTTATATCATCTTCTGTTATAGAGTCGTCAGGTTGTGTCACTTCCATCTCACCAGTACCATTGCTCACATTCAAAAGCTTATCGAAATACTCCTTCCATCGTCCCTTTATCTCTTCTGGGTGTGTTAACAACTCTCCATCTTCCTTTTTCACTAGCTTTGTAGTAACTCTTTCTTTCCTCTTACTTCTTAGAAGTCCATACAGCATCCTTTTACTGCCACTTACATCTGTTTCCATTCTTCGTGTAAATTCTTCCCAACTTTTCTTCTTTTCTTCTCCTACCACTTTCTTACACCTCCGTTTGCTGTCGTGATACTTCCTTTTGCTTTCTTCTGTTTGATCTCGGTTCCATTCTTTCCATGCAGACTTCTTTTCTCTCACTGCTTTCCTCACTTCCTCATTCCACCATGGTGTCTCCTTCTCTTTCACTCTTATTGACGTCCTACCACAAGCACTCTCTGCTGCACCAACAAATGCCTTTTTAAAGTGAGACCATTCCTCTTCTATGTTTTCCACTTCAGTAACTGGGATTTGTTGCTTCAATCTCTCCTGAAAATTTTCCTGTACGGTTTTGTCTTTCAATTTCCATACTTTTATTTTACTTTCTCTGATCTCCTTTATGTTTTCCAATTTTTCCCATCTAAATTTTGCCACCACAACTCTATGGTCCCCATCAAATGCTTCTCCTGGTAAAGCTGTCACATCTATCAGCTTTCTGCGATTAGTCCTTTCCACCAGAAAGTAGTCAATTACTGATTTTGTTCTTCTATCGCCCCAACCATATCTCGTAATTTTCCTGCTGTTTTTCTTCCGAAACCATGAATTACCCACTATCAGTCCATTCCTTTCACAAAAGTTTACAAGTTCCTCTCCTTCCCGGTTCTTTTTCCCATATCCATATGGTCCAATGACTTCTTCCTTTCCTTGTCTCTCGTTTCCGACTTGTGCATTCATATCTCCCATGATCACCACTTCTACATCTGAAATTACTCTTTCTACATCCTCCAGGAATACTTCAATATCTTCTTTGTTTCCAGTCTGTGGTGCATACACTTGTATGTAGTCCATCACGTCATTTTTCATCTTCATTCTAATTTTCATTATTCTGTCACTCACACACTCGACCACTTCAACATACTCCTCCAGTTGTTTCGAGGTTATCAGTCCCACGCCATTTTTGGCCTCTTGGCCACCACTCCAGTATAAGGTATATCCTTTCCTAAATTTCTTCCTTCCTTTACCTTTCCATTTCACTTCACTCAGCCCCATCAATCCAACATTCTTCCTCTCCATGAAGTCTACCACCTCCTCCACCTTGCCTGTCAGGGTCATGACATTCAGGATTCCCACTTTCATTTCGGTTACTGGTCGCCCATTTCTCACAGTTCCCCCAGTACCAAAAGAACTGCGCGTCGCCTGCAGGGTACGCCCTAACCTTTTCCGATTCATTCGAAGTGCCATTTCCATTTTAGGCTATTATTACGATGGGGTCGCCACTCCCAAAGGCATTTTATGAAGCTACTGCCAGCTATTATACAGGCCGCCCCTAACATGGGAAACAGACGCCCTTGCAGCCGCCCCTAACCTGGGAAACAGACGCTGCCGATTGATGCTGTACTCTTACTATTCCCTGAGTACTGGGTTGCCTCTTCCGCAATCTCCACCGTTCCGAAGTCCATCTTCTCCGCTGCAGATTCCGTTGAGGTGTTCGCACGTAACCCTGTGCACGGGGCCTATGTTATACCCCATAGGACTGGGTCCTCACCAGAACTTAGCCGGTACTGTAGTTCCATGGTATATTACAGTACCGTTGCCCACCCCCGCGACGTGGACGCGCCTGGCAAGAGTTATCCATGTAGCCAATTAAAATTGCCTCATGGACCGGGTTAAGGAGCTGTCTAAATCCAGCCTCCAAGGCTGCATAATGGCAGACAAAGCTGAAATTTTGTACTATATAAGTCTTGATCGAAATAGGGGATGGAGGGGGAGTTATGATCAGCGGAGGAGTACCATCTATTACTACATCATTTCCTGATTTATATTTCATCATTATCGCTGGCTTAGGACCAGAATAGCGTATCTTAATAGGATTACCATAATAGGTATGCTATTCTGGTCCCAAACCAGTGATTTGAAAAGGTATTTTGGGAAATGTCAGTACTTGAGAAAATGTTATTGCACAATGATGTCCCATTCAGTGTTACCAGCCTAGACCCTTCATGGGCTGTAGTGCCATGGGATTTTAAAAAAATTTTGGCAACGCTCAATGAGAGCCGAAAGTACGATAACATTTTCTAAAGTAACTTACTGAAATTAGCCAAAATACCTTTTCTAATGAAGAAATATAAATCTGGAAATGATGTAGTAATAGATGTTTACTCCTCCACTGTCTAGAACCCACCCCCCATCCCCGTTCTATGACTTATAAAGTAAACTTCCAGCTGTGTCCGGCATTATACGTGGTATAGGTGGTATCGTAAAACAAAGTAGCGTTTCGCTGCTTTGTAATGTGTATAATGTTTGTTAGCACTGCTGTAATTAATGTTATTTGTGAGAGTAAAATTTCTTAAATCCAGACCAATGGGTTTTGCCTTGACTAATATTTATAAGGTAGTGCGGCACTGTGGGCCATGTTAGCTATACATATCCCCACGGTTTTTGTCACGTACAGTGGGGTACTCGCGCATAAATAATCTTTATCCTGACCAGACCTGTGTGGTGTATTTTGTATACCACATGTTGCAAACAGTAGTGATGTCAATTTGTGTGCGCCTTGGTAATAGTTGAAGAGACCTCATGCACCTGTCGAACATGGCTGTTGTTGTTGAACACGCAAGAAATAAAAATACATATTTATTTAATTTAGCACATATTTCCGGTGCAGTAGAGATCACAGTTAGCCATTTGAATAACTGTGAAGGAGAGAGGAGCATGACTTTTACACTTCCACTTGGCTGGCATATGATTTTCATACCTTTTCAGACCACCTCGTGGCGCAGTGGCTAGCATTGTTGGCTGTCACCCCCGAGGTACTGGGTTCGATCCCCGGCTATGCCAAGAATTTAAAAGTCTTGGTATAGTCTGGTACGGGGTCTCCCAGCCTCGTGATGCAAATGGGAATCATAATATAATGTTAATGTTATTGGTTTTACGTCCCTTTTAACTACACTGGCTTTTAGAGACGCTGGGGTGCCGGAATTTTGCCCCGAAGGGGATCTTTAACGTGCCAGTAAATCTACTGGCACGGCTCCCTCGCATTTGCGCACCAAATGGGAATCTGCCGGATGCTATGGCAGGAGGAGGAGTGGAAAGGAACTGGCCACCCTACCACACACAAACTCTGGCTCGGGATGCCTGGTTAGTGATCACAGGATGAAGTCAAGGGCTCTAATTCAGGTCGCCTATGTCCCTGGAGGGGATATGGCACTCTAATTTGATTTGATCATAGCTTTTCAGGGTTTCCAGGAGACAATACCAATTGAAATTGCCGTTCATTATGACTAGTGCACTAGAAGTGTATGTGCTAAATTACATAAATAGGCGAGTTTCTTGTTCATTTTGAACAATGGCAGCCATGTTGCTCACTCGGAAGGCATTCGTCAATTGTTATCTGGGTGAGACCTGACATCACATTGATGTCACGGCCGAGTTCCCAACATGTGAGATATAAAATACACCACCACTAGGCAAAACTCATTGATATGGATGAAAATATTGGGCTAGGCAATAACCATTGGTTTGGATGAAAATTATTGATGCGCTTCCACCCCCAACCCCCCACTGTGCGTGACAAAAACCAGCCCGCAGGTCACGCTACCTAACAATTATTGGTCTAGGCAAAAACCATTGGTCTGGATGAAAATATTGGGGCTAGGCAAAAACCACTGGTTTGGATGAAAATTATTGATACGTTATGATATTCTTGATTGAAATTTGAGATCGTTAACTCTCACAATCCATGTCTAGCTTAAGACTGAAACTACGGCCACTTTCACATTAACTTGACGACTCTCTATTGTTTTACGATACCGGATATGAAATAGTACCGAATGCGTGGGGTTGGCAATACTGTACTTGTGCATAATTAATGGTGATAATGGCCGACACAGCTGGAAGTTATACTATATACGTCATGATACAATTTGGGAAGGCAGGTGGGTTATACAGCGAAGGAGTGAACGAAATCATTCCCGGATCAATTTTGTATCATTATAAAAGGTATTTATAGATAATTTCAGTAGTTAAGAAAACTTTTTCCTAGGTTTTGTCTCCGCTGTTACCATAATTTGAATTGGCAATGTCCCCCATAAGTAGAAACAAAGTGTGAAAATCATATATTATCGAAATGCAAGTGTATAACGGCATGATCTCCTCTCATTCAGAATTAACTTGTTCACCACCCTGTAAGTGGCTTTCTACTCAACTCCAAACAACTGGTGGGATGGTCCCTACGACGCAGGCTATATTTGTTCATCCCCAAATCCCTACCCTACTTGTGGAAAAAACATGGCAGCAATAAGAGCATCCTTCAATGCCTGACCAAATTCAGAACCAAGAGATAAGACTCATCCTGGGACTTAACCCAGCATCTCCGAAAGGCTTGAGAATATGGCTAATAGGAAACTTACTTTTGAAATGAACGCAGTTTATCGGAATATTTGTCAAAATATGGATTCTTTCTCAACTCCTCTCCAATATCACCAGCAGCGGGTGACGCGGATGCGCTCCTCAATATACTCATGCCAAAAATGTGCCTCACTGATTGCCACCGTCGCAACAGCAGTTCCATTAGCGTCAAAATCTGCAAGGAAAATTAAACACTATTTCATATAAACGAAAAATGTATATATAATAGGTTTCACAGCAGAGTAACCTACCCGACTATTTGCCACAAAATTAAGGTTATAATAGGCAGGGCTTTAAGAATGTATAAAAGAAAGGAAAGGGTTCAGCATTGATATTTTGGGAAAAACTTAGTCAGCTTACGTCTAGAGTATGCTAAATTAGCTGTTTGCCTTGCTACAACTATTATTTCGCAATCAGACCAATAACATAACCTAGAATCACACTATATGCTCCTTCTGCTTCTCCCAAGGAGCATATGTTGTTGTTTGGGTTGCGTTGCTGGACACAGAAGCCTCTTCGCCCAATAACATCCGGCTGGGAATAGACAAACAGTAGCCATCGCAGTAAAATGCCGCAGCAAATTGGTCCATATGTTCAAAAACCACTAATCTCTTGGACTTCGTTTGTCACATTGAGAAACTGATGTCCACATTATCCTCTTCACTATCGGAGCTGATCTTTAGCACTGATGTCTAAAGCTATATAGTTATCGCACACGCCAAATAGGAGGAATAACGAAAACAAGATCTATACGTATATCATATATGGGGGACCACAAGCCTAAAACCACACCCAGGAGCACCAGAACAAATAACGGGAAGGATCCCCTAGGAGCCCACCTATGATTTTACAATTGAAATGGAAGGTGATCCAAATATGACATAATGGCATCCACCAATGGAACTGTAGGACTATGTACAAGTGACGCGATGTTTAAAGGCAAAGGATAATCAAGTCGCCTCAATTTCTCCAACATAATGTCTCTCTGCAGATTGAAGGTTTGACACTGAAACAATATGTGATGTAATGTACCTCGTGCCCTACCACATACACACCTATCATTGTCCCTGAGATGCATGCGCTCCAAAGCTACTGGTGTAAGAGCGTGCTGGAACCGCATTCGAATGATGGTAATAATATGACGCCGCGAATATTTTCCGACCCGGAACCAAGGCTCCGTAGTTACAGATGGTTTTATTAAGAAAAAAATTTTTGCTTTACATTTTGCTATCTCGGTCCATTCATTTTGCCAAGCACTAACGACTCGCTGATGAATTATCGGTACTATATCCGGATACGGTATCCCGATATTATAAACTGTTCCCTGACCGCATGCCGCATTCTTTGCCCAGTGATCGACTGTTTCGTTTCCCGCTATATGACAATGCCCAGGAATCCACATGATAACCACCTCTTGTCCTGCGAGTGTGAATGTATGGAAATATTGCACTATTTGGTAAAGATACCAATTATTCGAGTGCAGAAAATGAGGTAAGGCATTAATAACACTCAAAGAATCCGTGCATATTAGCACGTGATGTAAACGCTGGGCATGAATATAGTGACAAGCCTGGCGTATAGCAAAGAGTTCAGCTGTAAAGATTGTAAGATGAGGGGGGGAGGCAATAAGTGCGACTGACCTGTAAGTCAGGAGAGTAAAAGGCCGACCCCACGCGATCCGGTCGAACCATTTTTGAACCATCCGTATAAAAAATCGTATAATTGGAATACAAATCCTGAATCTCTCGAAATGCACTAGAAATGATATTCGGATGATGCTTGAACATTTGAAATAGCAATGGAAAGGAATTGTTAGTTTTAATGTAAAACTTTATTTATCAAGTGAGAAATACAATACAAAATACAAATCATCTTTTGAGATGCTTGTCACATGTCACGCGAACACGCACAGACTTTGCACTGACTCGTCTTTTTTTTTTTTTTTTTTTTTTTTTCTCTTCTTTATTGTACATGTCTATTTCACCAGGTGGCGCTACTGTGCTATTTTTCTTTCAAATATTAACACTTCCTCCAAAGAAAAATCAAATACAAAAAAAAAAACAAGTTGAACTATTGAACACTTTTCAGCCTCTAAGATGTCATCTTCTGCACGCCAATCCTCTCACGCAGCATCTCGAATCTGACCCTCTCCAGAGGTTTAGTTAGAAGATCAGCTAATTGATTGGTCCCGTCGATGTGCTCCAGCTCAAGGTCTCCGTCCAAAAATCTTTCCCTCACATAGAAATGACGTACCTCAATATGCTTCGATTTTCGATGGTACTCCGGATTTTTAGCCAATTTAACTGCACCAGCATTGTCGATGTAAAGCGTTGGAGGTTTGTCAGCAGTTCCCAGTAATTCAGAAAACAGTCTTTTCAGCCAAATCAACTCCTTTGCTCCTTCACTTGCAGACACAATTTCAGCTTCAGTTGTCGATGTTGACACAGACTTCTGTAACTGACTTCTCCACGATACAGCTCCATGATTGTAGATCGAAATGACACCCGTCGTTGAACGTCTCGTCCTCTTGTCACCGGCGTAGTCAGCATCACTGTAGACCTTCAAAACGTCCTCTTTCCTATAGACGATTCCATGGTTCACTGTGCTCTTTAAATATCGAAATATCCGTTTCACTTGACTCCAGTCTTGAACTGTAGGATTCTCCATGGCTCGAGCAGCTTTGTTGACCGCGAATGCGATATCTGGACGAGTAGCAGTAGTCAGGTACATCAAGGATCCCACCGCCTCACGATAAGGAACCCTGGCCGAAACCTTTTCTCCGTCTTCACTTTCTTCGCGTCCAACTGGGGTAGACACTCCATTTGACTCGGCCATTCCAAATTTTTCTATGATTTTCCTCGTGTAATCCTCTTGACTGATTGCAATTGATCCATCATGGTTTTCTTGTATCTTCATGCCCAGGAAATTGTTGAGAGATCCTCTGGTCGTGTGAAATTCCTGCTGAAGTTTTTCCATGAACTGCTCGATGTCTTCTTCATTGCCAATTACCAGACCATCATCCACAAAGATTACAACAGCCAACCACTTTCCATTTTTGTTGCTGTAAAAGAGACAAGGATCAGCTTTGCTGTTTTTGAATCCAGCTTTCTCCATGAATTTCTTGAAACGCTTGTTCCAGCAGCGTGGAGCCTGTTTTAAACCATATAAGCTTCTCTTTAGATGACACACTCGGCCAGTACCGTCCTGATGACCTTCTGGCTGTTCCATGAACACATCTTCTTCAAGCTCGCCGTTCAAGAAGGCCGTCTTGACATCAAATTGACCAAGTTTCATCTCCTTTTCAACAGCTACTGCCAACAGAGCTCGAATGGTATCATACCGTGCAACAGGGCTGAATGTTTCTTCATAATCGATTCCTTGCTGTTGCGCATAGCCTTTGGCTACCAATCGTGCCTTGAAGCGAACTTCTCCACTGTCCGTTGTCTTCTGTCGAAGAACCCACCGATTTTTCAGGACCCGTGTACCATTTGGACGCTCAACCAATTTCCAGGTATCATTTTCCTTTAAGGACTCCAATTCTTCATTAATTGCTTTCAGCCACTGATTTTTATCACTAGACTGCAGCACTTCAGAGTATGAGTCAGGATTCTTTTCAGCGATAGATGGTCCAGCCATGTACATGTAATTTCCACTGATCATCCACGATGGCTTCTTACTTTCACGTTTGCTTTTCCTTCTTTCTTCAGTCTCTCCTTCTTCCTCATCTTCGCTTCCTCCGGAACTGGATGCCGAAGCAAAATCTTCAATTTCGCTTAAGTTCTCATCTGACTCTGACCTCCTCTGTAGGCCTACATCAGACGATGAATTAGACTGATTCCTCTCCACACGTTCTTCAAGCGTGACTTCAACCTTTCCGGCGTTGGCGCGCAGATTGCAGACAACTTCAGGTTTGAATTTCACATCATGGCTTAGAACAACCTTTCCCTGAGTTGGAATCCAGACTCTAAATCCATCCCTGTCGTTCACGTACCCAACCAGATGTCCAAAAACAGCTTTGTCGTCGAACTTTGAGCGAAAATTCTTGTCGATATGCACGTAGCATTCTGTTCCGAAGATCTTCAGATGACTGAAACTTCCCACTGGTCGTCCATACCACAATTCATAGGGAGATTTGTTTTCAATCGATGACTTCCCAGTGCGATTCAGGAGGTACACCGCAGTGTTGCAGGCTTCAGCCCAAAGTTTTTTCGTTAACTTGCTGGGATTCAGCATAGATTTTGCGCACTCCACAATCGTCCGATTTTCACGTTCCGCAACTCCGTTTTGTTGTGGTGTGTATGGCGTAGTAATGCTTTGTTCTATGCCTCTGCTTGCTAGTAGTTCAGAAACCTTCTTGTTATCAAATTCTTTTCCTCCATCACACCTGAACAGCTTCACGACGTGTCCATTTGTTTTGGCTTCATTCAGGAACTGTTCCAGAACGGTGTACACTTCACTTTTGTGCTTTAAAAAGAAAACTCGTCGAAACTTGCTGAAATCATCCTTGAAACATACGTAGTAGCGTGCCTTTCCAAGAGATTCAGTAGACATTGGTCCATTCACATCGGCGTGGATTTGTTCACCGGTGGCTGTTGGTCGAATCATTCGTGTCTTGAATGGCAGTCGATGCATTTTTCCCAGTGCACATCCATCGCAGAAATCCTCTTTACACATGTCTACATTGATGTTCATCTGCTTCAGTACATTCTTGACATGCGCTTTGTGTTGATGACCAAATCGTTCATGGTAGATCTGCAGTTTGTCCGACGATGTAGCTAAATTCACTTGAATGGGTTGCGCCGGTTTCACGACGCGCATGTCAAGTACATACAGGCCATGAATCACACGTCCAGCCATCATCGCCTTTCCAGTAACCTTGTCTTCAATTCTAACAGTTAGGTCGTCAAGTCTTGCACAAAAACCTTTCCTTGCAGCAGCTTTCACAGAAAACAGATGAGCCATTGCATCGGGAACATACAAAACTTCAGTCATCTCAGCACTTAACCAAGCGTTGTTCAGCCGCACTTGAATGTTTACAGTTCCTTTGCCGTGAGCTAGCATGCTCACACCTCGTTTTCCTAGCAAAATCTTCTCTGGAGCAGCAAACCTGACGTATGTTGTAAAATACTGTTTGTTCGCGGTGATGTGATTTGTGGCGCCACTGTCGCAGTACCACTCGTCGGCTTGAACAAAGTCGCCGTCTAACGCACTCATCGCATGTGTCAGAAACGAAGCATTGTTCTCCTTATTTTTGTTTCTAGTGTCACCCTCTTTCTTCTTCACTGGACATTCACTTGCCCAATGGCCCAATTCCTTACATTTGAAACATGGAAACTTCTGCTTTACTCGTTGAACATTTTTCTTCGACTTGTCATCAGCACTGCCTTTGCCACTGCCATACTGGGAATGCTTCTTGGGAGCACTACGTACCACAAACGCAGTCGATTCCACGTTTCCTTGGTCACGCAGTTCAATCGTGCACAATTTTTCAATCAACAAGTTCACAGTTTGATTTTCCGTCGGAATCGTGTCCCACACATCCTTGAAATTATCATATTCTTTTCCCAGCGTGGATAAAATTCGACCGTTCAAAATCCTTTCAGATAACGTGTTTTCGTTGTGCTTTTGTAGTTCGTCGTTCAGATCCTGATAAAGCTTCTGTAACTTCGCGACATGGGTGCTGATGTCCTCCTTGTCGTCACGTGTCACTCGGAAGAATGACTCGATCAACATGTTCAGTCGCTGCGTACTGCTTCGTTCGAACCGTGCGCTCAATTTTGTCCAAATTTCACTGGCATTGGTGCACGTCAACACGAGCTCGGCAACAGATTTTCCTAGCGCACCTGCTAGCAAACTGGCCGCTTTCGCGTCTTCTTTCAACCACTGCTTATATGCCGCTTTTTGTTGCGCAGTTGCATCTGCCGGCAACACAGGACACTTTTTCGAACCATCAACAATATTTTCCAGTTCATACGACCGCAAAACCATCAACACATGCCATTTCCACTTTGCCCAGTCTTCAGGTCCTTCAAGTTTATCCACTTGAACTTTGTAGTCACTGCCGGCTGCCATTTTGAGGTTATCCTTACTCACAAAAAATACAGCACGTGTTCCACAGGCGCTCAGCTTCGGATCCACTCACGAGATAATACCATTTACACGTGGCCTGGGTCCATAACCTGTTAGTTTTAATGTAAAACTTTATTTATCAAGTGAGAAATACAATACAAAATACAAATCATCTTTTGAGATGCTTGTCACATGTCACGCGAACACGCACAGACTTTGCACTGACTCGTCTTTTTTTTTTTCTTCTTTATTGTACATGTCTATTTCACCAGGTGGCGCTACTGTGCTATTTTTCTTTCAAATATTAACAGGAATAATGCAGAATCTTAGGTTGGGTATGCAAAACCCTGTATGGGATTGTATATGGAAGTGCTAAACGGGTTTGTAACACATCCTTCCTGAAGGGTTGTAAAATCTCATAAGCCATGACAAGTGCCGGTTTATGTGAGCGATCTAAACGATTTCGTGCGTAATATTCCGTCAGAAGTTGTAATTTAGAGATAATCGAAGACGCCACTAACGACAATTTGTAGGCTAAATATTTACCCGCTATAAATGTGCGTCGTTGTGATAAGGGTAACTCACCGGCTTCCACCAACAATGCACTCGTGGGGGTGGAGGCCAAAGCCCCTAGAATTATGCAGATGGCTTTATATTGTAGTCTATCTAACATTAACAAGTGACTGTTCGCCATTAGATCGTAAAAGAAACTGGCGTAATCTAATTGTGAACGAATAATGTTCTTGTACACTGTCAATAATAAAGCGGGGTCCGCACCCCAACGACGCCTTGTCAAAGCACGAAGGACCTGTAACCGTTTTTCGATTTTAACTTCAAGATATTGTACCTGCCGTGTCCACCGGAGTTTATCGTCAATATAAATGCCTAAATATTTGATATTGCGCACACCATCTATGGTACCTTGTCGAAATAAAATAGGGGTCTGATCGTACCGCCGTTGATGTTTGAAAATTATAGCAGAGTTCTTACCCGGAGATGTTTCCAAGCCATGATTAATAATAATAATGCATTTTATTAATCCCTTAACGAGTCAAGGACTCATATACAAAGGAATTGTACAGTTTTATCTTGTTGGCGACAAATTACAATACAATGTTTAGTTTACAAAGTTTTCAGTATGAAAATATATACAACATTTTGTAGCTTTCATAAGTTTTTGTACACAATATGTTCTTCTTTTGTCTTCTCAGATTATGAAATTTCTTCAAACTGACATTTTATAATCATTCCACATAAACTGTTTTAGCCTCCTTTTAAAGATTGGTAGGCTAGGTGCAATTTTTATATTTTCTGGTAGTCCATTGAATTTTACAAAGGCACTATACTTAATGCTATTACTGCCATATTGTTTGGAATTGATATGGAAAAGTGTTATGTCATCTGCATGTCTAGTTTTGTAAGCGTGTAAATCAGATTGTTTAGTGAAGTTTAAATTTGTGTGTATTCTGTTGTGTAGGATTTGGTATATTAGGACATTTGATTTGATTTCTGCATTTAGGGCTACTGGTTGAATTTTACTCGTAATATAAAGGTGTTTGGTTGGTGTTAAAAAAGGGTAGTTATAAATATTTCTTATGGCTCTATTCTGAATTACCTCAATTTCCTTTTTTAGGTAATTTGAGCATTTTATCCAAATTGTATTCAAATATTGTAAGTGGCTATGGATTAAGGAAAAATACACTTTCCTGAGTAGATATTTTGGGATATAGTAGCTCAATTTTTTTATCATCCCAGCGGCAGGTGATATTTTTTTTACTAATGCATCAATGTGCTTTTGCCAGGAGAGATTTTCATCTATTATTAAGCCTAGGTATTTGACAGATGAGACCCTTTTAACTGCTTTTCCATTCAGCATTATATTCTGAGTGATGTCTAACTTTGTTCTACGCTTTGATATTATTAAATAATTTGTTTTATCTTCATTTATTGTTAATTTATTTGACTGGGTCCAGCCAAGTATGGTATTCATGTCCTCCTGCATGTGTGTAATCAGCGTGTTGGTGGTGTACGCATTGTAAAAGATGCTTAAGTCATCTGCAAACAACGTTATATTACCATGAAAACGGAGTGTTGCTATGTCATTAATATATACTAAGAAGAGGGAAGGACCCAGTATTGATCCTTGGGGCACACCGTGGGTAATATTAACTTCCTCACTTCTGTAGCCATTTATTTCAATATACTGCTTACGATTAGATAGGTAATTTTTAAACCATGTCCAAGCTACTCCTCGAATACCTGCTTTATCAAGTTTCCCTGAGAGAATTTCATGGTCAACAGTATCAAACGCCTTTCTCAGGTCTATGAAAAGGCCACTCGCTGTCATCTTATTGTCTAAGACATCCTGCAAGTTAGAGATAATATCAATTGTGGCTATTTCTGTGCTTGAGTTTTCTCGGAATCCATATTGCCCTTTGTAGAAGTAATCATTTTTATTTAAGAAATTAACAATTCTGTTTTTTACTACTGTTTCGAGTACCTTGGATATGGGTGGGAGGATGGAAATGGGCCTGTAATTGTCCGGATTGCTTTTGTCACCTCCTTTATAGACTGGTATGACTCGTGCTATTTTTAGATCATCAGGCACCAGACCAGTCTCTAACGATACATTTATTAAAGTAGTTAGTGGGCTACTTAGCATGTCAATGGAGTTTTTTAACAATTTCACTGACATACCATCTTTGTCTTGGCTACTTTTCATTTTAAGGCTTAATATAATATTGCGAATTTCCATCTCATTAGTCGGGGTCATAAATATGGAATCTATGTTGACATTAATTTCATTAACGTTCTTCCCTGGGGGGATGTTTATGGCTAATTTGTGTGCTATGTTTATAAAGTGAGTGTTTAGAGCATTGCAAATATTTTCTTTTCCTGTGAAAGATTTACCGTCAATTATTATCTCACTGGGACCATCTTTGTTTTCAGTTGTGCGGTTGTAGATCATTTCATTGATTACTTTCCAAGTATCTTTTATGCTATTGGCATTCAATGTTAATTTGTGTTCATAGTATGAGGATTTCAGTTTCCGTTTTAAAGCTGTCACTTTGTTCCTACATATTATGTGCTCTTCCTTTAAGAGGTTATTGTTTCTGTGAATGCTAGTTTTAAGTTTAGCATGTAGTAGGTCCCTTTGTTTTATTAGTTGAATTAATTCTGTTGTTATCCATGGGTTTTTGTGGTTCTGGTGTATTTCCCTCAAAGGTGAGTCAGTGTTTTCTTTGTTGGGTGTCTGTGTCAAGATTTTGTGTTTCATGGCGATGTAAGTTTCGTTTAGATCATCTAAGCAGTCTATTTGATTGAGATCATTAGAGAATTTGTTTTTGTTCATGTACCGGTAATTTTTATTCACGTTTTTTGAACTAGACCTTTGCTTGTTGGGGGCGTATTTAAATGTCATGTTCGAGATTGGGCTTTTGCCTGGATAGTAGTTTGACCAGAAAATCTCAGTTACAAGATATTATGATCACTAATATCACTATTTATATTGCTTATTCTATAGGCATATTTACAGTTATTAGTGGCCACCTGATCAAGGAGTGTACTTGTTGATTCACTTATTCTTGTTGGATAGCGAGTATTGCCTTGTGTGAAACCATAGCTTGATAGTAGATTGAGGTATGATTTGGTTACATTATTTTTGTTTAATAAGTTAATATTTGTATCACCAATGCATAAGGAAAGATTGGCATTGTTTTTCGAGAGAATGTGCTCTAAAGATTGCATGAATTTTGTTGCGTTATTTATGTTTGGATTATATACTGCAATTATATTAATAGTATGCAGGTTATTGAAACGAACAGTATCATTTCTTATGAGCTCTAACTGGATCAAGCTATGGTTACTCTCAACTAGGTTAAGAACTTTTGTATTCCATTTTTTGTGTACATAAACTCCCACACCTCCACCATCCTGATTGTCTCTGTGTACAAATGCAACAGAATAGTTGTTTAGGTTGAAGTATTTAGCTTCATTACTTTTTACCCAAGTCTCGGTTACCACTATGACATCTAGATTTTCCACAATATGTATTAGTATCTCGATATCTTCTAGTTTATTTTTAGGCTTCTGCTATTCACGTAAAGACACTTGATTTGGCTAACCTCATTTTTAGTGTCTGCTATGTAGTCGTGGATACAGTCATATTTACGCTCATCTATTGATGAGTGTAAGTCAACATCAACTAGTAGGTCCATGTCTTGATTCATTCTTATTACTGTGAATGGGATGGCTGAGCCTTTTTATTGGAAGAGTCTCTTACTAGCCTTTCAATGTCTTCTGCTGAGCTGATCCTGACAGCCTTGTCACCATCTGATCTACGAACGAATATTTTGCAGTCCCGGGTCCAGACGTATTTAAAACCTAAATTACGGAGGTCTCTTGCCTGTTTGTGAAGTACTTTATTTGCTGGCGTCAAATGCTCGTTAATGTAGATAGGCCTAGCCCTTCCATTGATTCCTGCATCACTTGAGTTCAGGTTGGGTTTGGATCTTTTGCCTTTTAGAATTGCGTCTTTTTTTAGCCGGCTGCAGAATTTTACTAGTAAAGGAGGTGGAAGACCTTCTCTGCTGTGTGGTAGCCGATGGCAGGCGTCAATATCGGACTCAACAACTGTGACACCCAATTGATCAGCGATAGTCTTGACAATTTGAACGGGGTTTTCGTTTGAAGTGTGCGGCACGCCATGAAGCTCTAAGTTGTTTCGCCGAACGTACTGTTGAAGCTCGAGATTCTCTTGCTTTAACAATTTGACCTCACTGCAGACGATATTCTTATCCTTCTCTAACTCACAAACTCTTTGGCTGAGCTTTGTTATTTCTGACAAGGCTTGCTTCAGAGTTTGTGCGGCAGTTGAAATGTCACTTTTCATACCATCAAAACAATCAGAAAAGTATGTCACGGACTTAAGCATGTCATTCTGAGTCTTTTCAATGTTTTCGAGTTTTGTCAGTCGGAGGTTGATTTCACAAACAAGATCGTGTAAATCTGATTTACTTACATTCTCGTCTGGCGCGGCGATTTTAGAAACCTCATCCGTAGTTGACTTATTACTCATTGCACTGCACACGACACAATACCATTGCTTGGCCTTGTCGGACAAAAGTCGGTTAAAAACTTTCTTCTTTATGTTAACACAGGTTCTGTGGTATGATTTACCACATTCCCCATCACAATTTATGTAATCTTCATTATCAGTTATACATTTTTCACACTGACCGCACTCGGTTGATTTGTTACTTGTCGCCATCTTAGCCATTCATGGGCTAGAGTTAATGCAAGATATAAATCTGTTCGACATTGATGTAAAGTGTCACGGGAACAATAAATCATAAAATCATCCGCATATTGTATGATACGGGCATAAGGCAAAATCACCGCTTCTAATTGTTGAGTGTAAATGGAAAACAGAAAACCACTAAGTATGTCCCCTTGCGGCAAGCCCTGAGACGTCTGACGGTGGTCCAGCATCCCCTCGGGGGTACGTAATATGAGACGCCGATGAGTTAAAAAATTGTGAACAATACAAAGAAATGGAGAGGGGAACTGAAGCTCCTGCAGTTTCCGTTGTAAAATCATGGGATCTAAGGCATCGTACGCCCCCTTAATATCCAGACAAACAGCAATAGTATGATGTTTGCGTCCTTTAGCTAATAACACATCAGTTAAGAAAATCGAAATAGCATCTACAGTACTGCTACGTTTACGAAATGCGAATTGATACTTAGAGAATAAGTTGTAATATTCCATGCACCATTGCAAACGTTTCAATAATACTTTTTGAAATACCTTCCTCACACAGGAGCCTAAATTGATCCCACGATAATTCTGAGGGTCGCGTGCGTCCTTCGAGATTTTTAAGATAGGCAGGACCTCAAAGATATTCCACTCAATGGGAAACGTGCCAAAACGTAATACTTCATTATATACAGAAATAAGCATCTCCATTGCCTTGTCAGGGAGATAGGCAACCATCTGATATGTTATGGAATCTACACCAGGACTTGTCGATTTCGTACCTCGCAGGGCAGATTGAATTTCCACGTGCGTTATAGGTTGCAGTAAAACATTGAAATGATCTGACGGAAACGGGCCCGTATTGATAACTGTATCTGGCGTAAGATTTATATAAAATTCTTGAAAACCCTACCGGCTAAGGCCTGTAGGCGGCCCCATATAACGAGTATTGGACAAACTTTTGATGGTAGACCATAACTTAGTTAAAGAGGTTGTAGCATTTAATGAGCTGATGTGATTCTTCCATGCGTCGCGTCTCTTTTCATTAAATACTCGTTGGATCGTGGCTGTGACGCGCTTATACAAGATATAATTGTCATGTGTACCATGTTTCCGATATTTTCGTAAACACGCCTTCCGTCTTTTTACTAGTAAGGCGCACTCTGCATCCCACCCCTGTATAGTCCCAGGGCGTTGGAACCTACTATACGGAATTGGACGCTTCGGGTGATAACAATCCAAATATTGCTGAATAAGGTGATACAAAAGAGAGTATTTCTGACGTGGGAGGGGTTGAATGCGACCCAGATTATCCTGAATGAATGTCTGAAAGAGGTCGAAATCAAAGTATTTTAAGGAACGAGTTATTTTAGTGCCCCGGTGTATCGATGGTGCTACCCCAGTGCGATCATAAAAAATTAAAATAGGGAAGTGATCGCTCTGATGCGTGTCCCCGATCGTGCTCCAATCTAATTTATGCGACAAGACCGGGGTAGTGATAGTTAAATCTACCACACTTTTTGGACTGCCTGGGGGTGTCAATCGCGTAGGAGAACCGTCGTTTAACACATTTAAGGAAAATGTGGAAATCGCATGAGCAATATGTCTACCTTTAGCATTAATTCGTTCACTGCCCCAGAGTCCATGGTGTGCATTAAAATCTCCTAGAATAGCATGCTTAGATCTTTGTGCCACATATTTAAAATACATGTGCCACTGTTGTTGCGTGCCCTGAACACGTGGTGGGCAATAGATATGACTCACATATATATCCCCCACCCGAAAAAATTGATGATAACAAAAAGGGAGTTGATAAGGCAAAGACAGCGGAGTTATTTGTAAATCCGTTTTACAGAGGGTTATTAAGCCTCCGTATCCCGGACCATCTTCACGAAAGACTGTATAATTGGGAATTTGAAAACGATAATGTGGGTATAGCCACGTTTCTTGGATAAATACGATCTCAGGGTGATATGTCGATATTAAATGAAGCAATTCATGCTTCTTATTTACCACACTCCGACAGTTCCATTGCAGCAGCCACATCCTTCACCTATGAACGACATGAGATGCAGAAAGAGACTAAACAAATACAACCCAAAAAAAAAGGAAAGAAACTATTGACAAACTGCACCAGTGCCCCGTGGTAGTGGTTTTTCGAGGGGTGGAAGTAATGGCAGTATTTTATCTAATAACTTTTTAACACAGTGCGCCCACTGTGCATTGTGGCCTAAAAGATCCATGAGTTCTGTAAATTCGTCGAGGATGATTTGAGTAGGAGCCCCAAATCGGGCTCCAGTCGCCGGACACCGGATGTGCCCGGTTCGCTGGGCTTCTCAAGTGGTGATATCCGTTCCACGGTTGGGGTTTCTATCAGTTGCAGATATGCCGACCTGTCATATCCCACGGGTGTAATCAATTTCGGAGCCGGATGTACCAACTCTGTAAATTTACGCTTGCGCGGAGGATCAAATCGTTGCCCACTAGATGAAGCTGCTAAAGGGGGGAATTGTTGGGAGAGTGCTAAAGGGTGAAAAGGGGTACTTGTCTGGCGCTTCACAATTTCATTATATGATTTGTTTTCTGTACACATCAGCCTCTTTATCTCCATTTGCTGCTGATGCACCTCACAGCGCACCGCCCCTGCCATATGATTGCCTTGACAATTAACGCACTTGAAAATCACTTCTTTGCAGTCACTCGTTAAATGCTCCTGCGCACATTGTCCACATCTAGGGCCCCGAGCCCGACAGTGAAGTTGCACATGCCCGTACCTCTGGCACTTCTGACATCGAAGAGGTGAAAAAATGTACAAACTTACTTCTAAAAGAACATTGAAGATGCTGACATGAGTCGGCAAGTTTTGAGTTTCGAAAAAAAAAAACACGGTGCCCGTTGCTATTTTTTCCGATTTCCCATCTACGGTTTTAGTACGAATAAAACGTTGTAAGCGAACGATAGGTACGGGAGAGTCAATGAAACGCATTAGTTCCTCCTGCGTAAAAGAGGTATCTACTCCCCGAATGAGTCCCACTCGTTGTATGCTTGACGATGGAATAAAGGCCATTAGATTTCTATCCTTTAACACCGGATGTTCCAAAAATGAATTGGCATCTCGAAGTGACTTAAATTGAATTTGAACCCGATTGCGCCTTTTCGTTGGATTTCTTGAATTCCTGGGATTTTACGTTCATAAAACAAACGTCCCAAAGCCATGGGATGCAAATGTCCAATCGCTTGAGGCTCAACGCCTTGAACGAAAACTATATACGGTCCCGTATGATTTGAAAAGTAGCGATAGTCACTGGGAGGGGTACGAGGTTGTACAGGGGTTTGGACCACAGGAGTAGCCCGAACTTCCGACATTGTAGTGTTCTCATGTTCTTCCACAATATTCATTGCTTCAATGTTGGCGTAACCATCAATAATAACCGCCGATGAATTATCCGGTGGGAGGCCTATTTGACCTCCCCCACTCTTCTCCGACATTGCGGCGAAGAATTTCCGAATGTATAGTACTTACATAAAACGTCACCAAGCACAAGGAAATAAAGACGAAACAACACACTTAAATATGGATAGCAAATCGCACACCACACCGCTCACCGCACACACAAACACCAGATGAAAGCGACGGATATGTTACTGCGTTCACAGCGGACGAGCGACTGGAAGGAGCATATAATAAGAGAGACGACACTCAATGCTAATTTTCTAGACCCTTATATTGGCTCAAATTTCAGGTCCACGTGGCATTGTTTGGGCTACAATAGCTACCAATCTAGCATATCGAGTAACTACGATTGACTGTGATCATTACGAACGTACATTACTACGGTCGAAACTGATGTCAGTGTCTAACATTGAATCAAAAGCATGCATCATTGCACCTCAGGAGGCGATATCGTTCCAAAAATGAAATACTAATGATGAGTTTTGGTGTGACATGTTGGTATGATTTCCAAATCTACGAAAACTTTTTTCCATTTATTTGCCTATTTGAAAGCCTACCGGTGCTTTTAATACAATATAAATGTTCTTAATAAAGACTAAAAGCTGTTAAAAATGATATAATCAAGAGTAATTAGAGTCTGCTTCATTGTGCCATCATAGCCCCAAAACATTCGTAACCCCTCCTCGCCCCAACCTGCTGCACAAGGGCGTTTTCGGCTAGTTATTTTATTCACCACCAATGTAGCTACAATGAAATGCTATGTTCATATATTTCGTTCTCCCATAAATTCTACCCCCACCCTCCTCTAACGCATGAGATCAATATAACCTCAGTATTCTATACAGTAATGTGGATTCAGGATGAGGAGTAGGTCTCGAGAAATGATAATTACTTTGTGAAAGACAGATTTCATTTACTTGAATACCTCTTTCTGCATGTTTACATTTTGTCTTTTACACTTGATTGTGCAGCTGAAAACAATCTTCAGAGATGTGAATACCAATGGTTAAGCTAGTTGAGAACACAGAAACACATGAGATCTTGAACGTGGTCAGTAGGCTACTTGGATGGTTGATGGCAGTAGCGTAACCAGGATTTTAGTTTGGAGGGGGCCCATCTAGTCCACATCTATTACTGCAGGAGTTCATATATTTTAGCCTATTTTGCATGTGTGTGCGTGCGTTTGTTACCCCCCCCCCTTCACCCCTCCCGTAATAAAATCTAAAGGACCGGAGCGATTTCAATGAAACTCGGTAAACACATACTACTACCTCGTCCAACCTCGACCGTGCCTTTCAAATTTTGATACGTTTCACCAATTCAACACGCGGGCCATTCAAAATATTTCACTGGCATTCTATATATCTCCGCAACGGTAACAGATATCACCCTGAAATGTTGTACAGTGATAAAGGGTATAACAGTGGCGTGTGGTGGGATTTTACTTAGGGTAAACAATGGTATACTGAGCCCGAGAGAGCTCATGGCTCGGTGATATTTAATGGAAATATTAAAGAACATGTCATGCCATTGCAACCGAACGCGCCCTGTAGCAGCGCAAAGCGTGCCGGAAATATGGGAGATGTTTTGACTTTGGACACTCACCTGTATAAATAATTCTGAGCACCAACTAACACATTTTTGCAACTTTAAAGTCTCAGAACATTCCATTATGTAGATCTGTTTAAAGGAAACATTGAGATGTTTACCGATTTTTTATGTGAAGTAAAAGGTATTAACACCGCAGATTGGCGGCAGGAAGTGCTTCCGACAAGTGAACAGTATTTTTGAGCACAAATGTGTGCAGTGCTTCGCTACAACTTTCTATGAAAGTCAGGTAACATTTCGTCCACGAGGCGATAACCATAATTTGTCACACAGGAGGTGTACTGATAATATCTGTGAACATCTATAACAAGCCGCAGTGTTAATGCCAATCAATTATCTGAACTGTAATCAGCGACAAATGATCTACATGTACGTGCCAGATGCCCGATTTTTCTCGCATTTTTGGTGATTATTCTTACATTTGTAACACCATATTTCGAATCTGTGATAGCCGACACTGAGTGTCAAGTAGATTCAATGAAGCAGACAGTGCAAATGCCAATTTATTGAGAGTCTGCAAATAAAGCCAGTGTTTTATCATACAAAACTGTGCTAAGATTACATTCTGTGGAAATCACGTGTGAGATCATTGAAATGTATGACCACGTTGACCACGCGTACACCATGCTCTCTCTGCTGACCACAGTCACTAGTATGGAGTGAGCTCCTATAATGTGAGAAATATTCTACGAGGAGACGACTACACCATGGCAGGAGGATTATTCATCTATTCTTTGGGAATGGGAACCCAGGAGCCCTTCAACCCAACATTTGTTCATGAGATCGAGATCTTTGCTCGACAAGCCACGTGTAAGAAGAGGAAATGGGATGGTATAAGCTTGATGCCCAAGCTATTACATGGAACCTTGACCAACCATCCAAGTCTCTGTTATACCATGATATGTGTGGATATGCCATAATTGTGAATACTATGTGAGTTTGTACCTTATCTCATTGTTCGGGTTGAGCTGTGGTGGAGTAATAATGTAGAGTAGTTTAACCGAACTCGTGACATCCAGTCAGGTAGGGCTGTAGATAGTATAATCTACTTCCTTTTCAGAAGTTAGACACCTATGTTGGTGCGTTGTGATGGTGATCGCAGGACATTATGTCCTAATTACAGGGGTAGGAAGGACCACAAGTTATTTGAACTTGCTTTGGCCAGCCCTTAACACGGGCCAGATCAGACTTTGTGTGATGGACAACCACCTCTTTGTCACTCATTTATTTGTTGTGAACCCCTGTCAGCGATTCTCTAATTCACGCCCCTGTACAATTTATTTTTTGGCTTTACCATTGGCCTTATCAGTTCATGATCGACAGAAGTCATGCCTTTTGTACAAGTTTAATTTATGTTTTATTGTGTGCTTTGAAGCCGCATTAGTTCAAGTTTGAACTTATTTGGGAACTTCAATAACGATGCAAAGACAAGCATCGAACCCCAGATTGTCCCGTATAATTTTAGACATCCTGGCAGTTAGTAGGATTGTCGCCTGTTAAACTATTTTGCTTGTGTCAATAGTTGAGACACGTTAAAGTTATCTGAATGCCCAAATGTACATATTTTAGGAGTGGAGTATCTTCCACGAATTCCCAAAGCGAACTATTCCGAGTGGAATATTTGTAAGATATGATCTTTGCAATTTTTAACATTGTCTATAACTTTATATGATATTTTCTCGTAGTAACTTAGCCACGCACCATTGGTTGCTACCTTGTATATTTTAGAAACCAGCGTTATCCACTAAAGACTTCTCTTATAATGTTTTAAACGCCTGTGGAGTGTAGAATCGCCAGACGCGATAAGGTTATAGCGTGCTGTGACACGCCAAGGTTGAATGTGAACCATATTTGGATCCGCGCACTAGATGCGAGACCAACTGTTTGACTGATAGACTGTCCGCGCATGCGTACGGACACATTTTGTGTGTGGAATGTATTGATCGATCCCCAGACCAAGGCATGTGAAGTATTTAATGCAAACTCATGTTTGATTACGTCACTGGACGTGAAATGTAACTTTTTAACGCTTTAGAAAACGCATTGTTGAGCACTAGGAGTATGCTATTGTGAGATGAGAAGCTATTGTCTGTAATATTAGGTATTTTTGTGACACTATTTTTGTAAGATTCTACGTTTGTAGAGCGTTTTTGCCGCGGTGTCGTACAGATTTAATCTGCGACCATTTTTTCCAGGATTTTACCTGAAGAGCTTCAGGCCCCTTCAGTGTTATTGTGAAAACCGAGTCTAGTAACTCGTGTTGTTATTGTGCCGGCCAGGTATGAGCCGATGTTGATGTTAGGTGATGATCTTTGTAGACTTCATTTTAGTTAAGCTTAGGTGTCCATTGAGAATGAGCCAGTATTCTATTAAACCTACGACAATAATAATAATAATGCTTCTAATAATCAAGAACTAATTATGTTAATTAAGACGACCATAATGATAGTAAGATTTCTGTGACTTGCAATTTTATGCGAACTGGCCTACTCTCTGGATTAATCACATTTCCACCGGGAAATAACATGTAGACTTTTCCTTACACATTCTTGAGACGACAGAGTCGCTGCGGACCATTAGTTCTCAACTAGTGGCACTCGACCCTGATGTAATGTAAGTCATGATGTTGATCATGCATTTGCCGACCTAATCAAACACTAGATGACCCACGAATACAAAGAGTGTTCTTGCGTGTACGCAGGCTGTTGAATAAGAAGTTTTTTTAACGCTGTGTTTTATTTATTGATTTATTTATGTGAATTTGTATGTTTACCTGATGTACCCCTTAGTTAGTAAGAGTGTTTTTGATATTTTTTTCAACTGGTTGTCACATAGCTTTTGCTTTAATTGTTTGCTTGCTACGGTAGTAAGTCACCGTATACATTGTTGTAATTGTCAGGATTTAGCTAGATTTTAACTTATTTAAAAATAAATAAGGGAGTGGTACCATCATAAATTCTTTGTTGATTATTGCTGTTGATTTAACTTCTTTCACAAGTAACCCATTTCATCAGTGTAGGGTGTACTTTACGTGCCACTGCCCTAGCTTGCCGCTTTTGCTTTTCTTGTAATTCGATCTTTCGCGGGGGTTTTTCCACTTACAATCAGTTTAGGATTTTCAATACTTTGTTTTTTTTATTTAGCTTGCGGGATTAGCCCGAAATAACCCCTCCGAACTAGGCTAGGTGTTTGTTAATTCTTTAATAAATTTTACCTGAGTTTACATAAGTCTGGATGCTATTTTTTATAATCTAAGTGTTTCTGCGGTGTACTTCTTGGGTCCTTTCACCGTATTCTCCGTGTCTGCCCGATCGCCCCGGGATGCTGCGTCTTCGTGCGCATTGACCTATAGGAAGTACATCCAGTCCTCTTTTGGCTTATGTGTCTTGACGGTGAGTCGCCTGGGGAGTCATCTCGGTTAATGGCAACCCAAACAACTCGTCTGACGGGCTCAATATAATATGAGACATCCTGTAGTACCGGCAGTTGATTTGTGTTTGCTCCTCATTTGGGCTTTTCTTAAACTATTAGCATTCAGAATAAATTACTGCAACAATTATACCACTACCATACGACAATCATCTTTACTACTACTACTAATAATAATAATCATAATAATAATATAGCAGCAATGTGTTACCTGGAATGTAATCTACTTGAAGTGAAGCTCAATCCTTCTAGGTTTCTTCGCAAAATCATTGATGACCTGGATGTAGAAGTTTGGCAATTTTTGAAGCTCAGAAAGTAAATCTTTCTCAATTGATATCAATGATAAACCTTTAAGTCTACCCTGGCCTTGCGTATTGCGAGCATAGTTCTTTATTCGTTTAAGCGCAGAAAACTTCTTTCTACGGAAGCACTTGTTGCGGGAATCGCTAAGATAAGTTCACAGAGTCGCACTACCTCTCCATACGCGTCGTGGAGATGACGAGATTTAAGGAAAAGTAGCAGTTCACTAACATTTTTCTCTCGTAAGTCACCAGAAGTGTACGGAGCCATTAGCTGTGATCGAAGAGCAAGAAAGTCAAATACATTGGGATAACTCTCTTTAAGGGACTCGAAAGCAATTTATGGGAACAATCGTTTATTCTCGTCCGAATTAACAGGATTGATGAGTTCCAAGAATCGTAGGGAATCTAAACTGTCAAACCTATTGTTGAGCTGTTGTACAACCGTGTCTATATTTTCATAAAACAGACGTTTATGAGATGTCTTAGAATCGAGCTCATCGTGCAATCTTGGTCTCTTACTATCTGGGTCACAGATGCCCTTTACCTCTTGTACTGTCTTCTCCCAATATTCTTCGAATTGACCCCTTTTTTCTGCAAATTGAATTTTGAGTTCTCCTACTTTACGAATACAATAACCAATATCGTGGGACTTCTTTTGCAAGATGGAAAATAACACGTCAGTCAGAGGGATTATGTTTGAAAATACGGCGAGTATAAAATTAAAGCGAAAATCCTTTAATGACACTGAAAATCCCAGCAATTAAGGCTTCATGATCCCATTTTTCATCGGAATCAGTCATTCTCTCGAATAGTGAAATAAATTGATCACGATATTCGGAGACGGTTCCAACCAAGCGTGAATTGTAGTTTCAGCGCGTAGCTGACACCCTGGGCAGCCTCTTCCTAATTTCCTCATCTAATGCATGACTTCTCTTCGTTGATTTCGAGAAAAATGAAGATAATCCATTTAAAGTAAGAAAAAAACCTGCAGTCTCTGATAGTTGAGGTTGCCTGAGATAACACCAGGTTTAATTTGTGGGCGAAACAAAGGACGAAAATGGCATTAGGATACAATGTTCTAACTTTTGCCTGAAGTCCATTTAAATGGCCTTCATAAACGGCCGCACCATCATAGCTTTGTGCAACTAACTCTTCTCCACAACTGTACTCATCAACTACCTGGCAAACAATGTCGAGAAGAGCTGTCGCTGACCGATCCTCGGAAACATTTATAAACCCCATAAATTGTTCTCTAGAGATACCATCGGGTCCGGCGTGACGAATTACACAAAAGAGCTGGGAAAAATTGCTTACGTCCGTGGCTTCATCCAGTACTATGGAAACAAAACTGGCTATACAAATGTCTTCTTTGATGTATGCAAGTGACACATTAGAAACAGATTCTATTAGATCGTTCTGAATTAAATTTGATAAGCCACTGAATACATTAGAATTCTCTAAATGGTTATGCAATAATGCATCATATTTGCTAACTAGATTTAGCAGTTCATCGTAATTTCCTCTATTTGAGGAATCTGCACTTTCATTATGGCCCCTGAAAGCTTGCTCTTGTTTGCCGAGGAAACAAACAACATCAACGAAACTTTTCATAATATCTCTGTTTTTACGAATTCGTTCGTTATGTTGCTGGTCACTTATTTTCTTTTGCTCGTCTATCAAATGGTCAATCCTGGATTTTCCAAAGGTCTTTTCCATAATTACGGCTTGCAGATGACTTTGAGAAAGACTGTGCTTTTTTAAAGCTTTGTGTATGTTATTCATATCACTGTATCCCCCGTGATTCCAAATGCTATTTTCGTTCGAGAAAAGAAGACAAGGCCAACAATATAATTTGTTAACAGAAGGGCAACCACACAACCATGTGTTATTGGTGTATAGATTTAAATTAAAATGCCGAATACAAGCTTTCACTTTTGTGTTAATATTTAATTGAGGAGTCGGAAGACCTCCTAATAATACTTTTTTGTTGTTGTTCTCGAATAATCGAGAAGAAAAGCTAACTTTCCGCAGATCACAAATTATGCAGTCACTGTCGCTGTCATCTCTAGACTCAAGTTCCGACTCCATATTTTTACAGATTTCTCACGGCTACTAGTATAAACAGAAACGTCCACTGCATACCCAACTCCCTTGTATTGTACATCATATCGTTGAACTATATATAGAAAATACGGCCTACCACAGTATAATACACACACATTTAAACACAATATATAAAAAAACTGTTTTTCACAAACACTAGCACACATTTTTCAGTTATAATGGGCAAGTAAACACACTATCTTCACAAACTGACCGATTCTTCTTTCAGGCCGTAGGTATGTAACTTCAGAATTGCTTCCCATGCTTTCAACTCGCCCTGTAGTACCAACGAATACCAAAAGATGGCATGTCACGCTATCGTGCTGCTAGAAGTGACTGTGAACGGAACTCACAGCAGACATCAAAAACCACGAAGTGGTACATTTAAACAATTGCCCAAAAAGACTGGAAAATCACGTCAACCAAAGTAATAATTATGATACGTGTCACTCTTTCGCTTGGGTATGCAATGCTTACCTTGCATCCCGGGAATACACGCGCCTGGGGTATACTACTACAAGTTTGCCTATGTGACTTTATAAAACCTGTTGAGTACAAACCGAACATGGCGGCCACGCGAAGTTGAAACATTTTGATGGATGTTTCACGCGATTTAACCATCCGAGCGCAGTGGAACTTCAAACGGTAAATGTATATATAAATTCTAATCTACTGCCATCTAATTTAGTTCAATTGTTTATATAACTTCAAGATGGCGGCTGTGGGAAATTTTAAAATTAAGTTTTTATTTCGTGTGTCCTAATCATGCGATCGAAGTGAAAGTTTGAATAATCAACCTACGCAATAATTTTCATCTAATGGTACATAATTTTTAACCTCCTGAGAGGCCAAGTGCACAGCTTTTGTAGTCGAAACCCGTGGGCGACCTGCGCGTCGGGATGAGAGATCGAATGGATGAAGATGAATGAAACTGGGCAAGGATGTGAAAGGAAGCGGCCGTGTTCTATCAGAAGGTACCGTCCCAGCATTTTTCAGGTGTTTAATATGGGAAACCATGGACAACCATTTCAAGAAGCTTGAAACCACGCGTCTACCGAGTCAGCAGAGAGCTTGGCCCCATGGCCTAACTATGCGCTCTAGCGAGCGTAGCTACCACTGTCGGTTGTTTGAATGAACCTACGCAATAATCTTCATCTAATGGTGCATAACTCTATGGCCTACATACAGAACAATCCAACATGGCGTTCCTTTTCATAGGCGGGAGAATTTTTTAATAAAGAAGGCCAGTAAGATATATGAAAATAGGCCATATAGTTCTTCACGGAACTACTTGTTCTCATTATAAGTACTTTAGGGTTCACTTGTAGCTTAGACAAAAATCTTCAGTCTGTTCATGTCTGTCTAAATTCCACCCTTCGTTGCTTTGTTTTGCGGCAGCTTACAGCTGTGTCAGTGTCTATATTTGTCTCTGTCTCTCAGATTTTCAATTATCAGAATATTAATATTATAGCATAATCACATGTTTCAGTTCAGAATGTTCTTTACATTAATACCGCACTATGTCTTGGTGTTTTTAAATAGTTCATTTACCAGAAATACTTTAAGTCAATTGAATGAATATGTCCAAACCAAAACCCATCAGGAGTGGATAACAGGAAGAAGGGACACTCATAAAGGCATCAAACAAAGAAGGTAGGTTGCAAAACATTTAGGTCTATTATTGTTAGTGTAATTTATACAGTGCTGTTTAACGGTAAGCCTAACGGTCGCCATGGACCTCATTCGTGTTTATTATTATTATTATTATTATTATTATTATTATTCAGAGGAAACTGTAACACCCTTTAAATAATAATAAATAAATACGAACCTTAAAAAAATCGAATAACTTTACATCCTATCAGTGAGCAATGTGTCTTTCTCGTGCTGTGCTTATATAATGAAATGGGGCCTCAATTTTCTACACCTACAATAGAAACTTTTCATAACTTACCGAACATGTATTGAACCCGCTGAGCTATGGTTCATGTGATATTTTTTATGACAGAACATTTATGATGGGATGTTGTACCTTTGAACACACCCAGGAAGCCACGTGGAGCTGAGAGCTCACGCGATACTCTTTGAAGTAGCGTTAAATCGCACTTTTGACTTTGGTGAGAACTGCTAATTATTTATCTGAGGTCTTATTAATTAATTTTATTCTTTCACAAGACTCAGAATATTCCATTTCGTCATGCTGCATTATTAAAACATTTTTGAGAATGTTATTTTAGCTTAAGGTAAGGTAATACCCTTGCAGATACGCAAATAGGAACGTAAGTAGTCGCTCAACGACTTCGGTTTGACGACCTACTTCCTTGAGACACCCAGTGCCTTGCACTACGTCTGGAGAATCCGCCCTGTGTAGGCGTGGAATGATATCCGTCTTGTACGACGTAGGAAATATCCGCTGTTTAGCGAGGAAATTACAATTAGTTGCCATCGAGCACGAATAAACAACGATACAAGTTATAAGTAAGAATTATAGTGAGTTACTTGCACTACGTCTGGAGAATCCGCCCAGTACAGGCGTGTAAGTGTATTTGTCCTGTAAGACATAGAAGTATATCCGCTTGTTAGCGTTGAATTGGTTATCAGGTGCCATCGTGCACTGGCATATTGTAAAATACTGGTATTTATGCACAGTGAGCCACAGAAACATATTGAAAATAATTATTGGCAAGTATTAGTGAATTATATAATTTTACCGGAACACCACATTTTAGTACCCACGTGTTTGTGGAGGGCCAAATGCCTTGTGGAAAATATACAGGTAAATGTGTTGCTACTACTTCAAATAAGTGTGATTATGATAGTGTGACATATTTGGATTGCCAGAGTGAAGTTTTTATTTCCAAAACGACGTACATTTAACCGATGCTGCGTGATAGAAAAGTAGCGTCATTAGCACGTGCAGAATCACAGAGCAGTGCTAGCGCACATATCTATTCACATCCACGAAATTAAGGCTGTGTTATCAATTACTATCAAAGCCTACAATATTTACGACGAACATTATATTTTTGGAAAGTGAAAGAATGAATTTCATAATTTATGTCACCGTCAACGTGACCAGACTATTCCACACCATGCTTGAATCAGTCATCATGGGCTAATACCATCCTGGTATGAGGGTGATGTTTCTACGAGAACTAGCATGATGGTGGAGCTTGCAGAACCGAGGACGAGAAGGAAGGGATCCAATATGCCATTTCCAGGCATATCCAGCATATTCACGGAGTTGTCGACAGGGACGAATCGAACCCTGGTCTTTGGAGGAGTCCAGATGGGAATCCTGATGAGGATAATACCGTTCCAGAGATCCAGAGAGGAATTTGTACAACCCTGGTTATTGAATAGAGGGCTGAGTGATAGCTTCTCCATGTCGTGAGTTTTTGGACATCCCTTCTCTTGTTCTAGTTCTGGTGGTATATTAGATTTAATGTAGTTTGTGAACCAACCACACTCTGTGTCAGCCATTTTTCTAGGTAGGGATTGTATCTAGTTTAATTTAATGTCATTTATTTCAGTATAGTGACACACCCTTTGGTCTGACATTTTGGTTTACCCTGGTGCAGCTTGATGAACGTCGTGGAAAGTCAAAGCCTATCTTTTGCTAGATGTGACCGTAGTCATTCGAGGCTATTTTGTCCAACCCTGTTTGGGGTGATTTTTCAAGTCTTTGCTGACTTAAGTTATGACAATCAGATGTCATGGTTATTTCTTTAACTGCATTCTTTGCAGCCAGTTTTGATACACCCCTGACTTTCGTTAGAACAGTCGTATCAGTTAGGCAATCGACTGTAATTGCCAGTTTTGTAAATGCATTATATTTTCATTTTGAATAAGCTCAGAAGCTATTCTTGGTCAAGTTTGAACCTAACAACTAGAAGGAATGTTTCGTTGCCTAGCATCGAACTCGGTTCCCAAAGTATCATTAAGCAGATCCTTGTATGGAATCTGCGCCACAATTATCATTTTGCTTGTGTCATGCAAGACACGTTTTTGTTTGATGTTGTACTAGCAACTAGTGAATTGTATTTTGAGAGCAAAGAGCTCCAGTAATTGTAAGATTACTATCATTTAGACGTCTTTGGTAGAAAGACGGAATTATATTATTCTATTCAGATTTATTGCGTGTTTTTATACACGGATTCTTTAGAGGTTCATAACCTATGGTAAAGTTTTTTATGAACAGGCCAGATGTATAGTTTTATTTTGATTAAGTCGCCGGCCTTGAATAATGTGTGTTTTGTGTCGACCGAACGCAGGAATGTGGTAGCCTGCTGGTGACATAAACTGGTTTTGTAATCCAGTGCCCTTGAGAGCACGCTTCATTTGTTTGTGAGACAGAACTACTTTGACAAGAGACAGAATGCAATTGTATTCGCTCTTTCTTTCATTGCAACTTAGCTTATGTAACCCAGTTTTCATCCCTGTCTCAGATCACATGTTTTATAGACTGCTTTTTGTTAGTTGAGCGCACTTCTTGCGTGTACCGTCTTGACGTGTACAATTAGGTCAGGTTTTCTATAGTGAGTTGCAGGCGACCCTGTTAAATGCAGGAATTTATTGTATGAAGGTACTTGTGATTACCTTGTCCGGGAGGGTTCCCGTTGACCAGATGTTATTGGAAGGTAACTGTTGTGGACAGGCCTATCCCAGAGTTATTGAATGCGAGCTTTGCGCCGCTGGTAACCCGTGTTATTGTGTGTCCGAGTTGTAATTGCTCGTTGATCTTATTCCGACTGTTGAGTCGAGGCTTTTTGGTGGAGAAGGATCTCAGTGTAGACACTCCGTGCCCGAGCTATTGTCAGTATTATTCGCCATAAACCAACGATAAACCTAAACCGACATCTTAATAATAAAACGCATAATTTTGGTAAAACAAAAGCTAACTAATGAATTCTTTCTATCTAACTTTGTTCTGTTGCATTTTGGAACTGTTGACATAGCCGTGCAGTTGAAGGTAATTTCCTTGTGTGGAAATGACTAGGACAGTTGACACTTTTGTAGCGACCTGAAGCATGCGCGAACCTAGAGTTCGTAGCTTGTGGAGCTCAGGCCATGCGATGTCAGACGTGGTCTCAACTACGCATTCGTCACCGTAATTACACACATTAGATGACTATGGCTTACAAAGAGTAAACCAAGGTGTAGGCAGGAATTTAATAAAGATTTGTGTCTATTTCATTACTTATTTATGATGTACAAGTGTGTAAATCCTACATGTTACCTTATTGTGTGCTGATAGCACGTAGTTATTAAGAATAATTAAATGTTTTTCATGGCTGTACACTTAGATTTGTTGTAATTGTTTTCTGTTACGGACGTCATCGCCGTAAAATTTGTTATTAACTGTTAGGACTTAGCTAGATGATTACCGTTAAATGTAAATGTGGAAATGGTATCATCCTAACTTAGATTTGTTTTGCTACCCTGTTAAATGTAAATTCTGATATTAGCTTAATCTTGTAACTTGAACTAGGGACTTACGTCGTACCATTTTCCTAGTGTTGCTGTTGTTGCTTTATTATTGTGAGTTAGATCTTTGGCGAGGGTTTTCAGTAACTTCTCAGGTAGGGACCTGCTCTTTATTTTCTTTTCTTTATTAGTTTGCGGACTAGCCGATCATTACCCTCTGAACTAGGCTAGGGGCTTGTGAATTTTTATAAATTTTCACGGTGTTTTACTTAAGTCTGGATGTTTAATTTCTCAGTCTAGTTTTAAGGTGAACCTTTCCTTAGGCAGTCTATGACCATCGTCACCATGTACCACGATCCCCGTGGACTACAGTGTCTCGTGCCGCTTAGCCTATTAGGAAGTTCACCTGATCCTCACGGTAATTTTATTCGACTTATGGGATGTTAGGAAAGTCATCGTGGTTGTTGACTCGACTAACGGTCTCATAAAATGGCGCCCAACTCATGTGCCAACGTTAACGTGGTGACCGTCAGTACCATGTTACTTTGGAGGATCTTAATGTTGATTAATGGTAAATTGACGGGACTGGGACGAACTTAGAAAGTCGCACTGCAGATCAATTTACCGCATGGCATTCATGTTTGATAGAAGTCCATGGGGTGAGGCTTTAGTGTTGGATAAATGATGGATAGGGTTTTCTTTGATGATGCCTCATCCTGAGTAAATGTAATACTTTGCTTTGCTCGTCGTTGTCTTTGTAAATGTAGAATCACTTAGTTTCCATACTCCAGCTGTACTCGTGATATTTATATAAATGAAACAAGCTTTATACCACCAAGTAACTAATCATAGCTGTAAGTTCTAGTAGAGATTGATCCCTCGCTTTCTCATATATATTTCTTGTCAAATGGATGAGGAAACGATTCGTCGTGTGTTTGGGGAGATGATGGCAAGTGTGAATGCTAATCTCCAACAGATTACTGCTGACCTAGGTGAAGTCCGGGGTGACTTAGGTCAGAACACTCAATCTATAAACAATGTTAGTGGTCATGTAGACCAAGTAAGACAGGAAGTTCACAATGTTAGTGCTCATGTAGACCAAGTAAGACAGGACTTGGAAGTAAACACCCAATCTATAAACAATGTTAGTGCTCATGTAGGCCAAGTAAGACTAGATTTAGAGATAAATACTCAATCTGTTAATAATGTCAGGACTGATTTAACCCAAGTCAGGGCTGATATGGACGCATTTAGGGTCGAAGCCAGAAATGATCTCGCGGCAGGTTTGGCGGCAGTTAGGGTTGATGTCATACGACACCATCAAGAGGCTAACCAGCGTGTAGATTGCCTAACAGACCAAATGAATAGAGCTAGGGAGGATGTGCAAAACCGACTGGAGGAGCACACGGCTCAAATTCAAACCACCATAAATAGAGTCCAGATAGACATGAAAGCTGACCTGGAACACACTCGGGAAGAATTCGGGACTCGATTGACGCACGTCGAGGGATTCATGGACACTGTAAAAAAGGACATGACAACCATGAATATCGGATTAGTTCTCATGAGAGGAGCTGCAAATGCTGTGAACAACAATGTTAGGACGATCGTTGACGGCATGTTAGAGGTCAGAGACGAACTAAACGTTAACAGGAGAAACATTTCTGAACTAAAGTAAACCGTAGCAAGCCTACGCGAAACAGTGAATGTTCATCGTGAGGAACATAACATTGACCTCATTTTATTAAGAGGGGACCTCAACGAACATAAGATCATAGTAGAGGCCAAGGTAGCCGAGGTCAAAGACAACATGTCAAGAGTCGAGGGAGAGATCGATTCTTTACAAAAGCGATTTGAGGAGGTCACAGTAAACGAAAGGTTAGACCTTAGCCATAACCTCAGAACGGCCATACGCGAGGTAGACACGAACCTCAAGGGAAAGGTCGATAGAATCGAATTACAATTGAATGACTTAAGCAACAAAGTCGCGGCCAGAACTATTCAAGGACTTGAAGGCATAGAAAGACGTCTTGACAGACTCGAAACGACTCCTAGGGAGAGACACTTACACTCACAAATGGGAGAATCTCAGGAAACACCCGTTTCTCAATCTGAAGGAATGATGCCAACTCATTTTCAGCCCAGCGCACCTACAGAACCACAACCATTACAATTCACTGGTTCAGCGCCGAGCCAGGTTTTGAACTTTAACGCCCATTCCTTTCGACCAGCACCAAGCCAACCTAATAATAAGATAAATACACCTACGCATGACTACACGCAGAACACATTTAGACCCGCGCATACGCAGGGAAATGTGACGATAATACGTTCGAGAGAGGAGCAACCAGCTCGCTTCTCCGGAACTGGAAGTGGTGTTACTCCAGTGGAATTCTAGCCAATGTCGAAAGCTATCTGAGAGATACGATGGTAACTCCAGAGAGGGAACTCAGAGTCATAGAACGTTTGCTTGAGGGGCAAGCCAGTACCTGGTTTAGAGCATTTAGATACTCGTTTACAGGCTACCAGGACTTTAAGGAAGCATTACTAAGGACGTATTGGTCGAGTGACATTCAGCAGAGCATCCGAGCTGAAATGTATACTCGTAGATACAGCTCGAATACGCCTACTCGTTATGCGAACTACTTCGCTATACAGCTTGCGAAGCTTCGTTGTCTTCAGCCTCCGTTGTCTGAACAAGATTTGGTTAACACCATTGTTTGGCAGTACCCTGCGGACGTACAACGTGTGTTGATCGCTGCAGGGGCATCCACGTTTCAACAATGTGACCAGATTCTGCGACGCTTGGATGCGAACACGGAACAGTTCCCGACACACCGTCAGCAGAAGGCTGACAGGCGCGAGGAAAGACACATAAACTTGACCACTGTCGATAAAGTAAGCCAGACTCCGCAACAAACGCAAACACAAGAGAGTTCTGGGCATCGTGATGATAACTACAACTATCGTAGGAGGGAATGGAACAACGCTCCATATGCTCGAGATCAACAAGATGACCGTCATAGTCATTGGAATCGGAGATTCGACCGAGGGACGAATGATAACCAACGTCACGAAAATTACCACCGCGGGAATAACGGAAGAAACCAACAGCACGGAAGTATCCGAAGGGACTATCGATACGCTAGAGGATATAACCGAGATCGAGACCCTAGATACCAGCCAGACAGAGATTGGAAAGGAAGAGCACGGGAGAGTCGTGAGTACCTCCAACAACTAAGAGAGCTGCAAATCCAAGAAGAGGGAGAACGGAGCCCAACTTCGAGGGAAAATAGAGATTCGGCGCAGGAGACGGAGCACAACCAGCCTAGTACTTCTCGCCAGGATAATAAAAAAACGCCGAAAAATTAACAGATTCTTGTCAGGTTGAGCACCGAGTAACTGCTACCATATTACTCTGGGAGCCAATCTAAGAAGACTTGTTGGACGAACGACGAACGACGAACCACAATTATGAGTTGACCCGTCTGCCCAAGATAGTAGCCACTTTGAACGAAGTCAACGTAGTCATTCTCATTGATACTGGGGCAATGATTAGTGTTATTTCCGCCGATTGCCATGCCAGATTAAAGGCCAACTCTGAGGTGACAGAGCTGCCTGTTTCAGCTGTAAGAGTCAGAGGTGTCATACCTGACGGGTTGTGACGTGCAAAATCCAGATTCTTTGTACTCTGAAGATTTCAAATCATGTGTATTTGCACGAATTTCTTGTAATGAAGGGCTTGCATCATGACGCCATACTAGGCACAGACTTCATTAGAAAATATGATGGTATCATTGACATGGGCCGTAACACGGTAGAGTTCAAGCCGAACGAACCCTTTCAGATGAACCTAGTTGAAGAAGAACCGGGATTCCTATCCGAAGTCGACGTAGTCGAAAACTTGAATGGCAAGGAAATTGACGAGACACTCGATGCCGACGAAGAGGCAGAATCATTATCAGCACCCACACGAGAGAATCTTGATATAATATTGAACGAATACAGGGACATATTCGACACCACACCTGGTGAGATATTAGACTACGAATACGACCTTGTGCTACTGGATGATTCCCCATTCCAGAAGAAAATTTACCCGATTGCTGAGAAACATCGTGAAGATGCTCCTAAGAAGATCCATGAGATGGAAGCAGCAGGCACAATCAAGAAATCACCGACTCCGTTCTTGAATCCCATAACGCCTGTGGTTAAGGTAGATGGAAGCTTGAGACTTTGTCTGGATGCCAGAGCCTTGAATGAACGCCTAGCTCCTGAGCACGACAGACCGCCCAAGATTAGAGACATTCTCAGGAAGTTCAAAGGAAAAAGGATATTTTCATCATTGGACTTGGTTTAGTCTTATTACCATATCAGATTATCTGAGCATACTCAGAAATATACTGGATTCCTGTTTGATCAGACTACTTATGTCTTTCGAAAACTACCATTTGGATTGAAAAATGCCGGAGCCGCATTAATCAGAGCACTTGATGCCAAGCTGACACCTGAAGTGAAGCAGAGAGTAATATGTTATGTGGATGACATAATCATAGCTTCAGAAACAGAAGAAGAGCATTTAAAGACATTGCGCCTTGTTTTTGAGAATCTTCGACAGGCGAATTTTAAGGTCAAATTTGACAAGTGTCGATTCTTTCAGAAAGAAGTGAAATTCGTAGGACACATAATCAATGGAGAAGGATACAGACCAAATCCGGCAAAGATAAGAACTGTTGCTGCATTTCCAACGCCAACCCGTGTGAAACACGTGAGACAATTCTTAGGAATTCTCCAATTCTTTGCTGCTCATTGTGAGAAGTATTCCGAGACTGTCGCACCACTGCAAGGATTACTGAAAAAGAACTGCAGGTGGAACTGGAATGATGAATGCGAGATAGCTTTCAGGAGAGCTAAACAGATGCTAGTGGACTCAATTCAGTTAGAATATCCAGATTATTCCCGGAACTTTATTCTAGAAACTGATGCATCTGCCATTGGTATAGGAGCCATTTTACTGCAGGAGGATGATGAGAAGAAACGACATTACATCGCTTTCTTAAGCCGACGTTTAAGAGCACATGAATCTCACTACTTCACGACCGAGATAGAAGCACTTGCAATAGTTTACGCACTTGAATACTGGCAGAAACTTCTGTTAGGCCAGAGGATTATTGTGAGGACCGATCACCATGCACTGACCTTCATCTTAAGAACAAGACTGGCAAGCGACAGGATCACACGTTGGACGCTGTTTCTCCAACAGTTCGATTTGGAAATAGTTTATCGACCAGGCAGAGAGAATGTGTTGGCCGACATCCTCAGCCGGAATCCTGAAGCTACTGTTAATGCCATAGACATCGAGGGAGAATTCGAGGAACACCTTCAACGACTTCGTCATCTACCTGAAGGACAGCGACGTGAGGAGGAACTCAGGCACATTATCCGTTTCCTGGAGCGAAGAATGGATCCACAGGATGCTCATTATGCGAGAATTGCTGCTGTTGCAGTTAATTACTTGATTTATCATCGTGTATTATACAAGTTTGTGGACGAGGACCACACTCAACTGCGTGCAGTTATTCCTAGGAGATACCAAGAATCTGTTATTCTTATGGTTCATCTATCCATTGGTCATGGTGGAACAGACAAAACCATTGCAACCATCAAGGAATCTTTTACATGGAAAGGGTTAGGAGCCACCTTTAGACAGTGTTTACGTGCTTGCGACGCATGCCAGCGGAACAAGTACACGTCACACTTGTTGAAGGAACAACCTAGACCAATACTCCCAACTCAACCTGGAGAGTTATACGCACAGGACCTGTATGGCCCAATACCTAAGGCTCGTCGTGGGAATCGATACATCGTAACTATTGATGTGTTCACGAAATATACGATGCTTCATCCGATTCAAAAAGCCACTGCACATCAGATTATTCAGAGGATTAGACGTCAAGTGATACCGGAGGCAGGAAAGCCACAATTCCTGTTGACTGATCACGGATCACAGTACACCTCAGCAGAATTTGCCAATGCTATGAATGAGCTTGAAATAGGTCATGTCTTATCATCTATTCATCATCCAGAGAGCAACCCAGCAGAATGCGTGATGTCTATTATCGCAAAATTCTGTCGATTATATTGTCAAGAAGAACACTGGCGATGGACTGAAGTCCTAGTCACTATGGCAAAGTGTATTAATTCAACAGTCCATGAGAGCACTGGTCAAATACCTATGGTCTTGCATTTGAACCAGATGCCGCTGAGAATATGGGACCGTGTGATTGTAAATCCACCTTGTTTACAACCATCACATGCCAGCAGACTTTTAGCTGCAAGGGAAACTATGGACAGACAAGCTGCCAAGCCCTTGAGAAGAACTAGACGCCAGAGATTTAGAGAACCACTAGTTGAGGGAGACCTTATCCTCATAAGGAGACCCTGAATTTCAAGTCCTATAGACCACATATATGGGAAATTTATATCCTTATAGTATGGCCCTAGTCGTATCCGACAGCCTTTGAACAATGGAAGTTATGTGGTAGAAGACATCAGGACAGGAGAGCGCATTGGAACCTTTAATGCAGCCAATCTGAAAAAATATCACTCTTGAATGAATTTCAAGTCAAATAAAAATGTCGTCCCAACATTTTATTTGAAACGACGGAGAGGCAGATGAACCCGCTGAGCTATGTATGGTTCATGTGATATTTTTTATGACAGAACATTTATGATGGGATGTTGTACCTTTGAACACACCCAGGAAGCCACGTGGAGCTGAGAGCTCACGCGATACTCTTTGAAGTAGCGTTGAATCACACTTTTGACTTTGGTGAGAACTGCTAATTATTTATCTGAGGTCTTATTAATTAATTTTATTCTTTCACAAGACTCAGAATATTCCATTTCGTCATGCTGCATTATTAAAACATTTTTGAGAATGTTATTTTAGCTTAAGGTAAGGTAATACCCTTGCAGATACGCAAATAGGAACGTAAGTAGTCGCTCAACGACTTCGGTTTGACGACCTACTTCCTTGAGACACCCAGTGCCTTGCACTACGTCTGGAGAATCCGCCCTGTGTAGGCGTGGAATCATATCCGTCTTGTACGACGTAGGAAATATCCGCTGTTTAGCGAGGAAATTACAATTAGTTGCCATCGAGCACGAATAAACAACGATACAAGTTATAAGTAAGAATTATAGTGAGTTACTTGCACTACGTCTGGAGAATCCGCCCAGTACAGGCGTGTAAGTGTATTTGTCCTGTAAGACATAGAAGTATATCCGCTTGTTAGCGTTGAATTGGTTATCAGGTGCCATCGTGCACAGGCATATTGTAAAATACTGGTATTTATGCACAGTGAGCCACAGAAACATATTGAAGATAATTATTGGCAAGTATTAGTGAATTATATAATTTTACCGGAACACCACATTTTAGTACCCACGTGTTTGTGGAGGGCCAAATGCCTTGTGGAAAATATACAGGTAAATGTGTTGCAACTACTTCAAATAAGTATGATTATGATAGTGTGACATATTTGGATTGCCAAAGTGAAGTTTTTGTTTCCAAAACGACGTACATTTTACCGATGCTGCGTGATAGAAAAGTAGCGTCATTAGCACGTGCAGAATCATAGAGCAGTGCTAGCTCACATATCTATTCACATCCACGAAGTTAAGGCTGTGTTATCAATTACTATCAAAGCCTACAATATTTACGACGAACATTATATTTTTGGAAAGTGAAAGAATGAATTTCATAATTTATGTCACCGTCAACGTGACCAGACTATTCCACACCATGCTTGAATCAGTCATCATGGGCTAATACCATCCTGGTATGAGGGTGATGGTTCTACGAGAACTAGCATGATGGTGGAGCTTGCAGAACCGAGGACGAGAAGGAAGGGATCCAAGATGCCATTTCCAGGCATATCCAGCATATTCACGGAGTTGTCGACAGGGACGAATCGAACCCTGGTCTTTGGAGGAGTCCAGATGGGAATCCTGATGAGGATAATACCGTTCCAGAGATCCAGAGAGGAATTTGTACAACCCTGGTTATTGAATAGAGGGCTGAGTGATAGCTTCTCCATGTCGTGAGTTTTTGGACATCCCTTCTCTTGTTCTAGTTCTGGTGGTATATTAGATTTAATGTAGTTTGTGAACCAACCACACTCTGTGTCAGCAATTTTTCTAGGTAGGGATTGTATCTAGTTTAATTTAATGTCATTTATTTCAGTATAGTGAGACACCCTTGGGTCTGACATTTTGGTTAACCCTGGTGCAGCTTGATGAACGTCGTGGAACGTCAAAGCCTATCTTTTGCTAGATGTGACCGTAGCCATTCGAGGCTATTTTGTCCAACCCTGTTTGGGGTGATTTTTCAAGTCTTTGCTGACTTTAGTTATGACAATCAGATGTCATGGTTATTTCTTTAACTGCATTCTTTGCAGCCAGTTTTGATACACCCCTGACTTTCGTTAGAACAGTCGTATCAGTTAGGCAATCGACTGTAATTGCCAGTTTTGTAAATGCATTATATTTTCATTTTGAATAATCTCAGAAGCTATTCTTGGTCAAGTTTGAACCTAACAACTAGAATGAATGTTTCGTTGCCTAGCATCGAACTCGGTTTCCAACGTATCATTAAGCAGATCCTTGTATGGAATCTGCGCCACAATTATCATTTTGCTTGTGTCATGCAAGACACGTTTTTGTTTGATGTTGTACTAGCAACTAGTGAATTGTATTTTGAGAGCAAAGAGCTCCAGTAATTGTAAGATTACTATCATTTAGACGTCTTTGGTAGAAAGACGGAATTATATTATTCTATTCAGATTTATTGCGTGTTTTTTATACACGGATTCTTTAGAGGTTCATAACCTATGGTAAAGTTTTTATGAACAGGCCAGATGTATAGTTTTATTTTGATTAAGTCGCCGGCCTTGAATAATGTGTGTTTTGTGTCGACCGAACGCAGGAATGTGGTAGCCTGCCGGTGACATAAACTGGTTTTGTAATCCAGTGCCCTTGAGAGCACGCTTCATTTTTTTGTGAGACAGAACTACTTTGACAAGAGACAGAATGCAATTGTATTCGCTCTTTCTTTCATTGCAACTTAGCTGATATAACCCAGTTTTCAACCCTGTCTCAGATCACATGTTTTATAGACTGCTTTTTGTTAGTTGAGCGCACTTCTTGCGTGTACCGTCTTGACGTGTACAATTAGGTCAGGTTTTCTATAGTGAGTTGCAGGCGACCCTGTTAAATGCAGGAATTTATTGTATGAAGGTACTTGTGATTACCTTGTCCGGGAGGGTTCCCGTTGACCAGATGTTATTGGAAGGTAACTGTTTTACGCTTATACTTGCAGGTGAGGTGGATCTTTGAACAATTCTTTTGATCTAATTTCATAGTATGGGATGTTTTACTAGAAACACCTTTAAATCATTGACACTATTTAGAACATTCCTTAAATAATAATAATATAATATTTTTGTCTAATAATAATAATAACTCTACATATTGTTGTTACTTGAACACTGAATTCCAATGAATAGTGATTGTCTTTGATATGACATTGTGAAATGATAAATGATCTATGACAAACAATAATTATATTGTTATAAACAATTGCTTGAGAGTGAGGGATCTCACGATCCTTAAGCTACTGTTGGATATGCGATAAATTGAAGTAAATAATTCTACTTATGAGTAGAAGGTGATGGTATTGGTATATATGTGTAATCTCCTCAATTCATTAATGTTGTTTACTGAGTATAGCTCAGGTGATTTAAGAGTTAATCCTCTGATAAATGGGACTTGTTGCAAGAGTGACAATCCTGCCCCATAATTGTATTAAGTGCTTCGAATATTTAAAATGTCTGTCCAATCGCATAGACTTACACATCAAATAAACTTTATAATCATCATTGAATTTATTTATAAAGTGTAATGACGTCATGTCAAAATGTATTGCCAATTCTTGTGATGGCTTGTTAATGATCAGTGTTCTAGTGTTATTTATACACTAATTAAAGTGTCGAGTAATGGAAAGTACAGCCATGTGTTGCAAGTTACATTAGGAAATGTATTACTATTTTTATCATATTTTCACTTCCGTCGTAAATTTTGTATGACAACCATTTGGTAGTGTCAGGTCTATAAATGTGAATATGCTGCGTCAATAAGTGACATTTTTTTAGAAATCTATTGTTTTTTCAAATTTAATTTTGAACTACGAACTCAAAACTATTACGTCATAAAGACATTGGATCGTGTGCGAAATAACTTCGAAATCATGTTAATAGTGTACATATCAGGGTATAGGACTACGATAGGCAGCATTCCTTAGTTCAATTTTCTATTTTTCGTTAGATAGATGATTGTGCAATCTCTCATGTATAGAGTAAAATAATTAATTGTAACGCATCAATCATAGTCGAAACCAATAAACTCTATTTATGATAGACTACGTTATATTTTATAGGTGAGATGCACCAATCATAAGCTCGATTGCTATCGCTACTGCATATTTATTCATTAGCATAAGGAAGTGCTTATTATTATTTTTCACTTGTTGCTGTCAGGCAGTTCTATTTGGAATAAATTTGATGAATTGATTTTATTTTACGTGTGTGTTCTCACTTCATGTTTGTGTTGTATTTATGTGTTCCTTACATCATTCACGGGGAATATGAGGGCAGTGTACAGCAACCATTAACTATCAAAACTCAGGACGCCCTGAGACCTGATCTCGTGCTCACACTGTGCTCATGTTGCCTCGCATGTGATCGCCCGTCCATCCCAGGTGGACAGACGGGCACAATACATACAAATTTGCTGCGTGGTTAAGTTAATTGTCAACAATGATACTAGATCTAACACAGTAACTGGCTTACAAAAGAAAATTTACAATAAATGTAAAATTAAATTAAAAAGTATGATAATAATTAAATAATAATTAAAAGAATCATTTTATCAATGCAGTGTGAAATGAGACATGCTGATTCACTAAATTGGCTACCTACATTATTTGGTACCGATTCCAAAGCAGAATAATAATGTAAATTTTAAATTCGACAGATTGGAAATTGATTTTAAATCGCTTGGATGATGGTTGCAAGCTTGAATGGCTGAGAACGTAAAGTTACAGTTACCAAATTTACAAGAGCGAATTTGAAAGAGAGCGAAGTCATTTGCTTGTCGCGTGTTATAAGTATGAATGTCTGAATTTAGGATGTAGTCACTGTTATGCAGGACATTGTTTTGTTTAATTCTGTGTATTAGTATTACTGATCTAAATTCTGCACACATTGGCATTGGCATTATTTTACTCTTGGCGTGTAAATCTCAACTGTGTGTGTTAAAGGGTAGGTTATATATATTTTATCGCTCTATTTTGTATTACCATAAGTTCATGCAGGACTGTTTTTTTACACGAGTCCAAATTACATTTAGATACTGCAAGTGACTGTGTACGAGTGAGTAATATACAGTGATTGGATGCTTTCTAGCGATTAAGTATCTCAATTTTCTCAACAGCCCAGATGCTGGAGCTATCTTCTTTGCAATATAATGAACGCGTGCTACCCAGATTAGATGTTTATCAATGATTAGCCCCAAATATTGTAAATGTTCGAGCCCTTTCATTATTGTGTTGTTGCTATAGATATGATTATGTTCAATATTTTTCATACTGGGTTTTGTCACTATCGTATAATTTGTTTTCGTGACGTTCATAGTCAATTTATTAATATAGAGCCACTTGATTATTGCGTTTAAGTCTCCTTGCTTAGTATTGATTATTGAGCCCACTTTGCTACCAGTATAGAAAACATTCGTATCATCAGCGTAAATCATAATTTGACCTTTTAAATTAACTTTACTTAAATCATTTATATATATTAGAAACAACGTATGGCCCAAAATAGGCCCTTGAGGAACCGCACACGATACAGGCTTTTCCGCACTTTGATAGCCATTCATGGCAACATATTGCTTTCTTCCACTAAGGTAGCCATGGAACCACTCTAATTCAACGCCTCGAATTCCAGCATTCTCTAATTTTTATAATATAATTTTGTGATTTACTGTGTCAAAAGCTTTAGCGAGATCAATGAATAACCCGGCTGCTATCTCGTTGCGGTCAATGCTTCCCTGAAGCATTGAAATAAGATCAGTAATTGCCAGTTCTATACTGGAGTTGTCAATAAAACCATATTGGGCTCTATAAAAGAAAAATATATTCTGCAGAAATGTCACTAGCCTCACCTTTACAATGCTTTCCAGGACTTTGGAAATAATTGTTAGTATAGATATAGGTCTATAGTTCCCTGCATCACTTTATTTCCTCCTTTGAAAATTGATATGCCTTAAGCAATTTTTAGAGCTTGTGGTACTATGCCACTAGTCATAGATTCATTAATTATAGTAACAAGCATCGTTATTAGTTGATCATCAATCGTGTTAACCACACTAGCTGGAAACCCATCTACACCAAAACTATTTTTATTTTTCTAAAGTCTTAATTATACATTTAACTTCAACATGATCTGTTGGCTAGAAAGCGTGATTCCGGCTGGTAGTTAGCATTCTGACTTGTACAGTCCTGATCAGTTATCTGGTATGCAATATTGCTGGCTATGCATGTAAAATAGTCATTGAACGAATTAGCAATCTCCTGTTTATCTGCGACGACCGTGTTATCGATGTGCAAGTTTAAGTGCTTTACCTTTTGTTATACATAATTTCATTCAAGATTTCCCACGTTTTCTTTAGGTTTTTATCATACAAGTTTGGCTTATGTGAGTAATAATCTGCTTTTAGTTTTCTTTTTAATGATGTTACCGCATTTCTGCAATACTATATTCTTCTTTTAGGGGGATGTTGTCTTTGTGTTGCCCGATCTTGATTTTTTGGTGTAGTGTGTTGCGTCGCTAAATCAATATTATCAATTTAGATGTAATCCATGGACTTGCATCATCTGTATTTGATAATATTTTCTGATTATTGGAATTGTGCTTGTCTCTTTTTATAGTTCCTTGCATTTGGTCAATAAAAGCGCTGTACATACTGTTGCTCGTAATACCCTGGCTAGTTAGTATGGCATCATCATTATCGTTTGTTTCGTTAACCATACAATTAGGCCTAATCGACGAACAGAAAATTTTGTTATGGGAATGGGTTCTCTTATATGGCCAGACAGTGTATGTGATGATTATATTGTGGTCACATATGTCTGTATCCACATGGGATATTATGAGCTGCATTTTGTCATTGTTCACTACTACATGATCGAGAAGATTTGATGATGTGTCAGTCGTACGTGTTGGATATATTTTGTTAAGTTACACAATGTGAATCCATAGCTAGTTAAAACATTCAGGTATCGCATTTTTAGGAGGTGGTCAGTAAAAGTGTTAATATTTGTGTCACCTATGAAATGACAAGGAGTATTATGGTTCTGAGAGATTTAAATTTTCCAAAGATGTTAGAAATAACGCTGAATTAGACCTCGTGGGTTGTATCCTCCAATGATGGATAGATTGTCTGATTTGATTTTACCGGTTGAGGTGTCTCGCCATATCTCCACCCAGATTAGGCTATGGATCAATTCACATTTATAAATTACTTTAATTTTCCATTTATGAACAAATAACCCGTGCCACCTCCTCTCATATCATCTCTATGAGCTAACACACCAGAATAGTTGTTTAAGTTATAATATATATTAGCCTCATTGTTCTTAACCCTGGTTTCAGATATAACCAAGACATCTACTTCACCTGAAATATGCAGAAGTATAGGTCATCAGAGCGTCAATTTAATACATAGCATGTCTGGCTGCGTGGCTCAGGGGTAACGTTCTCGCTTGCTGAGCCCAAGGTTGCAGGTTCGAAACCTGGCGCAGGTAGCTGGCATTTGAGGGTGCGCAAATGCGAGGGAGCCGTGTCAGTACATTCACTGGCACGTTAAAGGGGCAACATTCCAGCACCCCGGCGTCTCTAAAAGCCAGGGTAGTTAAAAGGGACGTAAAACCAATAACATTATTATTAACACATAGCATGGCCATGGGATGTTGGTTGCATTCATCAGCATAACATTCTGATTAATAAGAGCAATAAAATCAAATACCCTATAAACCCTCAACTTGCTACAAACACAAATTATTGCCTCATTATGTACTTCATTTATTTTTGTACAAATACTGGGGCAGTGCCTGAGAACTGGAAACAGGCGCTGGTAGTTCCAGTATATAAAGGGAGAGGGGAAAGGGGGGTTAGTAGTAGATACAGACCTGTCAGCCTAACATGTATTATATGCAAATTGTTTGAAGAAATAATGAATGATTACATAAGGAAATGCTTAGTGTATAGTAAGTGGTTGGCAAATAAACAGCTTGGTTTCGGAGATGGATTTTCCTGTGAATCACAACTATCAGGCTTTCAGCAAGATATCAGTGAGGCATTGGATAATGGAGGTCAAGTTGACTGTATTGCAATTGATCTTTCAAAGGCTTTCGATAGGGTCAATCATGATATCCTCTTAAGGAAAATGGAGGCTGTAGGATTGGACAGGAGAGTAGTACAATGGGTGAGATTTTTTGGAGGGGAGAAGTCAAAGGGTAAGGGTAGGAGGGTCAGTGTCAGAAGAATGGGAAGGGGGGTACCTCAGGGAAGTAAATTGGGACCTTTACTATTCCTCATGTACGTAAACGACATAGGAGTTGAAATATCAACCCAGATAAGATTATTTTCTGATGATATAGTAGTATACAGGAGGATAAATTATCTGGACGACTGTGGCATATTGCAGAGGGACCTGACTGTCATACAAAGCTGGGCAGATGAAAGTGATATGATGATAAATTCAAAAACATAGGCAGTGAAATTTCTCAACAAAAGAAAAAAATTGTTTTTGAATATTCAGTAGGGGAAAATAAAGTTGTATTTGGGGAATAATGTAGTTATTTAGGTGTGACTGTGGGGGACGGGAATTTTCACTGGGGTAAGCACATAGGAGAAATAGTGAAAAAGGCATACAAGTCACTACATATGGTTATGCGAGCTTTAAGAGGGGCTGTCAGAGAGATTAGGGAAAGGGCATACATGTCCCTAGTCGTTCCTCTGATGGAATATGCTGGGGGAGTGTGGGATCCACACCAAATGTACCTAATAAAGGAAGTGGAAGGCGTACAAAGGAAGGCCGCCAGGTGTGTAATGGAGGACCACAGATCGACGAGTAGTGTGAGTAGATTGATTCAGGATTTGGGATGGTAAAGTCTGGTTGGTAGACGTTCAAGAGCAAGACTAGGGGGTATTTTCTTAGCTTACAAGGGGAAAATTTCATGGGAAGAAATTCGTGAGAGATTGGGAAAGGAAGGTACATATATGGGCGGATACAGTCATTCTTTTAAATTAAAATTAAGTCAGTGGAATAGTAACTGGGGAAAATATTCTTTCATTGGGAGGGGGGAAGTAGAATGGAACAGTTTGCCAGGGAACATTTTAAGCCCTTTGTCTTCTGATGTTGGTAAATTAAAAGAGACAGTGATGTGCGGTATATGACTTGATGGATGAAGAAAAGTGTAAATTATCCTTATTCTTATCTCTATTATTATAATTTTCTTATACCAAATAATCCTTATATTCTAAAATATATTTTTTAAGTTGTATGAATGGTTTATTTGGCTTAATTATTGTAATTTGCCTTCATGGACAGCGTCCACATTTGCAAATAAATATATGTATGTAATAACAATTATGTTCTTGGGAACAGAACTATGACCACGTTACAAGATGATTCTATAATTATACAGCTTCCAAGAGTTAAAATGGCACCGAAGCTTATGCATAGCGAACTTCCGGTCCGCGAATCTCCATTTGATATTTATTGGCAATGAATCGTCCGTGATTATTTTCATAATTATTGGGTTCCCCTGGGGATTCTGACCTTGAGGTCCAAGATCGCTCCAAATATGGTGATATGGTTAACTCTTGGTCTCCAACACCAGTGGTGTACCAAAGGGGGGGGTGGATCCAAAATTGAAAAACATATTTTTTTAGTTTAAGAAAAAATAATATTTTTCAGGAAACATATACGGTTTTATTGGTCACATTTTCTTTATTATATTAGCCTGTGGTGTGTGAGTGTCCATGTGAGTGTGTCTGGTGACAGTTACATTGTTTATTAGATATAGTTCTTTGTTTCATTAGGCTGTAATGGGGGAGGGTCCATGTGAGTGTGTCTGGTGACAGTTATATTGTTTAATAGATATAGTTCATTGTTTCAGACTGTGATGTGGGAGGGTCCATGTGAGTGTGCCTGGTGACAGACTGTTTTACGGGTAGGAATTTGTTGTTGGTAGAACTTTTTTTTTGGTTAGTAGAATTTTGGTATTTAGTTGTCAGTAAAAGGTTAGTATTTTTGTTAGTAGAATTGCTCTATTACTTTATTCTGAAAGGGAGTAGCAGCCTTCCAGAATAAATCATTTCTTGACTTGTCTTATAGATGGTTAAGATATTGATACCATTTGCCAACTAATGGCTACACTGCGTTCTGCTGCACGGCTGAAAGCAACGGGAAACTACAGCCGTAATGCTATTCCAGAGAATAAGCACCTCTCTATGCATAATTATATGTGATGATGGCCTCCTCCCTCGTAAAATTCCAATTCGGAGGTAAACTAGTCCCCCGTTCGGATCTCCAGGTGGGGACTACTCGAAAGGGGGTTAACATCACAGAAGTGACAAAGAGGAAATCTGACATTCTACGGATCGGAGCGTGGAATGTTAGAAGACTGCTAGTAAATGGAAGGTTAGAAAACATAGAAAGGGAAATGGATAGGTTGAGGTTGCATTTGGTTGGAATTAATGAAATGCGCTGGCAAAAAGAAAATAACTTTTGGTCAGGAGACTATAAGATCATTAACACTAAATCAAACAACGGCTATGTTGGGGTAGCTTTCATATTAAGTGGAAAACTTGGACAGCGGGTGGAATATTATGAGCAATATAGTGAACGGATTATTGTAGCTAAAATCAATACAAAACCTACGTGCACCACAGTGGTACAGGTTTATATGCCTACCAGTCAAGCTGATGATGAAGATGTTGAAAAGGTCTTTGAAGAAACAGATGAAATTCTGAGGTATGTCAATGGTGATGAAAATCTTATAGTATTGGGAGATTGGAATGCTGTGGTAGGAAAAGGAAGAGAAGGGAAGATAGTAGGAGATTTCGGCTTAGGTGAAAGGAATTATCGTGGAAGCAGGCTGATGGAATTCTGCACCGAGCATGAGTTGATCATGGCTAACACGTTATTCAATAACCACAATAGAAGAATATACACATGGATGAGACCAGGAGATAGAGGGCGTTACCAAATCGTACTTCATTAGGTCAAGCAGAGATTTCAAAACCAGATTTTGGATTGTAAAACAAATCCCGGTGCAGACATAAACTCTGGACCACAATTTGGTTGTTATGAAATGCATATTAAAGTTGAAGAAACTGACGAAAAGTAAAAGCCAAAAAGGTGGGCAATAGACAGAATGAAAGAGAAGGATGTAAACGAAAGATTCAAGAAGAGTATAAAGAAAGGAATAATGAAAAACCCTAAACAAACTTCAAATGCAGACGAATGGGCTCTTTTAGGAATGGAATAACATAATCCACAGAAGAAAACATTGGTAGGAAAGAGAAAACAGGTAGAAAACCGTGGATCACTCAGGATATACTAGAATTAATGGATGAGGGGCGGAAACACAAGACTGTAAGGGGTGAAAAGGAGAAAGCAGAATACAGACCTCTGAGAAATTAGGTAAACAAGTAGTGCAAGGAAGCGAAAGAAGAATGGTTGAAAAAGAAATGTGCAGGTATAGAAAATTGTGTGAAATTAGGAAAGGTAGATACAGCTTATCGAAGGATGAAGAATAATTTTGGGGAAAAGAAGACTAAGTGCTGTAATATTAAGGACACAAATGGAAAGCCTCTAACAGATAGGGGAGAAAAGGTTGAGAGATAGAAAACTTTAAATGTTTTTATAGAGAAACTTTCCCTTGTGCCTAATGGTAGCGAGTTGTATTCCTTTATTATAGAGGACATAATTCCTTTAGTTCCAAATTTGATGGATTGGGAATGGCTGGTGAATATTCGATTTACTCCTCTTGTTGCATAATGATGAATGTCATTTGCATGGGTAAAATGGATGTGTGTGTGTATCAATTTGTTTTCTAATTTGTATACAAATACTGTTGCTGACATAGCTATTTGGTTTTGCAGTGGCATAATTTTAGTTCTTGAGTGTAATTCATTTGACGGTGTGAGCCAAGGAAATCCAAAGATAGATTTTATAGCACGTTTCTGGAGTATCTCAAGTTCTTTTATCAGCTCCTTCTTACAATACCCCCATATGAAATGCATGTACATAGGTTGTGAATGTATCAGAGCATAGTATATATTTTTCATTTGTTGGCTAGTAAGACAGCTATATCTTAATCTGAAAATAATACCAATTGTAGGGCTGATTTTATGTTTTACATTTTCTACATGATTTTCCCAGGTTAGTGTACTATCTAGTGTGATACCTAAGTATGTTGCCGATTTAACCCTTTCTATTTCTTTGTTGGCTATGTTGACTATGTTTGTGGTCTCAATCTTGTATGATGGTTTATGGAAGAATAAATATTTTTTTTTGGTGATATTGATAACCATTTTGTGTGCTCTCAACCAATCCACCAGCTTATTGAGATCATAATTAATGTTTAGCGTAATTCCCTGTTCAGATGTTCCCAGATAGAGTATAAAAATATCATCTGCAAATAGTTTAAGCTTGCCTTTCAATTCTAATAATACTATATCATTAATATAGGCCAAGAAAGGAATTGGAGAAAAAAGGCTTCGGAAGGAACAGGCTGGATTTCGACAACATCGCAGCCGTGTGGATCTCATCAACACCCTCCGAATCATCCTGGAGCAGAGTGTGGAGTGGCGGAATACCCTTTACCTCACATTTGTTGACTTCGAGAAAGCCTTCGACTCCGTAAATCAAAGAATCGTGTGGAAGACACTCGAGGAATATAAAATTCCAACAAAGATCATCAGAATCATGGAAGAGATGTACGAAGGGTATGAGTGCCAGGTTCTTCACGAAGGCAAATTAACAGAAAATATAAAGGTCAGTTCCGGAGTGAGACAGGGGTGTGTCCTTTCCCCCACTCTGTTCCTGTTGGTCCTGGATAGTGTGATGAAGAAGGTAATGGGAGGACGGAAGAGGGGTATTCAATGGGGTATAAATTACAGGCTTGAAGACCTGGATTTCGCAGACGACATTTGTCTTATGGCACAACGGTACCGAGACATAGAAGATAAGCTGGGAAGGTTGCAGAGAGAAGCAGAACGTGCAGGACTGATGATCAACACCAACAAGACCAAAGAGATGAGGATAAATTCTGACATCACGAATAGTTTGAGAGTCAAATGAAAGGAAATTGAGCGAGTTGAGTCCTTCCTCTACCTTGGAAGTATAGTCACAAATGATGGGGGAGCAGAGGAAGATGTTCGAAGCCGTATCGGGAAGGCAAATGGTGCCTTTGTCCAGCTCTACCCCATCAGGAGAAATAGAAACATTTCCACCTTTTCAATAGCAACGTAAAGTCGATTCTTCTCTACGGCTGTGAAACATGGAAAGTCACAAAACCGATCAACAACCAGCTACAGGTGTTCATTAACAGATGTCTGCGTCGCATCATGAATGTGAGGTGGCCGGACATAATCTCAAATGAAGATCTTTGGACAATCACCAATCAACTACCGATTAGCATCCAGATCAAGGAGAGGAAATGGCGCTGGATTGGTCACACACTAAGGAAGCCGGACGGAGCTATTGAGAGGGCGGCGCTAGACTGGAATCCTCAAGGCGCCAGGAAGCGAGGTCGACCTAAGAAGACCTGGAAGAGGACGATCGAAAATGAAATTGCAGAGGTGGACAAGAACTGGAGTCAAGTGAAGAGAATGGCCAGGAACCGTACTGCGTGGAGAAATTTCGCCAAGGCCCTATGCTCCGGAAGGAGCGGCAGGAATTAAGTAAGTAAGTAAGTAATATAGGCCAAGAAAGGAATTGGTCCTAAGACAGAACCTTGAGGTACTCCTGTGTCAATTCTCATTTGAGATCCTTTTACATTATCGATTGCAACATATTGTTTTCTGTTTGTGAGGTAGTTCTTGAACCAATCATGTGCCTCTCCTCTGATGCCTGCAAATTCTAGTTTATTAAGGAGAATCTTATGGTTAACCAGATCGAAGGCTTTTTGAAGGTCAATTAGTACACCAGCAGCTAGTTTGTTTTCATCTAATGCCTTTTCTACATCAGTTACTACTTCAAATATAGCATTATCAGCTCCTCTATTTGGAATAAACCCATATTGGCAGTTTGCAAAGTAATCATTTTTCATACGGAAATTCATAAGTCTTCGTTTAACAACGCTTTCTAGAACCTTGCTGATGGCAGATATAATATTAATGGGTCTGTAATTTGATGGGAGGGTTTTGTCTCCTTTTTTGTAGATCGGGACCACCCTAGAGACTTTACAGGCATCGGGGAATATACCAGTCGTCAGTGAAAGATTTATTATTTTGACAAGATATGGTGTAAGGCCCTCAAGACACAATTGTAGCATGACATTAGTGGTGTTGTCCTCACTTATATTGTTTTTGTGTTTTAGGGAGTTTATAATTGATTGTATTTCATTAGCATCAGTAGGTAACATAAAGATTGTCTTAGTGCTAGTAGTATTTTTATAGCTTGTAATGTCCGAGGTAGAACCGTTTCCTTCATTTTCCCATATACTGTGCCCGTTTAGACCGGAGTCCGCACGACCACATATGCATTTTACCAATAATCAGTCAGCACGAGAGTCAAAATATCCCGGGGCGCCAGATGGGTTAAAGCTAATCGCAAAAACGACATCAAATGAAAAAAAATGCTTTACTGATTTTTGGCTCAATGCAACAATAAGGATAGAAGGAGATTCAACTGGGCATAACACATCATGTAAAATTATCTCATTTTATTTTGAAGTTAAAATTGACTGCAAAAATGCTCAAAGCAGCATCATTCACGTGTGGCGACCCACACTCCTATTTACACAATGTACAGAAATTTTCCAAACACATTTGACAATTATCTTTGGAAACACAAGTCTGATTATTAGTCCTGTAGACTGTGTTCCAAAATTATATTCATTCATGATTAAATCCAGTTCAAATTTAATTGTCTTTACTGGAAATACTGTAGTTCACTGTTTGAATTTTTACATAATATTAACACTCGTAGAATAAATGTTCATAGAATTTTTAAACTTTCACTTATTTTTCCAGTATCAAAAATATATTGTCAAAAAAATATTATTATCTTTGAATCAACACAAATTATTTACACATATTAATAACATCTGAAAAGTATTTGACCTTGAGCATAGCATCGAAGAACTGTGCGAAGCACAACAAAATTAATTGTTCTTCTGACATTAGATGTTTCGAGAAGTGACTCGATTATGAACTTCAAGTTCCTAACAAAATATATGATTTCTGAATCATCAACTTGATCAATAAATTGTTGGACCATTCAACTATTCAATTTTCCACTTGGAAACATTATTATGAAAAATATTTATATTCATGGCCATTTTAGTAATTTTCACAACTTGCAATTCTTCGACAGAATGCGGAAATAAGAATTGTAGCTTCATAATAAATTCATTTAGTTCATGGCACTAGGATTGAAAACATCCTTCAAATTATTCGTGGTTATAGAATTATTTTTAATTGGCAGTGGCCCATTCTATTATTTGTGTAAGAACACAATATTACAACAACAACGGCAAAAGTCTTCCTCTGAAGAAGAATAAACTACTATCATGACAAAATCCGGGTTCTAGCAAAATCAAAGTCTAAATGGAATCCGTAAACAAGGTTGAAATAAGAACTGATGGTTTCTAAGAAATAACCTTCGGGTCATTCATACGACGAAATGTGTAGTTCCAATACTCCTATAAACCTGAGCCATCGAATCTGCTATTTGATTGATGCTCGAAAAAACCTCCTCATTCCTGCGACTTAAACATGCGCACCTGGGAATGGCATTTCAACTACTCCACACACATAAATTTTCTTCCCAAAATTTATACAATAAATCAAGCCTCTGCTTGTTATCAACACTGGAAGATTAATAAACTTACAAGTTTATTTTATTTTACCATTCAGTTCAACCCGTGAATTTACCATACTTATGAAAATCTTTATTTCACTTTCGAGTGTATTTACGTCATGTTTTTATATAAATACAAAAATATCCTAATTGATACAAATATCATTTGCTTCCCGTTTCATGCCTCTCCGTGTTATCTGAAAAATATACTTTGCTCATTGCAAATATTAACTGTTCAACCAGAACTGTAATGTTGGTTGAATGCGGGCTTGCGCTAACCACTCTCCTTCGGAAAATCTCCTGTTCCAAACTAGAAATGATTAAACTACTTCATAGGCTCTCTCTCAATACATATGATTATTAGAAAATATAATATCCAAGAATTATTTAGAAAAGTTATAAAAATCATTATTATTATTATTAGTGGATTATTATTATTATTATTATTATTAGTTATATTATTTTAAATATATTCAATTATTATCTCATTTTGTGAGAATCCACATGTTCGAACCTTCGAATATGGAAAAAATATCCATTCCTCAACAAAAAATAATTTAACTTTTACAGTTACATCGACGGTTTTCCGTGACTTCCCAAAAATATGAAATATTCAAATAAATGCTCGATATGCTCGGTCATCGATCCTAAACTGTTCTGAGTGCTGAAAATACTCAGAATAACTCTAATATGTCTTGCGTAAATCATTGCAAGATTTAAATACGAAGAAAAATAAATGTGTTGGTCATCTGCAGAAAAATAGTTTGTTCCAATTAGCTAGGCATAATATAAAGTCAAAATGTGGCTTACATTTCTTGATGGTCTTGAAGCGTAGCGAACCTGGTCTGTACCAGATTTATCCATAGACATGCCCTATCGGACAAGCACGTATAATCCTTGTATCGGCCGCCATTATATACCCACAATCTGTCTAGCAAGACATAGTGGTAATATTGCTTGAAGTTTGAAATAACTGCGGCTCCATTTTAATATTGGCTTTTGTTAACTCCATAACAGTTTGCTTAAATGGGGACAGATCTAAGTGATCTATTTTCAAATATGTCAGTTGTAACGTAACTCACGGTAATCGTTTCAGTACAAGAAAACACTGACAGTCTAAACCAATCAACGGCTGTTCTGAAGATCGTTCCCTGGGCATGGCTTCACACCATCTACCATGCGCGAAGCAACAAGTAGTTTCCCTGCGTTGGCTAATGAACAACACCGTGATAGACTGGCCTTCAATATACTGAAAGATCGAAGTGGTTATCAAGTTACAAATATGAAAACTGACTGAATTGGACTAAAATATCCAAGTATTAGGTTATTACTGGACTGTGACAAAGTACTATTCTAGACAAAGTCTAGCATATGTCCATGTAGAAATAAAAATATTTCACCAGTGTCTGTCGAAAAATATCAATCACCTTAGCGATTCTCTCCCTGCCGGAAACTTACTAAGTTCCACTCGTAGCGCAGCACTTTTGTGACTATCACAATTTGAAATATCTTCTGCGTAGATCCGGCAACCATGTGCCTTGGCTCAGCGTAGTGGCACCTTGCTAGGCAAGTGCTTGTTTCGAAGTGAGCTGAAGTTGCCTGTGCTGGCCGGCTTTTATTCAAAACGGTCAGGGTCACGCTGAATCAGCTGAAATCTGGAAATCCTCATATCTCTGGTATCCCTGGTCCGATTTACTTGATACTAAGTGCATTCTCTTTCATTTGGCCGTGCCAGTAATCTGATCCAAGTCTCAAGTCTCTACTCCATGGCTAACTATTTAATCAATAAATAGCCTCGACCTCTGCTATTACTCGCTACGTCACTTGACATGCTCTTAGAGGTATATTCTTTCCAATTGCTTCTAGAAGCAATGTAGCGCGATATTAAAATATCTCAACTTTCAAAAGCGGCTGTAGCCTTTCCCTTGATATCTAGGTGTCTGAATTTTGGAATACCCATTCCTAGATTTGGGCACAATACTGTTAGCAATATTGACATAATATTTATTATTTTCATCACATGTATTTTCCTTTTTTTCGATATTTGTGCCGTCGACTATAAGTTTGACAATTTCATTTTCCCCCTTCTTTGGCCTATTTAACATCTCATTAACAACACTTCACACTTCCCTCTGATTATTTGCATTTTGAATATTTTGGTCAAAGTAGTTTCTTTGTAGGTTTCTCTTAAGTTTTGTAACTTGGTTGCTAATAATTTTATATTCTTCTAAAATTTCTGCAGATGGTTTTTTTAACTTTGGTTTTTGTATATATCTTATCTTTCCTGTGTATTAGTGCTAAAAGATCTTGTGTGATCCAGGGTTTTATTGGTGGGGCACTTGGCTCCTTATTCGTATATTTCATAGTACAGGCTTCTATTCCTTTATTAATAAAATCACAGAATTTATTGTAGTAGTCATTTACGTTAGTTTCATTGCATACAAATTCTTGAGTTATTAAATATTTATTAAGTTTTTTGTAGTTGCTACGCTGCATAGTTGTTGATAGTCTGATCAGGTTATTTCACTTGGCGTGTAGGATTTATGAGACAGGTGAGGTACCCTCTGATTTCAAGAAGAATGTTATCATCCCTATACTGAAGAAAGTAGGAGCTGACACATGTGAAGATTACCGTACAATCAGCTTGATTACTCATGCATCAAAGATCCTGTATAGAATAATTTACAAGGGGATGGAAAGCCAGATAGAAGCGGAGTTGGGTGAAGACCAGTTTGGTTTCAGGAGAAATGTAGGAACAAGGGAAGCTGTACTAATTCTTAGGCTGATTTTGGAAGGTAGAATAAGAAAAGATAAGAGAACGTTCATGGCATTTGTAGACTTAGAAAAGGCTTTTGATAACATTGATTGAGTTAAATTGTTTGACTTTTTGAACACGATTGGCATAAAGTACAGGGATAGGAGGGTGATCTACAAACTATACAGAAAGCAGACAGCAGTCATTCGAGCTGAAAGACATGAGAGAGAAGCTGGTAATCAGAAAGGTGTAAGGCAAGGCTGCAACTCATCACCCATACTTTTCAATCTTTACATTGAACAAGCAATGAAGGAAATTAGAGAAGCATTTAAAGTGGGAGTGAAGATTCAAGGAGAAATAATTTCAACTGTGAGATTTGCTGATGACGTCGTCATCTTGGCCAACACGCCTCAGGAATTGAATGAGTTTCTGAATGGTATGGACTCCGTCTTGAGGAAAGAATTCATGATGAAAATTAATAAATGTAAAACGAAAATATTGGAATGCAGCTGAAATAAATCAGAAACCTCTATGGACATCAAATTGGCAGGTGAAAAATTAAAGGAAGTAGGAGACTTCTGTTACTTAGGAAGCAAAATATCCATTGATGGACGAAACAAAGATGATATAAAAAGTAGGTTGGCTCAGGCAAGGAAAGCATTTCTACAGAAACGGTATCTGTTGACATCGAATATAGATTTAGGTGTTAGGAAGTCATTTTTGAAAGCCTTTGTTTGGAGCGTGGCACTCTATGGAAGGGAAACTTGGACTATTGGTGCAGCAGAAAAGAGGAGAATTGACGCGTTTGAAATGTGGTGTTACAGGAGAATGATGAAGATCAGATGGGAATATAGGGTTACAAACGAAGAGGTATTAAGACGAGTGGGAGAGGGGAGATGTTTCTGTCGACTGCTAATGAAGAGAAGAGATAGGTTGGTAGGACACATACTAAGACACCCAGGAATAGCAAGCCTATTTATGGAAGGAAGGGTTGAGGACAAGAACTGTAGGGGTAGACCATGTTAGAATATGCTAAACAGATTGCCTCGGATATAGGATGAGGTAGCTATGTAGAGATGAAACGATTAGCTCAGGACAGGGAGGCATGGAAAGCTGCATTAAACCAGTCAAAAGACTGAAAACTCAAACAACATTATTTCGGATTGTGGTTTTCGTTTTAGGCGTTCAGCTTATGAAATAAGAACTAGAGGGTTGGCCTTTCTTGAATATTACAAATACAAGTGTCTCCTGAAAGTGTAGTTAGTAAAACTTCGCAACAGAAAGGACCATAAGAAACAGCTTGCCTAAAAAGTGTGCGATTTGCAGATTTCAAACGACAGTGGTCTAACATATGTTGCATTACGTAGCAGCCAATTAAATATGTTATATGTGAGAATATTATAATCAGTTGCTGTTAGTTTTAATGTAAATCTTTATTTATCGAGTGAGAAATAAAATACAAATAGTCATCTTTTGAGATGCTTGTCACATGTCACGCGAACACGTACAGACTCGTCTTTTGTTTCTTCTTTATTGTTCATATCTATTTTGCCAGGTGGTGCTACTGTGATATTTTTCTTTCAAATATTAACACTTCCTCCAAAGAGAAATCAAACACAAATGAAAAATAAACAAGATGATTTATTGAACACTTTTCAACTCCTAAGATGTCATCTTCTGCACGCCAATCCTCGAATCTGACCCTCTCCAGCGGTTTAGTTAGTAGACCAGCTAATTGATTGGTCCCGTCGATGTGCTCCAGCTCAAGGTCTCCGTCCAAAAATCTTTCACTCACATAGAAATGACGTACCTCAAAGTGCTTGGATTTTCGATGGTACTCCGGATTTTTAGCAACTTAACTGCACCAGAATTGTCGATGTAAAGCGTAGGAGGTTTTTCAGCAGTTCCCAGTAATTCAAAAAGCAGTCTCTTCATCCAAATCAACTCCTTTGCTCCTTCACTTGCAGACACAATTTCAGCTTCAGATGTCGACGTTGACACAGAATTCTGTAGCTGACTTCTCCACGATACAGCTCCATGATTTTAGGTCGAAATGACACCCGTCGTTGAACGTCTACAGTGTCACCGGCGTAGTCAGCATCACTGTAGACCTTCGAAACGTCCTCTTTCCTGTAGGCGATTCCATGGTTCACTGTGGTCTTTAAATATCGAAATATCCGTTTCACTTGACTCCAATCTTGAACTCTATGATTCTCCATGGTTCGAGCAGCTTTGTTGACCGCGAATGCGATATCTGGACGTGTAGCTGTAGTCAGGTGCATCAAGGATCCCACCGCCTCACGATAAGGAACCCTGGCCGAAACATTTTCTCCGTCTTCACTTTCTTCGCGTCCAACTGGGTAGACACTCCATTTGACTCGGCCATCCCAAATTTTTATAGGATTCTCCTCGTATAATCCTCTTGACTGATTCCTATTGATCCATCATTGTTTTCTTGTATCTTCATGCCCAAGAAATTTTTGAGAGATCCTCTGGTCGTGTGAAATTCCTGCTGAAGTTTTCCATGAACTCCTCGATGTCTTCTTCGTTGTAAATTAACATACCATCATCCACAAAGATTACAACAGCCAACCACTTTCCATTTTTGTTGCTGTAAAAGAGACAAGGATCAGCTTTGCTGTCTTTGAATCCAGCTTTCTCCATGAATTTTTTTGAAACGCTTGTTCCAGCAGCGTGGAGCCTGTTTTAAACTATATAAGCTTCCTTTCAGATGACACACTCGGCCAGTACCGTCCTGATGCATTTTCTTCAAGCTCGCCGTTCAAGAAGGCCGTCTTGACATCAAATTGACCAAGTTTCACCTCCTTTTCAACAGCCACTGCCAACAGAGCTCGAATGGTAACATACCGTGCAACAGGGCTGAATGTTTCTTCATAATCGATTCCTTGCTGTTGCACATAGCCTTTGGCTACCAATCGTGCCTTGAAGCGAACTTCTCCACTGTCCGTAGTCTTCTGTCGTAGAACCCACCGATTTTTCAGGACCCGTGCACCATTTGGACGCTCGACCAATTCCCATGTATCATTTTCCTTTAAGGACTCCAATTCTTCATTAATTGCTTTCAGCCACTGATTTTTATCACTAGACTGCATCGCTTCAGAGTACGAATCAGGATTCTTTTCAATGATAGATGGTCCAGCCATGTACATGTAATTTCCACTGATCATCCACGATGGCTTCTTACTTTCACGTTTGCTTTTCCTTCTTACTTCAGTCTCTCCTCTTCCTCTTCTACTTCCTCATCTTCGCTTCTTCTGGAACTGGACGCCGAAGCAAAATCTTGAATTTCGCTAAGTTCTCATCTGGCTCTGACCTCCGCTGTGCATCAGATGATGAATTAGACTGATTCCTCTCCACAGGTTCTTCAAGCGTGACTTCAAACTTTCCGGCGTTGACGCGCTGATTGCAGACAACTTCAGGTTTGAATTTCACATCATGGCTTAGAAAACCTTTCCCTGAGTTGGAATCCAGACTCTAAATCCATCCCTGTCGTTCACGTACCCAACCAGATGTCCAAAAACAGCTTTGTCGTCGAACTTTGAGCGAAAATTCTTGTCGATATGCACGCAGCATTCTGTTCCGAAGATCTTCAGATGACTGAGTCTTCCCATTGGTCGTCCATACTACAATTCATAGGGAGATTTGTTTTCAAATGATGACTTCCCTGTGCGATTCAGGATGTTCACCGCAGTGTGGCAGGCTTCGGCCCAAAGTTGTTTCGTTAACTTGCTGCGATTCAGCATAGATTTTGCGCACTCCACAATCGTCCGATTTTCACGTTCCGCAACTCCGTTGTGTTGTGGTGTGTACGGCGTAGTAATGCTGTGTTCTATGCCTCTGCTTGCGAGTAGTTCAGAAATCTTCTTGTTATCAAATTCTTTTCCTCCATCACACCTGAACAGCTTCACGACGTGTCCATTTGTTTTGGATTCATTCAGGAACTGTTCCAGAACGGTGCACACTTCACTTTTGTGCTTAAAAAGGACTCGTCGAAACTTGCTGAAATCATCCTTGAAACATACGTAGTAGCGTGCCTTTCAAAGAGATTCGGTAGACATTGGTCCATTCACATCGGCGTGGATTTGTTCACCGGTGGCTGTTGGTCGATTCATTCGTGTCTTGAATGACAGTCGATGCATTTTTCCCAGTGCACATCCATCGCAGAAATCCTCTTTACACATGTCCACATTGATGTTCATCTGCTTCAGTACATTCTTGATGTGCGCTTTGTGTTGATGACCAAATCATTCATGGTAGATCTGCAGTTTGTCCGACGATGTAGCTAAATTCACTTGAATGGGTTTCGCCGGTTTTACGACGCGCATGTCAAGTACATACAGACCATGACTCACACGTCCAGCCATCAGCGCCTTTCCAGTAACCTTGTCTTCAATTCTAACAGTTTGGTCGTCAAGTTTTGCACAGAAACCTCTCCTTGCAGCAGCTTTCACAGAAAACAGATGAGCCATTGCATCGGGAACATACAAAACTTCAGTCATCTCAGCACTCAACCAAGCGTTGTTCAGCCGCACTTGAATGTTTACAGTTCCTTTGCCGTGAGCTAGCATGCTCACACCTCGATTTCCTAGCAAAATCCTCTCTGGAGCAGCAAACTTCACGTATGTCGTAAAATACTGTTTGTTCGCGGTGATGTGATTTGTGGCGCCACTGTCGCAGTACCACCCGTTGGGTTGAACAAAGTCGCCGTATAACGCACTCATAGCATGTGTCAGAAACGAAGCATTGTTCTCCTTATTTTTGTTTCTAGTGTCACCCTCTTTCTTCTTCACCGGACATTCACTTGCCCAATGGCCCAATTCCTTACATTTGAAGCATGGAAACTTCTGCTTTACTCGTTGAACATCTTTCTTCGACTTGTCATCAGCGCTACCTTTGCCACTGCCATACTGGGAATGCTTCTTGGGAGCACTACGTACCACAAACGCAGTCAATTCCACGTTACCTTGGTCACGCAGTTCAATCGTGCACAATTTTTCAATCAACATGTTCACAGTTTGATTTTCCGTCGGAATCGTGTCCCACACATCCTTGAAATTATCATATCCTTTTCCCAGCGTGGATAAAATTCGACCGTGCAAAATCCTTTCAGACAACGTGTTTTCGTTGTGCTTTTGGAGTTCGTCATTCAGATCCTGATAAAGCTTCTGTAACTTCGCGACATGGGTGCTGATGTCCTCCTTGTCGTCACGTGTCACTCGGAAGAATGACTCGATCAACAAAGCTTTTTTTGAATTTTAATCTTTCTTCCACTCCTGGTTGCTACTATCCTTGTGGAAATATCTGCACGATTGGTAGAATCGGAAGCAGCCAGTCCTGGAGATGGAGAATGAGCATTCTCCGAAGAACACAGTTCCCCAGATAGATTGTCCTTCGTTTCAGCAGTGTCAACAGTCTCTAATGCGGAGCACTTCAATTGGAACAACCTCTGCATTGGTCGAATGAATTCACCAGAAACAGTTTTCAGTCTTGCAACTCTTCCAACACCATCCCTGCCAGGGTACACTTCCAACACTCGTGCCATGGTCCACTCGATCCTCTTCTTCCCATCAGATCCAATAAGAACCACATCCCCTACCTTCACAATTGGGGATGGAGTTTTCTTAGGTCTCTGAACTAATTGACTCAAGAGCTCATCCCTAAATCTTTTCTGTAAGTCCTGTCAAAATTGCTGCATGTAGCGGAATCTCTTAGATGAATTCACTAAATCCAATTAATCCAAATCAGGAGTTCCTATACTAATGCCATCTTGCAGAAACATTGCAGGTGTAAGAGGGATGAGATCACCTGGGTTCTCAGGCAAATACGTGATCGGACGAGAATTGATCGAGGCCTTAGTGTCGACATCTCTTCGTAATTGATTGAAGTTTTCCCAAGTGCTGTGGACGAAATCTAAATTTGAGTTACGCATATTTCAGCTGTGAAGAGAGCGGCAGCGTAGGCTCGCGACTGGACCTTGCATTATGAACTTGATAGCGAGTCTTCAAGCCTAGCGACAGCCTATTCGCACGCAAGCAAGGAGAAGTCATTTTTCGGACATATTAATTATATTTAATAATTAACGCATTTTAATTGCAGCTGTATATCCAAGTATTAGCAAATATTGATAATAGAAGATAGCAATCGACTAATGGCTAAATATTATAGCAGAAAGCCGAATATTCATTATATATCACCTGTGTCAAGCTTGTCTTTGTGTTACGTTGTATTACGTCAGAGAGAAGGAGTTTCAACTCACCCCTTCCACCAAGTGATAAGAGAAGGAATATTCTACTCACACTCTTGTATCGGCAGACGGCTAGCCATTATGCGAAGTGATTTCGCGAAGGAAAGATCCAGCCAACTTAAATCGAGGTTCGGATTTTTCAAACCGTGCACGTGAAGCAAATTACTTAGTGAATATGAGTTCCATTGAATAAATGCACGGACGGTAAAGTGTTTGATATCAGCGATAAATTCAGTGTAAATCGTGTGATTGAAACGACAGCCTATGTGAGTAAAATTTCTTACATTATTATACATCACAAGGAACTACTACTGCATCGTAATGAACGCCATAATGAACACTACCACTCAACATATCAGCACAATCATGCAATGTGAAATCTTAGGTTCGATACAATAAGACATTAATACTGTAATATTACCGACAGTAGTGGCTACGTGGGCTAAAGCGCTGCGTTAGGTCAAGGGGCCAAGCTCTCCGCTGACTCGGTAGACGCGTGGGTTCGAGTCCTGCCGTCGGCTGTCCTTGAAATGGTTTTCCGTGGTTTCCCATTTTCAACACCAGGCAAATGCTGGGACAGTACCTTCTGACAGGCCACGGCCGCTTCCTTCCACATCCTTGCCCTGTTTCATTCATCTTCATCCATTCCATCTCTCATCCCGACGCGCAGGTCGCCCACGGGCGTCGATTAGAAAGACCTGCACTCGGCCTCTCAGGAGGCTACACGACAAAAAAAACTGTAATATTCACAGTTGTACTCTACAAATTAACATTTATAATCAGAACACAGTTCTGAGAACGACAAATTAACATAAAAACTAAATATCAAGATTCATAATATGTGCAACATACAGATAGCAGTGGCGAACAGCCAAACGATATTTGGGGAAACTGAACTTTGCATAATGCTCATTTCACAACATGTTGTCATCGTGGGAACTTCTGTAAACGTATACACAGTCAAGATGATGTCACCTTAAATAAAATAAGGGGAAACTTATAGACTTTGTTGAACAACAGGATCAGCAGACACAGTAACGTATACAGTCGACACGTTGATGATGGAGTTTTACAAATTCAAGTGACGTCGGTCTAGCAAATTCAAGACATCTTTAGTCACGTGGCACTTCACAGCATTTTCAAGGGCAGTGAAACCATACATCCATAACACACCATGACAACCAACACCATGAAGGATGATTGATATTATTTTCGAATGACTGTGATATTATGCCTGATTTTCAAACATAAAATAGCTACTTTTGGAATTAGTCATTGCTAATAAATATATATATATATATCACACATTTGAATTAAATATAACGACTTAGTATTTATTTGTTTGATAAATTTAAATTAATTTAATTAATTATTTTATAATAATTCTTCCGGTTTATGAATATTTTCGCACGATTAATTTTGATTGCGATTGTTAACGACATTTCCAGATGTTTGGCAGCTTTGGTTAATAAATTTAACTGATTGTACTAATTTGAAATGATGAATTAATTATGATGAATTATTATAATGGTAATAATATCTAATTTATTTAAGCAGAAGTGATATTCATAATTATCGATTGATGATTGATTATTAACGATCATAATTGCATTTGTATAGCAATTTATGACATCGATGTGAAGCATTATTGCTGATTATAGCGTAATTTATAATAATAATAATTTATTGGTTTCCTATTAACTAACTGAGTATTGGAAGATTCTGAATTAATGATTTGATTGATTTTTCGAGTTATATCAAGCAATTTGAGTTATGATATTGTACACAGCAGCCCATATATGAAAGCATGTAATTTGAATTATGTTGTAGACACTTATTAGATAAGTGGTCTTATAGCGGCAACATTTGAATGCAAGTCAGGTGGCCCATTCAATTATAATGAAATGAATATTTCACATTTTTAGGAGTGATTATAAGTATTTCACAAATGATTTTTGTGATTCGGAGAATTCAAGGATGTGTCTGAACACAATCCTGAGATGATAATTGCGGTATGCAAGTTTTATGATTACGACGATTAATAGTAGTGATAAGTTAAATGCTGTAAACCAATTGCTAATGATATAAGAGCTTAAAGAGAGCCTCCGTGGCTTAGGCGGCAGCACGCCGGCCTCTCACCGCTGGGTCCGTGGTTCAAATCCCGGTCACTCCATGAGAGATCTGTGCTGGACAAAACGGAGGCAGACAGGTTTTTCTCCGGGTACTCCGGTTTTCCCTGTCACAATTTCATTCCAGCAACACTCTCCACTATCATTTCATTTCACTCTGTCATTCATTTAATCACTGCCCCAGAGGAGTGCGACAGGCTTCGGCAGCCGGCACACTTCATATCCTCGCCGCTAGATGGGGGCTTCATTCATTCCATTCCTGACCCGGTCGGAGACTGGAAGCAGGCTGTGAATTTTCATTATAAGAGCTTAAAGAGATATTAATAATAATAACTAAGAATCTACTTAATTTGATTAACTCTTCGAAAGGAAAATAATTAAGTGATGTGATCTATAACCAATTAAATTAATGAATGAACTTGCTATAATAATTAATCAATTAAGCAATAGTGAATTAATGGAAGATGTTATAATAATTTATGGATTATGATTGTATAGATTGAAACTGAATACTGGAATTTGACAACGATTAGCAGATTGATGTAAAATAATTGCAGATTGGAATAATATAATTAATGAACATTTGAATTATATGAGAGAAATTGGACATTATTTGAATGGTATTCTACCATAATGTCGAATGCTAACTGTAAATATTTTTGCTACTTATTTCTTTTCCTACATTTAAATATCATGATTTATACACGATAAATAATATTCTCGTGATTAATTATTTTTTAACATGTGTGAATTTACTTGTGTGATAAGATAGATTTCTTAAGGGGAATGTGAAAATTATAATATACAAATTCTTTTGATTTATTCAAAGCTGAAACCGTGATAGTGAGGTGCAACGATTTTTATCTAATAATTCAGCTGAACCAACGAACACTGAAACTTTATTTTCTAATCACATTACCCCAAAGTCATACAGGAAAATCATATTGGCAGAATAGGAATCGTGGATCTACGATCCCAACATAAGATTGAACCAATTTGATTTTAGGAGGGTATTTTTATTTTATTTGTGTTCGTCTGCTCTTAAATAAAAGATTCCATTTTATCTTAGAAATCTTAAATTATTCCTGCAGATTGGAGCTTTAACCTGATTGAATGATACTATCCTATTTTATTTGGAGATATATATCTGAGGCAACCTTTCTCACCTATCCCGTTAATCGACCCGAAATACTAGATATCTTGCCTGCCCGTGTTTGGAGTTGATTTTTGTTTAGTTTTTCCTATATTTCAAGGACTCCTAAATTTAATTGTAACAACCATGTACCATTTCTTAGACATGTCGTTTGATTTCCGAGCCGACGTGAAGTCTCGGAAACGGGTACATTAACCGCCGAAGAATTCTCTTCACCACTTGAATACGGCGCTCCCACCAGCCACCCCACCAGGCAGCTGTTGGGGTGTTAAACTTCCACTGGATTCGCTGCACTGTAGACGCCGTCTCTATCATTTTCCAATCGATAGTTCCAAATAAAGTGAAGTTTGTGCCGTTGTCACTGTAGACCATCTTTGGTCTTCCTCTACGTGCAATGATCCTCCGAAGGGACAACAGCAATCCATTTGTCGTGAGGTTGCTGCACAACTCTAAGTGTATTGCTCTGTATACAGCACATGAAAATATCACTATCCAGACCTTTTGTCCTTTTAATATCAAGGGTCCAGTAAGGTCTATTCCCGTCACTTCAAAGACAGACGCATCCTTGATCCTGTCCTCTGGTAACGTTCCTGGGCGTAACTGTACTCGCTTTGATGCATGCCTCTTGCACTTCATACATTTTGATATTACACTCCGAATACTCCTTTTTCCACCTATAATCCAAAATTGTTCCCTCAAGCGAGAAAGTAAAATGTGAGTGCCAACATGTATCATCTTTATATGTTCTCCGTGTATTAGGAGTTGAACCAATCCATGCTTGCGTGGTAGAACCATTGGGCATCGAAAATCGTCACTGTCTTTTCTCTCCACTATCTTGGTCTTCACTCGTACAATTCCCGCTGCGTCTTTGAAGGTACATAGTGACTTCAAAGGGGAATTTCTTTTCTTCAGGGAGGACTTCTTCTTGCACTAGTCGAACGAGTAGTCGCTCCGACGCTTGCATCTCGCCAACTGTTATCTCCCCCTTGATTCTTTCCAGTGGCGTCTTTCTTGTGTTGTCAGCGAATCTCCGCATCCAGGCGAGCATTCTGACAATCTTCGTATATGAAGAGATACACCTGAGGTACCACTGAGGCTCCATTGAAGAGGCTACGCTGGTTATTGTTTCCCTTTCCTTTTCTCTGAGTATCTCCTCTTCATCAATAATTTCTTCGTTGCATGACCAGGATTCTTGACACAGCTTCAACCAGGCCGGCCCTTCCCACCATTTGTATTCCTTTTGCTCATCAAGGTTGCATCCTCGTGAAGGTAAATCTGCTGGATTGATTTTTCCTGGTACATGATTCCACTCTTCTTTCTGTGAGTAGGTCAAGATCTCATTTACTCTGTTTCGTACAAAGATCCCCCACATCTCACCCTTCTTGATCCAACTTAAGGCGGTGGTAGAATCTGTCCAAAAATACTTTGGTATATCAAGACAACCTAGGCTCTCCTTTACTGTGGTTAACATTCGAACACCAATGCAACATGCCATAAGCTCGAGCCTTGGAATGGTGGTTTGCTTGAGTGGTGCAACTCCTGCCTTGGCAAACAGCAACTGTACACGTATGTCCTCGTCGAGTTGACTTCTCAAGAAAACAGCTGCAGCATACGCTGATTTGCTGGCATTGCTGATGGTGTGAAGTGAATATGACACCCTTCAATCCACTGAAGTAAAACGCCGAGGAACTTTGACAGTTTCAAGTCTAGGCAATTGCTCAGTCCCGTTTCATGAGATACCTCTGCATCCCAGCTTATTTCCCGCTCCCAACTCTCTTGTAGCAAAATCTTCGGCAGCAACGTAACGGGGCAAGTGAAACAAATAGGGTCAAAGACACTCTGACAGACAGATAGAATGCTCCGTCTCGTCACAGGTTCATTTAAGAACTTGTGGTCTCCGCGGTACAAAATAGCATATCTTCATATTTATTCCAAGCCAGCCCGAGTACTGGGGTTACAGGGTCATCAGCATTATTAGCCCATATGTTACTTTCCCAGCCTCGCAAGTCAAAATTTGCAGCTGCCATAATTCTGGAGGCTTCTTCTACAAATCTCCTCAGTTCGTCTCGAGTGTCCAAAGAAGTAACGCAGTTATCCACATAAAAGGAACTCTTCAGCCTATTGACTGCCCTTCAAACACTTTCTGAAAGCCATCCAAGTGGTGATTGATGACGGTACTGAGAATGAACGGACTACAATTTACACCAAAAACAACGCGTCTATGATGAAATATCTTCAATTTGTTTTGGGAATAATCCTCCCGCCATAGGAACTTCAGGAATTCACGATCATCCTCGTTCACTGATATCTGTTGGAAAGCTTTCCGTATGTCAGAGATCACAGCTACTGGTTTCTCTCTAAACCTCATCAAAACAGAAGGTATGAGTTTGGGCCTTTGTTTAAACAGTCATCAAGAGAATGAGTACCCTTTCTCTTACTTGAAGCATCGAAAACAGGTCTGCGTTTCATTGTTGCGTTGTCCTTAAACACTCCTCTATGAGGTAGGAAGTAGCCATTCTTCTCTCTCTCTCTCGTCTCCACACACTTCCTCAAAGATGCCTTCTTTTACCCATTCATTAAGAAGTGCATCGTATTCTTGAAATCTATTTTTTGCTGTCATTGAGGTTAGTCTCTTTTCTGCAACGTCTTTGTTATTTCTTAGTTCTTCTTTTTCTTCTGTCCATGGTAATAAAACTTCATATCGTCCCTCTGTGTTCCTCCTAACCGTTTTCTTGAAGTGGTCCACGGCGTCACACTCTATTTCTTATTTTGATTTTTTCTCACTGAGGTATGTTATGCCAAGCACTTCCAATTTCTAGAGGTCGGACAGATCCTTACTGTGACTGAAAATAATGGTAGTGAGGACAGCATTAGAAATCTGTTTATATTCTTTGGATAGGGTTCTCATTACCACCCAACAAAGTCGAGTTTGCATTGCAACTAGACCACAGTCTAGTTCATGTACTTGACCAGTAAATAACTTTCCTGCCACGTCGGACCCGATGAGCAGCACGACTTCAGGTTGTTCATCCCCAACGTCGGTAACTGGTATGTTTCTCCTCCTCAATTCTGTTATACAAGACATCTGCTTAACTCTTGGGATTGATCCACAGATTGAAGACTGATCTAGAACTTGTAATCCACAGGAAAAACTTCCTGTTAGACTCTGGAGTAAGACCCTGTAGCATTGGTGCGTTTCTAGGTTTGGCGTTACACCTCCAAATAGAACCTTAACTAAGGCTTCCGATGCAACATGCTGGCATTTCGTCTCGATGGCAGTTTTCTTCAGGATGTACGAACTTTGAGATCCTGTGTCGATAATCGCCCTGATTGTCCTCTGATGATCCCCCGTCTTCAGCTTCACTAACAAAGTCTGGAGAAATACAACATCCTGAGACCCGCAGTGCGACTCTCCCACGGCGCTCACCTTTCCTACTTCATGTACATTCAAGTCTGCACGTTTTGTTTCATATTTATTAATAGACAAGTCTGGGCACATTATCACACAGTGCTTTCTGCCGCATACCGCACATTTCAGATTGGTTTTACAGTCGCTGGACTTGTGACCTTGCTTCAAGCATACAAAGCATGCTTTTCAACATCTCTCTCTTCTCCAACAGGGACATTTTCTGTGCACCGAGGCACTCCTTGCTATCGTGAGCCTTATCACAAAAGAGACATGTTGCCTTTCTGTACGACTGTCTTTCTTCTGTCAACAGATTAAGCGCAGTGAGTACTTCTTTTATTTCTGCTAATCTATTTTTTACATTGCATGATGGGGTTGATTTGTTTGACAACCGAAAACCTGATTTTGCCATTGATATTCTCTCCTCCCCTTCCACTTCAGATTTAAGAAAGGCTACCAAGAGTTTCAGCTTATCACTATGCTTTCCACTGTGCAGTTGATCACTTGAGGAAAATAAAATCTAAGGTTAGTAACCTAGTAGTTAAGTCCTTTGGTAAAATCTAAAAATAAATAATTTGTAGTAAAGGGAATGTAATTCCATGTAATATAATTTCTTATATGTCTTTCTTTAGTAATTAGTTACCAAAAAAATTCAAGTCATGTCATGGTTTGGTCTTTTCGTAAAATCTAAAATCTATAGTATAATATCAAAAATCTTAAATCTTAAATAAAAATCGAACATCTTACATGCATTAATTTAAATCCTTTACAATTTTACAATTATAAATTCAGCAAATCTTGGGTTCACAAAGCCATATGACACCTCACGTGCCCAAATCCGATTACTGGTTTATAAAATCTCAGGTCGATAACCTCACCGTTTTGGGTCTTTCGGGAAATTTCATGAGCCATGGGAAAGGGTTGGCCATCCTAAGTCCTATGATACCTCACGTGACCCTCTCCGATTATTACTTCATAAAATCTCAGGTAGATGACCTTGACGTTTTGGGTCTCTTGTGTAAATTCATTGGCCATGAGAAAGGGGGCGTCACCCTGAGTCCTATGACACCTCGTGTGTCCAACTCCAATTATTGGTTAGCGAGATATTAAAATCCCGACCCTTGACGTTTTGGGTCCTTTGGTTAAACTATGGGGCTATAGGACAATAAGGGGGCATCACCCCAAGTCCTAGGACACCTCATACAAGGTTTTATCATTATTGGTTAGCGAGATATTAAAAAGTCGATGACCTACTCGTTTTGGGTCCTTTAGATAAATAAATAAATAAATAAATAAATAAATAATCACTTAAAAAGCCCGTCCTCTTACAAAAGCCGTGTGTGTACATGCATACAAAAAAATGTTGATTAATAATAGTGTAAAGCCTTATTCATGTAATACATACAGAGCAAAGTTTACTAAAAAGATTACCCCCCGGTAAGGGTAGTTTTTATTTTGGGGTGGAAATAAGTTCTCCATAGGAAAGGGATCATCACCCCGAGTCCTGCAACATGTCACATGTTCAAATCCAACCATTGGTTATCAAGATATTAAAAGCGGATGACCTTTTAGTTTTGGGTTATTTAAAGATTTTTTTAAATAACTCATCCATAATTAATCATTTAAAAAGACCGCCATCGGACAAAAGCCACAAGTGTGCATGCGTACAAAACAAAAAAATGTTCATTCATAATAGTGTAAAGCCTTATTCCTGTAATACAGGCAGAGCAAAGTTTACTAAAAATATTACCCTCGGGTAAGGGTAGTTTTTATTTTGGGGTGGAAATAAGTTCTCCATAGGAAAGGGAACATCACCCCGAGTCCTGCAACATGTCACATGTTCAAATCCAACCATTGTTTATCAAGATATTCAAAGCGGATGACCTTTAGTTTTGGGTTCTTTAATGATTTTTTAAAAATAACTCATCCATAAATAATCATTTAAAAAGACCGCCATCTTACAAGAGCCACTAGTGTGCATGCGTACAAAACAAATAAATGTTGAATCATAATAGTGTAAAGCCTTATTCCTGTAATACAGACAGAGCAAAGTTTACTAAAAAGATTACCCTCGGGTAAGGGTAGTTTTTATTTTGGGGTGGAAATAAGTTCTCCATAGGAAAGGGAACATCACCCTGAGTCCTGCAACATGTCACATGTTCAAATCCAACCATTGGTTATTGCTACGCCGGGCCGGGGTGGTTGGGCCTACTTACCTTATTTCAGAGGTCCGCAGCGCTTACTGCAAAATCACCGCCAGATGACACAACCAACAGGAGAACACCTATAGGAGGCAGGAAGGTGGATAAGAGGGAAACGCACAGGCTCGTATACAGACACAGTCCGACTACCAACAGAACTGCTACCGACGAAATGATGCCACAACAGTTGCTTAGTATTTAAAAGAAGATTTAATTACCAAAGGGGCCAAGAAAAAAAAAATCATAAAAAGGAAACTCTATTGCCACAACCTCTCTCTGGTGATGCACGTGGCTTAAGGCCAAAATAAGTCAATTACCTTAGAAAACTAGATAAGGCTTTACATGCTTGCTTGCTGAACCAAAACGAAAACATTTAATTTAAAATTAAAATAATAAAGCCCAAAAGATAGAATTCCAGAATACAGGTATTACCAAATGAGAAAGGGCTTGATAATGTACTAAGGTACGCAATACCGATCCGACATGCAGACATCAAGGCCACGATGAAAAACGAACAAATTTAAAATTAAAATAACCAAATAAAATATGATCAATTAAGAAATCCACAACATTCGTGACGTAGAAAAACTCAGGAAAATTCACCAAAACACAAAGTTAAACCAACAAGATTAACAAAAACATACTAAGCGAGCACCACAACACGTTTGAGTCTCCCGCTCGACGCCTAGAGAATGCCTTCTCAAGACCAGAATGCACTCGGGCAAAACAAAAAACAAACATGGCCACCAAAACAGATGACCGCATGTCCAATCGAATTACGGCAAACAATTACTTTTATTAAAATAGAACGTCACCAGAGAGAAATGAAAGGAGGAAAATTATTACATCTAAATACTATTAACACGAGGCGATTTAGGCTGCTACGGATCTTACATCAAATTAATAATTGGCCAATCCCAAAGATTACCCAAAAGAAAAAAAAACTAAATAAATAATAATTTACAAGGTATGGTAACTAGGAACGTGTCTCCGGAAGGCACAGAAAAACCAATATTTACATATCAGGTAACGTTGACAAACAGAAATATTAGGCCTATAAAACAAAACAAAATACAGTATTAAAACATTAATATAAGACCAATATCGGAGCTCCCATAACAAAAAAAATATATAAATATTTTATGCAACGTGTAAGCCTCCGTGGCTTAGGCGGCAGCACGCCGGCCTCTCACCGCTGGATCCGTGGTTCAAATCCCGGTCACTCCATGTGAGATCTGTGCTGGACAAAACGGAGGCAGACAGGTTTTTCTCCGGGTACTCCGGTTTTCCCTGTCAAGATTTCATTCCAGCAACACTCTCCACTATCATTTCATTTCATCTGTCATTCATGTAATCATTGCTCCAGAGGAGTGCGTCAGGCCTCGGCAGCCGGCACATTTCATATCCTCGCCGCTAGATGGGGGCTTCATTCATTCCATTCCTGACCCGGTCGGAGACTGGAAGCAGGCTGTGGATTTTCATTTTCATTTTATGCAACGTACCTTACATCCTTCCTAAGTGGAGACACAAAGAACAAAAAACTAACACATTTTAAATGTTTTAAAAGACATGAACTGACTCAAAATGGCCACGAGAGCACACACGCCGTTTTCGATCACCCATGAAGCTTCTCTTCTTGTAGCCAGTCAAAATAAATATACCACAGTTCATCTTCAAGGCGAAAAGAAGAAATTAAATCCTTAGGAGCACAGGCGTTTCCTTTTCTTGAATATATTCATATTTCGTAAAGGCTAGGGGCCAAGCCCCCAGCACACGGAGAGATACTCTTTCACGACCAACTGGCTTGTTGTTTACTTGACGACAGACAGTATAGATGACAACATGGCGGAGATTCCAAAGTCAATTACCGCACTGCATTAATGTTAATTGAAATAGTCCAATCACAGATTGGCACATCAAGTAACAATGTGCATATTAAATAATTATTTTGGCGGCATGATGTGTATATAGTCTTTTGTTCAATGACGTAGAATACAATATCCTTAAGATATGTCTCGACTAGGATGAGATCAGAAGACACCACAAACTCACTCTATCGGTCGAAGATACAAGCTCGGCTAGAGGCCAATAGATGCTGCCATCTCTAGTTCATAAGCCCAACCAAGCCAACCAGGCGGTCGATTTAAAGGTCGGTAACCCATATATAGGGGAGAAACATATTTAATAACGTTGGGACGGGCTTTTGCACGTAACAGTTATCACGATATTCAAAGCGGATGACCTTTTAGTTTTGGGTTCTTTAATGATTTTTTAAAAATAACTCATCCATAAATAATCATTTAAAAATACCGCCATCTTACAAAAGCCTCAAGTGTGCATGCGTACAAAACAAAAAAATGTTGAACCATAATAGTGTAAAGCCTTATTCCTGTAATACAGACAGAGCAAAGTTTACTAAAAAGATTACCCTCGGGTAAGGGTAGTTTTTATTTTGGGGTGGAAATAAGTTTTCCATAGGAAAGGGAACATCACCCCGAGTCCTGCAACATGTCACATGTTCAAATCCAACCATTGGTTATCAAGATATTCAAAGCGGATGACCTTTTAGTTTTGGGTTCTTTAAGGATTTTTTTAAAAATAACTCATCCATAAATAATCATTTAAAAAGACCGCCATCTTACAAAAGCCACAAGTGTGCATGCGTACAAAACAAAAAAATGTTGAATCATAATAGTGTAAAGCCTTATTCCGGTAATACAGACAGAGCAAAGTTTACTAAAAAGATTACCCTCGGGTAAGGGTAGTTTTTATTTTGGGGTGGAAATAAGTTGTTTATAGGAAAGGGGGTGTCACCCCGAGTAATTTGACACCTCGTACAAGTTTCTAGCATTATTGGTTCGCGAGATATATCAAATCTTACTTGGCTGAGGGTGTACATTTGGCGGGAGTGGTGGTTGTGGGGGGTAAACCAACACCATCTCTCTACTATTAAAATAAAGAAATTTAAAAAAATCATTACAAATTACATAAATAATAAATTAAATTTAAAAAATAATAAATTATTAATAAATTATTAATAATAAATAATTCATAGTTAATAGAAAATAAATAATTATTTGATAAGCCCGCCATTTAAGAGTGCGGTTGCGTGCAGCGGTCATCTTGCGCATTAACCCCTGCGCCAGGATCGGCTTATTATACCTACTTACGTCCACCTCTTCGAAATTTTGATATCAGCGCAGTTCAGCTACCGGCCGTCAGCGCCACGGATCTCCTCTCGGCTGCTCTCTGTACGGTGTTCCGCTCGAAGCTCGCAGGGGCAGGGTGTCGGTTATCTACTGAGTAATACTAAAACAAGCTTTGCAAGAGTTAAATTGGAAAGAAATTTCAAGCTGTGCTGTAGAAATAATAACATGAAAATTCAACCCACCCACTGCTGCATGGCGGGGAGGGTGGTTGGAAAACCTTATTTGAATGGCGAAAGAATTGCTTCGACGCAACTTGGGCAAAGCTTCGGTTATTTACGAAGAGTTAAGCACGATACTGTGTGATTGTGAAGCTATTATACATTTTATTTACGACCATTGACATTTGTATCAGATGAGTTGCACGAACTGAAACCACTGAAACCAGCTGATTTTCTTCATGAGATACCCAGTAGGCCTACTTATGTACCGGATTTGGATGCCATCGACAGGAAAGGAATGGAGTTGAGATGGCTTTATCTGCAAAAACTTTGGGACGATCTTCGACAGAGGTTACGCAAGGAATACCTGGCGCTTTTCATTCAACAGGGATATAGGGCATTCAACAATGTGAGCTGATGATTACTAGACTGACCATTAGGTGTTGTCCCGGAGGTGTACCCTGGTAAGGATGGCGTCGTGAGGGTTGTCAAACTGAAAACTGCTACAGGTGAGAGGGTGAGACCAGTTCAATGATTCTATCCCTTAGAAGCGGCCTTATCGTATAAATCTGTAGTAGTACAGAACAATTGGCCAGAATCTATCCTGAAGCTGCAGCCAGAGAGAGCTTCCCGTGGTCCATCTGACGTTGTGGCATATCCACAAATGAAGTCTACGAGAAGTGGTAGACGAGTCAAAACACCAAAACGTTTGGACTTGTGAATAATACTAACACAAGCATTGTGTGAAAGATCAGTGCCAAGGGAAGGAGATGTGAATGTTTATGTAAATGATAATGCTTTTTCATTGCGTTACAATTTCAATAGTGTGGCCTAAACCAAAATTCCAAGGTGGGGAGGATGTTCTGAAAATTTGATTTATGTGGTACGGTATTTTATATTTAGGGATTGGTATTATCAGAGTTCCCCACAGGTTTTGTTTTGAAAGAAAAAAATAATTGCAAGGTCATGGGACAATGCCGCACTGTGTTGTTAAAATTTGTTTTATTTTTATTTATTTGTTTTGTTTTCGGAAAACATTCCTAAGAAATAAAGTTTTGTTATAGCCCATCATAATTATTATTCCGAGAATGGAACAGAGGGGAAACATGTAGCCGTTCAATTATTCTTTGGTTTGGCCCTGCTGGAATGCATCTGCCCGTCAAGCACTGAACTGAAATTTAAATTTCACCACTATTTCACACATGTCTCTGTTTCTTTCTTTCAGACACACTAACTCTGTTACCACATTATAGAACTCACCTTAAATTATCTAAGGAACTCGTCCCGACGTCTATGTCATTTCTCCACGTTTCTCACTTCAACAACCTCTAGCAGACGATCTTGTCATTTTTCCCCCATATTTTTTACTCCCACATATAACACCATTCGGGTAGACTGGTTTACACTTGCTGCAGAATAAACACGAATTCTTGCATCACATTCCCCACATCGCTCGTTACCGTTCACTCAGTTCGCCATGTTGCTCAACTATATAATTGGCAAACGAAATGTATGCTGAAAAAGCATATACACACATCAAAAAAAGTTTTGCATCACCTCGGTTCCCAGATCTCCGGCATATAGACGTTGACTGTGTATATTGTATCCAAGATACAGTCCCTTTGACTGTTCATAGATGTCACTAAAACTGCTCAAAGATGTAAACAACCATGCATGAGCAGGGCCTATTAGACGGAGGGGGTACGACAGCCGATCAGTTCCAGTCATTCCACCAGGACGAAGGTACGCTGCTCATGTTGTCTGTAGTTCTACCATGCCTAGAAAGTCAATACCGCAGTTCGATCGCGTCCGCATTGTTACTTTGTGTCAAGAAGGGCTCTCAACAAGGGAAGTTTCCAGGCGTCTCAGAGTGAACCAAAGCGATGTTGTTCGGACATGGAGGAGGTACAGAGATACAGGAACTGTCGATGACAGGCCTCGCTCAGGCCGCCCAAGGGCTACTACTGTAGTGGATGACCGCTACTTACGGATTGCCGCTCGGAGGAACCCTGACAGCAATGCCACCATGTTGAATAATGCGTTTCGTTCAGCCACAGGACGTCGTGTTTCAACTCAAACTGTGCGCAATAGGCTGCATGATGCGCAACTTCACTCCCGACGTCCATGGCGAGGTCCAGCTTTGCAACCCCGACACCATGCAGCGCGGTACAGATGGGCCCAACAACATGCTGAATGGACCCCACGGAATTGGCATCACGTTCTCTTCACCGATGAGTGTCGCATATGCCTTCAACCAGACAATCGTCGGAGACGTGTTTGGAGGCACCCTGGTCAGGCTGAACGTCTTAGACACACTGTCCAGCGAGTGCAGCAAGGTGGTGGTTCCCTGATGTTTTGGGGTGGCATTATGTGGGGCCGACGTACGCCACTGGTGGTCATGGAAGGCTCCGAAACGGCTTTACGATACCTGAATGACATCCTCCGACCCATAGTGCAACCATATCGGCAGAATATTGGAGAGGCATTTGTCTTCATGGACGACAATTCTCGACCTCATCGTGCACATCTTGTGAATGCGTTCCTTCAAGATAACGACATCGCTCGACTACAGTGGCCAGCATGTTCGCCAGACATGAACCCTATCGAACATGCCTGGGATATGTTGAAAAGGGCTGTTTATGGACGTCTTGACCCACCAACCACTCTGAGAGATTTACGCCGAATTGTCGTTGAGGAGTGGGACAATTTGGACCAACAGTGTCTTGATGAACTTGTGGATAGTATGCCACGGCGAATACAGGCATGCATCAATGCAAGAGGACGTGCTACTGGGTATTAGAGGTAGTGGTGTGTACTGCAATCTGGACCACAAATGCTGAAAGTCTAGCTGTATGATGGTACAACATGCAATGTGTGGGTCTCATGAGCAATAAAACGAGCTGAAATGTTGTTTGTGTTGATCTCTATTCCCTTTGTATTTAACGGTTCCGGAACTCTTGGAACCGAGGTGATGCAAAACTTTTTTTGATGTGTGTATTTATTTTACTAAGGCAATATTGAACAAGTAGTTCCATGAAGAACAAAATAGCCTATTTTCATATATCCTACTTATGTTAATTAACTCTATCATCATACAAAATTTCAGTTTGATTTCTGTAATATATTCATAGATATTGAGAACCGTTTAAATATTTCGGATAGTCGCCAAGTTGGATTTTTACACATGTAGGCCATAGAGTTATGTACTATTAGATGAAGATTATTGAGTAGGTTTATTATTCAAACTTCAATCGCATGATTAGGACACAAGAAATAAAAACGAGATGTTAAAATTTAGCACAGCCGCCATCTTGAGGTTATGAAAACAATTGAAATAAATTAGATATCAGTGGATTCAAATTTGTATAAGCATTTACCGTACTAAGCTTCAATTTCGTTGGCCGCCATGTTAGCTTTGTACTTAACAGGTTTCTGAAAGCCGCATAAAGGTGAACGTTTAGTAGTGCCCTTTATTGGCATACAAAATTTCAGGGTGATGTCAGTAATAGTTTCGGAGATATAGAATACCGGTGAAATATTTCGCACAGCCACCATGTTGGATTGGTGAGACGTAATAAAATTTGAAGGGCACGGTCGGGGTTGGACAATTTAGTGCTATGTCCTTACCGAGTTTCATTGAAATCGCTCCAGCCGTTTAGATTTTATTAGGGACACACACACACACACACACACACATGCACACACACGGACAAAAGGTGATCTCATACGCCTATTTTTTAATTATTATTTTTCACAAATGAAAATAGGTTAAAATGTCTTCCAACACGATAATAAATGCCCAATGTAGTTTTTCTAAGGCATCAACATTAATTTTATTGATTCAAATTCATTGTAAATATTTTGGATTTCTGTGAATTTGCACAGGCTAGTAATGTTTTCATTGTTTTAGTAACCTGCAGTTGAGCATTTTGTGCCTTTAGCTAACTGCAGTGTGTAGTAGAATGGTCTAAAATATCGCCAATCGTACGAGGTGTATGTGATATAGGCTACCTCATCCAAACCCTCGTTAAATCGCTCACCAAGACCGCGACGGTAAGCTGGAGCAAGTCTGGAGATAGTCTGGAGATCGGAGGTTCAAAACCCGGTGCTGACAGCAGCTATCCTGAGTGTGGGCTCCTCAGGGTTTTCCAACACTCCTCCCAGGCAAATGCCGGGATTAAAACAAATGGTTCAGACACAATGAGGAATACGACGAACAGAAGATGCCGGAACAAGCGAGGAATGGATCCAAAGAATTATACTGTATATTTAAAACGCTAAGGTGTAAGTTTCACAAAACTCAAGCTCTTAAACCAGAGGGAGTCAGAAGGTGCGATTTGTGCCAAAATCTTTCAAGTCATTTCTATAGTACAGGAAAGATCTTTCATTTCTTGAAAAGTCAACGGAAATATTTTTATTTATAAAGTGCGCTTAAACAAATAAACTAGATGATAGCCCCAGCCACAACTGTGTCGTGTCCAGCCCGCATAACAGTAAAGCCAGGCGGGTGGTCTATACACATGGTTCGCACACAAGTAACCGATCGTAACAAATAAGCATTCAAAAGAAAGAGAATTACCCGCAGCAGTGACAAATTCCTCTCTGATTTCATAAATAGGCTATAGACAATTTGTTTAAAAAGTGCGTTTAAACAGATAAAGTAGATGATGATAGCCCTTGCCAGAACTGTGTCGCGTCGAGCCCGTACAACAATAAAGTCGGGCGGATGGTTTAACACGGGCGAGATTTATAGTATATGTATTAAATAATTCGTTTTGCAGGTGTTTTGGAATTTCATATCGTCACAACCGAGTGCAAATTAAAATGAGGCCTCCTTGAAGAAGGCTGATGAATTGTTTCATTAGGACTGTGGTAAGGACTAGGACTATACCGTGAACTTGAAGGCGTGCATGTTTCCTTGTACTCTATCACCTACGCCTTGAACCTTATCGCGACTGTTTATTCGTCACCACTATTTACGTTACCTCGGTCAGTCCGCCTCGTGGATCTCTGGTAAGTACTACTTGCTACGTGGAGGCTCCTATGCAACTCTTATTGCAGTTACTGGATTTGGAGGCTTCAGGTATCATGGTCATCAGACCAGGACAATACTGGGTTAGATGCATCGAGGATTGATTAAGGTTCCATTCCGATAATTGCCTGGCGGGAGTGTAGATAGGAAAACTAAGCGCCGGGATTCGCGAGCATCGGATCTCCGAACTTGCAGAGTGGCTAAACGTGCTCGGCTACGCTGTTAGGTACTATGAATTTAAGGAAGAAGGATTTTCAGACTTAGAGGCAGGTGTGAACCTCCGACAGGCGTTACAAAGTTGGAGTTTACTTGCAGTAGGGTGGCTAGTTATCCTATTTTCCCCAGCCAACAGCACGTAATCTCCAAGAATCATTCACCTATTGAGGATTACATGCGGTAGGGTGGTCAGTTACTCTCTCTTTCCCAGCCAACAGCACATAATCTCCAAGGATCGCTCACCCACTCAAGTTTACTTGTGGTAGGGTGGTCAGTTACTCTCTATTCCCCAGCCAACAGCACACAATCTCCCAGAATCGCTCACCCATTCAAGTTTACTTGCGGTAGGGTGACCAGTTACTCTCTCTTCCCCAGCCAACAGCACACAATCGCCCAGAATCGCTCACCCATTCAAGTTTAGTTGTGGTAGGATGACCAGTGATTCTCTCTTCCCCGGTCAACAGCACACAATCTCCCAGAATCGCTCACCCATTCAAGTTTACTTGTGGTAGGGTGGTAAGTTACTCTCTCTTCACCAGCCAACAGCACACAATCTCCCAGAAACGCTCACCCATTTAAGATTACTTGCGGTAGAGTGGCCTGTTACTTTTTCTTCCCCAGCCAACAGCCACCGGGCGGGTCTTAGGGCACTTCCGGCTTTAGCATTCGAGTGAACATTCGCTGTCAATCAATATGTGGCCGGGCACATCGCTGCTTACTACTCCGGTTTATAATCAACTTGAAAATGTCAATTAAATGCCTGGCTAAACACCAGAACTAAGAGTCAAATTTCACCGGTTTCCACGACCAGATAACCATGGAAAAATGAATAATACTCATAGCTGAGGCAGCTATCGCCTAGGATTTTCATGCAAGGAGACGAGAGGATGGTGATTACTGCCGACCAAATATGATGTGCACTCGAGTTTGAAAGTGATTTGTGAAGTAGCCAATAGGCCTACATAAAATCAACATTTTTGTCGTTCTATTTTACGTTAGGTCATATAATTTTCAAAATTTCCATTTATATTTTAATATTTTTTATCGCAGTTGGAACACAAGAAGTATCCACTTTTAAGCGTGTTTCAACCATGCGTCATCTTTAAGAATTAGTTTCTCAAACACCCGTCATCAGTTCGAATCCAAATTTTAACACAATGTACATTGGAATGTTCTCTAACTGGTTTATTAATTTCAGAATGTTGTGTATCCAAGGAACAAAGTTGTTATCATTTTTGTAAGGTTACTTTCTCTCGGCTCGGGGTGGCTGGAAAATTGCGTTCTTTGACGCGTTGTATTCCTTATATATCAAAAGGTTATGCTATTTGACTGTGAAATACGTAAATGAATTCACTTATTTGTATTTGTACAGGATAAAACGACATGATTGGGCAGCTCGCCGATACGGGGACAGCTGTACAGCGTTGCCGAGATAGAGATACCTCACGTGACATGCCGCGCCTTGCTCGGAATAGCATGGTCACTTTCCTTGGCTATTTAAAAATAACTTGTGTTTAACTTCATTAATTCAAGCAAATGGTATTAAGAAGACGTGTAAAACATTTCCCATCAGCTTTTTTCATGAGGGTTTGGACCTCCAATAGCAGCTCTATTTTTTTTTATCATTTTTAGATTATTGATAAGTTTTTTAATGTTTTTTTAATTATTTGCGTTAATCTATTTACAATATATACATTGGTTTAAGTCACCGACAGCCGTAGCAACACACACTAACGCGCAGTGCTAGTCCATGGGGTCAAGCTATCTGCGAAGTTGGTAGACGTTGGTTCAAGCCCCATCGTCGGACGCCCTTGAAATGGTTTTCCGTGGTTTCCCTTTTTCAACTACAGGTATATGCTGTGATTGGCCACGGCCGCTTCTTTCCACATCCTTGCCCAGTTTCATTCATTTCATCCATCAATAACGCCTCTCAAGAGGTTGGCGTAGGCAAGGGCATCCGGCCGTAAAAAACACCCTCCATATCTCATCTTATTCCCGACCACGTTGAAAACGGGAAGAATAAGGGGTAGACATAAACGCACATTGATTTAAGTCACTTACAATGTATTATATCACCAGAAATATTATAATCAATGTTTAATGAATCAGAAGTTTCAATACTGATAACAACTTGTACTTCAATATCTTCCGGAATGCGGCCTTTTTCCCACTTTTTTCAATTTGTATGGCATGTTAAACATCTTTTTTTTTTTTTTTTTTTTTTTTTTTTTTGCAGAGTTCAAGCGTTACGGAACGTAAGATTTCTTGCCAAATGTATACTTTCTTCCATGTCTTCTGCGTTTGCGAGATTACCTAATTACCTATTCCTATAGTAAATTTTACAGATATTCCTGGCGGCTGGCTACTTAAAGCAGTCGAGTTCTAATCTGAATATTTATTTTAATCATATTGCTCAGTTAACGCATCTGTAAGTTAAGTTGTGACAAACGTTTACGACCATTTAAATCCATAACATGGCTTTGAGTGTATTAGGCCGAGATGTATAAAGCATCGACGTGTTTCGGGATAACTCCATGCTACTGTAGATCAGTATTATTATGTGCACTTGAGTTTGGAGTTTGTTTATGAAATAGCCAATAGGCCTACAGATAATCCAATAACACTATCATTTTCCTCGTTCTATTTGACGTTAGGTCAATAATAATAATAATAACAATAAAAACTAAACCCCGTGGCACTTCACCCCAAGAAGGGCCTAGACTTACCAAGTGACCACTGTCCAGCCATTTGGCCTGCAGATTATGGGGTGACACGTGGTCAGCGCGTCAGGCCCCCTCAGCCGTTAATCTCGGTCTCCGTGACCACGGAACTGTCTCGCTGTCAGACAGCTATTCAATTGTCCTCACGAGGCTGAGTGCACCTTGTTCCAGCCCTCACGTCAGTTTCAAAAATCCCTGAGGGAGACGGGAATCGAACGCGGGACTACTGGGTGCAAGGCAGACGCACTACTCCACCACCACGGGGCCGGCAATAATAATAATAATAATAATAATAATAATAATGGTTTACATCCCTTTTAAGTACTGTGACTTTTAGAGACGCAGTGTTGCCTGAATTATGCCCGAAGGGAATCTTTAACGTGCCATTAAATTTACTGACACTGCTTCGTCTTAATTAAGCACCCTGAAAAGCCAACTGATTGCACCAAGATTCGATCCTGCAACCTTGGGCACAGAAGGCGAAAACGTAACGTTAGGTCATAAATGTTTGGATATCAGTTTTTATTCAAACAAACGGTATTTGGAGGTAATGTCGTGGTAGATCGTGGCACACGCAATGCTTCCTGTTACTTCCAGGCTAGACCACACCCCTGTAACCTACTGACCTTTCAACATATGAGTCAATGGAATTCAGATGTGGCTGTGTTCCACCCTAAAATAAACACAAATTTTCCGTCTTCTTATCAGCTCAGTTCAGTTCAGTCTTGTTTAGTGTGTTGTAAGTGCAGATTCCTGCAAGATGGGAGATATTGAACTGCGCCCATAATCAGTGGTATTTCCAGACCCCTTTAATCAGGCCGATTGAACTGCGCCCATAGTCAAGTCGGCTGTTAGCCCAAGGTCGGTTTAAGGGGAAGTGACGGACTGTCTCCCACCACTAGCTTCTGCACTGCTGAGAATAATAAGAGGTAGTCCCCCGTCCCGATAAGCAGCTATACTACGGGCTTCCGGGGGTGGCATCTAATCACACTAACCACTCACCACAGAGGCGAATAATAATAATAATAATAATAATAATAATAATAATAATAATGAAAATCCACAGCCTTTTTCCAGTCATTGGACCGGTTCAGGGTTGGAATGAATGAAGCCCCCATCTAGCGGCGAGGATAGGCATTGTGCCGGCTTCCGAAGCCTATCGCACTCCTCCGGGACAATGATTAATGAATAACAGATGAAATGAAATGATATTGGAGAGTGTTGCTGGAATGAAAGATGACAGGGAAAACCGGAGGACCCGGAGAAAAACCAGCTGTGCCGCCTCCGCTTTGCCCAGCACAAATCTCACATGGAGTGACAAGGATTTGAAGCACGGAACCCAGCGGTGAGAGGTCGGCGCGCGCCTGCCTAAGCCACGGAGGCTACACTAATAATAATAATAATACAACTCCCTCTAATCCACCATAAATAACTACCCCTCTAGTTTTGTTATACAATATATAAAAAAAAATCTTCTAAATGGTAAGATTACCTCAAACTAGATTATTAAACATTTGCAATAAGAAAACTATTTTTAAAATATGGTTAGGTTGTCGAAAACATCCCAATGTACCAGTTAATGCTAATATTGCTAGAACAGAAATTAAATATGAGTCTGTTTTGAAAACTGTACCTGTTTTATGTATCCCAGGCCAACACTAATCGCTTGTCCGCAATCTGGACAGGGTATATTTAGTTGTTCGCAATCAAGACACAACCGATTTGAAATGAGTCACTTCAAATTCACACCACTCGACACAACATAATTCGGTAGAGGGGTGGAGGGAGGGAACCTACCTGACCGCTCTCAATGGGCGCAGTTCCACTGCCACATTTCGAATGTTGATGCTAATGACCAGGGTCATTATTGAAGTTTGGGCGCAGTTCCATACAACCCTGCAAGATGCCTCCAAGACTTGTATTTACTGTATTTGAGCTACAGATGATCGTGAGTGCCTTCGGTCTGTAAAACATGCAGAGAAGAAGAATAAAGAAAATGACAGCGAAGAAAACAGAGAAGAATCTCCCGCAGCAAAGGAGGGACGACTGTCAGCAGGATGACCTCACATTGTAATAGATCAATTTACTATTGGATTTATTAGGCGTACCATTCACAACTTCATTTTTGAAGAAGGTGTTTCCAACAATTTCAAAATCAAAAGAGAGACTTGAAAATTCAATGAATGTCTTTCCAGAAATGTCCCTTGAAAATCTTCGGCAAGTTGTTCACAGCATAGGATTTTGATTTAAGAGACTGAATCGATCGCAGCCTCTAGACACGCGTTGAATTGTAAGGTGACTTAACAACCAATGTGTTTGTATGTCTGTTCCTTAATAATCCCGTTTTCAACGGGGTTGGGGATGAGATGCGATGAAAGTCTATGTGGCGGGTGGTTTTTGCAGCCCTATTAAGAGATGAAATGAATGAAACTGGGCAAGGCTGTGGAAGGAAGCGGTCGTGGCCTATCACAGCATTTACCTGGAGTTGAAAATGGGAAACCACGGAAAACCATTTCAGGGACGGCAGACAGTGGGGCTCGAACCAACGTCTACCGAGTACGCAGATATTTTGGCCCCATGGCCTAGCGCTGCGCATAGCGAGTGTAGCTACCGCTGTCGGTGACTTAAACCAATTTATATATTGTAAATAGATAAACATGCAAATCATAGCAAAAAACATTAAAAATATATCAATAATCTAAAAATAACAAAAAATAGAGCTGCTATTGGAGGTCCAAACCTCATGAGAAAAGCTGATGGGAAATGTTTTTCACGTCTTCTAAATACCATTTGCTTGAATTAATGAAGTTAAATACAAGTTAATTTTAAATAAGAAAGGACAGTGTCCATGCAATTCCGAGCGAGGTGCGGCATGTCACGTGAGGTTGCTTTATCTCGGCAACGCTGTACAGTTGTCCCCGTATCGGCGAGCTACTCAATCATGTCGTTTTATCCTGTACAAATACAACCCGATATAAAATAAGTGAATTCATTTACGTATTTCAGTCATATAGCATAACCTTTTCATATATGAGGATTACAACGCGTCAAAGAACGCAATTTTCCAGCCACCCCAGCCGAGAAAAAGTAACCTTACAAAAATGATAACAACGTTGTTCCTTGGACACACAACATTTTGAAATTAATAAACGAGTTCCAATGTACATTGTGTTAAAATTTGGATTCGATCTGATGGGTGTTTGAGAAACTAAATCATAAAGCTGACGCATGTTTGAAACACGCTTAAAAATGGATACCGTACTTCTTGTGTTCCAACTGCGATAAAAAAAAATATTAAAATATAAATGGAAAATTCCAAACTTACATGACCTAACGTAAAATAGAACGACACATATGATAATGTTATTACATTTTACGTAGGCTTATTGGTTACCTCACAAACAACTTTCAAACTCGAGTGCACATAATATTTTGGTCGACAGTAGGGACTATGAGGCAATACCATGCAGTAAACTAGATGACTTAATGTAGGCCTATCTACAATTTATTCATACTGGTCAAATAAAAATATAACACTTCAATGACTCAGAAGTCTGTAGTAGTGTGAATTATCTGTCAGTTTTAACTCTTCAGTCGGTCAACACGAATTTTCCCAATAAATGGTCATTGTCATTGGGCAAAGTCGTGTTGTCCGTCATGCAGAACTGAAAATATGCCTTCAAGAGTTTGTATTACAAGTGAATTATACCTACAGTAGAAAGCTTAGCTACTGTAATGATGGCAAATAAAATACTTCAGATACAATAGAGCGGATGCAGAAGCTGAGCATATTACGTTTAAAGAAATGTTTTAATATAATGGTAATGACTTGTAATGAGATGATGACTATTAATCGCCCGGTAATGAGGTTAGCATATAATTCGTGTTCAAAGTACCATTTAATATATACGGTAATCAAACTGTAAACATTTCAACATTCTTATGAATATCAGCTCTTAAGTAATACCAAAAATAACTATAATTAAACCTTAACGTGAACCTATTAATTACGGCACCTAGGCCTATAGGCTATAAAATATAAATTGGGGATTTATATCTGGTATACCCTAAACTATTGAATTCTACAGTAATATGCCATGGTGGTCTTCTCATCATCAACTCAACAGTGAAACATGAAGTAGCAAAGGAAGAAAATCAATTAAAGATTATGCGATCAAAGGCGCAGGCGCGCTATTTTAGTGTATGTCACCTTTTTTATAGCCATATAGCTGCAATAAAGGCATTATAATGGATTGCATAAGAGGATTGCATAATTAGTCAAATTAGGAAATGTTCTCTCGCCTTATAATCTGCTTAAACTTCTGGGTTGAGCAGTGCACTCAATGCACACCGGTCCTCACCTGCTTTTCTCGGTGAATGGAGCGGCACACGCATCCCGAAAGATGTTAACAGCAACAAGGCTCGAGTCGACCTGTGCATAACTTAATGAAATTTTAGGGGATGATACCTTAGTACTTGTAACGTATTTACTAGTGTTCCCACTGTTGAGTGACAAGTGTAACTGTTTTCCTAGGGAGAGTGTGGAAAAACCACAACAAGTCCCACGTTTGAGGTGATAAATTTAATGTTTACTCTGACTAAGATACGTTGTATTAATGGGCGCCAAGACCTCAAGGCTATGTTGAAATCTAAAGTTATATTTAACAACACCTAGCTCAGGCAGAACACCTTTAAGAATCTTCACACTCAGATCGTGGTATGATTTGATCATTAACCCAACTAACAATTGTATCAGGAGAAGGAATTTGGTCTATATCTAATGCTACCTACTGAAAGCAAAGATTGCATAGTATAAGAAATGAATTTATTATATAAAAAACAAGTAGTGGCAATTTTAATAATAATAAATTTAAATTGGAGCGTAACGATTTGAATATTACCACTAGAGAATTACGTGAAAACGGAGTCGGATGAATTACTGATTTTACTATTATTCCCAAGCTAAGAAGTTACTGGAATACTGAATATGAAACAATGAAGCGAGAGATTATGTAGTTCTGAGTCATTCGCGCTTACCATTGGAAATTGCCGTAGCATTTCCCTCGTACTTGATGTTTTTAAAGAGAGCTTACAACAGCCTTCTGGACGTCACCATCTTCTTCGTCAGATGTGGAGATTGTTGTAGAAATGATAAAGTTATGGTCCGATCACACCGGAACCAACCAAACGAGGAACCACATCGGTCAAGTTTTACAATGATAATAGTCCTCCCTTCTCGGCGCGCAAACAATATATGCACTCGCCGACTCCCCTCTCCGGAACCGTCTCCAAGTCGCCCGGTTTCATGTGATTGGCTGAGCCACCACGCGATATTCCCGACATAAGGGTCAATATACTCGGCGCGACGATGTCGATTTCCGGTCCAGGCCATTTCGCCTTTTCTTGATACAGCCAGCTGGAACTGCCCCACGGCTTTCGTCACGCTTCACGACAAGAATATACCTGTAGCTGAATTCCCAATGACTCATCTCTCTTACAATAAACCCTAACTGACTAAAATCCGTTAAATTCCGTAATCATATAATTTTCCACGATAATGTTGTTCGTAATAATTCGCTCGATAGTGTTTTCTATAACATCGAAAACCTATCTGTATACTTATATTCTTATAAAAATGCTCCAAAAATACCTTAATAATAATAATAAGTTACATGAAACATATCTTGGCTTAACAAGTTGCCGCGTAAATAAACATTGAATGGCTTCCTACTGACTTATATCAGTGGCGTAAAATACCCTCGAAAAACACGTTACATACTGTACCCGATAATCCGGAAAGCCGTTTGTCAGAAATCCGTCCCCTCGCTCGGATTGCCTACCAAAAATATGCTCCGGCTCTACTACATCATTTGAAATGGCTCTGACAAACACAATCGGGATCATAGCACAGCAGTTTACAATAATATAGTGGAACACACCAAACTACACGGGGAAAACACTTACCTTGCTTACCGATCTCGGGGTTTATGGGAGGCATCCTATCTCACAAAAGTGTGTCCGCACAATATCTCGAATACATGATATTTAAAATGAACCCACACGTCAAAGACTATGAAAACTGAACGGTAAAATTTTATTTCACATAAATATAAATAAAATTATATACAAAAAAAAATTACAGTCTTGTGAAAACCTCACAAATTCTCCTCAGCCACCACTGGACTGTAAAACAATTACTCAAAAGTTATGAGCTTAATCGGACTACTGTAAGCTAGTCAAAACATAATTTTATATAAACAAAAACATGAAGCGTTTAGTAGCACTCAGCTGTATCGCTGTGCATCTTGAGGTAACTTCCTCATTCCAATGACACATATACGCAAGGCCACAGAGTCGTTGACCTCAATACACAAGTCCTTATCTGAACATCTGGACTATGAATGAGACACACACACACCCCTTGCCTCCCCCACTGTTAAATGCGGCTGGTCACTAGCGACATGCGAGAAGCAGTCTCGAATACGCTAGATCATTGCCACTAAACAAAAGCTGATAACACTGAACCTAAATTACAGAATACCATGAAATATTTTATACACTCTTCCAGACACACCTACATTGTTTCGAACCAATGCAGTTTTAGATTCACTCTTACAAAATTTTCATCATTTACTCGTCATTCATTCACAAAATTGTAATTTTAACAAATTATTATATGACCCTAGTAAACAATATTATATTATTATATTAATTACAGATTTACCGACAGTAGTAGCTACGCTGGCTAAAGCGCAGCATTAGGCCGTGGGGCCAAGCTCTCTGCTGACTCGGTAGACGCGTGGGTTCGAGCCCCACCGTCGGCCGTCCTTGAAATGGTTTTCCGTGGTTTCCCATTTTCAACACCAGGCAAATGCTGGGACGGTACCTTCTGACAGGCCACGGCCGCTTCCTTCCACATCCTTGCCCAGTTTTATTCACCATCATTCATTTCATCTCTCATTAACTCCTCTCGTGAGGTTGGCGCCAGGAAGGGCATCCGGCCGTAAAAACCATCGCCACAAAGACTTCATCGCATCTCATCCCTGACCCCGTTGGAAAACGGGAATAATAAGGAGTAGACATACATGCATTAATTACAGATTTATTTTACATAGTTATATGATTATATACAGCGTTGCCTAATACGGACAAAACGCTAAACACTACACTGAAGTTTTTATTTAAATGATTCCTAAATAAATTTAGAGTCTTTGAAAATGTCGTCAATCGACAATCGAATTTATATTAGAATATAGAAATTCTATTCCTCTTATAATAATTTTTATATATTACACACACGTCATGTCGGGTAATAGTTACAAATTTAGTTCAAATACAACCGACCAATTAAGGTTATTTGCAATGTAGTTACACAATCGTGTTTAATAAATTTTAATAGGGAATATCAGTGACACTAATCTTTATCTGAAGTCGAAAAGTTATTCAACTCACACCCTCTGTTAAATAAAACAGTAAATTTACATGAATACAATCTAGATGGGGAATAAGTAGTGGGATGAGGGGGGAGCTACTACACTTCTTTTTGAACCCTCCTCGTATTTGCCCCGAAGCTGATATCTCGCTAACCAATGGTCGGATTTGAATATACAGGGTGTCCTAGCACTGCTAGTAATGCCCCCTACTTTCCTATAGCCTCTTTATTTAATGAAAAGACCAAAACTAAAAGATCATTCGCGAGTAGTGGGGTAGTGTTGGTTTCCTCAAGTCGCGCTCGTGCTTGAATATGTATGGCTATGTTGGGAAAGGGTTAGGTGGTGGGGGAGGAGTAGGGTTGAGTGAGGGGTCGTTTAGATGGTATTTTTTCCGCTCTAGGTGATGGTGAGGTTCATTTTTAAAATGGATGGAATTGGGAAACGCCATTTGGGGTAAACATGTTGTTTTTGGACATTTTGGCGATGAATGTTTTTTTTATACGCATGCGCACTTGATGAGTTTTGTAAGAGGGCGGGCTTTTTAAATGATGATTTATAAATGAGTGTTTTAATATGTATTGAAATAAACCCAAAAAAACTAATAGGTCATCGGCTTTTTACTATCTCGCTAACCAATAATCGGATTTAAACCTATGAGGTGTCGTAGGACTCGTGGTGAACTCCCCTTTTCTATGGACGGGGTATATTCACCCCCCCCCCAAAAAAAAACTACCCTTACCCGGGGGATGAAATAGTAATTTATTTCTGTATGCTTACGAACTTGGCGGTTTTTGTAAGAGGGCGGGCTTTTTAAATGATGATTTATAAATGAGTGTTTTTTAAATACGTATTGAAAGAAACCAAAAAAACTAATAGGTCATCGGCTTTTTACTATCTCGCTAACCAATAATCGGATTTAAACCTATGGGGTGTCGTAGGACTCGTGGTGAAATCCCCTTTTCTATGGACGGGGCATATCCACTCCAAAATAAAAACTACCCTTACCCGGGGGGGGGGTTGAAATAGTAATATTTTTTGTATGTGCGCGCACGGACGGCTTTTGTCAAAAGGACCTAACTACACGTTTGTTAATATTTTCTGAACCCCTCATGGGAGTTTGCCATAGGCAGTATACTAGCCCAGGGGGTGACGCCCCGTTTTTGAATGTATGATTCATTTTTGTCGAAAGGGCCTAACTACACTTTTGTTCATATCTCGCGAACCAATCATGCTAGGGACTTGTATGAGGGGTCCTAGCACTTGGGGCAACATCCCCTGTTTGGGGGTGAAACTACCCCCCAAAATTGAAAAATCCATATCTTGGAAACGAAGAATCCTAAAATTAGGTGTGATAGCTTAAAAAATAGGGGATGATATGGGCTTTTACCTCGATTGATCATTTCACCCCTAAAACAGTAAATAGTCATGTTATGGGGAAAAAACGTGTTAAACACCTAAAAATGATAAATGAACCTAAGATCTTTTGTTTTTGATGAAAAATAGCAGGGGGGTGAAACTACCCCCCAAAATTGAAAAATCCATATCTCGGAAACGAAGAATCCTATAATTAGGTGTGATAGCTTAAAAAATAGGGGATGATATGGGCTTTTACCTCGATTGATCATTTCACCCCTAAAACAGTAAATAGTCAAGCTTTGGGGAAAAAACGTGTTAAACACCTAAAAATGATAAATGAACCTAAGATCTTTTGTTTTTGATGAAAAATAGCAGGGGGTGAAACTACCCCCCAAAATTGAAAAATCCATATCTTGGAAACGAAGAATCCAAAAATTAGGTGTGATAGCTTAAAAGATAGGGCATGATTAGGGCTTTTACCTTGATTGGTCATTTCACCCCTAAAACAGTAAATAGTCATGTTATGAGGAAAAAATGTGTTATACACCTAAAAGCATAAGCATCTTTGTGAAACCATGCTTTAATGGACATGTGTATGGAGGATGATTGTTGTTATTATTATTATTATTAGGTAATTATGGATTAATGTGTGTATAGATAACTAACCTGTGGGGAGCGTGATGGCGCAGGTGCTTAGCTGCTCGTCTTTACCCGGACGGCTGGGGTTCAAATCCCGGTGACAGCGGGGGTTGGAATTTTCACTTGAAAACTCACGTGGCGTCAGGAAGGGCATTCGGCCTTAAATCCCGGGCCAAAACCAAAATGAGCCTGGTTGGCTCCGGCGACTCAAAATAATAGGGAAAAGCCGAAGAAAGAAAAAATGGTAACTCACCAGTAATAGTAAACATTGGTTTGAGGTGTTGAAGAAGTCAGGATGGGCAACCCGTTGCCCTGGTTCACGAATGGACCCCAAAAAGTTTTACCTGTCAAGACTCAGTATACCCTGTTGCAGCCTTGAGAAAAAAAATCGAACCGGGGCCTCTGTGGTGACAGTGGAGTTATATTCATGATGCCTTTTAAACAAACATACGCTTGCCTACTACCGCTGTGTTGAATCTGCACAGAGACTCTGGCTTTGGTTTGTCTAGTGTGCCTTGGCGATAACAGCTCAGCGACCTTGTCAGTAAGTTTCATATTACTCATTTGCATGATAGCGGACGTGCTCTGCACATGACTAGATCGTTGTTAGGTTTGACAAAGGCTTAGTGAAGCTTATTGCAACCTTGAAATGAATGTCATGGTATAGTCGGGGTTGGAAGCCAAGACCTTAGGGTTGACAACCAAGTAGGTTAACCACTACACGGTGAGATGGTCAAATAATAATGTAACAGAACATATAGAAACGTTTTCTATAGTTTAACGAATTGGCATACCATGAGAGGTGTAGGTAATGGAAATTGAATCCTTAGCTGATGATTATACTACTTTCCATGCCCACGTATAAGCTATCATGTTAGAAAAAGAATGGTATGGCTTGTTTTAAACGGAGAATAATTGTGTTTACTGTGAAACACAAATCTGAATTTAAAATTAATTTAAAATAATTAATAATTTAAAATAATTAATTTAAAATAATTAATTTAAAATTAACTAATTTAAAATTAGTTTAGTACGCTGAAGTTAAAATTAATAATGATCACGTTACAGACAGACAGTTTCAAAGCCATGAGAACTAAGTGAACAAAGAATAAAATTCATGAGCCAGTGAGGAATTCAACATGCTGTCCTTTGGACAAAAGAGAAGCATTCTACAAACTTAACCACCAAGCTGTCCTATCGACCCTCAATGGTTTGGGTCATCGTAAAGATGAAAATTAAATCTAAGCTATAACTAAAACTAACTACACTCTTATATAATAGAAGAAGAAATGGAAAACAAAAGGGCAATAGGTCAAATAAAGGACAGAAGGAATGAAAAATGGCCCTCAACCCTCAAGCATGTGGATTGAGGGAGTTGGAAGGAAGGAAGGAGAGCCATGAAAGGCAGATAAAAAGTATAATAAGAGAGGCTCTGCCCCAGAGGTAATGGAGGAAAACTGGACTCAGCTCAGAAATCCCTTGGGGTCGCCAACTTCCAAACTGATCAGCCCTTGAGGGTGTAGCCATATGCAGAGTGCACCGCAAGTGGTGGGGATATATACACCCTACCTTGTTGAGGGGGCTTGAGCAAAAGACAGGAAATAACATGAAAATAAAAACAAGGCTGCCTCCTCAGGATATCAGAAAAAATAAATAAACAAGGGCCAATGAAGTTGCAAAAGGAAGAGACTCCCTAGGGCTCGGATACCCTAATCATGTTGGGGTCGGTAGAGAACAAGAGTTGAGCAAGTGTGGTCGACAGGAAATAAGACAGTGAGGAGCCTAGCACAAGTTAGTGGAAGCAATGACGGTCTCAGCTGGGACTCCGTGATCGTCAACCTACATGACACTAGATATGACGCCCAGGGGTGGAATTAAAGACCTCTTTTTGTTTTATATCACTGGCTTTTAAGAACGCTAACACATGGCATGCCTTATAATGCAATACTGGTCCTAGGGCAGTGGCGTTTTCTCCAATACCACGGGGTAAGCACCGCTTACCTAGCATATTCTCATAAGAATAAAGTATATATTATCATTTTCTAACGCGCAAGCAACTGCAAAAACGCCGCTTTGAATGACGTTCCTCGTTCTCTACCGCAGTTCTCCACGATCAGCCAGTACTACTTTGGAGAGAAAGAAGAAAGAGTGCGGCTGGTCGCTATGACAACGGCTTGTTTACCTCCAGGAGCCTTCTGGCCCGGAACACTGCTATGGCCGATGGAGTGGTACACCAAGAAGGCCAGGTCGTCCTTGATTGGCTAAGACAGGGGGTGTGGCGTTCCATAGCCACAGGGCTGTCGTCGAGACAAGTCAAAGCGGGCAGCAAGGTCCGCTTCGGTACGGGCGGCTTACCCTAGCGAGCCTGGACACCAGCACTGCTTAAAATTATTTGGCGCGCCTCTCCAGTCCCCACCCTCCATCTGACCATCAGACCCGACCTTTGCTGGGCGCGGTAGTTAAAATTCTTCTTCGTCCGGTTAACTCACAACGCTATGTTTTTGAGTGCAATTAGCAAAATTTAGTATACCGTAACTACAGTTGATATTATTGTGTTGGGAGTGAACAGTGCGTTGGAATCTTCAGAGTGACCCATCAACCCGAAAATTTCCTCTGATTATCATTCAAATTATATTCAAAGAGTAGGTGTAAAGGATACATAATTTTAAATGTATGTACATCCGTATAATTTGAATAATATTTTAAAGACCTATCACATTATTTTAAAAAATATTTGGTAATTAGGCCTACGGTAGGTAGGGTCTATCAAATTCTCATTTGTACAAAATTAATTAATGCCACTATTTACTGTACCTTGGCGGATCATTTGTAGCGAAGTTCAATTCTTCTCTCCCTCTTAGCGAATTCATCAATTACATGGTCGTGAAAATCAGTGTTCCCCTGAAGGCTGCACAATAACACCTTTTCAATGGAAAGAAGCGCGAGATGTGAAAGTCCTTCTTGATGCATTGAGTTTCGGGTGAAGGTTTTTATACGTTTCATGGTAGAAAACATTCTTTCCACTGATGCACTAGACGCCGGAATTGTCAGTACTAGTTTAAAATAAGAAGAAAGCTTTTAATTTTACGTGACCATTAATCATGCGATCATGAGCCACGGGACCTCCTTTTTACGTGGAATCCGAACCACAGGACATGGAATTTCACTTCGAAATCTCCCATGCATTGACTGGGAATCGAACCCGGTCCACCTTGGTGAGAGGCCAACAGCTTGACCGCTGCGCCACCACGCCCCCCTTAGTACTAGTTTGCATAGGTTATAGGCCTACGCCCCAATTAAGTCATTCAAACTAATGAAGCCGTGAAAACTTACATCAGTACAATTTGAGTGATATTTGCAAATAAATATTAACTGAACATGCAATGCAATGACATAAGAATATCTATTAGTCTACTAATAGCATGTTTATTATTTTAATGTTCACTTAGGTCTCATAATAGAAAATAATAATAATGTAATTGGTTTTACGTCCCTGTTAACTACTGAGGCTTTTAGAGACGCCGGGGTGCCGGAATTTTGACCCGAAGGGAATCTTTAACGTGCCAGTAAATATACTGACCCGGCTCCCTCGCATTTGCGCACCCTCAAATGCCGACTGGCTGCGACGGCATTCGATCCCGCTATCTTGAGCTCAGCAAGCTAGAACGTTACCGCTGAGCCACGCACAATAGAAAATTTACGGGTAATAACCTAAAAGTTTAGCTCCTTAGGCCAAGAAATGCGAACAACAAAAACACAAATTGCCACATTGTTCAATCGTTATGATACACGATAAGAGAAGCTCGCCAACCCTATTGTTGAATAATTTTCTCCGCAATTAATGTACATGGATTGGCATGCCTAAAGTTGAAAAGGGAAAAATGAGCTGTGCTGTATTACAATTCTTTCTATTTTTATTTTTTAAATGTGAAAGACTAATAATTATGTGTGTAGAGTAATTGTTGCTACTTCAGATATCAACCTCAACATTGACAAGGGCATAGCTGGAACCGGGTGCTGAAGTTGCTTTATGGTGTAACACTATGTTTTGAGTCTTCTTCACAGCTTACCCTCGAAAAAATTCCACGCCACGCCACTGTCCTAGGGTATGCAAAATTGTATTAGAAACTCAGCTAATAATAGTGTGCTTGCCCATGATTTACCTTAAATTTTCCTAAAATCCACTACATTTTCCGCAAATTGACCAAATGACACAACATTCCAGCAAAATTCAACAAATGACTACCAGATTTATTGAAATTCCATTGATTTACCTAAGCATGGTTTAAACTACCTCAAATTCATATAAAATTAGACGAATATAGATGAAAATTCACTAAAATTTACCGAATTTAGCCAAGTGGTGTACAAACCATGAAATTTATCCAATTTTTATTAAAATTGACTACATGTACTCGAAAATTCCATAATATTCCCTTTACATGTATGCTTTTTGTTGTTGTTGTTGTTTCGTTTACCACACTCCCTGTAGACAATCACCTCAACATGACTTTCTCCTAGACTAGGAGCTTCACAGTCGACATGATAGCTGAGTTTCATTTCCCATAAACTTGTCTCTGAGGTGGGTGTCAGGAAAAGGCATCCAGCTGTAAAAACCACACCCTCACGTAGACTTTCATAACCTCTTACGTTGAGGTTCCTTACACTAACGACATTAAATGATTGAACGGTTTCTTTTCACAATTCCTGTCTATACTTTCCTCTTTAAGGTTGCAAGATGTTTGCAAGATTCCTAAAATGCAATTAAATGTAATAAATACCTTAAGATGGTTTCATTTGTTTAATGATATGGTGTTGATGATGGATATATACGTTAAGACTAATTTTTGTTAGGTCTTGACTGGCCTTGCAATTAGAAATTGACAAACCAAACATGGGTTATCTACCAGGGGAACACTTTGACCACTATGTTGGTTATTGACCAGTAAGTACAGTTCTAGTAATGAGACAGAAATCCATCACAAACAATGAGCGCGCAATGCGGCGGAGATTGGTACCACGATGTACTGTCGGTTATGTAGCTATGTGGAATGTACATCACATATGGCTGGACATGACGTTTTTATTACCCAAAAACATTTTCCTTTTTGCCAGCCTCCCACCGCCATTCATCTGTGACGTCATAGCCAGTCTCAAAGCAAGTCTATACTTGTAGAACATGCCATGTGACAAGGTTAGGTTTACTGAGCTGAGGTTAACTTAGGTTAGCTAGCTCTATCTCACTCCTAGCCAATCATTAACCTTAAAAGCCCTCTAGAGTTCTTGGAATCTGTTCATGTAATTATTATTCTTGACAGTACTTTGGAAATTACACCCTGAAAAATATCAATCCCCTTGAATTTTTTAAACTGTTTATATTATTATTATTATTAGCCAAGTCACTTTACTAAAATTTAATTTATGTGTATTAGTTGATATGAAAGTCTCTACAACCAGCCATGCTTGCACCCACTTTTTGCTTTTACTTTTGCTCCCATATTAATGCCAACTCTTATAACTATAAGCAACAGCAAAATGTAAATGGAATAATATTTCTGATAATGTTCAAAACAAAAGTCCTGAGGTCTTGGGTTTGAATTCTCAACTATGATTGTCAGCCAATGAGTTACACTACAGAAAACTTTTTATTTTTGTGTTGTGTTGCATGATAATTTGCCCATTTCGCGATGTAGTGGCTAGTATACTTGGGTGTTATCCCAGAGGTTTTGGGTTCCAACTCGACTATGGCCAGAATTTAATTTTTGATCTGAGAGTTGGAAGGTTAGGTTAGGTGAAGTTAAGTTAGGTGAAATTAGGTTGGGTGAAGTTAGTTTAGGTTGGGTTAGGGGAGATTGTTTTAGTAAAACACCACATTTGCCCCCACTTTTTACTCACACATTTTGCTCCTACTTTGTGCACTCACTTTTGCTCGCTCTTTTTGCTCCCACTTTTGCTTTCACATTTGCTCCCACTTTCTGCTCCCATATTTGCTCACACTTGTTTGCTCCCACTTCTGCTTACACGTTTTCCTCCCACTTTTTGCTCCCACATTTTTTTTTTTGCTTTCCATATTAATGCCAACTCTTATAACTATAAGCAGCAGCAGCAAAATGTAAATGGAATAATATTTCTGATAATGTTCAAAACAAAAGTCCTGAGGTCTTGGGTTTGAATTCCCAAACTATGGTTGACAGCCAATGAGTTACACTACAGGAAACTTTTACTTTATGTTGTGTTGCATGATAATTTGCCCATTTTGCGGTGTAGTGGCTAGTATACTTGTGTGTTATCCCTGAAATCTTGGGTTCCAACTCAACTATGCCTAGAATTTAATTTTGATCTGTGAGTTGAAAGTTAGGTTAGGTGAAGTTAGATTAGGTAAAGTTAGGTTAGGTGAAGTTATGATAGGTTAGGTTAGGTAAAGTTCAGTCAAGTTAGATTAGGTGAAGTTAAGTTAGGTTAGGTTAGGTTAGGTGAAGTTAGGTGAGGTGAGGTTAGGTGAGGTGAGGTTAGGTGAGGTGAGGTTAGGTGAGTTTAGGTGAGGTTAGGTGAGGTTAGGTGAGGTTAGGTTAGGTTAGGTTATGACTAAGTTTGTTATGTCTAGTTGTTTTAGAAAAAACACCATTTTTGCTCTCATATTGGCTTCCATATTTTCTTTGCACTTTAATCTATCTTGACTTGTGTATTTACTTTTGCTGGTATATTTGTTGACATATTTGTTAGCATATTTGCTCCCACTTTTTTTTATATTTGCTTTGCTCCCACATTTGATCCCTTATTTGTTCCCACTTTTTGCTCACAGTTATTTTTTTCTCCCACATTTGCTACCACTTTTGCTCCCACTTTTTACCCCCCACCTTTGCTCCCACTTTTTGCATGTATATATGCTCCCACATTAAACTATTGTTGTTATTACCAAGTTGTCCTTACTAGAGATTAGTTTGTGCTTGACAGTTGATATGGAAGTATCAGTGACTCGATATGGTAAGCCTTATGCATACTATAAAGGATATTCATATATTGTGAAACGAAGCAATAAAAATGGAACTGTTATTTGGCGCTGTTCAAAGCAACGATCGAAACAATGTCGAGGAATGCTTGAAACAAAAGAATTGGACGTACTTTCTTCAAACAATCATGAATGTAAACTTAATAATAACGCTAGTCTAAATGTAAGGAAAACCCAAACCAAAGCAAGAAACCAAGTCCAAGAGAAAGATAGTGCTGCTCAAGATAATATTAACCTCAAGTTTAATACACTACAACGCACTCATGCTGTTAGCGAGTTGTTTAATGAGAAACCTTTAACACCTCCTGTGAAACCCATGTTCAGACATGCACCCACATCTCAAAAGCCCTCAACCCTATCAGAGACAATATACCCCATCAAAAAGTTAGTGGGGAAAGGTAATAGTGGTAATAATAACATAACAATGTTAAAGCATTCTAGCACATCTAAAAAGAAGCTTTCAACACTATCAAAGACAACTCAAACCATTGAACAGACTGTGGACACAGGTGGAAATTATGATGGTAATGATAACGATGTTAATGATCATCATTATGAAAATGATTATAATAATGAGGATGATAATCATATTAATGGTGATAATGATGAACTGCTTCCCGAGATTCTGAAACCATTCATAAAAAATAGTAAATGGAACGATCCTAATATATTAGTCGAACGTCTACAGCTCTTGCATGCTTGTAAACAGCTTGGTCATATTGGTTATGAGAAAGAGCTATTAAATATAGAAAATGAACTTCGTAAAGCTGCTATTATTGTGTACTGGGTCAACGTAGCAACACCCCCATCCCCTAAAAATAATTTTCAACAAGTGTTATGTTTAAAAGAACTGATAAACCAAAAGAGCTGTATTCTGTGTGTCTCTCTCTTGTAAAAAATAAAATAAAAAAAAATTGATTAAATTGATAAACATAGTTTGTGTATATTTCTTGTTTTCTTGCATGTTCAAGCAATAGTTATGTCAGGGAAGGGATTCGAACCCTTGCTTTCTTATATATTTGGAAATTTGATCTTAAGTCAAACGCCTTAACCACTCGACCATTCTGACAGTTACTGATTTAATTAGTCTTGTTGGACATTAGTGTTTACAAAACTTTTCTTTTCCCCAGTATATATATGCTCAATCACTTTTTGGTTTTTCAATGCTGATTTTTTGTTTTGTTTCAATTTTTTTCAGAAACATTGCAGTTATCAGTCTTGCAAACTGAGTGTTTAATATAGGGTTAAAGGCATTAAATAAATCACAAGCCTTACAGTAGTTGCATATGATGTATAACATGCAACATGTTATTCAAAATTTCAAATAGAGCTGTGCCTTGTTAACATTAAACTCTGTTGGTCATTAAAATAACTACTTGTAAAATAATTCCAGTGTCAAATCCTATTAGAAAATAGCATATATTAAATAATCATGTCATAAAACGAGAACTTAAAAATCATTTATTGTAGGAATACCTTTAATGGGATCACCAAACCTTCAAGTATGCAATATACATTCCAGATAGTGATGTATTTTGGTCGATAGTGCCTCCAGTGCTTACATTAAATAAGAATACAGTAAACGTATATTTTTTTTATAAATCATAATTGTTTTCATAAAATACCATATAATAAATATTTTCACACCAACGAATGACCATTTGAAAATGGTTTATTGTAGAAATATCTTTAATTGAATCTCCAAACCTTCAAGTAAACCATATGTGATGTACATTCCACATAGCTACATAACCGACAGTACATCGTGGTACCAATCTCCGCCGCATTGCGCGCTCATTGTTTGTGTTGGTTTTCTGTCTCATTACTAGAACTGTACTTACTGGTCAATAACCAACATAGTCAAACTCACCTATTTTTTTTAATAATAAATCAATCCTCCGTTCCTTATGGTTGACAAACTTATCTATGATGTCCTCGTAGAAGGGCTGGTCTTCAATTAGTTTCAGCGACAATTCACGGTGTATGGTGATAACAGCCAACGATGTAAGTCTGGACTAGGATATTGTATTTCTTGTAAAAGTTTTTAGTCTTTTCAAACAAGAAAAACTGCGTTCCGCGTAATGTTTTGGAAATCACCGAAACCTTGTTTAATACAGACACCACATTTGTTACTAAAAAGTAGGCAAGGCCAACAGAACAGTTTAAAAAAAACTACTGCACAACCATGTGAACTGTTCGAACCAAGATCCCTTACAATGAAGGCTATAGGACTTACCGGTTTTCTTGATTTCTTTTTAGTGCACAGTTCTATTAATTCCTTCGGACGTCCACAATTTAATAAATCCCTTTTGTCTTCGTCTTTCCACCTACTGAAGGGAATTTATAATAACATTTATACTGTGTCCTTCAATGAAAACATTACGGTATACACTAAAAGCCGCCACCTTTCATCAACACCACGGTATGTAACGTATTAAGTAAATACTATTCATCGGAAATATAAATCCAATCTTCAACGTAACAGAAAGACAAGCCTGACGCGATGCCAACTTTCACGAACTATACTAGACGAAGTTCCTTGCAGAGGCAGCAAATTCTTCACTCGTACGATCCCTCTCTGTATAACGGCATGTAATGACGTCACCACTGCTTTAGGTTACCATGGCAACGAGACTAAAAGTTGCTGATATTTCAAGTTACTTCGTCGTCAGCAGGTTTCTTTCCACGCTACGACATTAGTACCATCTAGCGACAGCGAGTACAACTGACACTAAGACCGCATACAGGGCAAGCACAGATTACCTACTGTGGCAATCTGTGGTCCTGCAGTGCCATCTAACAATGGAGTGTAGAAATAGTACACTACATTAAAGGGTGGCTACGTTTTAATTTAAATAAGATAACATAATATTTATTTTAAGAGATGGCGAGTGAAGAGGCTCTTCACTCTCTTCACCTGAATAGCCGCTACTGGTAATAGCTATGACAGCTGCAACTTGACTCACGCTCTCCCAAATACTACCATCGTGGTCTCTGGATAATTCAATTTACGGGGGCAGTACCAACCATTCCAAGTTTGATCTGCGTGTGATCTCAACGTCAAAGCGTCGTATCAATCCAATTGGTCAATTCCTAGGAGTCCCTACACGTGTGGGATCGAGATGGGTGTTCTTATTTTCGTCACGTAGGCCAGCATTTGGCAAATAATTCTTTAGTCAGCTTATGAAGACAGTCTACTGAAAATAAATGTAGTTCTAAAGAGAGCATTTGCAAACCGCCTAAGGGGGCCATGTGCAATGGTTTGCATATAGGCCTACATATTTAAAGCTGAGAATATAGGCCCACACGGTTCCAAATAATTGTACTTTGTGACTGGCCGACAGCGAACGGAGGCGTTTATTGTAAACTGAATGGAGACAGGGGTGGTCTGCACGTGCCCTTTGCCATATGGACTCCTTGCTTCGCACAGATCTAAATGGCGAGTTAAAACTTCCTACAGAATTGGCCACGCATTTCTTCTTCTCTAAAGAGCTTCAAAGAGATTAAAAGAAATCCCATGCTCGATAATTGAACATGGTCCCAAACCCAGGGCATTCATGCGAGAGTACGATATTTGCAACCACTACGTCACAGAAGTTTACTTGCGGTAGAGTGGCCAGTTCCTCTCTCTTCCCCAGCCAACAGCACAATCTTCCAAACCCGGGTAACTACAGGCCGGACGTTTGTTTTAGACGATTGCCCTTGACCTTGAAGCCTGCGGGTGAGCCTACAGACCCACACTCTCTCACCCTATCGCTTCACACTTGTCACCACCGATCTGATTTAATGGAATTCCAGACTTGAGCAGACAGTACAGTGCACGTCGAAGTATTGTGTGACGCGGAACTACACGTTACGTAGTTGCGAACAGAACACCATTATATTTGCCAATGACTGTACTTCAGGAGTTGTGTGAAACAGCGTTGTCAATCATCGGACCGCTTGGGGCAGCTGATAACAACACAGGTACTGTAGTAACTCGCCTCCACGCTTCCATTAAGATTTTTCACTCGTCTAAAACAAACGTCCGGCCTGTATCAAGATTACTTGCGTGAGGGTGGCAAGTTTTTCTACTACACCAACATCAAAATTTCACTTCAATAGAGTGCCACGCTCCAGAGAAAGGTTTTCAAAAATGACTTCTCAACACATAAATCTATATTTTGATGTCAACAAATTTCTTTTCTGTAGAAATGTATTCCTTGCCAGAGCCAACCTACTTTTTAGCCTATTATCCTTTATGAAACAAGTAGTTCCGGGAAGAACTAAAGCCTATTTTCATATATCCTACTTATGTTAATTGCCTCTATCAACATACAAAATTTCAGTTTGATTGCTGTAATAGATTTGTAGATATTGAGAACCGGCTAAATATATCGGATGGTCGCCATGTTGCTTTTTTATAAATGTAGGTCTTAGAGTAATATCCTATTACATGAGAATTATTGTGTAGGTTTAGTATTCAAACTTCAATCACATGATTAGGACACAAGAAATAAAATCGAGATGCCATCTTGTGGTTATGAAAACAATTCATTGTGGTGTTGAAGCCATATTTTCAGTGTTGCCTTAGTAAACAAGAGTTTAGTGCTTTTCAGTCGGTCAACACGAATGTACCCAAAAGAGATGGGTTATGCCCTAATCCTGTAATAAATTACATGAGATTAATAAAACACTAGGATGACCAGTTTCGATCGTCAAGCGATCATCATCAGATCCATTACACTTAGGCTACAAAATCTATGTTTGAAATACAGGTGAAAATATTTACAATATGTACAATTATTTAGTTGCAGTATTGGTACTGCAACTGTCAGTGTATGCTAAATGCAGTATATATGTTAGGTGAAATGCTAAATGGTGATAGCTATCCGTAGATTGTACTTTAGAGAGATTATATGGTTGTAAACTATGGTTAAACTATAAAATTTTAGGCTAACTACTTATCTGATTGTCTTCCGTACAACAGCTACTCGCAGTTTTCGTGCTCACTGGAACTCACTGTGCGGTAGACTGCGGTGGTTATCTTAACGACTGGTTTTTCCCTGCTTTCTCCCCCTGCTCCTACGTGCTGTGGGGAGTGATAGCGATGTGTTTATGTGAGGTGTTGCCAACCTAGATAAGATGTATGTTATTGAATGAGGTGGGTCTACAATTATTAAAGACCGTGGATTAGCCCTCGCCACGCGTGGAGCATAACCCATTCGAACTAAGCGTTGACGGTCTTATGAGGACGTCCCGGCACCTTTAATACTGCCGCGAATATGGGCCTTGGTTTATTGCAGAAGAAAAGTACATCGTACACCTGATCCAGATAACATTTACCTATTAATAACCCCCTAATTTCCCCCTTTTTTTATCTAGCTTGGCTGTGTCGCTAAATTGTGTTTTGTTTCCGACAGGGTGTGTTTTTTAGTAGCGTGAAGAGGGGTGAGCTCTCCATGAACGTGTGTTCATTTAGATTGTTGGGATTGTTTCGTTTGGCTAGGTGTATCTCGATTGCTTCCTTTATGTCAAGAGCTCTGCCTTTCGATTCGTGATGGATTATTTTAAGGTCCGACTCTATGTTGGTAAAGCTGTGTCCTGCGTCACACATATGTTCGCACACGGCTGAATGTGTTCCGTATCTTATCGCATTCCTATGTTCATTATAACGTGTGTCTACTCGCCTTCCACTCTGCCCGATGTAATTAGCTTGACAATCGGTGTCTTGGCACGTTATAGAATATACCCCTGACCTTGAATACGGGTGACGTTTATTTAGATTACTATTTAGGAGTTGCCTAGCGGTTGTGTTTTTCGTCGTGAAAGCTATCTTTATGCCTTGCTTTTTGAATAGGTTAGTGATTTTATATGTATTCGCATTCACATAGTTGAAACGCGCAAATTTTTTCTCATTACTGTCCGGTTTGGGAATCGTTTTATCTTTATTTTTATGTTTGGCTATAATTTGATTTATTTTGCTTGGCGAGAAGTTGTTTTCCTTTGCTATTTGCATAATAGTTCTTATTTCCTTATTATAGTTGTCTTTTGACATGGGTATGTTTAAAGCTCTGTGCACCATTGAATTGAAACCCGCTAGTTTGTGCGTACTGGGGTGATTAGACTGATTGTCGATTGCATGCGAGGTTTGTGTTGCTTTCCGGAATATGGAATATGAAAGGTCGTTGTCTTTACGTTCAATAGTTATATCTAGATAATTTATTTTCCGGTCTATTTCGGATTCCTTAGTGAATTTGATAGAGTGGTGAAGGCTATTAATGGATTGGAGAATTGTTTCTTCGCTCGTTAGTTCAGTATCGTAGATGCAAATTATATCATCTACGTATCTTTTCCATATTACTATTCCCTTTGTTGAAGTCTTTTCTAAGAACGCATTTTCTAGTGCATTGATGAAGATGTCAGCGATTAACCCACTTAGTGGCCAGTGGATTAAAACTTGTATAAGCATTTACCGTACCAAGTTTCACTGCACTCGGATGGTAAAATCGCGAGAAACGTCCATTTGAATATTTATACTTCACGCCGCTGCCATGTTGGATTTTTGCTCACCAGGTTATTGAAAGTCTCATAGGTGGACTTATGTTCATAGCCTCTATGAGCATAACCAATTTCAGTTTGATTGCTATAATAGATTAGTAGATATTGATGATGATGATGATGATGATAATTGTTGTTTTAAGGGGCCTAACATCCAGGTTATCGGCCCCTAATGGTCTGTGTGATAGCGAAAATGTCAATGAAGTGGAAACCAGAACGAAAAGTAAGTGAGCAGGAAAATACTTACAAAAAAGAACTCAGATTGAAACTACTCACAAAATGGAGAGCGGTAATACGTAGACCGACATAAGGGAATTTCGAACGAAAATACTCACTAAAGGAATAGATCGAAATATACGCACAAAATGTAGGTGAAGTTCAAAATACGTACAATATGCAACGTACAGTCGAAATATTTACAAAATGCAAGTAAAATCTAAATACTTACAAAATGCAAATGAGATTGAAAATACGCACAAAATGTAATGTAGATTCAAAATACCTACAAAATGCAATTGAGAATTAACTACTTGAACAAAGCGGAGTAGGTTGAAAATACAAAATGCAATTGAAATTGCTTAAAAAATGTATGGTAGATTCAAACTTCTCATTTGGATGGACAATACTTACAAAATGCAATTTAGATTGAAAATACTTACAAAATGTAATTCAGATTCAAAATACACACAAAAATGCAATTGAGACTGAACTACTTGCAAAAAAGTGGTGTAGGTTGAAAATACAAAATGCAATTGAAATTCAAAATACTCACAAAAGGACCCCCACGATATTGAAAGACTTACTGAAACTTAATTTAGATTGTCAATCCTTACAAAATGCAATCGAGGTTGAAAAACACTCACAAAATGCAACGTAAATCGAAAAGACTTACAAAATGCAACGGAGATTGAAAACACCCACAAAATGGAGTGGAGATGCAAAAATAACAGTGCGGGAATCATAAAGGGAAAAGGAAATATAATGAAAAGAAAAACAACAGGAAAGTGAAAGAGGAGAGGGTCCGTCCCACAGGTAAGGGACAAAAGGGGGAAACCGGACCCAGCACAGGAAACCCTCGGGGTCGCCAACTCCCGAACTCACCAGCCGTGAGCCCCTGAGGGTGTAGCACTTTCTAGGGTGCACCAGAAGTGGTAGGGCTACATACACCCTACCGCCTTGAGGGCCTTGAGCAGAAGGCAGGAGATAACAGAAAGAAAAAAAAAAAGAAGGCTGACCCCTCCCAGAAGGAAGGGATCAGGAAAGATGAGACAAGGGACACACACACACACATACGCACACACGGACAAAAGGTGATCTCATGAGCCTATTTTTTCATAAAATGAAAATAGGCCAAAAATAGGTCCGTGTGTGTGTATGTATGTGTGGGTGTGTGTGTGCGTCCGTGTGTGTGTGTGTTGCCCCCTAATAACTTCTAAACGGCTGGAGCGATTTCAATGAACCTCGGAAAGGTCATACTACTATTTCGGCCGCCCGACCGTGCCCTTCAAATTTTATTACATCTCACCAATCCAACATGGTGGCTGAGCGAAATATTTCAGCGGCATTCTATATCTCCGAAACTATTACTGATATCACCCAGATATATTGTACGGTGATAAAGGATACTACTAGAAGTTTAGCTATGAGACTTGCAAAAACCTGTAAAATACAAAACGAAGATGGCGGCCAAGCGAAGGTGAATCATTTTAATAGACTTTTCTCGCGATTCAACCATCTGAGCGCAGTATAATATGGTACAGTAAATGTTCATACACATTGTAATGCACTGGCATCTAATTTAGTTCAATTGTTTACATAATCTCAAGATGGCGGCTGTGCGAAATTTAAAAATCAAGTTCTTATTTCTTTTGTATTAATCATGTGATCGAAGTGAATGTTTGAAAAATGAACCTACGCGAAAATCGTCATCTAATAATACTTAACTCTATGGCCTACATATATGCAAATCCAACATGGCGACCATCCAAAATATTTAGACGGTTCTCAACGTCTATTAATCTTGGATAACAATCAAACTGAAATTTTGTATGTTGAAAGAGGCTATGAACATAAGTTCACCTATGGGACTTCCAATAACCTGGTGAGCACAAATCCAACATGGCGGTGACGCGAAATATAAATGTTTAAATGGACGTTTCTCGCGATTTAACCATCTGAGCGCAGTAAAACTTGGTACGGTAAATGCTTATACAAATTTTAATCCACTGGCATCTAATTTATTTCAATTATTTTCATAACCAGAAGATGGCAACTGTGCGAAATTTTAAAATCTGGTTTTCATTTGTTGTGTCGTAATCATGCGATGGAAGTTTGAATACTACACCTAGTCAATAATCTTCATGTAATACTACATAACTCTAAGACACACATATGTAAAAATCCAACATGGCGACCATCCGAAATATTTAGACGGTTCCCAATATCTACGAATCTATTACAGCAATCGAACTGAAATTTTGTATGTTGATAGAGGCAATTAACATAAGTAGGGTATATGAAAATAGGCTATTAGGTTCTTCACGGAACTACTTGTTATATCCTCTTTGCTTCGTCCATCTCTGGTTATTTTGCTTCTTATGTAAAATAAGTCTCCTACTTCCTTTAGCTTTTCACCTGCCAATTTGACGCCAATAGGGGTTTCTGACTTATTTCTGCTGCATTCCATTATTTTTGTTTTACATTTAGGCCTATTAATTGTCATCATGAATTCTTTCCTCGAGACTGAGTCCATACCATTTAAGAACTCATTGAGATCCTCTGGTGTGTCGGCTAAGATGACAATTTCATCAGCAAATCTCAGAGTTGAAATTATTTATCCTTGAATCCTTACTCCTACTTTATTTTTTTTCCTCTATTTTCCTTCATTGCTTGTTCAACGTACAGATTGAAAAGTATTCGTGATTAGTTGTAGCCTTGCCTTACATTTTCTGAATACCAGCTTCTCATTCATGTCCTTGGCTCGAATAACTGCCGTTTAATATTTGTACACAGATTGTAGATCAGCAGGGCCCGGATTTTGATGACCTACAAATGTTTAAAAATTACAGCAAAAATCCTATAAAATGACCCGAAAACTTTAAAAAATTACCTAAAAATTTGAATAAAACTGACATAATTTCATCACACAAAAAGTGCAAACCAACTACGTCATTGTATGTTGAAATGATTTTTATAGGTACCTAATATAATTTAATTATTATTTGACAAATACGAATTATTTGCACACAAATACTGGTTATTATTTCAGTCTATTGTTTGGCCCTCCAAGTTCTGTGTTCTTTCTTTCAAGGAAAATTGTGGAGATTCTCATGTTTTCGTATTCATCCTCACTTTCAGTTCCGTTAAAACCCAGTACCATACGCAAAAAATGCATCATAAACAATTAAAGATGCGAGAAAATTACTCAAAACGTATAAAATCTTTTAACAAATTCCATAAAATGACATAATAATGACGCAAAAAGCGAGAAAATGACCTCAAAATAAAATACTTAGAAAAATGATGAAAAAACAGTTTAATAAATATTCATTTCTTTAATTTTTGGGCCATGAACAGGATTTGTGTATAAATTAGCAATGTCTGTGTTGAACCATTTAAAAGATGACCTGTCTTCAGAATCCGGGCCCTGTAAGATCACCCTCGTATCCCTGTACTTTATTCCTACAGTTTTCAAGATGTCAAGCAACTTACTCCAATCAACGTTATCAAGAGTCTACAAATGCCATGAACATTTTAATTTTTCTTTTTCTATATTATGTCATCATCATTATCATCATCATCTAGTGCACGCTTATTAATTGCATACCCTGGTTCGAAATCCAGGTTATGACACTGCAAATATCTGACTTATTCAGTTCTATCTCAGCTAGATAACCTCAATGCAAGGCACGCTACCGTGGAATGTACTTATTGTGTAGCCTAATGATTATTTCTTATCGCAATCAAAATGGCTTGTACTTGGTTAGAGTGGCGGTGTGATATTATATCGTTATCGACAGATACCATCAGCGCGGTTATTGCACTTCCAATTTCCCATCTTTTACACATTCATCTCAATTGTGAGGGCACCTAGCTTACAATGACAGTTACAAATGACACGTCTCCCCTCACCTAGTAATTTCGTCCAAGAGAAGCGTCGCTCCCAAAGTCTGTTCACAACTCCTCTTTCTCAGAGAACTAGCGAGAGAGATATACCTCGCTCCGTTGACTCTGTAATCAAGAACCAGAGGAATAAATAAAAAGCAAGAACATAGAAGAATGTGGACATTCATTGTGAAAAGTGTTGCTTTCATTGATTTACGTCCACCTCGTAGCGTAGTGACTAGCATTCTTGGCGGAGGCCCGGATTCGATTTCCGACTCTGCCAAGAAGTTTAACTTTAGTCCGAAGATTGGAACGGGGCTTACTTAGCCTCGTGAGGTAAAACTGCGAATAGGTGGTCTCGATTTATACCTCAGATATCCTACAAGTGTTTTTCCATGGTTTCCCTACTTCTACTCCAGGCAAATGCCGGAACGGTACCTAAATTAAGGCCACGACCGCCTCCTACCTAAATCCTAGCCTCGATGTCGCAAACCTCCTAAATGAATCAATAACAATTTTCTTTGATTTACGACAGGCAGGAAATCTGCAAAGATATCAAGAACCAGCCTTACCCCCTAGAATACATACGCTTTTCTCCAATCAAAGCAGACCCAGGGAAATGTATATAGGCCCACGTAATTGAGGGTTCAGATCATAGCTGCCGTCTTTGAGAGGAGGATCAAGGCAAGGGGTTTCACCTCCTTCCTGGAAGGAGTGTGGAAAAACTCGGGGAAAACCAAAATCAGGATGGCCGCTGTTAGCGCCGGGATTCAAACTTTCTGCAGGTCCCCATCGCAGTCGAATTAACGCCTCGCGGTTGATTATTATTTTTTAAGTGTTGGTAAGTCATAAGTGGCAATGAGGTGAGGAGCAAAATTCTTGCCGCAAAACAAAACTCAAGTAGCCTACAGTAATTGTTTCTTCAAATGTTTACCCTACATTCATCTTATGAAAAAATTGGCATATGACATCACTCTTTGTCCGTGTGTGGGTATATGTGTGTGTATCCTAATAAAATCTTAACTCGGTAAGGGTATACTACTTCCTTGTCTGACCTCGACCGTGCCATTCAAATTTTAATACGTTTCACCAATCCAACATGGCGTTCGCGCGAAATATTTCACTGTCATACTATATCTCCTAAACTGTTATTGATATCACCCTGAAATGTGAACAGTGCTAGAGAATACAACTATAAGTTCACCTATGTGCCTGTCAAAAACCTGTTAAGTACAATATCAACATGGTGGCCTAGCGAAGTTAAAATATCTAAATGAAATTAAGATGCGGCAGTGTGAAATTTTATTTTAAAATAAAGTTATTACTTTTGTGTCTTAATAATTGCGATCAAAGTGAACGCTTGTATAATGAACCGATACAATAATTGCCATCTACTGGTACATAATTCTATGGCCTACATATAGAACAATCCAACATGGCGACCATCCGAAATAATTAACCGGTTCTCAATATCTTCGAATCTATTATAGCAATCAAACTGCAATTTTGTTTGTTCATAGGGGCCATTGAAATAAGTTCAATTATGGAAGTTTCAGTAACCTGATGAGCACAAAACCAACATGGCGGCGACGCAAAATTTAAATACTCAAATGGATTTTTATCACGACTTAATCATCTGAGTTCTGTAAAACATGGTATAACTTCATACAAGGCTTAATATATTGACGTCTACTTTAATTGAAAATGGCGGTTGTGAAAAATTGTTAATCTCACATTTTTATTTCTAGTGTCCTAATGAAGCTATAGAAATGTATGTTGGTATAATGAACTATCATACAATATTCATCTGCTGGCATATAATTCTATGGTTTATAGACATTAAACAATCCAACAAGGCAGCCATGCGATGTTTTTCACCGGCACACAATATATCTGAAACTATTTAAATAATCAAACTGGAATTATGTATGATGACAGAGGGCTATTAAGTAAGGACATGTATGTGACATTCAAAACCTCAGAAACACAAAAACAACATGGTGGCCAGGTGATTTTAAAATATTTCAAATGACTTTTCTGGCTATCTAAACAACCGAGAGCAATGAAACTAATAACAGCGAATCTTTATTCAGATATAAGTATAGAGATATATCATGTTCAATTGTTTTCAACAATTCAAGATGGCATCAGTTCGAAATTTTAAAGCCTTATTTATTTTATTTCTCGTATCCTACTAAAGCGATTGGAATGATGATTCGTATGATAAGCTATTAAAACAATCATAATCTAATGGCACTAAATTCTTTAGCTTACTTTTCTTAAATCATAGAAGCCATGCATTTGACTTTTCTTAAATGAAACTCCCCTGACTCGTTACAGAAAGATGCCATCTCTTGGGGGGAATCCTAATCACTGATACTGAATGTTACATATTCTAGCACATAATATCTCAATGTAATGGTGTTGGTGGAGACATTGGTCGAGTACCAAAAGTTATTTAGTACATCACATGAAAAATCCTTTTATGTTCGACCCTGACTATTATCTGTCAGAAAAATGTACTATAATGAGGCTCATTATAGCCTAACACTATTTTTAATTATGAAACAGTTTCTCCCACCAATCACAGCTCAAGAAACAGTTGTTTGACCAATTAGATAATTAGATGCGCTGAGTTCCACGCCCTTCTAATGTAAATCACACTGCCTGGCCCAGTGTCATAGTAGAGTAATCGAGATGGCCAAGGTCAAATACAAGGCATTCTCTGCGTCTCATGCGCTCTGTTCAGTACATAAAACTGGCGAAATCTCGACAGATATTTATGAATATTTTTGTTCGAACATAAAATAGTTATAATAATTATCGTCGAACATAAACAGTCGTATGCAACTCGCCTATAATGGTAATTAAGACACTCGTATGGAAATTATAAAACTCGCATACCCTCGTTTTATAAACATACTTGTGTCTTAATTATTGCCATTATAGGCTCGTTGCATAATGTACTATTAATAGTTGGGAGAATTTGTAATGGTAAAGACCAGTAGGATATATGAAAATAGGCTATTTAGTTCTTCACGGAACTACTTGTTAAATAATTACATTACTAGCAATTAACGTCATTAATACCATGTAATAATTAAAACAATATTATTGGATTTAAACTGAGTTGGGTGAAGACCAGTTTGGTTTCAGGAGAAACGTGGGAACAGGGGGCATATCCAGGAATATTGGGGGGGGGGAGGGGGCTGAATCGATACATTTACAAAATCATCACCCGAGATGAAGTTTCAAATCTCACTATAAATTAATATTTTACGTAAAATGAATGATGTCTGCTGTACTTCAGTTTTAAAAAACTGTGCTACATAATGTGGATTATAAAATAAGCAAAATGTTGTAAATCTGTATTTTCATTAACCTGAAAATTAGGCTATATTCATTGTCCTTCTGTACATCATGAAGTTATGAATACTATTAGTAAATAGTATTAGAGTGCCATATCCCCTCCAGGGACGTAGGCGACCTGAATTAGAGGCCTTGACTTTGTCAAGGGATCACTAACCAGGCATCTCGAGCCGGAATTTGCGTGTGGTAGGGTGGCCAGTTCCTTTCCACCCCTCCTCCTGCCATAGCATCCGGCAGGTTCCCATTTTTCATCACGAGGCTGGGGGACCCCGTACCAGACCTTATCAATACTTTTAAATTATTGGCAGAGCCGGGGATCAAACCCGGTACCTCGGGGGTGACAGCCAACAATGCTATCCACTGCGCCACGAGGTGGTCTTGAATACTATTAAGAGTACCGTATGATTTTTTTTCTGATAACATGTGTTATTGTGGAAGTTGTTGTTTTAAGGACAGTGATGGGGTAGGCGCCCCGGGACTTGAATAAGGTACTAACCCACTATTTGCCTGGGGGGAGTGTGGGAAAACCTGGGGGGAAACCATACAAATGTATGAATGTAACTGTATTTGGGTCCCCCAGAACTACTTGAAATAGGGCACCTGGAGTGTGAAAAACTTGTGGGAAACCACATTCAGAATAGCTGCTGCCAGCACCAAGAATCGAAACTTGGATCTCCGTACGCTCATATAATGGAGCATCCCTATACTCTGTGTTTCGAGAGAAAGAACGTGAAGGATATTTTGTTGTTGCTTCATTTGAGGAGCTTGGGGAATTTTGGTGAACGGTGCCGTTTAAATGGGTGTATGTGTTGATCGTGTGTGTATATGATGACTGTAATAGTGTGTGTAACTGTATCAGGGATGGGATAGGCGCCCCGGGACTTGAAATAACGTACTATCCCGGCATTTGCCTGGAGGGAGTGCGGAAAAACCCGGGGGAAAATCACATTAAGGATAGCCGCTGTCAGCGCTGGGATTCGAATCTGCGATCTCCGGACTTGCGGCCGTGGTGCACGATTTAACGAACACGGCTACGCCGCGGGGTATGTGAAGTTTATGGTGGGAGCTTGGAACAGCTGAGTTGCGCTGATGACTTTCTAAATAGACGATTCGAATAATACCCAGGGCTAAACTTTGGATATCTAATCCGCCCATGAGTTAAATATTGTATATCCATTGATCTTGCGTTAACACCCAGTACATTAAAACAAGTAAAACTATTTACACACACCGACGCTGCGCCTCTATCGCCAGTATTCAATACATACGAAAAAGAAGATAGACATTCTACAGTTTTTTTTTAATTTTTTAGCGTATGGCTTTTAGTGCCGGGAATGTCCGAGGACATGTTCGGCTCGCCAGTTTGTAGCTGCTTCTAGGCGGACACCCAATGGGTGAGCTACAAGTACCGTCGCGTGTGGAGTGTTGTCTGGGGAGGAAAGTTTTAATGTAAGGACGAGGAGTTGGAAGGTAGCGGCTGTGACCTATAGTTAGGGACCAACCCCGGCATTTGCCTGGAAGGAAGATGGGAAACCACTGGAGACCATCTTCAAGGTTGCCGGCGGGGGGATTCAAACCTCCTCGCCTCCCGGATGTGAGCGACTGCCTGCAGCCATGCCGTAACGACCATGGCTAACTCACCCGGTATTCTACAGTAAATGCAAAGTAATAAGATGAATACAGGCTATGAACACTCACCATGTAATACGTGAGCGGAAATGTATCCTTAAAACAAGAAGTCTGGGTGGTAAACACAGAAACAACGTGTCAATATGGCGCCAAGCACTCACTGTATCGCGACACTTTACTATTATTATTCACATAGTTCGTGACAATACACAAGCTATGTTGTTGTAAAAGAATATTAACTTTGAACACTCAAACAAACTACTGTACCTTGTGACGATATTATCGCCGTGTTTTATTTGTCCGTGTCAGTAGATTTACTGGCACGTTAAAGGATCCCCTTCGGGGCAAAATTCCGGCACCCCGGCGTCTCTAAAAGCCAGAGTAGTTAAAAGGGACGTAAAACCAATAACATTATTATTGTTTTATTTGTGTCGAGCTGTACTGTATGGGAGGCGGTAATACCTTAACTCTTGGATGAGAAACAACAGACTCATGTGCACTGACGTAAATAAATATATAAATATAAAATAAATGAATGAATAAATAAATGAGTAAATAAGTAAATGTTGACCGACTGAAAGGCAATTCTTTTGCTAGATTACGAAGGCAACACCGAAAAATGGCCTCAAAAATTTCTCTATAGTAAACAATGAAACAAACAAATAAGGATATTACTATGTTGTAGACCTGTTAACTAACCTGTGAATTAATTCTATCAAGTGCATGTTGTGTTATCAAATTAAGAATTTGGGCTAGAATGAAATAAAAGGGAAAAATGCTCCCTTCTTTATTTACTCGCATGCGAGTGCAGCTAAGGATTTGGAAAGTGAACAATTTTTAAAACGCACAATACGCGTATAAGTCTGTAATCAAGTGGACTGGGTGACAGCACCGTTTGGAGATCCAAAATTCGCACTAATAGCAGCCAATTTGAGTGTCATTTTCCCCAATGTTTTTCACTCTAGAAAAATAATAATGAAATAATAACTCCACGTATGCCTACATACACTAATGTATTTCGGACACTACGATAACCCAGGCGATCAGACAGAACGCCGACACAAAAGTACATGGAGCTGATGGCCAAGGTATAGTTAGCCTACAGTATACATCAACACGAAAACTTATATCGCACCCCATATAACGTCATAATCATCCCACCCACACCCGCAAATTCATGCATTCTGGTTACGTCCCATTTAAGACCAGAAGAAAAACCCTCTGATCATATTGTGATGATGATAATAATAATAATAGTAATAATATGGCAGAAATATTCCTTACCGATGATCTAGTGGGATCCAGTTCATTTATAATAGCGCCCTCGCCGCCTTGACATACAGCAATGTATTCATTAATGACGTCATTTCTCCAAGGTAGGTTGTTATCAGTAACGTGATCTTCTCACACACACAAGATAATAGCAATCTATTGCTCTCATGTTCTCATGCAGATCGTCCCACATCTGCTGTTCCTTTGTTTGAACAGTTTCTGCTATGAGCGTGGTGCTATTGGCGTCCCTCATGGCAATTCGCAAGCTCGGAGACATCATTATTCCTGACACCCCCGATCACGATGGTTAGAAATGTTTCTGTCAGTAGAAACTCTAGATTTTAGCTGGAGATTTTCATCTGCCAATGTGTGTGTTGCAGGAGGAGTGGTGTCCGACTCTATCCTGGAGAATAAGGACAGGACGAAGAATTTCTGGGAACAGAAGATGATGGATAATCCTCCCCAGACGAATTACATCTCCAACCTGAGTGATGCGGAGAAAATGGAACTTACCAACGATGTATCAGGACAACATTGTTTTTATGCTCGACCGGTGGAATATTCGAAGTCATGGGAGGTGGAAGAGGACTGTGACCAGGCCTTGAGGAAGTCTCCCACGAGACAGCCGACGGGCAAGGCCGCACACCTCCTCATTGAGATGGAACTCCGAGAAATGCGCGAACGGGAGGAAGAACTGAAGAGGGAAAGGCAGCAGTCCGTCCTTAGAATTTACGAGGATTTGGGCAGCCAGGATGGGCCCATCAGGTGAGTGGCTGTTGTTGTTATTAATTAATTAATTTTAGAGATTTGGGACATCTTGGTCATCAGCCCCGTGTAGTTGTGTGTGTGTGTTGAAATGTCTGATATTAACCTGCATTTATGTGATGACTGTAGTAGTGTGTGTAACTGTATTAGGGAAAGGGATGAGGTAGGTGCCCCGAGACCTGAAGTAATATGCTTGGAGGGAGTGTGGAAAACTCGGGGAAAACCACACTCAGGATGGCCGCTGTCAGCACCGCGATTCGAATCTGCGATCTCCGGACTTGCTGCAGCTGCCCTCGCGGCCGTGGTGCACGAATTAACGAGCACGGCTACGCCGCGAGACATAGTGATTTGCACAATGCCGTTTAGTATAAAGTGCTGTCAGCTCGCAAGGCTCATCAATGCTGTGATCATAAGCTTCTCAATAGGCTGAAGATGAATCAGTTAACGTTTCCTTACTCATTTGTAGTTGACTAATAAAATTCATATCCGTAGGCAAGCTTGTTTTTTTTTAGTAAAGGGGCAAAGACCTAGGAAAATGTTGTTAATTCATTTTTTAGGGGTTTGGTAACATCTCATCTGGGTCATTAGCCCCATGTACTTGGGTGTGTGATGAACTTGTCTGATAACCTGTATTTCTATGATGACCTCAGCAGTGTGTGTAGCTGTATTGGGACAGGAATGGGGTAGGTACCACGAGACTTGAAATAAAGTACTATCCCGGAACTTGACTGGAGGGAGTGTGGAGAAAACGGGGAAACACACTGAGTATAGCCGCTGTCAGCGCCGGGATTCGAAACTCTGATTTCCGGGCTTGATGCAGCTGCCCATTATGGGGTTAGGAAATTAGGTAACAGCAAGGACAGGTGGATTGTTTTCCTATACAATTGGATATATACCGGTACTTTGCAATCTTTTAGTTTACACATACAATATAGGATGTAACAAATGCATTTTTCCTGTAAAAAAGAAGTCAGATCATCAGTCAATAGATAATTAAATTTGTAGGAATCTCCAAATTCAGAAAGTGAGAGAATGGGGGTAACAAGTGGTTTTCTTCCCTCCAAAGGTTCTCATTGCTGCAAACTAGATGCTAATCAAAGTTTGATTTTGGGAGTCTCAGATAATTTATTGTAAATCTACTGAAAGTGGACCTTTGGTAAATTAAACTGAGAAGAAGATATAGACTACCCATTGTGCATTATCTCAATATTAATAATAATCATCATAGGAAGAAGAATCTGACAGAAAAGGTTTTTTTTTTCATTAACTGTTCTTTTAGTCAAACATTAAGCTGCGTAGATATGTATCGTAAAGTGGGCAATATTTAGGGGTCACGTTTTTGGAAAAAAGACAAAAGGCAGGGACACTTGAGAGATGCGCAGTGTTACATAGCGAATAAACGTTTCAGGAAAGAGTCAAGAATACAAGAAACAATATACGTGGTGATTTTTCCACCTGGATAAGGAGATTGACTTTATCGTGCTAAGTAAACCATTCCATGTACAGTATAACCCAGTAATCTAACCCTTCTGCTACGTTTGGCTGAGTGCCAACTATCTTGCACGCTGATATTGTATCGGGTGTGTAGTCTCACAAAGTGATAGGATATTTGACTTGCATTTTACATGGGCTTATTCTAAAACAATGTACAGGCAAACGATCACAAGTATTTTATGCTTTATAGCTAAAGATACGAGAAAATAGCATTATGAAATTGATTTTGTAGCACTTCCATTCTGAAAAACAGCATTTTGTAGCATTTAAAATGCTTACGAAAGGTTTACAGTAAAATCTCCATAATGGGATGGAAAAAGAGAGAGGATTTCGAATTAACTGCAGACTCCCCCCGAAAAGAAAACACTCAAATCCGCAAACTTGCGAACATGCAATTACTGATAAACCATTTTGCGACTCTCGACTGACAATCTATTAAGACATGTCTGCGAATTCCAGGAGAAATTGCTAGACGGCCTGAAACATAACCTATTACTCACACATTGTAGAGAATAGTCTACTTTCATCACATTAAACAACATTCCTCAAAATTAGGAGAAATCAGAGGAGAACGCAAAACAAATGTTGTCTATTCATACCACGAAACGTACTTTTCAGTTTTATTTACCATGGTCAAATACTACAAATTTGTAGCCGACGCGATATAAACCAATATAAACATAATATTTTCTTTGATTGTAAAAAAAAAGAATGGATACAAACGATTAGAACTTTCCTTTCATTAGCACAACCAAATGAAACTACGAAATAATTTCTCCAAAAACATTGTTTTATCGGCTATAAGCATGCGGCGAAAACAACGGCCATTTTCAAATTGAGTTCAACTAACGTAATCCATTGTTTCCACAACAATTGATATTCGTAAATATCAAAATGTCAATATTTGCATCGCTAGAAACTTGCAAATTTTGAAGTGCGGCGCGAAAATGTTGTAAGAAGAAAACATAGGCCTTATTCAATATTTTTCGGTAAATTGGGCATTTTTCGCATTTATTGGGTAAATTCGCAAGAACCCATGCGGTAGTTATCGAACTTTGTAGCATATTCAGTTTCGCAAAATGAGGGTATATACAGTCGTAGTAGTTAACACATAGTTGAAAGGACGAGAAAAAGGTAAAATTCGCATTTATCGCAGTTGAGATTTTCCCGTATCTCTAATTATAGCCTAATCAATATATTTGGCCATGAACTGAATTTTCCTCAAAGTCACCAATTCTATCATCCTTATCAATAACGGCCGACGACCTTGATGCTTCACACATTTAAACGACAATCACCACCGCCATATTTCCCCATGGAGCTTACACCAACGTGGGCCATATACTCAAGATGTACATGGCTATGCGGCAGCTTCTGAAATGATGTAGAGATGTCTGTTATTTCGCAGATGACACACTAGAGAATTGTTGTTGATTCTTTTAGAGACTTTGCGACATCGTGGCCATGTACTGTAGCCCCGTGCACTAGGATGTGTGTCACTGTGATGCCTATACTAGTGTGTATATTTGTAATCGAAGTACTTTTTGGGTAGAAAGCGGCCGTGGATTTACGTTAGGTACCATCCTGGCATTTGCCTGGAGTATAGGTGGGGAAACCATGGAAAACTACTTCCTGGATGTCTGAGGTAGGAATCGAACCCTCTTCTTCTCAGTTTTGCCTCACGAGGCACACTATACCTCATCCACGGAATATATGAAGTATGTTTGCGCATGACGTCACACGGAGGAAGTGAAAAAAGTATACAATGGGTGGGGTGATACCGAGCTCCGCTAATGAGTTCTCTCCACGGGGGTCAATTAGGAAAATCCTAACAGTGGAAGTTGCCTGAGGCGTGTTTCACTGCCCCCACTCCAAAGTGGACGTGATAGTACGGAATGTGTCAACCTGCGCTGAAATTCGCTATCTACTCTTGATATCTCAAACACTTACAGTATTTCATACCACTCATTAGTAATTTTAGGCGTTATTCCATATTTGTCCTTAAAGCTCAAGTGTAATAATTCTCTTTGTGTTTCTGAGTTACTATACAGATAAATATGCACATTTTAATTTGTATGCTGTAGCTTCGTAAAAATGTTATCGTATGAAAGTTGTAACCTGCACTATGAGCATTAAAACTATATCGGACCAGAGCCGACACAAGCATACAATTTTGAACTCACACGGACTAGAGGCCCATTTCTACCATTACATATGTTGAAGCGATACAATTCATGAACAATTCTACCAGAGCATTCTATTTGCAAGTTATTCTTTCAACGCAATTGACTTCATAGATTTTATACGTGTGCATCACTGGTGAAGTATTGAAATTAGGTTTCATCAATATCTGTTGACCTCAGTGAAGCGTGTGTTTATTTTCATAAATTTGTCTCGTCGATAAACACTTCTGAAGACTTGAACTACACAGTTTTATCATTTTGAAAGTGTTTCCTAATTTATACTAGTCACGTTTTCCCACATCATATTGTGTTGTTTTAGTTTCAATTTCCCATCCTTCTTTATGGTGCACCATATGAGGTTTAATAACGCTATACATTTCTTGTGTCTTTGACATTTATTAATTCATATCGGCTGATGAAGGGGCCTAAAATAATTAGGTCTTGAAACATGTCCCACCAATGACCAACAGTGATCATTATTTAATAAAAAGTATTCATTAGGCGGAACTTTCAACCTATGTATTACTCATTTAGTTTATCAATACGGAACCAGAATGAACCTTTTAAGCTCTAAAATCAATATAATGAGAACCATAATATTTATGTCTATATCATTTTAAAGCTTATAAAACAACGTTAATACTGGGAGTTCTCTGTTATTTTTTGATGGAGTTCCGTGTTTGATTCCCGACTCTGCGAAGAAATTTAATTGTGGTCTATGGGTTGGAACGGGGTACACTCAGTCTTGTGAGGAAACACTGAGAGGAGATGGGTTCAATTCCCACCTCAGCCATCCAGGAAGTGGTTTTCTGTGGTTTCCCCCACTTCTACTCCAGGCAAATGCTGGAAGTTTCCTAACTCAAGGCCACGGCCACCTCCTTCCCAATCCTCCGGTCTAGTCTGCAAGCCTCTGTTTGCGAAGAAGTCGCCCCCATGATCCCCTATTAGCAGTTAGCACTGCGACCTACTCTGGTTCTACACCTCTACATTGAAATTGTTCAACACTGAATCTTCCCATGGCCTCCTAGGTTTGCCTCTGCTTCTCTTACCCTTTACAGCCGAAATCATTAACCTTTTGGGTAATCTCTCCTCCTCCTTCTCTTCACATGACCCCACCATCTGAGTCGGCTTGTAGGAACAGCTTCATCTGACGTGTTTATTTATTTCTAACTTAGCCTGTATCTCTTCATTTACATACCAGTACAATACTTGAATGTTCCGTCCTTTAAAATAGTTTCTCTTTTACACAAGTATTTCAAATTTGATGCAGTAGAAAACATAATAATGTTATTCTCTCTCTTCCATTTACCAGAATCATATTTTCTTTTAAGTTCGATCGAATGTCCATAATGTCTAGAGCATCATGAACTTCTTGCTTACCGTATTTTGAGGCAGAGGTGGTAAGTTTCTCCGTTTCTCGGCCGCAATATTTCTTTTCAATCCTCTCTATGCCATTTGATAATAAATTATCAGACAAGTGCTTAGGGGCAGCAAATTTGTCCTTTCTCGACAATTTCGATGGCCGTTCACATAAAATCTCGTCACGTACCTTTCTTTTTGCACTGAAATAAATGGTGGTACATGGTTCGTGATTGTGAGACCCACATAATAGAAAGTTACCACCATTTGTAAATAAATGGGCAGAACATTCTTCGTTTGAACACTTCCACATTTGGTCCCGTTTTGACAACCCACACTTATGAAATTTATAGTTTCCTATAAGTCTCAAATCTCCACCTCTTTGACTGTACATGGATAACGATATGTTAGCTGCACTGATTATATCCAAGGAAACTCCAGGGGGAACATGATTCACTTTATAAAATTTCTTAAAAGTGTAGGTACTAAAAGTTAGTTTATAATTAGCTGCCAGTCAACTCATGGCTTAACCAACATTTCAGGGGAGGTTGCCTACCCCCACTCTCTTTCCAAACCCATTAGCGTGAGCTGACAGGACTGTTTGGGTTTAACCTAATTAGCGGAGTTCGACCAACCCGGATGGGTGAAGCTTGGCAGCCCAGCCATTGCGAGAGTTGGTTGAAGCCAAGGTAGCGTCACCCTCCTGCGCTAATTATTCAGTGGCATCGCGTCTCATTGGACCAGTCAGCCGAGTCACTCCTGTGCGCAGACTACGGGTTTACACACTGGCACATCGCAGATTCCTTGAATGGAGTATAGAGACATTATGTGCGCTAAAGTCATCAGTTAATTTTCGCCTTATATCATCCACAATCTCAGAAAGTTCGGCCGGTCGCTAATGGCCCTCCACATTATTTCTTACTTTATCAGAGCTACGCATGTACTAACAAGGTGTGCCCGAATTCCGCATAGCCACCACCTATATCCGTGGAGATGGAAAGGATTGTAAGGACGTCGATACCCAGCCAGATAAACCAACATGTCCCTACGAGGTGAATAACTAGGAAATCCTCGGCGCATATCGGCTATGCAATAGTACTACTAACTAGCTACACATTTACTAGCAATCAAACGAATAAGACAAAAGGGAAAGAACGAGAATCTCAGATCTCGAGCGTGAAAGGTGAAGTTGAGACTAAGTGAGTTCTAGTATCCAACCAGTAGTACTACCGCATGTCGATTGCAAAATGAAAAGATGATCAGATTCTATAAAAAGGACAAGCAAACTAAAAAGTGCTTATAAGTTTATTAAAAAAAATTACATACTATAAAAAATGTCCCTAACTCAAATATTAAAATTTAAAAATTAAAAATAAAATATTTGAACATAAAATGTAGATAGTTCTTCTATCTGAATTGACTTTCCAGGCGAAAGAATTCGATAAACAAAATTGTTCGCAAATTAAAAATACTGAAAGCCTTTTCATAGGCCACCATGTGACTTGGTCTCAAGAACAGCCTGAAATGATCAGCTGTTATCAATAGCTTGATAAAATTGTGGTTAAATAACACACAAGACCCTAAATTATACATTTATCGTTCCTAAAACACATTAACATTATATTAATAAAAATTATTAAAGTATTTACACTAATTTAATTATCATGACCAGCACGATATTCTATTAAAATATTTACAAGATCTCACGTGATCTACTTTTATCGCTCTGTTTCCTTTCACTAACACATTTCTTCCAATACAATTCACAAACAAACATTTCACCTGCATCTAATGTTTTTGTCACAATCAATAGAACCTTCGTAACAAACAATAAAGCTAATTACGGCTCTGTAATGTCATTATCAAGAATACTATTTCGATATACTGGAAATACGATGCGGTACTAATCTATTACTCTATACACCTCGTGGATTTGTGGAACTACTCTTCACTGACATGTACAACACAAATAAACACTTAAATGTCAGTTAACTTCTTCGACATACTGTACTGAACGATTGCTCTCACTAGCAATATACTTGAAAACCTTTATAACTTGTGAACAACTTCTTAATAATGCGTTAGCGTAACGCATACATTTCTCAGCACATTCCTTTCCTTCCGACGACAATAATGCACGGTATTTCTCCAATAAAAACCCATCTTGATACATTTCCAAAAATGTATAAGAATCAGTGACCCTAAATCACTAACCTGTGAAATATCTTTCGTGATGCACTCTCACAACTCTCTTCCACAAACTATTAACTTCGTGCTCGTTATACTTCAATAATATCTGTTCACATAATTACATTGTTGTACGATTTTCCACATTGCTTCAGCTGACAAAGCTCCGTTAATTACCTTCACATTATAATATTATCCTCGTTACAATAAAATATCAACATTATAAGACTTTAGTCCGCTTGTCTTCGCATTTAATAAAAATAAAACATTTCCTCCCTTCCTGGTATTTCTTAATGAATTAATTATTCATGTACATATGGGTTTCATTTTAAAATAAACCTCAGGTTGATCTACAAATCACCTGGTCTATATTTTCGTAACATCTAATTACATCAACAAAATTGTTTATATCTTTAGGCATCATCTTGACTTTGTCTGTCAAAGATATGATCCTATTTTCATTCATTTCTCTACCATGTTAATAACAAATGACTATAACAATGCCATGTTTCTGAAAAACATTCCGTTATGGAATTATTATACTTCAAAGGTATTTTATAATTATTACACTTGTTTTGTTACATATTAAAATGTTTATAATAAATACCTCAGCATATTTCATTTATGCTTTCTTTATTAATCGATGTGATCTAGCAACATTGACGCATACTATAGATAATTACGCATTCTATCGAAGCATTCCATTTGTATAAAGCAGTTTCGTTAAAAAATGAGTTTAATTAAAAACGTATCAGTAAACTTCAAATATAAAATGTTAAATTCCAAATAATCGTTAAAGTACGACACACGCTGACGTAGAATAAAATTTACAATGAAATTTACAAAACTGACAACATAATAACATTAGTTATGAGTAAGGTCACGTCTGAAATACCCCCAAAATACAACAAACTACTAAGATATTAGGGCAATTTTTCGTCTACCTTCATGATGATCGACTCTCGTGATACCTGGCTGGACGAGTAAGGTGTTTCTGCCATTGCTTCGCCACGTGCCTGACGCACGTTGGATAACGGGTTCCCCTTGGCCTGCAAGTAGTCAGCTGGTCGGCACGCTCCTCCCCGCCTGCAGCTGGCTGCTTGGACTCCACTCGCATCGAAAGGTCTTCTTGCTTCGCGATTAGCAATCTGGACTCCTGTAACCTGGTTGAACGAATTCTTCGATCGGCTGGTCTCTCGTCGCAATGCCTCATGATAGTAGATTGGATGTCTCGTTGTAGAATTTCCCAAGTTGGAAATGGAAATTCTTGTAGTTTCATGTGGCTAATTCAGACCACTGCTGTTGGTATTGCAGTTGTAGAATGATGAACTCATTGTTGTCTGGTCCACTCTGAATTCTACTCCGTAAATGTAGACTAACTTCCCTTCATGATCTAGTACTGCATGTCTATCTTCAGAATATTTTCACAGTGGGAACTTCCCCCCTGACCTGAATTTTGTATCATCATGAATAAATGATAAATATACTTTTTTGTGGTTTCTTCTCTATGACAGACAATGTATTATGTACTACTATTAATACTGTGGTAGTATCTTCCTTTCAATGATATAGACTGCTTCTTGTGAACGTCGAATTTTAATCTTTCGTTTCCAGTTTCAAAGTTTAAACTACTACTATTATTTCTTCACCGGCATCTCCTACTGTTCCTCCGTGAGTGCTGCGACTCCTCAGGTCAAGTCTTTAGTTCCTTGCCGTACCTCGTATATGCATATTAGCTTCTCTCGGACGATCAGTGACACAGGTCTGCACTGTACCTGTCGCAGTAAAGGAATCAATCTCTGCGCTTTCCAATGCCGCGCTCCTTACTGTCAGAAATGGCGGACTAGCCTCAAACACAGTCCTAATTTCTGTAATTTCCTCATATCTTCTCTCCTATTCAATATTTAATTCTGTTTCGATGAGAAAATATCATTTCGTCTTCGCTAACTGTAGGAGTGCTTATATCGTTTTATTCTTCAGAATTAAATATAATAACAATTCCCTCTATATTTATGTAGTTCTTTCTGATTGGCTCTCAAGCAAAACTCATTGTTCTAGCCTCTTATTCAAGTGTCGTGTGCAAGATTTTGTTATTGTCGACTCGGCGAACAAAAACCGGTCCTTGACTTGTTAACATGAAACTTTGGTCATATGACAGTGTCTATAGATTGGACTCTCCCTTGGTTAAAATAACAATCACTGAAATATTTCCAATATTTAATTCTCTAAAAATGCTGCAAATTTTTCCAAAAACTCATCAATATGATCCATTCACATCATAAAATAGTTATGTGAATGAAATATTGTTCCATTCTTAATTTTTATTTCTGGTATATATTTAGTGCGCAAGTCGGTTCGATCCTCGCCTCATACAATCCCTTGAGTCAAACCGAATTCGAGTTCAAAGGGAATGTTCAACAATGGCAGGTAAAACTTCAACCTAAAAATTTAGCCTACATAAAAAGTAAAAATAGGATTCCTGTATAATAGGTTCAACTTTTTTAAGTTACAAGACTATCTCACTGGATATTACCGTACATTCCACCGCCATCTAAAATACATCCTATATAGATATGTAGGCTATACTTCACCATCAAATAAACTTGCAATTTCGAAACTTGAGACGAAGGGCACAAGTTCTTCGACTCAATAAATTAAAGATTGTGGCCATGCGTGGAATTAAAACTCAAAATTAAATAAAGAAGGAAATAAAATTCTGTTAGAGAGATGTCCTGTATAATAGGTTTAATTTGCACAAGTCAAAATTATTACCTTCAACCGCCATCTTGAATATAAAAAATATTAAAATCGATAATTCACTACAGTATCAATAAGCTTGCAAATGTTAAGCTTTGTTAGAAAGTAGTTTCGTGCAAGAGCTTCTCCCTGATAAAGGCTCAAGTCCATCAACTTAATTAGTTTAAGATGGCTGCCGTGCATAACTGAAAACCTTCAAATCACTGCAGTATATAATTATGAAATTACCACAACATTTTATGAAATGAGAATCTTGTTTAAGAGGTTTTACTTGCGCATATCACAAGACAGATTGAATGTAATGTACGACTTCCAACTTGAATACATAAAGCATTAAAATCAATACACTTGTAATTTTGAAACTTGGCAAGAAGGGAGTATCATGTAAGAACGTCACTCTGTTGAAGGCGCAAGTTCATCGACTTCATACGTTCAAGATAACGACATTAAGAACTTATAAAGCGTTAAAAATCGATCAATGAGCATTTGACATAAAGCTTAGTACATGTTATATCCCTTAACTAGTAAATGGCACGTGCCAGCTAGGCTTGTGTCAGATTTATGGCTCAATGGACTATGTACTTTTGGAGGCAACTATACCAGCTGAATAAATCATCAGATTTCTACTAATTTTTGGTCTTACTTACCGTCCTGTTACGGAATGGTAACCTGAGTTACACCATCCTCAGCTTATTAATTTCAATATGGCGGCCGTGCGTATTTTTCAAGTATGATGTAGGATGTAATTGGACAATTAGGCTACCACGAAAAATAGCAGGGTTATCAACAGCTTACTGTTTTGTCAGGAAGACAGTAAGTATAGGCCTACACTATACAGTATGTTGTTGTGCCACCTTATGTGGTCTAGGGGCAAGTATTGAAACTCCGGATTTGAGGGTCCCGATCCTATAAGTGGTTTACCATGGTTTTCCTCATCTACTCCATGCAAATACCTACATGAAGGCTACGGCCGCCTCCTGTCCAAATCCTAACCCCAATTACAAATGCACGCACTAGTAAAGCCATACAAACGACACAGGTTATCAGACAGATTCCACACACTCCAGGTACACGGGGCTACATGACAGCGATGTCGCAAAGTCCCTTAATGGATAAACAACAACAGCTTGCGCCGAATGCGCTTTTTCACTGGACCACTTAAGACGACATAAAGCAAAGTTAAGGAAACGGATCGCAGTGTAAGACAATCAAAGGGTAGGGAAATAGGCAGGTGAGTAAATCAAAATCTGTTTTGGTTTACCGCTGGGCCCAAATTGCAAACCAAAAAAGAGGATGATTTTCTGAATTAAAACAAAATCAAAATGATAAAATTGCTTAAGACAAAATCCAAAAAATATAAAAATAAATATATAAATTCGAATAATTAATCAAAGATCCCAGAGGCGTGTTAGTTGTGATTGTGTTGCATTACAAAACCAAGACCGACGAAACCACAGAACTATAAGTAAGGATACATAAACTAGATAAAGTAAAAGACGAGACAAGACTAATAAGACTAATTGAACTACAGTGAGAGCTAGATTATAAATGAATTGAATAAAAGAACAAAATTATAAGTAAACTAAAAATGCATGAAATTAAATTCAAACAGTCAAACACGCAAATACCTAAAGCAAGTAAAACTCAAAAGTCAAACAATAAATAAACAAACACAAAATAATGAAGTCTTAGCAGGACTTACCGAAAGACACGACTGTCTTGTAAGAGAATGTGACAAGAAGTGACGCTAACCAAAACAGATGCGTGCATTGATGTAGTTATGAAACATAGGAGAGGCCAAAAGCGGGAGACAATGGGTGAGCTACAAGTACCGTTGGGGAGGAAAGTTGGAATGTAAGGACGAGGAGTTGGAAGGTAGCGGCTGTGGCCTATAGTTAGGGACCAACCCCGGCATTTGCCTGGAAGGAAGATGGGAAACCAGAGAAGACCATCTTCAAGGTTGCCGGCGGGGGGATTCGAACCCCTCGCCTCCCGGATGTGAGCGACTGCCAGCAGTCATGCCGTAACGACCACGACTAACTCACCCGGTTTGCAAATATTGCTCCAGCTTTGTTCCAAGGCCACTGTATTTTTAATCAGGTAAGTACATTTCATAGGATAGTAACTGAATCACTTTGTCAATAACGTTACGACCAGTACAGGTTTGGCGACTCTGTTTCAGTCAATGGTAAATAGTTTTGATCTTTTCCATCTGTTGAGGATGTGGTTGTTGCTTTTTTTTCTCGCCATTACACCCGCGGAATGAAGAAACAAAGTCTTTGTTCAAAGTTTTATGACCGTGGTAGAGTTTCACAAGCTGACAGGTTTGACACTGTTGTACTGATGGCATTTTGCTAATGGCCACTTGCGTATTATGCTCGTAGTTATTACAGGGTCGCAATTCACTTGACACAGGGTCTTGAGTCCATGTTGTTGGCACATGCTCCCATATTTCCTTAACAGCATTTGCAGGGACATAAAAAATAAATGATTTAGGTAAAGCATTTAATTCCTCTTTTGTGAAACTGCTTAATTTCATTTTACACATTAAAAAAATTCCAATCGCCTGCTCAATAGCATTATTGTCCAATTCCAACATTGACGACACAGACATGATGCTATCTAGACAGTGTATCACTCACTAGTGATCATCCCACTGTTGGAAGAAACAAGTAATATCTTGTTCATGACGTCACAACATGCATTTCCCGTTAGCCAATCAAACAGAATCCATACATGGAAAACGGTATAATGTTTTTTTCATTAAAAGTCCTTTTTCTTGAAAACGTGTATGCAGTAAAGGACTGCCCAAATCCATAAGATCCACACATTCACACATAGGGGGTAGAAACGGGTAAAGTCATTTGCATTTTTCAATTCCTTTGACAAATACAATTAGCCATGGATAAATGAGCGTTTAATAACATAGCTAAGTATTTATAGGGAATGGTTCCCTTGTTCCATTGCAATCCTGAATGGGTTAGTACGGTATTCACTGGGTCTGTCTTTGATCTTTAACAGATTGAAACTCTAGTGAAAACAGTGGTATAAACACAAAATGAAATAGGTTCGGTGACCCGCGTGTCATGCAATTGATAATAGCCATCTCTTTAAATTAATACTTGGTTTCGTTGACCTTAAAGCCCTGAGTATCCATCACCAATGTATGTGACATATTTATGCTTGCATAGATCAAAACCAACTGACTACTCACTACTTGGGTTTAGAAATTACATTTACTCTAATCACATTCTGGTAAAAATCATGTCTACTATAAACTGCATCCACTTTTGCATCCACTTTTACACCCACTTTTGCGCACACTTTTGCACCCACTTTTACACCCACTTTTGCACCCACTTTTGCACCCACTTTTGCTCTCACTTTAAACTATTATTAAAAAGTGGAATAAAGATTAAAACTTAATCTACTTAGCCTCAAGCCATCTCAACTATCCTACAAGTGGTTTTCCACTTTGTCTTCGGGCAAATGTTATAATGATATCTCCTGTAAGGCCACAGCCGCCTCCTTTCCACTTCCTTGTCAAATCCAATCACTCTTCCCATCCCTCTTTCCCAGGTTTGAATCCAGGCTCTGACATAAAATTTAATTTCTGGTTTCAGGATTGAAACAGGGTCTGGTCAGCCTCAGGTACCCCAAATGAGTATAAGAGGTTCGATTCCCACCTCAGTCATTCTTGAAAGTGGTTTTCTGTATAGTTTTCACACTTTGTTTTTGATCAAATGTTGGAATAGTACCTCTCAACCTCAAGTCGCTAGCGTTATTCTATGGAGGCTATACACTCACTAGCCATTCTGCAGGCGATTTGTTGTTTTACCGGAAGTGTCATATAATACGTATTACACACTCTGCACTTTTGCGTTAACGCAAAGGGAATTCAGTGAGTCATTTGTAGTTGAGAGCAGAGACTGAAATATCATAAGACACATACATATAATATACATAAATGTTTCAACATTTATTCTTATTGGAGCGCAGCAGATAACTGTTAAGTGTAATCCTGGCTTAATTCCCAATTAATGCATGTCCTGTGGTTGGCATTTCACATTTCCAAATTCCAAACCCACACCCTGTCAATGTCTTGTCTTATAGCTCGGCGGCCATCCTTATACTTTGTTTTTTTTTCAATCATCACAGTCGTGCCTTAAAGCCTCTGCGTCTTAGGCAGCTCTATGCTGGTCTCTCACCACTGGGTCTGTGGTTCAAATCCCAGTCACTCCATATGAGATTTGTGCTGGACAAAGGCAGAGACAGACAGGCTTTTTTTTTCTCTAGCTACTCCAGTTTTCACTATCACAATTTCATTCTAGCAACACTCTCCTCAATCATTTTATTTCATTGGCCATTCATTTAATCATAACCCCAGGGGAGTGCGACAGGCTTCAGCCGCCTCCACAGTTTCATATCCTCATCGCTAAATGGAATCATTCATTCATTCCATTCCCAACCCCCAATTAGTAAAGCAACACTTTCCCCTATCATTTCATTTTATCTATCATTCATTTAATCATTTCCCCAGGAAAGTGCAACAGGCTTTAGCCGCTGGCACAGTTTCATATCCTCGTCGCTAAATGGGGTGGTTCATTCATTCCATTCCCTGATCCTTTAGTCGAGCAACACTTTTCCACTATCATTTTATTTCATCTGTCATTCATTTAATCATTTCCTCAGGAAAGTGCGACAGGCTTTAGCAGTCGGCACTGTTTCAAATTCTCATCGCTAAATGAGGGATTCATTCATTCCATTCCCTAACCAGCTCGGTCGATTGAAAGCAGGCTGTGGATTTATCATTTTTCAATCACGCCTTTACCAAGCATGAGTTGAACCATTACATACAGCTCTGCAACATCACAGTCATGATTTCACCAAGCATAAACGAACCACCGCATAAGCCTCTGCGATTCATGATTCATGATTCATGAAATATCAATGAATGCATTGTCAAGCATGTCCACCGCATAAGCCTCTACGATCCATGATTCATCAAATAGCGATGAATGCATAGGCAAGCATGGTCACCGCATAAGCCTCTGCGATCCATGATTCCTGAAATAGCTACAAGTCCCTAGCCTTATTCGTTCGCGAGATATTTGCAAAAGTGCAGTTAGGCTCTTTTAACAAAAATTGAAAATACATTCAAAAAGGGGGCGTCATTCCAATTCTAACGACCCCTAGCATTATTGGTTCATGAGATATGAAAAGCGCATGACCTATTAGCTTTCCATCTTTCGGTTAAATTCTTTAAAAATCACTCATTCATAATCTTTATTCAAAAAGCCTGCCCTTTTACAAAATCCCAAATTGCGCATGCTGGTAGGTTTTTGCTGAGGATTAACACTACCTAAGAGAAGATGATGAGAGAGAACAGGAGGTGGGTTTGGGAGTAGAGACAAGAATTGGCAGATAGGATGAGAATCCAACACTAAGTTTTAAGTAAATGTTGATGCAAAGAGGAATTTCGCTGTGCTAAGCTGACTAAAAGTTTAGAACAGAGGAAAACCACAGACCTGAATTAAACAAAACCGAGATTTTGAAAGCAAAACATAAGTCAGAGAGAAAATCTCTACAAGCAGGAGGCTTGTGGAGCTAGCTATCCTTGTATTGATGGTTTGCTAGAATTAGCTGTAACAGCTAAGAGAAACTTTGAAAACGTTTTTATTTGAAATTTTGTTTCCAATGCAACAAGTGGTAAAGGTTTTACTGATGCAGAGATTATTATTTTTTCGTAAATCAAATTAAGATTTGGGGAAGAATCAGGGAAGAGAATGTCCTGCCTAACCGTAATTCTAGTGAGAGAGATAAAGCAAACAATAATAAATAATTTATTTAACAAATTATAAACTTTAAACTAATTAACAATACTTAGGATGTGATTTTAATTCGGGGTAAGATTAACAATTTAGTTGGTTATAAAATGCCAAAGACTTAGACCTAATAATAAGAGGTTCACAATTTACAAACAATATTAAATAGTGTACAAGTTTCGAACCTGTTACAGCACTAAAATCTTCCAAAGATTTTAAAACGTGTGCTTATGATTAAGTAATTTAAAGTTTGTAACGATAATTGTAACGCAATTATAACTTTGATATTTTTATTAGGTACGTTACAAGCACTTTTAGAATGCCTGTATGGCAATCGAAAAGGCTATAAACAAATATTGGATTCCTGATTGTAACAGGAAAAGAAGGAGAAGAAAAAATTACAAGCGGAAATTACCGCTATTTTAAGCAGAAGTTAACAATATGATATGTTCGAAAGTGAACAGGTCGAATTAACGAAACCTAGAGCAAAAAGATTAGATTCAAAGTTTAACACTTAGGAGTTAACAATTCCTGAACTAGCAGGATAAGAAAAGAAGGATTAATAAGTAGTTTCTAGAACGATGGGTATTTATACAGAATTTAAGAGATTTTAAACTCTAATAGGGCAGGTCACCTTTTGTGAAGCCTGGATAACACAATTAGCTAACTCCTTTGTAATTCGAAAAAGTATAATTCCCTAATTTTAGAAGGGAAGAACAATACATATTAAAATGTGGACGAGCCTCAGGATTTGATGCAGAATTATTATATGAGAAGTAGAACAAATTTGGGAGGGCGCTTAATTATAAGCGAAGCCTCTTAGAACAATAACTAGCTTTACATTAGTTTAGGTTTGTTAGTAAAAGGTATTAGGGAAGTGGGGTTAGGAACTTTGGTATAAAGTCCTGGCCAGAATTATTTTCTCTCAATCGAACGCGGCGCGGCAGATAGTTAGCACACACAAATTCGAAGCACTGATAATTTGTTGGTAAGTTGAAAAACTTCACTATTGTAGTGTATATAAGTTCGTAGAACAAGAGAAAGTTATTGCAGTTATGGATAACACATTGTTTAATTTGAGTTTGAATACGTTTATTGCGTTGGGAAATTTGTGGGTTGCAGTTGAATGATGCGGTAAAGTTCCCACGGTGGAAAACAAATTAAGTTTGAATAGCAGTTAATTTAACATGAATCCCTCGGTGTGGAAAAGTATTCCCTTATTTGGTGTTGAAAATACTAAATTGCTTGACTGGTAGAAAGATTGGGTCAGGTGGAAAGTTCCAGAACTATGATGACAGTTAAATAGGGCAAGAAAGTTCCCACGGTGGAAAAAGCTAAGATTATAGACAGCGGTTAAATTTGAATTAAATCCCACGTTGTAGGAAGGTATTCCCATTTATTTCGTACAAGAAGTACTGGATTCCATGTTATAGAGCCAGCTTAGATAGCTAAAGCCTGACAAAGAAAATCCCACGAAGACAGTTATTGCACAATAGTGAGCAATTCCACACACTGTCTATAAAATTATATTAAAAGCATTTAGCAGTTTAAAACCATCACAATGAGGCTAAAATCATTGAAGATTTGTACTTAGCTTTTTCGTGATGATCAGGCGAAGGTTTCTTGTGGCCGTTAGCTTTAAAAAGTAGACATGGCGTCTATTTTAAAAGTGTCTCATGAAGACACGAGACTGGCCCTGAGAGGGCTCGGTACTGTACACTCGACGACCGGACTAGAAGAAGTGAGAGCTGCTGAACGGCGCGCGAAGGGACCAGGGAGAATGAGGGAGAGAGGGTAAAATACAAGAGGACATACATCAGAATGGGCAACATGAAAAAAATGAACATTCTTTTTTTTAAATAAGTTTTCTTCGTGGAGTGATGTCTTCAAAGAGATGTTATCTGGCGACAAGAACGACGCCTGGTGGATTGGTGAGGAAGTCCTCTTGAGCTCAGAGAAATTGAAGAACTTCGGCAGTTAGCTGCTAGATGCCGCTAGGTTCTCCATCGAAGTAACACATCTAGACAAAATAAATTCCTGCTCAATGAGAAATAGAATGAAATGCAAAGGGATCACTGTTGGTGTCTGCGAAGAAAGAAATTAAATAAATGAACAAAGAGCAGCAAGAGATAACTCTGACTGAACGTGTATTCCAAGGAATACACCACATGCGTATAAACAAAAATCAAACATATTAATTCATAGCGGCATTCCACCCATCGCATGTTGTTCACGTGAAAAAACGTTTAATTTCATATTACCACTCAACCTCCCACATGTCGCACTTGGAAAGCGAGATTTTCGAAAAAGGTATAATTTCACCCACTAGTAGGGGTATGTTTTATTTTGGGGTGGAAATATGTTGTCCATTGGAAATGGGGTGTCAGCCCGAGTTCAATGACACCTCATTCGTCAAAATCCGACCATGCGTTCGGGAGATATCGGCTTTGCTCCTGAATGTATGGCGTGTTAGTATGTGACGTCACCAGGAAAGTAGGCTATGAGTCAACATTTTGAAACTTTTTGATCACACCTCGTAGGTTAGGTTAGTTTAGGCTAGGTTAAGTTTAGCTATGGCCGCCATCTTGTGACATCACCAGGAAAGTAGGCTATGGGTCAACATTTTAGAACTTTTTGATCACACCTCGTTGTGACGTCACTAGGAAAGTAGGCTATGGGTCAACATTTTGGAACATTTTGATCACACCTCGTTGTGACGTCGCCAGGAAAGTACGCTATGGGTCAACATTTTGGAACTTTTTGATCACACCTCGTTGTGACGTCACCAGTGACCGCCGTCTTGTGACGTCATGGCCGCCATCTTGGCCGCCATCTTGTGACGTCACCAGGAAAGTAGGCTATCATCTAGGACCTGTACAGACCCCCTACTGACACCCGTGTTTCCAAAGGACCCTAAAAGGTAAGATTTGAGCTAATGATTTTAGGCTAGTATTATAAAGCTTTTCAAGGGAGCGTGATGGCGCAGTGGCTTAGCTGCTCGTCAATCACCCGGACGGCTGGAGTTTCAATCCCAGTGACAGCGGGGTGGAATTTTCATCTGAAAAATTACGTGACGTCAGGAAGGGCATCCGGCCTTAAAACCCCGGCCGAAACCAAAATGAGCCTGGTTGGCTCCGGCGACCCCAATTAATTGGGATAAGCAGTAGAAAGTATTATAAAGCTTTTCAATCAAATACCGGAACTAGGTCTATAAATCAATAATAATAATATTGGTTTTAGGTCCCTTTTAACTACTGTGGCTTTTAGAGACGCCGGGGTGCCGGAATCTTGCCCTGAAGGGGATCTTTAACGAGCCACAGACACGGCTCCCTCGCATTTACTCACACTTAAATGCCAACTGACTGCGCCAGGATTAGATCCTCCAACCTTGGGCACAGCAGGCGAGATTGTTACCGCTGAGCCACGCAGCCAGTCGGTCATAAATCAGAAGCATGTCTCGGTAGGATATCTGTGCATGGCTTCGGGGGCGTAGTCGGTAGCCTGCTGAACTGCTATGCCCATTATCGCGGGTTCAAACCCAGTCGAAGTCGTCGGGCCCATGTCATAGATTTATGGCATGTAAAAGAACCTACAACTACAATTGGTAGTGTGTAACCAAAATTTGTAGGCTATTGGGTTAGAAACGCTCTATCAACTTCCAATGTTCGCCGCTGGGTGTCAGTGACAGTGGCGTCTGCTAGCTTAAGTTGGAATTCCTTGACATTGAAATTGGGGAACCTACTAGCGTTCATTTGAAATGCCCTGCTATGGCCATTGGCTGCAATTCAAGTATAAATATCTATGCATTTTGAAAATTAAGACATAAGTAAACGTAAATTATGTCATCTCCAGCACGTGCCGTTATTTTAATTTTCAGATGTAGAAAATGGCTTTTTAATAGTCAGAGAGCTAATTTAAAGAATAAAGATGTAGGCCTAGACTATTTTGCACAATAATATAAACTTATTCTCGAATCATTTTGAAGCAAGACAATTTATGTCGTCAGGATAATGCTCACAAACTTAAATGTGGTACATTGTTTGTTAACTCTTTTATGAAATACCTGGTCTCCCAGGTGGCTGTGAAGGTACGCTGCACAATAATTGTTATTGCCGAAATTATTTGTAAAATTGACATTGTAGTATTTTGTCGAATTCAGGAATGAAAGGTTTCAAACCCACTGAAAAAATACGAAGTACCTACAATTGAGCCATTGAAGACCTTAAGATCTTTTTATACTTCTCGTTTCACAAATCACACTGATATTTTTACTAATTAACTATAATGTTAGCATAAGTTACTCAATTTTACGGAATAACTAGCTTTTGATATGGTTACGAATTTGATATTATATTATACCCATACTAACAACCCGCCCCGGCTACGTCCGGTATCTTAAAGGGTTAATCCAGCGTGAGCTTAAAAGGCGCACGGACGGTAGGTCTCAGACGCAATTCAGAAAAGCCGACGTGAACAGCGAAACTCCAAACACACATAGTCTACTCTTATCTGAACTCCTAACTCGACACGACTCGACAGTTGATGCTAGCCGAAGCTGGGGGTGATAGGCTCGCTCGCTAGTAAACTCGCTCCGAAGCTAGTAATTTAAATTTCCACTGAATGGAGATTCTTGGAAGAAATGAAAACGTAAAATTACTTATAGTGGGCGATTTATTTACGTTAAGAGATGTGCTGTCGCGGACGTTTTTGTAGAACTTTTCATGTTGACCAATTCTTACACTCATAGTAGGCCTATATAGATATTTTAATGGTTTACCTAGCGTAAGCTTCAAAGGCGCACGGACGGCAGGATAACCGCTGTCAGCACCGGGATTTGAACCTACGATATCCGTACTTACCGCAGCTGCCCTCGCGACCATGGTGCACGTTTGATGAGCGCGGCAACGCCGCGGGACGAAATGCTTGTAGAATTTGGCTTGAGTAACTAACACCCCCCCCCCCCCCCCCCCCCCATTGGTCGATCCTGGTTACGCTACTGATCATAATTAATACATGTCACTTTTTCAGGAGTGTTTATTTACGTATTAATTTATTTTATACTGTACTACGTAGAACGTTCAATAGTAAGTTACACATGTCGTCCGGCGCCAGGCGCATTGCGCAACATGAGCGGCGCAACAACAACCGGGATGGTCGAACTCCGCTGATTAGGTTAAACCCAAACAGTCCTGTCAGCTCACGGTAATGGGTTTGGGAAGAGAGTGGGGGTAGGCAACCTCTCCTGAAATGTTTGTAAGTCATGAGTTGACTGACAGCTACATACACCTGGACCCCTGGGGTTTCTGTAGATATAATCAGTGCAGCGAACATGTTATCCATATGTACAGTCAAAGAGGTGGAGAATTGCGAATTATAGGAAACTATAAATTTCATAAGTGTGAGTTGTCAAAATGGGGCTAACAGTGGAGGTGTCAAGGAATGTTCTGCCCATTTATTTACAAATGGTGGTAACTTTCTGTTATGTGGGTCTCACAATCACGAACCATGTACGACGATTAATCAAGAATTTATTTCAAACTGTGTAAAAAGAAATGTACGTGACAATATATGTGAACGGCCATCGAAGGTAATGAGAAAGGATATACTTGCTACACCTAAGCACTTGTCTGATAATTTACTATCAAATGGCATAGAGAGGATTTAAAATAATATTGCGACTGAGAAACTTACCACCTCTGCCTCAAAATAAGCAAGAAGTTCATGATACTCTAGCCATTATGGACATTCGATCGAAGAAAATATAATAATAATCCCTGGCACTACAGCCCGTGAAGGGCCTAGGCTTATGGAGAGACCGCTGCCCTGCCGATATTGGGGTGACGCGTGATCAGCGCATCGGGTCCCCTCGGCCGTTAATATTGGCAGAGTGAACCCCGTTCCAGCCCTAACGTCAGTTTCTAAAATCCCTGATGGAGCCAGGAATCGAACCCGGGGCGTCCGGGTGAGAGGCAGACGCGCTATCCCAACACCACGGGGCCGACTAAAAGAAAATATGCTTCTGGTAAAAGACAGAGAGAATAACATTATTATGTTTTCTACTGCATCAAATTTGAAATACTTGTGTAAAAGAGAAACTATTTTTATAGACGGAGCATTTAAGTATTGTTGTGTGTAAATGAAGAGAAATTGGATAAGTTAGAAATAAACACGCCAGATGTTCGTATGAGCCGACTCAGATGGTGGGGTCATGTGAAGAGAAAGGGGGAGGAGAGATTACCTAAGAGGTTAATGAGTTCGGCTGTAGAGCGTAAGAGAAGTAGAGGTAGACCTAGGAGGCGATGGTTAGATTCAGTGTTGAACGATTTCAATGTAGAGGTGTAGAAGCAGAGGAGGCCACAGTGCTAACTGCTAATAGGAGATCATGCAGGTGACTTGTCCACAAACAGAGGCTTGCAGACTAGACTGGAGGATTGGGAAGGAGGTGGCCGTGACCTTAAGTTAGGAACCTTCCAGCATTTGCCTGGAGTAGAAGTGGGGAAACCACAGAAAACAACTTCCTGGATGGCTGAGGTGGGAATTGAACCCATTTCTTCTCAGTGTTTCCTCGCGAGGCTGAGTGTACCCCGTTCCAACCCATAGACCAGAATTAAATTTCTTGGCAGAGCCGGGAATAAAACATGGACCTCCGTCAAAAAAAATAATGGAGAGCTCTCATTATTAACATCGTAAACTGTTTTATAAGCTTTAAAATGATATAGACTATACATTAACATTTTGGTTTTCATTATGAAATGAAAATCCACAGCCTGTTTCCAGTCTCCGACCGGGTCAGGAATGGAATGAGTGAAGCCCCGATCTAGCGGCGAGGATATGGACTGTGCCGGCTGCCGAGGCCTGACGCACTCCTCTGGGGCAATGATTAAATAATGACAGATGAAATGAAATGATAGTGGAGAGTGTTGCTGGCATGAAATTGTGACAGGGAAAACCGGAGTACCCGGAGAAAACCCTGCCTGCCTCCGTTTTGTCCAGCACAGATCTCACATGGAGTGACCGGGATTTGAACCACGGACCCAGCGGTGAGAGGCCGGCGTTCTGCCGCCTAAGCCACGGAGGCTTGGTTTTCATTATATTAATCTCAAATTATAATAGCCGCCTTGTCAAACACTTACAAGACGTTTAATATTTAAATTAATACGTACATGCTTCGGTATACAATGATAATCGTCAGCGTAGATTGAAATAATAAAACAATCTTAAAAACTTTGTTAACAATTAATGCCATGGTGAAAATGGGTATCTTTACAAAGTACACATTAAAATTTAAATAAAATGAAAGGTCACAAAAAACAAGAAAAATACATAAACGAAACAAGACTAAAGTTAATATAAATCTACCTTAATAGATTGTCTACATTATACTTCTTCACTATGGTTCAATATAATGAATCGGATCTTCTGTTGATTGCAAAAAGTGTTGTTTCCACGTATAAAGAATTGGTGAAATGCGTAACAATTTTTGACTGATAAAGTCCCCTAACCTTGAAAAACGTTCTAGTTGAACCCAAACTTTCTATATTAGGCTTATATTAGACTGGATTTATTCAATACGGCTAAATAATAATATATTGCTTGCCACGGTGGGTGAGTGGTTATAGTGTCGGATTACTAACCCCCAAGCTTGCAGGTTCGCTCCTGGCCGGGGTAAGTGATTTTTGACAAGCGGCAAAAATTACGACATGTCATACGATGTTAGCATGTCAAAGAACCCATTTGAATTCAGTAGGCCGTGTTCATAATGACAAAATTAATCTCGGGATTTTCCGCCAACACAAAGTTCCTCATTTCTCTACTAGAAAGCGCTATAGTGTCAAGGAGCTTAGATATTTAACCTCCTTGACTTTCATCAAGGAACAACAAAATTCGACATGCAAGCTACCCTCTGGGTGTCAAATAACAAAGCTTGCACCCGGCACACGAGGCCATATGATATTATTATTATTATTATTATTATTATTATTATTATTATTATATATTGAAACGGATGTCGCTGATGGATGCTATGGGATGTTGTTTCCAGCCAGGCATACTGATATGAAACAATGGGTAAGATTTTTTAAGTCATCTAACCTTATAAAGAGTCTTGTTGAAATATATTTGTGGTTACAATATGTTGTTTCCAGATGGTCGAACACCGTAAATATGTTTTATAAATGATAAAACCATCTAACTAACTAACCTCGAATAAAACCAGAGGATCCTACTTCTAGGTTAGCTCTGTAGAACTAGCTGTCCAAACGGGTGATTTATTTCATATCATAATTCAATTTGCCAAGTATATTTATAGGTTGAATGAAATACTTGGACATTGATGGGCCAAAATATATGGATAAGTCGAGAATAAACTCTACTAAGTATCTTCAAGAAACAGTGTGCACCAACAAGGAATATGCAAATGAAATGTAATGCAATGTGACAATAACAAGGTTTCGTTTAGGTATATTGCCACTAAATGTAGTTTAGTGGGGCTACCAGTGCGGTGACAAATTTCACACCCCACCAAAAAAAAAAAAAAAAAAAAAAGCGGTTGTTATATTAAATATTAGTAGAATGAGTATTTTGGTTAGTTATTGAACTAATACAGGAGGTACGTTTAAACACAATTCCCCCCCACCATGATCGTTTCACTTTGATCCCCCACTTTACACATTTGCAGACTTTAAGAAATCACCTTGTGGTAAAGGTTATTTTTATTCTGTTAAGACTTAAACGATGTGTCATAAAATTTCTACATTCAATTTTGTTCTTATACCAGTACTTCGTCTTGATTGAATGAAAATACTAAGAAGATGAATTATTTTCATACCGTCAAAGTTTTAACGTTAACTCCACGAACTGTCAGTGGAAGTAAAGCTTTTGTCAGCAGTTTTGCACCTTGTAGCAGAATATCGTTGTAATGCTCATTCTGCTGGTTATAACTTTCATATGATAACATTTTTCCAAAGCTACAACATACAAATTAAAATGTGCATATTGATTTGTATAGTACGCCTAGAATTTCTAATGAGTGGTATGGACTACGTGTTTGAGATAACAAGAGTAGATAGTGAAGATCATCGCAGGTTGACACATTCCGTTAATATTACTACCTTCACGTCCAGTTTGGAGTGGGGGGGGGGGGGGGCAGTAAAACACGCCTCAGGCAACTTCCCCTGTTAGGATTTTCCTAATTGACCCCCGTGGAGAGAACTCATCAGCGGAGCTCGGTATCACCCACAACAACAGTTCTAATAGAGCAAATTCTTACCTTGTAAGGACTATCTGGGTAGACAGCGATTTCACAATGATGAACAGGTCCAAACAGCGGTTCTCCGATGGCTCCATGGCCAAGGAGTGTAGTGTAGTGCTTCCCGCAGCGACAGTTCTGCTACGGTACTGGTATAAGAGGTGCATCGTAGTGAGCGAGTGAAATGGCGCGCAACTGGAAACAGACTCCAAAGTGGAAGTACGTGGTACCGTACGATACTTGTGGGCAAAACGGCTGAATTGCACAGAGATTCGCCGTGAAATTGTGGCGGTGTGTGAACCAAAGGCAAAGTCGCGGTCAGCAATTGTGAAATGGTGCCAACAATTTGAGTAAGGCCGGACAGATGTGTGTGATGCCGTGCGGAAAGGAAGGCCATCAATACCGACCACAGAAGACAATATTCGGCGGGTCCATGAAATTGTTCTCATAAATCGCAGAGTGTGTATCCCACAAATTGCACAGCAGTTCGGTATCTCCATAGGCAGTGCTCATGCCATCGTGCGAGACCATCTGCAGTATCGGAAATTGAGCTCACGTTGGGTGCCGTGATCCCCGACACCCGCACACAAAGACGCACGGTTCCTGGCGTCATAATTATTATTTATTTACCAAAAATTGTGCCTACAATTTATGGATGGCAGATAGAGATAGGGCAAGCCCCACATACAAGATTTTCCCGGAACGAAGCCATGTTGGCTTGGATTTAACAGGTCTCGCTCGCTTAGGAATTCCAATATGTTCTTAGCAACCAGGCGCTCCATACATTTACAGATACCAGACGTTAGAGAAATAGGGCGGTAGTTATCGATGTCTTCATTGTCACCATCTTTGAACGCAGGGACCACGTTAGCTTGTTTCCACTCTTGTGGTAGAGCCCCGGTGTTAATGGACTGGTTGAAGAGTGCACACAATGTGTTATGGAACTGGTTAAAAGAGTCTACTAAGTCGTTTTTGGACCCTAAATGGCGGCCGCTGGCTGGAGGGCCATCTTGTGGTGTTTGGACTCTGATACAGAAGACTATGGCAGTTGTTTTTCGTTGTTCTATGTTTGAATATGTCTGTTGTATAGTTGTGTAGTGAAATAAATAGTTAAATAAGTAATGGTTAACACTAATTCGGTGAATTAGTCCCTTAACAAAACATATGGTGACCACGACGTGATTTAATACGTAAATTACGAGAAGTTACGGCAAGATACGTAAGATTTCTTTGTGTGTGAAAATCTTGGTATAGCCTAGCCTACACGACAATGGAAAAGCTTGTGAAACAACGTAAGCCAATTCGAGCATCCTACACAAAGACGTATAATGAGGTAATGCGTCATTTAACCAGCGAAATAGTTGACCTGGAATCGGCACAGAAGATGCTGATGAAATTGGAGAGGTTAAGTGCTGAACTTGCTCCACTGGATGAAAAAATACTGGAACTAGCATTAGAAGAAGAGGATGATGTCTACAGCCGTGAGTACGGGGCAGTTGAGACTTATAGAGATAATTTAGACGAAGTAAGGTTAAAGATGACGAATATTTGCTCTAATGAGAATGTTGGTGTGGTTAGAGAACACATTTCTGAAGCTTCATCTGCAGCTAAAAGAAACTTGAAACTTCCTAGGTTGGAACTAGCCAAGTTTGGAGGGGACGTTAAAGATTGGTTAGGATTCTGGAGCATGTTTAAGAGAATTCATGAAGATAGTGACATAGAATCAGAAGATAAATGTCAATATCTGATTCAGTGCACCAAACCTCACAGTCGTGCCAGAGAACTTCTGAACAGTTTCCCAGCCACCGCTGAAAACTATCCAAAGGTTATAGAGTGCATGAAGAATCGGTTCGGTCGTGAAGATCTCCTGACGGAGTACTACGTTAGGGAGCTTATTGGGTTAGTCATTCAGAATGTGTCGCACAGCAATGACAAATCAGGAATAGATGTAGGCCTACTGTATGACACATTAGAGAGCAAGTTAAGAGCTCTAGAATCTATAGGTGTGACAAGGGATAAGTATGGGTCTATCCATGTTGTTCCCTCTCGTGGAATCATGCTTACCTGAAGATGTTTTGTGGACATGGCTCAGAAATCAATCAGCGAAAGATGAGTTGATTGGTGAACAAAAAGATAGGCTAGAGGCTCTTCTAAATTTCCTCAAACGTGAAGTGGAGGGAGAAGAGAGGATAACCTTTGCTCGGGCAGGGTTTGGTCTGTCCGATACGAAAAGACAAGAGAGAGTCAGAGGAAAAAATGTCAACATACTTTTACCAACGGCGAATTCTTTGTTCTCCGCCAAGTTTGATAGCAAGAAGAGAAAGTGTGTGTTTTGTGGTAAATTCCACGAGAGCAAAGAATGCCACCTTGCTCATTGGCATTGCTCTGGTATTCCTGTTTCGAGCTCTGGTGTTCCTGTATCGAGCCCTGATGTTCCTGTCTCGCCCCCTGGTGTTCCACATTTGAGTTCGACAAGGTGTTGGAGGAAGATACGAATTCCATCCCGCCTCAATTTGTAAATTTTCTTTGATCTGTAATATTTGAAGTACAGTGGTTTTAATCATAGTATGATAAAAAGGTAGGAGGATGTTATGGAACTGGTTAAAAGAGTCTACTAAGTCGTTTTTGGACCCTAAATGGCAGCCGCTGGCTGGAGGGCCATCTTGTGGTGTTTGGACTCTGAGACAAAAGACTGTGGCAGTTGTTGTTCGTTGTTCTATGTTTGAATATGTCTGTTGTATAGTTGTGTAGTGAAATAAATAGTTAAATAAGTAATGGTTAACACTAATTCGGTGAATTAGTCCCTTAACAAAACACAATGAGGGCGCCAGCGCATCTGCATAGTAGTGGAGAATCCGAGCAGGGATTAAGTATGGACCTGTCGCAGCATGGGGTCGAGTTCTCCGTAGGCTGCCTGTAACTTCCTGTTGTGAGAAATATAGACTGGCTAGAGAAAAGAGAGGGGATGATGTCCTTGGTAGGAACATTCCTTCATTGGTGTCACGTGGAGAGAAGTTATTTTGGAATTTAAAGTCGATCGAGTTGGCTATGTCTAGAAGTTTGGAAAGAGAAAGTCCGTTGTGTTTAAAGCTCTGTGGTGCGGTGTTACCACCTTTGCTCCGAATAAATGCCCACATTACCTTGGGATTAAAGTTTAATTTGTCCATATACGTACTGTAGGCTTCACGGATAGCAGATTTGGTACTATTTCTAGCCAGCCTATACTTTTCCCACCTGCGGCCACTTGGGCACTGTTTCCACGTATTATAGAGCTGATTTCTCTTTCTTATTCTGGTTATTATGTCCTTTGAAATCCAATGTGTTTTTCCCCTCTTATTTTTAATTGTAACCTTAAGGATCACTTCATCGACGCACTGGAAAAAGATTGCCTTCCAAGTATGTCAGGTACCATCTATATCTACACTGTTGGTGAGTGAAGGAGTAATGACCGGTCTGTCAAGTAAAATGTCAGAAAGAAGTTTCCAGTTGGTACGGGAGTAATTGTAAACTGTTCTGGTTTGTAATTTTGGACAGGTTTCTTTGTGGGTAAATGTAGCTAGGAGGGCTTAGTGATCACAGAATCCAGGGATGACCTGTAAAGACTGAATTGAGGATGGAGAGTTTGTTAGGAAGAGATCGAGGGTCGAACGGGAGGTCTCAGTGATACGGGTAGCTTCAAAATATTAGTTGATGGAGGAAGAGATCATAGAATGCTCTAAGAAAGTTGTTGGATATAGGATTATTTGGGATAGGAGCGGCATTCCTATTCCATGTGATTTGTAGGTTGAAATCACCAACAATGTAGACAGCGTCATAATTTTGTTGAACTTTTTGCACCCGTTTGAGGGAGAGAATCAGATCATCATTCATCAGCTGGGACGATTTCGGAGCGTGATAGATTGAACCGATCAGGTATTTACCGTTACTGCATTGAACCTCAACCCACACAGCTTCAGCGTCAGTTTCCAGCTCATGGACGCAAGTTGCATTGCTCTCAGACTTCACAGCAATAAGAACCCCGCCCCCTGAAGTCTGCATTCGGTCTTTCCAGAACAGCTGGTATATGTCTGGTAACGTCTCCCGACCACCCAGTGGCGGCTGGTGGTTTGAAATCATGGATGTGCACTGTTTAAAAGATTGTCTAAATTTGATATAAATGCAAGCATACCTAACCATACAAAATAACAGCTTCATTACGATGTCACGATTTTCAACTTATTGCATATGAACAAAATATTAAATATTTTTAACCGAAATGTTTTACTGCGAAAACTGGTCAACGCAAAATTTTCCAGTTCAAGAAATTAATTTTAAACAATTATATCTGATATAGAAATGTACAAAATGTATAATTTACCGTGCCAATCCTTCCTATTACAGACATGAATCCTATGCTGGGTCGACAGTCTGAAATTTTGTGATATTTACTCTGACGAAGTCACTCACTTTATATTCCCCAAGTTCACTAGTGGCACCTTGAGTCTATATACAAGAACATTTGTGAAATGCACAGATTAATTATTAAGTAGCCTATATGGCTTGAATAAATTACAACAACAATGAATACACAATTTTAAAACCTTAAATTACGTTTGAATCACTTTTCTGTGAATAAAGTTCATTCTTCTCTCCTTCTTCTGGACAAATTTATCGATAACTTTGTCATTGAAATTTGTAATTGACCTCACAAGTTGTTTTTCAATCGACAACATTGCTAATGCCGTCAGTCTATCTTGTGACATTGTGCTTCTCAGAAATGTTTTTATTCTTTTTAGTGTAGATAAACACCTCTCTGCTTCACTTGTGGTCATAGGTGTGGTAGTCAAGACTTTGAGAACTTTGAGCGTTTCACTGAATATTTTCCCCAAATTATTCTCAATAATGAATTCAATCAAGTCAATTGCACAGGTGACATTCCGGAAGTCTTCACGCATGTACACAACTTCTAATTCTGTTCTCAATTTGGATCTGTCAACAAAAGGATAGGCTTGGCAAGCTTGGAAAATACTTTCTTCTGGAAATTTCTTATCGAACGACTTGAAATTTACCGAAGAAGAAAGATTTGAAGCCATAAGATGACCCATGAAGGAGAAACGTTCTTTAGCTTGCATAGAAATATCATCACACACTTCTTTAGCTGCAATTTTTATTGAAGTTGGAGTCTCCTCACGTCTTCGTTTTGCTGAAGAGGTTTCTTCTGAAAAGTTATCCACTGTATCCCGAACACTTTCCATTGCAGATTCAAATGAATTTATTGCTTTTCTCACTGTAACAGTGTCTATTGTCCTCTTTTGGAGCTGTTGATATAAAATATCCACATGTGGCATTATGTGGTGAAAAAATTCAAGCCAGAATAAGAACATAGGCTGCTCTGTTTTCAAACGTAAACCTTTTGCCTGTGTGATGGTGTTTATTTGTTTACCTGAATTTTCAATTTTCTCAAAACATTCCATCAAAGATTCTCTGTGTTCATACACCGTTTGTACCGTTCAAGTTTTGAAATTCTATGTAACGTTTGAACCTGAAGGAATTCTTCTACCAACCACTTCATCTAACACATTAACTCTTTGAGATGAGTTCGAAAAGAACTGAGGAATTTCATTGAGATCTGCAAAAAATATACGCACTTGTGTATTTTGGCTACTTGCTTGAGCCATTATTAGATTAAGTTTGTGGGCGTAGCAATGTATGTAATAAGCGTACGGTTATTCTCTTCTTACAATCTCCTGTACACCGGAGTGTGTTCTACTCATCACATTAGCTCCATTATAGCTTTGTGATATGACTTTGGTCTTTTCTGACACCACATCCTCTAAAGCGTCCTTAACACATATAGCCAAAGCCTGTGCGTCATAACCGCTAGGGTTCTTGAAAGTCCAGACCTTTCAACAGGCTTGCCATTTGGCAGCAGGTAGCGAAACACAATGACCATTTGGTATTGTGATGAAACATCCGACGTCTCGTCAGCCATTACGGAGATGAAGTCTGCTTCTTGGATTTCTGTTTTAATTTCATCTTGGCATACGTCAAGCATACACTGTAATAAGTCATTCTGAATTTCTTTAGATGTTCCTCTAAACACTGTTGCACTTTTTAGATGATCCTTCAGAAGCGTATCTAATTCGGATGTGAAATCTGTTAGTCCTCCAAAAATACCAGGGTTTACAGAATCTTCTTTCTCATTGTGCCCTCTCAATGCCAGCTCGAAAATTCCACATAGCCTAACTTGATGCATTCAATGATCTGTGACAGAACGTGTCGGTTCTTCGATACCTCGATATGTTGCTTTTCTATGTTCCTCCTGAATGCACAATCAAGCTGCTGTCTGATCTCGTATTTCCCTAGTACTTGAAATTCTAATTCGGCATTCATGTGTGTTTTTGTTTGCTCATGTTTTTCCATTTTGTGTTTCAAATGTCCTAGGTCAGAAAACCCTGTTTTGGTCCAGGTATCACTGCTTTTGTCTTTGTCACATGAAAACATTAAGCACGGGAAACAATACATCCTGTTTGTTAGTTCACAGCCACGAGCCCACTCATATTTGCCATACACATCATTATGGAATAAGCGAGTCCTAGCCTTGCCTTTGCACTGAGTCGTTTGAACTAAATTTAGGTTTGGGATAGGCCTTCCCTTTGCTTTTATGGCCACCTTTTCTTGCAGAGTAAGTTGGGAAAAGGTAATGGTTTTTAACTCCTGAACAGTATTCATAATAATAAATGTATAAATAAATACCTACGTTAATAAACACAGACTCAAATATCCACAACTTTAAAAACACACATGTGACAAAGTACTTGCCACGGCCAAGATAGCCAACTTCTCGAAAGGAATAATTTTATTTCCTATCATAGGTCATGTTAATACTCTGATACGGTACATCCAAATACAATTATAATGGGCCATAACAATCTGTAATTATAAAGGAATGTTATGAAACTGAGTTAACTGTTATAACTATAGCTTATATAATATCCATTCAGTTGGCTCTTCTGTGATTTTAAATGTACAATGAAAATCAAATGACAAGGGCCCTACAAGCGGAGAAAAGACACAACCTTTCAAACCGCTACTTGGTGCACTAATTCACCAACAGATAGTGCGGTAGTTGTTATCGAAGCTCGTGTCTGAGTCTGTCATTAGTGTGAAAGAGATGGGATAAACTGAGCATGCGCAGTTCTTTTCGCCGGAGAAGGAAGTGGCTCCGTTGCTGTTATTGTTAACACACTACCCCTCTTGCCCCCCTGCAGCCGTATAGCCTAAAGTCTGGCTCGGTCTGGCTACAAAGCTCCAACTGGCGAACGCCACTGGGCGATACCCGAGCCAACGTACAGCGAGGAGTAGCACACGCGGTGTACAGGACATTTGTTGACGCGTAATAATACCATAAAATCATGTTGTTATTTACATATTTATAAAACTAAAATGCAAAGCAAGGCTAATATTGCAAGAATGGGTGTGCACTGGCTACAGGGCGAATACCCAGAAACCGCCACTGCGACCACCTATCACCCCAGAGAGCCACGTTTCACTGCAACACATAATACTTGGATCTAGGGCGGTCAGTGTTACATGAATGTTTTGTTTCCGTCCCAGCCGCGTGATGCTGCGGGCATTGAATGCGAACAGTGATAAGTGTTAATTTACAAGTGAACTATTCAGGTTATTGAAGGCGAACAGTGATACGTGTTAATTTACAAGTGAACTATTCAGGTTATTTATACTATTCAGAGAGTCACTGGGAATATTACTGGTATTGTTGCACAATGCGTCGGTAAACGGCGGCATAGCACATTGCCAACATGACCACGTTCGCGTGCCTTTCCTAATGTACGGTACCGGAACTCAGAGGTAGGCCTACTGATTTTTAGCACACGTCCTGTGACTCGATGTGTTACAATTACTGCACTGAATATATAGCTGATCTTTTCGGCCGAATTTTTCACATATTGCGCATTGCAAAGGTCCAGGATTGAGTTCTATGTCGCCGCTTGGAGCAAGCGCTAGGCAGCAGAGCGAGAACCCGGCCGAAGGTAGCCTTGCGACACCTCTCTCTCCCGTTCGGCGTGGCCGGATAATGGTGGCCAGCCCCATATCTTCACTGCCACACCATGTCCAGGAATGGCTTCCTTCAGCGTTACGCTGTTGAACTCAAAGAGTTCCTAAGCCGCATCATTAGAGGTCATTCATGAGGTATGGGTACCGGGTGAGTTAGCCGTGGTCGTTGCGGCATGACTGCTGGCAGTCTCTCACATCCGGGAAGCGAGGAGGTTCGAAACCCCCGCCGGCTACCTTGAAGATGGTCTTCTGTGGTTTCCCATCTTCCTTGCAGGCAAATGCCGGGGTTGGTCCCTAACCATAGGCCACAGCCGCTACTTTCCAACTCCTCGTTCTTACATTCCAACTTCCCTCCCCAACGGTACTTGTAGCTCACCCATTGGGTGTCCGTCTCGAAGCAGCTACAAAAACTGGCGAGCCGAACATGTCCTCGGACACTCCCGGCACGAAAAGCCATACGCTAAAAATAAAAAAGAGAGATATGGGTGCATCATTTCACACCGAAAGCAAGGATGGCGTCTATGGAATGGAGAGACACATTCTCGACGGTGCGGAAGAAATTCAAGGTTACGCCATCGGTCGGGAAGGTCATGGCCACTGTGTTCTTCGATTGTGAAGGCGCTGTGTACACCGAGTTTATGCGGAAGGGCACGACCATTGCGACCAAACATTGACGTCGCTGCGCAACGTTGTAAAAAACAGGAGACTTGGAAAGTCAAGCCGAGACATTGTTTTCCTGCACGACAATGCAACACCGCACACAGCGCAAGCAACACAGGCTTTGCTGCGACGTTTTCGATGGGAGGTATGGAAGTAACCGCCATACAGTCCCGATCTGGCACCATGCGATTTCCATCTGTTCGGCAAGCTGAAGGACCATCTGGGTGGACAGCGATTTGACAATGATGAACAGGTCCAAACAGAGGTTCTCCGATGGCTCCATGACTAAGGAGCGGACTTCTATCGTCAGGGTATTGAACGATTAGTAGACCGTGCCGACCGTTGTTTACAGAGACTTGGTGACTGGCTATGCCGATAAATAGTGTGATGTATCTGTGTCCCTTTGCATTATTTTTTTATAAACCGTACTTGGTCGGCCATACGCATGTGTAACTAACTTTTTGAATGCCCCTCGTATATACATTGTACCCCTGGCCAGCCATTGGGCAAATTTGTGTTGACCGACTGAAGAGTTACAACTAAGAGTTTGTACAGGCAACACTGGTAAATATGGCTTCAATAATTTACATTTCATTTGATATGAATTGGCGTCTGAACTACTGAGCGAATGCCATGAAAACTCGTATTTAAATAGGCTAAGAGGCACCCCTAGAATAAAACTTGGCTACATGTTATCTATGTAATACAAAGGGGTGAGGGGTTAAGAGGATGCCTCAAATCTCGGTAATAAAGCAATTGTTCAATCCATATCCAACTGTTCACATGACAATGCCAGGTGTGTCAAGGGCCGTGGTGACTCAGCTGTTTTGAGAATATCGTGAGGTGAGAAGGATAACTTCCAGACGTGTATAGACCTATATGTCACAACACAGTGCTTATGTACGTGTCTCAAGTGAGACTCGAGTTCTGTCTCCAGCCAGGAGTAGGATGATCGATTCTCTACAGAACTACTTCATGTTTAAACCCCACACAAGACACGGCACAAACCTAGAAGAATTGCTGAGTTTTAGTTCACCGGCCGTGAAAGCCAATATACCATCTTTTTGGAAGCCTTCATAGGGAGGTTAAGGCTGCTTGAGCTTTTAGTTCTCGCAGTCAAATAGTGCAGTTGCACTCTATATAAAGGGAGGTAGCGCGCAGTTCGTTACTCCTGTGGGGGTCCGGGCGGGGACACCAAGAGCCCGCCGATGAGCCTGCTTGGTGTCCTAGGCGAAACCCCACACAAGACACGGCACAAACCCAGAAGAATTGCTGAGTTTTAATTCACCGGCCGTGAAAGCCAATATACCATATTTTTGGAAGCCTTCATAGAGAGATTAAGGCTGCTTGAGCTTTTAGTTTTCGCAGTCAAGTGGTGCAGTTGCACTCTATATAAAGGGAGGTAGCGCGCAGTTCGTTACTCCTGTGGGGGTCCGGGGGGGGGGGGGGGGGGGTGGACACACCAATATCCCGCCGATGAGCCTGCTTGGTGTCCTAGGCGAAACCCCACTCAAGACACGGCATAAACCTAGAAGAATTGCTGAGTTTTAATTCACCGGCCGTGAAAGCCAATATACCATCTTTTTGGAAGCCTTCATAGGGAGGTTAAGGCTGCTTGAGCTTTTAGTTCTCGCAGTCAAGTAGTGCAGTTGGACTCTATATAAAGGGAGGTAGCGCGCAGTTCGTTACTCCTGTGGGGGTCCGGGCGGGGACACCAAGAGCCCGCCGATGAGCCTGCTTGGTGTCCTAGGCGAAACTCCTCACAAGACACGGCACAAACCTAGAAGAATTGCTGACTTTTAATTCACCGGCCGTGAAAGCCAATATACCATCTTTTTGGAAGCCTTCATAGGGAGGTTAAGGCTGCTTGAGCTTTTAGTTCTCGCAGTCAAGTAGTGCAGTTGCACTCTATATTGTACCCATGCGTATAATCTCGATGGAAAATATGCTTCTGCCTCCAGCTAGCTTCAGGACTCGAGGGTGTACCGTCCTCCCACTGAGCAGTTGCATACTTTGGATTTGAGGCTAAGAGGTATCAACTCTACAATGATAAGGCACAACTCTATTCTAAAACTTTAATTCAGTAAATAAAATCATGGCTTTAAACAAAATAAAACAATCCCCATAACCATAAAACAAAAGCAAACAAAAATTACTTTCCACAATCCACCAATATGAACATAATATAATCATAATAAAATCATATCATACCACAAACCTTTACCCTTATGTGAACATCACAAAGATATTCTAGTGCGCTGATGCACGTACAACTTCAGAAACAAACTGTACATTGACACTACTGTCATACAATGTGACTTCTTTAATATCACAAAATTACTGATTCATAAACCTTCTTAATTTGACAATTATGTGTACCGTGTGTGTTTTGATCTTTCTTTTACCACCAAATGCTTCACATGCATTAGCCTATTCTGGTGTTGCACAGCAAACTACGTGCAACTCCATATTTATGTAAGCTACCCCTACTCCACTATTTATATAGTTCCACTGCATGCCGTTTTGTGATTTCAATTTAAAACCGTTATGTTATTGTTGTGTCGGATGGTATAATCAAACTATCTTACGCGCGTAGCCTGTGGAATCTGGTAACCAACTTCTGAAAAAGTTGTCAGTGACAGTATAAATGCAACGTCTAACCATTCGTTAGATAGCTAAAATCATGAACCATCAGGGTAATATATAATTATCAATGTGTTCTTAAACCACATTGCTTCATTACTCAACATAACAACATTTCATTCATGTCATTAACAGGGTCTAAAATCTGTTCCTTTCAACCTTGCTTTCACGGTTCGCCTTGACCGTCCCCAGACCCTCTCCTCGAGCGGTCTGTATACAATAGCAGTGGGTTGGGTTTCCACCCTAACTCGACCCCCGCTTTTATGTTTGAAGGCTTATTTCCAAAGCATTGTAAGATTTTACAAGACAAACTGTGCTCCCAATGACACACATATCTCAATGGATTTTAACTGAATATTATGCACGCAGGTAGTGAATGAGCTTTATATTTATTCCTACCCCGAGGATAAATAATTACTGGCACCAAACAGGTCCATTCAACATGAAGGTACGAGGTTCGTAAAACATTGGTCTCATAGGCAACCGGTGTCTTAAATAATATGCGGTCAGCCCAATGCTGCCGGTATGAGGTTCGCTTCAACAAGCCGAATCACTCACAATAATAAGTTCTCAGGGAATCATTAGAGTGTCGAGGTGTCCTCGTTTTCCTCGCACCTAATCACGGGATTCCAACCCGGAACATTCCATCCTTCATCAGAGTTAGGGTCCAACACTAAACACTCTGGCACAAAGTATATCTCCGCTATGCCCCCGGCATAGGAGATTTCATACGTAGAATAGACCACCTGGCTCCTTTACCTAATGTTACGACTTCGTCCTATAATATTAAGAGAAATCTATCAATTACTCTATAAGCTTCTCACATAAGCTGCAAATTCAATTCACTAAAAGATCTTCCATTCCTGGCATAATTATATTCCCATTAATACAATATTCTGATATCAAACTCTTTCTTTAATCCCGTAATGTAATCTTACTGTATAATCTTACTGCTTGGATCAATAAGTCTTGCAAATAGCGTAATTATTTCCTGTTTACAATAATTTCCTGATGCGTTCATTAATACCTTTGATATTCATAATTGTTATGATATTATTTTTCTGACATAATTTACCAAAATCCGACACAACCAATCATCTCAAAACTCGAACAACTGTGCTCGTAACATTTACATAACCGATTGCCATCTTAATTAATAGTGGTAATGATTAATCCACTTATTGATGCACATTAACATCTCAACTCTATGAAAATCAATACAATAATGATTAAACCTGGAGGGTCTACCTCCTACTCTGATTCTTACTGGCATCTTTACTGAAATCACATCACATGCAGTGGCCTATATTCTCTAATTAACCATAATTTGTGGGGTACTCACATATCTCAAGGCTTCTCATGGTGGCTTCAACCAATCATATCCTTCCAAGTCACCTGCCATATGCAGGTTTAACGCGACATTTTCATCTTGAATACACACATTTTATGACACACAACTTCCGTTAACCATACGGCACTTTGCATTTCTATAAGGAAGCTATTGCTCCCAAACATGTGACACTTTATAACACTTATAAAACCACTACTTTAAAAGATATTTTACATATGCTTTATACATAACACACGTCACTGTGTACACTTCTCATTGCTTGAAATTCCCTAGCAAAGATATCAAAATTGCAGGTGTCGACGGCATCTACCGTGCTCCTACCAACTCCTGATTGAAAGTCTGTTTTACCTGCCCTCGGAATTCACCAACAGTTTTTATCCATACTCCTACGGTAAGCTTCTGGCGTCGCATAGATATGCTAACTTCCGTCCTGAGCGTTATTATTTGGTATCCTTAAAACATTACCAAATGCTTCGTAAAGTTTCTCCCAGCGCATTCCAGCGTAATTAGACATGAATGATCAGTCGATATTTGATACATTGCGCTTAACACTGTCCATAACTTTACACAAATTATTATTATTTACAATAGTTCTGCCACTCATCTTACACGGTGCTTCCTACGTGAACACGCCATTGTTCGTACTGCTGAGTATACCTGCAGCGCGATTATTATTAATAAAAGCTTATTAAATGCTTCACTCAAATGTAGAACTCTTTGTGCGGGCGTCCTTTCATGCACCGGACCAACATATGTTCCGCCATGACGACTGTCTGCGCCTCTCTTGACAAACTGTGACAAACTGGGGTGAGACTGGCTCCAACCGTCAGCAACTAGTGTAAGACTGACTTAAGACTGAAGTGCAACTAACTGCTCTGCTAAGGGTCGACTCCCTTATATCGGATTCACACAGAAAGTAGAGCGCAATCTTCCCGCGGGATCTCGGCTCCTCTCCCAGCATGATTCTGGTCTCGAAACCATGTTCATTGGGTTCCTTTTTCTTCTCTGATCCCAGAACTGACTGCGTGCTGAAGAATCGCTCGGCCAATTAATTAATATTAATTCCTTTCTTCGTAGCGTGGGGACGCTATCTCCCGGGATTCCCTGGCGACCTCCTCAAATCCCGCCGCGAACAATGATAGTCCTACGGTCCTTCCGCACTTCCTTAAATATGCGTCAATTTCGCAGATTAAAGGCTCTAAAATTAGCCTCCAGTCTAAAGATTCACCTGTGGGCAACTCCCATGTCATTTCGTTACTCCAATCACGAGTAATCAATGATTTTCCTTGTGATCTCTCCCCACCATTCTCAAATCCATTCTCCGTCGGGGAAGAACTGGGTCATTATTCAGGCCCTCACCCTCTTCCAGACGACAGAATGAGGTCAGAATGATTGACTTGGCTCCACTGAACTCCTCCCACAATTCTGGGCTAATTTGTAAAATGTCCACTCTGCACTTGCAGTGCTCCAAGCCCCATATAGCCTACACCAAGTAGTCTAATAATACTGTATTCTGCTCAATTTCCCTTCATTATTTTAATAAATAATGTCACTGCAACTGAAATCACACCAGTGATTTAATATACACTTCTCTCTAGGGGTTTTTACAATGAAACTCCCTCCACAGACTTCGGGTTCGTTCCCTGGTGGAACCTTTATACTGAGATCACAGTCTCTGAGAACCACGTTCGATTCCAGTCAGCATAACCTCCTCGGGTTCATATTCCCCTTGCGAAACTTATAGAAGTCAATTGCAAGTGGCTCTCTATAAGTAACCAGCTGACTGTCTATCACTGTCTGTGTTTACATCTGGGGTCCTTCACCTCGTCTGGCTGCGAGTAGGTTAGTACAGCTCCCCATTCCACTCTGCGCTCTTTCTAAGCTGTTCATTCTCCAAGTGGAGGGTCGTATTTATTGCCTCAACCTCTCTCGCCGCTGCAACCATTTCTTCATAGAATTCTCGCAGACACTGGCATCTTTGTTGTTCGTCCCTTCCACTGGGCAAACTGTCTGCTTCTCGTTCCGTCTTGCCGCTCGAACTTTCAGTGCTGACTGCCTGGCTGACTTCGCTCTCCACGTTGAGTTGGGTGTGCGCTGTTAATACTTCTTCTTGTTCGTCGAATTCTTCTGGCGGATAATAAGCCTTTAAATTGGCTACATTCATAACGACCTCGTTTCCAGTTTCTAAATGCTTTAACCTGTATGCATTGTTCTGTAGGTCTCTTATCACCTCGAACGGGCCGTGGTAAGCAAAAATGAACTTCTTATACTTCCGTGCCTCTGGATCTGAACTGGCTGGTTTCCTAATTAAGACTTTCTCTCCGACGAGAAGCGGTCTATGATACCTCTTCGCACGATTTCTTCGCTGACGTCTCTCCGCCTGTGCTTTGAGATATTCGAAGGTTCGTTGGATCCTCAATTCTCGACCTGGCTGTGCGTCTACTGGTAATGGAATGACACCATTCCACGGTCTCTCCGGTCTCTGATCCAAATGTAGAGTCACGGGAACCTGACCTGTCGCCTCATGTACAGTATTATTTATACAGTATTCAATTACTTCTAGGAATTCAATCCAACGCCAATTCGGTTCAGAGCAGTAGATCTTCATGTATTTCTGGATCTCTCTCATTACTCTTTCAACTGGACTTGCCTCAGGATGGCGAATGGTAGATAAAATCTGCCTAATTCCTAGAGTTTCCAGTTCTCGACGAAATTCTGCACTCGTAAAGCAACTTCCGTGGTCCGAGAGAATGTTATCCGGCTTCCCAAGAATCGGAATAACTCTCTCTTTCAGGCGTTTCAAGACCTGCTTTGAACTTGTCTTTTGTATGGGGCATAATACCACCATTTTCGAAAATACATCCATGGCTACAAAAATGTGTCTATTGCCTCTACGTGCTCTAGGCAATGGTCGAAAGTTGTCTATGCTCAATAACTGCCTTGGCTTCTCCGGTAACAACGGGATAGGTCGTTGCCTCATTAAAAAGGGATTTGGCTTTACCCTTTGGCATAGATCACATGTCCTAATAGCATTTCTCACCGTTTCTCTCAACTTAGGCCAAGTAAATGCTTCCTTCAACAGAGCACAAATTTTGTCTATCCCCGGATGTCCAAATGCTCTGTGTGCTAGCCACACCAATCTCCTCTGCAAAGATGCAGGAATCACAATCCTTTGACGTGTATGATCTACATCATCCCACTTGTGTAATATCTGATTATACCATACATAATCTGTTGCCAATGCCTCTGCCTCTCCGTATATTGCAGTTCCCCTTGCTAAGCGTCCCTCGAAGTAATCGATCATCATCTTCAACCACGGGTCTTCGCGTTGTAGGTTGGTAAGATTCCTTAAGTCATCCAACGTCTTCTGATCTCGATTCTCAATCTGGACAGCTAGCGCTTCCTCTTCTCTAGGGTAACGGCTTAATATGTCCGGTATTACCTTCTCTTTCCCTGGACAGTATTCTATTTCCACATTAAATTGCTGAATATACAGGGACCATCTTGTCAATCTCTGGCTAGACAAGTCTGTCTTTAACAAAAATGTTAAAGCTTTATGGTCTGTTCTGAGGACTATTTGGAAGCCATACACGAGTTTATGCCATGATTGCAACGCGTACAAAATTGCGAGCAACTCTATCTCTGCAATCGTGTAATTTTTCTCATGGGCTTTCAGCCTCCTACTTATAAAGGCAATAAAAACTTTCTTCTCAGGCTGGTCAACATTTTCCTGGAATAGCATCGCTCCGATCCCAATAAGTGATGCATCCGTCTGTATGATGAACTTCTGGGTATAATCCGGGTATCCCAGCTTCACATATTCCAAAAGCATTTGTTTTGACCTCACGAATGCTTCCTGACATTGCTCCGTCCAATTCCATCTGCCGCCTTTCTTCAATAGGTCCTGCAGGGGTGCTACTGTCGTAGTATAGTTTGGGCAGTGGTTCGAAAAGAATCCAATTACTCCCAAATACTGTCGGACGTGTTTAACTTTCGTGGGTCGAGGGAAATTTCGAATTACCTCCAATTTATCTGGATTAGGCTTCACTCCATTTGCATCAATAACATGCCCTAGGAATTTGACTTCCCTCTGACAGAAGTGCGATTTTTTGATATTAACCTTAAAGTTAGCTTCTCGAAGGTCATCTAGCAACTTCTTCAGGTCTCTCATGTGCCCCTCCAGAGATTCTGATGTGAGTAGAATGTCGTCTACATATCTGATGGTACTCTCTTTCACTTCATCTGATAGATTGCGATCTAACGCTCTTATCAGTGCTGAACCAGCTGTTTTCAACCCAAAAGGTAGCCTTAAAAATGTGTATGTATGTTGATCAAACATAAATCCTGTCAACAGACTAGTTTTCTTCTCCAATTCAAGATGATGGAAACTGGATGTGATGTCCAGATTTGTGAATACGGTTTTCCCTTTGAACTTCCTGAGGATCTCTTTAATCGGTGGCACTTGGTCAAATTCTGGAATAACCTTCAAATTTAAATGTCTCAGGTCCAGGCAGACTCTGACAGTTCCGTCTGTCTTTGGTACAATTACCAACGGACTTACATAAGGCGTAGGTGTCTTCTCAATAACACCGGCCTCCAACATCTCCTGAATTGCCTCTTTCACTTTAGCATAATGCTTTTCAGCTATAGGGTAGGGTTTCTGCCTAAATGGTGTCCAATCACTGACTTGAAAAGCATAAGTGAAGTTCTTTATACGACCAGGTCTCGAATCAAAGACTTCCTTCTGTTCCAGTAATAACTGCTTTAAATTTTCCTTCTCTTTTAGCCCAATTTTCGCTTCATCTAGCTTTTCCGAAATATATTCTTCCAGTTTGGGTTCCAAATCTTTCTCCAGGTCTGTGGCTAGTGTTTTCAGTTCTTCTTCTAACTGCTCAATAGCTAACACTTCTTCCTCAGCCACCTCTCTGTATGTATGCCATACTTGTTCACTTGACCCTGGTTCAATCTCATTGAGTGCGACCTCCAAGCCTTCAGCTTCTTCATTCACATGGAACATAACCCTGTCCTGTGCTAGGTCGATTATAAATTCTGCCCCAATAAGTAGGTTATAAGGCAGTTTGTTTACTAACAGAAAACTCTGTGAGAAAATAGAGCCTCCTATCTGTAAATCTAGGAATACCTGATATTTACATATCATCGTTCTGTCTGGAATTACCCCTTTTATCTTGACACTAGAGATCGGTATTTTCAAAATATTCTCTCTTCGGGCTATTTCATCATATAAAGCTTGTGTCATGAGGCTCACTGTTGACCCCGTGTCTAACAGACTTCTTATTTTTAATCCTGCCACTCTTACTATTATAATAGGCAATTCTCGCTTGACCATGACCTGTGATCCTCCTGTATCCTCGATTAGCTCTTCTGGTTTGGCTATCCAATTGATGATGTTAACAGACTTCCATCCCTCAGTCTCGAACTCTTCTAATTTTGGCGTTTTTTTTTCTTCAGCGCCCGTCCCCTTGGAGTTTCTTCTCTCCTGTTCGCTGCGTTGTAGCTCCAAACTCTTAGCTCCATCTCCATATCTGTCTGGCGATGTCCTGTTCTGCATAACTTCTTGCCAGCGGACTTGTTGTTTCTGGGGCTTATCTCCCCTCTCCTCGAGGTATCGCAAAGAAGCGTGATATCGTTCTTCTACCTCGTCATCGAAGTTACTTCTTCTTTCTTGGGGTCTCCAATTTCTATTGTTGCCTTCTTGGCCATTGTTACCTCCATTGTTTTGGTACGGTTTACCCCTGGTATTCTGCTTATTCCACGAGTTTCGACCTCTTCCTCCTCTATTAGCATTCCCTTTGTACTTTGACTGCCATCTTCTGGGTTCCTGTTCCCATTGCCGTCCATAGGAATCTAATGTTTCAGTGCTCGTAGCTTTGTTGTTCCTTGGAGCTTGCTGTTGGTCAGTCTGCGTGTTGGTCACGTGTACCTGTTCCACGGTTCGACTCTGACGCATCGTATTTGCTGTTGTGAGGTCCAGTTGTCTAAGAACTGTCTCCATTTCTATAGCAGTTTTCGCATTAGCCGAGATTAGTAGTCTTTGAATCTCGTATGGAAGCTACTTGGCGATAGCAATACATAATTCCAGCTCGCTCGGTTTTTGATCCAGTTCTTTGAAGCGACACATCTGCGATATGAAGAATTCTGCGTACTTCGTTGGGTTGTTGGTACTGTATTTCTTTGCATATAAATCCAACCGTAAATTCTGTTGGGTCGCTGCGTCCCAGTATCTCTTCAAAAATGCCTCCCGAAACTCCTCAACAGTATCGAAAGTGTAGCGGAAGCTGCGAAACCATAATGCACACTCCCCCTCTGTTAATTTCTCTATAGCTCGTAGCCTGCGCTCCTGTGGTATTCGTGCATCATTCAGATATTCAGTCACTTCCTTCAACCAATATTTTGGTGTCATATTACAGTGGCTACCTGAGAATTTCCTTGGTTTTTCTTCGCTTGCCCTGATGACGTTTATCACCTGGGTGTGCATAGCATTTTCATGTGGCGTCGATGCCGCAACTGGTACACCTGGCGTCATATAAGGACTTTCGCCTGGGCCTGTAGCACTCCTTATTATAGGTTGGGTTTCTAAGTCTGCCCACCTTGTTTTCCTCATATCTTCCATGCTGCCTTCGCTTGACTTAGGATCTTTCAGAAGTGTTTCCTCCTGTGCGATTATCCTAGTCTCCATTTGATTGTGGCGCATCTCTGCTCTTTCCAGACGAGTAATGACTTCTTTCTCTATTCTTGTAAGCCGATTTCGATATTCCTCGGCTACTTGAAATATTTTCTTCTTGTCTTCTTTCAGACTTTGTTTGATATGGGAGATTTCATCCTCTACATCTTCCTTAATTTGAGCAAGGGTCTTGTCGCTTGCCTCTGTTTTCTGGCCTTCTCTCACTTCGAGTTCTTCCCTCAATCCTTTGATTTCTTCTCGAATGTGTCCATTGACTTTTGACATTTCCTTCTGGACCTTAATAATTTCACCTCTATTCTCCTCTTGCCTTTTGTTGACTACAACAATGTCATTCTGAACTTGGTCCAGTTCTTGATGAACTTTGCTTATCTGGCCCTTCATGTTTCCTATCAGCTCTTTACTCTCGTTAACGGCAGCCTTGATTTCACCTATTTCTTGACATTGACCTAATATATTCTGGTCCTGTTTCTTGAGATCACCGTTAATTGCTCTAGCATAGCTTTTCAATTTCTGGTCCCATTTAGAGTCATTCTCCTCTAATCTCTGGTCTACCGTTCTCGTAAACTCTGAAAATTGTTTCGCTTGGCGTTCGAGATTCGCCTAATTTTGGATTTGAATATCCTTAATGTCGTTAGACAACGCGTCTAACCTACTGTTGGTTTCATCCTGAGCATGCTTACACGCTTGTAAGTTACTTTCAAGTTTGGCTTCTGTGGCCTCGAACCGTTTATCTGTTTTAACCTGCATTTCCGATACAATGCTTACAACAGTTTCTGTTACTTCGGTCTTAATAACCTCTTGCATTTGACCTAACTTATTATTCAATTCAACCTGGTTGTCATTCATTGCAACCTGATTTGCCTTTATTGCCAGCTGATTGGCATCTAACCGATTGCTCAATTCAACCTGATTGTGATTAATTGCCTCCTGATTGGCATCTAAACGAGTGTTTATTTCGTCCTGGAAAGCCTTAGCTTCCAGCCTATTCTGCTCGTTAACAACATCAAAATGCTGTTTCAACCCTGCAATAACCTGCAAAATCTCCTCCGTGCCTGACATTTTCTCAATAATACACTTAAATATGCAGGCAGGCTTCCTGGAAAAAATGTGTGGATATGTTTTGAAAAGAAACATCAAACACTGTACACATATTGTAACGTCGTACAAAACCTGATAATATTATGATAAATTGTGGATCTGGTATGTAGCGCTCATACCCTTGGGTAATCCTCTTCTCAATAGAGAGATTCTGCGTTACATCAAAAGCCTACTGAACTTAAAAATCACTCAAACACAGTTTGAGGCAAAAAAACAATTACTATGGTTTTTCCCATGAAATACCATAAAAATCTATGGGTTTTCCCTAAATCCCATAAGCTCCACGCAATCTGGGCGCCATGATAATGTATATAGTAATGGGAGGTGGTCCACGTTAAGACATCGCAGCAACCCTCCAAGGTTTCGGTTGTAGTGTCGAATGCCCCACTTGGGTCTCGCCATGATAATGTATAATGTAATGATGTAAAGTATGCCATGCTTATCCCACAGACGGGCGACATGATAAATATAGAAGGATTCATCGTTTGCCCGGCTTGTGCAATGCCAAGATCGCTCATATTGCACTGACGCAGGCGGTTCCATAATGAATTTATACCGCTCCACGTTGCTTGGGCCATGATAAATATATGCATACTAGACGTATTGCAATATCAAAATTTATATTGTGCGTATCAGAGCTTAGCTATATTAGGTGCGGTCCTCCCCTACTTCATGTTAATTGTTACTTTAATAGAGTTGTGTGCATTAGATATAGACCGACTTTAGTTGTACCTATAGCTCAAATCACTGTACAGGACATCATTTTCCATGTACCCATGCGTATAATCTCGATGGAAAATATGCTTCTGCCTCCAGCTAGCTTCAGGACTCGAGGGTGTACCGTCCTCCCACTGAGCAGTTGCATACTTTGGATTTGAGGCTAAGAGGTATCAACTCTACAATGATAAGGCACAACTCTATTCTAAAACTTTAATTCAGTAAATAAAATCATGGCTTTAAACAAAATAAAACAATCCCCATAACCATAAAACAAAAGCAAACAAAAATTACTTTCCACAATCCACCAATATGAACATAATATAATCATAATAAAATCATATCATACCACAAACCTTTACCCTTATGTGAACATCACAAAGATATTCTAGTGCGCTGATGCACGTACAACTTCAGAAACAAACTGTACATTGACACTACTGTCATACAATGTGACTTCTTTAATATCACAAAATTACTGATTCATAAACCTTCTTAATTTGACAATTATGTGTACCGTGTGTGTTTTGATCTTTCTTTTACCACCAAATGCTTCACATGCATTAGCCTATTCTGGTGTTGCACAGCAAACTACGTGCAACTCCATATTTATGTAAGCTACCCCTACTCCACTATTTATATAGTTCCACTGCATGCCGTTTTGTGATTTCAATTTAAAACCGTTATGTTATTGTTGTGTCGGATGGTATAATCAAACTACCTTGCGCGCGTAGCCTGTGGAATCTGGTAACCAACTTCTGAAAAAGTTGTCAGTGACAGTATAAATGCAACGTCTAACCATTCGTTAGATAGCTAAAATCATGAACCATCAGGGTAATATATAATTATCAATGTGTTCTTAAACCACATTGCTTCATTACTCAACATAACAACATTTCATTCATGTCATTAACAGGGTCTAAAATCTGTTCCTTTCAACCTTGCTTTCACGGTTCGCCTTGACCGTCCCCAGACCCTCTCCTCGAGCGGTCTGTATACAATAGCAGTGGGTTGGGTTTCCACCCTAACTCGACCCCCGCTTTTATGTTTGAAGGCTTATTTCCAAAGCATTGTAAGATTTTACAAGACAAACTGTGCTCCCAATGACACACATATCTCAATGGATTTTAACTGAATATTATGCACGCAGGTAGTGAATGAGCTTTATATTTATTCCTACCCCGAGGATAAATAATTACTGGCACCAAACAGGTCCATTCAACATGAAGGTACGAGGTTCGTAAAACATTGGTCTCATAGGCAACCGGTGTCTTAAATAATATGCGGTCAGCCCAATGCTGCCGGTATGAGGTTCGCTTCAACAAGCCGAATCACTCACAATAATAAGTTCTCGGGGAATCATTAGAGTGTCGAGGTGTCCTCGTTTTCCTCGCACCTAATCACGGGATTCCAACCCGGAACATTCCATCCTTCATCAGAGTTAGGGTCCAACACTAAACACTCTGGCACAAAGTATATCTCCGCTATGCCCCCGGCATAGGAGATTTCATACGTAGAATAGACCACCTGGCTCCTTTACCTAATGTTACGACTTCGTCCTATAATATTAAGAGAAATCTATCAATTACTCTATAAGCTTCTCACATAAGCTGCAAATTCAATTCACTAAAAGATCTTCCATTCCTGGCATAATTATATTCCCATTAATACAATATTCTGATATCAAACTCTTTCTTTAATCCCGTAATGTAATCTTACTGTATAATCTTACTGCTTGGATCAATAAGTCTTGCAAATAGCGTAATTATTTCCTGTTTACAATAATTTCCTGATGCGTTCATTAATACCTTTGATATTCATAATTGTTATGATATTATTTTTCTGACATAATTTACCAAAATCCGACACAACCAATCATCTCAAAACTCGAACAACTGTGCTCGTAACATTTACATAACCGATTGCAATCTTAATTAATAGTGGTAATGATTAATCCACTTATTGATGCACATTAACATCTCAACTCTATGAAAATCAATACAATAATGATTAAACCTGGAGGGTCTACCTCCTACTCTGATTCTTACTGGCTTCTTTACTGAAATCACATCACATGCAGTGGCCTATATTCTCTAATTAACCATAATTTGTGGGGTACTCACATATCTCAAGGCTTCTCATGGTGGCTTCAACCAATCATATCCTTCCAAGTCGCCTGCCATATGCAGGTTTAACGCGACATTTTCATCTTGAATACACACATTTTATGACACACAACTTCCGTTAACCATACGGCACTTTGCATTTCTATAAGGAAGCTATTGCTCCCAAACATGTGACACTTTATAACACTTATAAAACCACTACTTTAAAAGATATTTTACATATGCTTTATACATAACACACGTCACTGTGTACACTTCTCATTGCTTGAAATTCCCTAGCAAAGATATCAAAATTGCAGGTGTCGACGGCATCTCCCGTGCTCCTACCAACTCCTGATTGAAAGTCTGTTTTACCTGCCCTCGGAATTCACCAACAGTTTTTATCCATACTCCTACGGTAAGCTTCTGGCGTCGCATAGATATGCTAACTTCCGTCCTGAGCGTTATTATTTGGTATCCTTAAAACATTACCAAATGCTTCGTAAAGTTTCTCCCAGCGCATTCCAGCGTAATTAGACATGAATGATCAGTCGATATTTGATACATTGCGCTTAACACTGTCCATAACTTTACACAAATTATTATTATTTACAATAGTTCTGCCACTCATCTTACACGGTGCTTCCTACGTGAACACGCCATTGTTCGTACTGCTGAGTATACCTGCAGCGCGATTATTATTAATAAAAGCTTATTAAATGCTTCACTCAAATGTAGAACTCTTTGTGCGGGCGTCCTTTCATGCACCGGACCAACATATGTTCCGCCATGACGACTGTCTGCGCCTCTCTTGACAAACTGTGACAAACTGGGGTGAGACTGGCTCCAACCGTCAGCAACTAGTGTAAGACTGACTTAAGACTGAAGTGCAACTAACTGCTCTGCTAAGGGTCGACTCCCTTATATCGGATTCACACAGAAAGTAGAGCGCAATCTTCCCGCGGGATCTCGGCTCCTCTCCCAGCATGATTCTGGTCTCGAAACCATGTTCATTGGGTTCCTTTTTCTTCTCTGATCCCAGAACTGACTGCGTGCTGAGGAATCGCTCGGCCAATTAATTAATATTAATTCCTTTCTTCGTAGCGTGGGTATGCTATCTCCCGGGATTCCCTGGCGACCTCCTCAAATCCCGCCGCGAACAATGATAGTCCTACGGTCCTTCCGCACTTCCTTAAATATGCGTCAATTTCGCAGATTAAAGGCTCTAAAATTAGCCTCCAGTCTAAAGATTCACCTGTGGACAACTCCCATGTCATTTCGTTACTCCAATCACGAGTAATCAATGATTTTCCTTGTGATCTCTCCCCACCATTCTCAAATCCATTCTCCGTCGGGGAAGAACTGGGTCATTATTCAGGCCCTCACCCTCTTCCAGACGACAGAATGAGGTCAGAATGATTGACTTGGCTCCACTGAACACCTCCCACAATTCTGGGCTAATTTGTAAAATGTCCACTCTGCACTTGCAGTGCTCCAAGCCCCATATAGCCTACACCAAGTAGTCTCATAATACTGTATTCTGCTCAATTTCCCTTCATTATTTTAATAAATAATGTCACTGCAACTGAAATCACACCAGTGATTTAATATACACTTCTCTCTAGGGGTTTTTACAATGAAACTCCCTCCACAGACTTCGGGTTCGTTCCCTGGTGGAACCTTTATACTGAGATCACAGTCTCTGAGAACCACGTTCGATTCCAGTCAGCATAACCTCCTCGGGTTCAATATAAAGGGAGGAAGCGCGGGGACACCAAGAGCCCGCCGATGAGCCTGCTTGGTGTTCTAGGCGAAACCCCACACATGACACGGCACAAACCTAGAAGAATGCTGAGTTTTAATTCACCGGCCGTGAAAGCCAATATACCATACTTCATGTTTATTGATGTTTCACCCAAACTCCACAAAGAATGTGCTAACATTGATCTCTTGCTATAGATTCCAATGTTAGGCTAATTCTTTTCTTTTGAGGCGACCATTGGCTCATGGCTCACGCCGTCCATCGGCACATCATATGACTTACAGTACGAAGGTGAGACGGATATGGCATCCAATTTTATGTGTCCTAAACGAGTTAATAGCAGTTTCATTTCTCGCCCAGCGTGGAGCTACGTGGGTGCCCGCAGGGGAGGAGGGGCAAAGAAGGGCCGTGCCCTCCCCCCCCCCCCCTGGAATCTCAATAATATTTCGATTTACCATTGTCACACCAGTTTATTTCATAAATTGAAGTTACTAGTTAACGGATTTAGATGTAGGGATAATTCCACAGTAATTTGGGTTTATTTAAAAATATTTCCAGTTATTTAGAAAATCTGCGAACTGGATTAGCATTACCATTTTAATGAACTGCTTGATTCTTATTTTTGTCGATACATGGTGATACAACTACTTTTTACCCTTTTTAAAGAAATGAACATTATGACGATGATTTACAAAGAAAGGCGAACTTCTATGGGAAAAACTTAAAACACTATTCCTGCCATAAAGATAATGTACCCATCGGTTTCAGAGCAGCCAAATAATGAATATCACGAAGCAAGTAGGACATTAAACGAAAATTGCGCGGGGGGGGGGGGGACGTCTCATCATCACCTATTGACAGGCAGGTAATGAAATTAAAAAAGTGACAGTCAGTCTGAAAGACTAGACTTTGTATCATCTTAAATGCTACAAACGCTGAAAAATGCTAGAAAGGCTGGAGGCCAAAAACTCTTGACATGTTAGAAAATTATCTGCATAATACTTATCTTGCTTTATAATACTTTACCTTGTTTCAAATTACTCGCGAACGGCAAGTGCAAACCCAGGGCAAAGCAAGGTCAAGCGCGCGGGATGCCGTCACGCTCATCAGAGCGCGCGGGGACGTGCCCCTTCCATCCAGTCTAAAACACTTATAGTGGGCGATGTATTGAAGATAGAGATATGCTCTCTCGGACTTTTTTTGTAGAACTTTTCATGCTGCCCAATTCTTACGCTCATAGTATATTGATATGTTTAACGGTTTGCCCAGCGTAAGCTTAAGAAGCGCACGGACGCCAAGTTTGTTTTCGACTTTTTCACTGAAATCGTTACTGCTTGGCTTCCTTTGATCATACATAAATTATTTTCTACAGAATCTTTCCTCGAGATATCCTTTACAGAATGGTGAAAACCGCATCAAAATCCATCCATTGGTTCTCGAGATTACCCGTGACATCCAAGAATCGGGGATTTTTGTCTTATACTAACGAAGTAGAGATTGTCGGGGGACACATGCACCAAGCGGTACTATGACGTTACACACCTCAGTGCATCTGGGTACATTTCGTCCCGTCACCGTAACGTAACGCCAGACCCCAGCATAACGACGAAGTCGACAAGATCATTTAAAATGATAAAATATTACTTGCCCCATTCCCCCAGTTGTGTCACCTGATAAGTGTGTTCAGCTCCCAGACACCTTCCTTGCGACGGTAGAGAAATGTTCCGTGGATGAAGCTGAACTGGGAGGATATGTAATAAAAACAATAAGAGGATTAACCCGTCAACAACGAGTAAAACAGCTAGTATAATCGTGTTGGAAGCCATTTTCAGTGCCATTAGTAGTGTAATCGAAATCTGAAACTTGATATGAGGGCTATCCGGCCACGGTGGCCGAGAGCACTGACGCGCTAGCTCGTGCCTCGCTGGCATCGGGAGAGCGTGGGTTTGAATCCCACGTCAGCCGTCCTCAAAATGTGTTCCTTTCATGTAAAGACTAACCATTCGATTGAGCTGAAATTTTGCATGGGTATAGTTTTTACGGTCGGTTAATTGAAATTGAGATTATATAGTCAACCCTTTTAAAATGGCGGCCATTTATGTGTAGGGTTCTCTTCTTACAAAACTTGCCCATGTATTGTCTACTAAAAACCAAAATAATGGGCAATCGGTTAATGTTTTTTGTTGTTGTTGTTGTTGTTGTTGTTGTTATCGTGTGGCCTCCTGAGATGCCGAGTGCAGGTCTTCATAGATGACGCCCGTGGGTGACCTGTGCGTCAGGATAAGAGATGGAATGGATGAAGATGAATGAATCTGGGCAAGGATGTGGAAGGAAGCGGCCATGGCCTGTCAAAAGGTACCGTCCCAGCATTCTCCTGGTGTTGAAAATGGGAAACCACGGAAAACCATTCCAAGGACGGTCGACGGTGGGGCTCGAACCCACGCGTCTACCGAGTCAGCCCCATGACCTAACGCTAATCGGTTAATGAACCGTATACTTAAAATTCAAACTTTCTTTGTAACTCTAGTGGATTTCCAGGAAGTTATTGTTTTCCGTGAACTTGCAACTGTCTTATCTATTAAAAACCAAAATAATGGAAGGAAAGGAAGAATGGGTAGACGGCTAATCCTGTCACCAACAACAGAGATATCAGTATTGCTACTGCAAATGACATCAGAGAACACGGGCCCTGCTGACCACTATTCTAGGCAATGTATGTATTGAATTGTCATCGGTAATCTTTCTTACACAATGACTAAATGGGACTGATGACCCCAATGCTTCTAGTCTTCAAATGAAACAAGAATAATTTCCTATAACCAAGGAATTAAAGCTCTCTCGTTGTGTTGCAGTCGTGTGCTGAGCCCAGTGATGGCCGCAGAGGACGTCTTCGTCTACCAGGGAAGTCAATCATATGACTTGATGAACTCTAGTCACAGCTCTGGCATCAGAGAATTCTTGTCCTATAGACAGCCTACTTTTGTGAAACCGTTGGTGGAAGCTGAGGAGGAAGAAGTGCCAGTCTACATGAGGTGATGTACTTAGCTCTGCAGCATAGTCCAGTATTGCCTTTGATGTTATCACATTATTTCTGCTGCTGCTACCACCATCGCAACCATGCTCATGGTTACTTTTGATTGTAACAGCTTATATAATTTTATCTGCTGCAAAATGTACTTGCTATAAACAACCCTGTTTCACTGCTCTTACAAGTACTGTATTTATTTCGCGGTTAAACGAAAAAAGCAATTATCCACAAAGAGCAGGTAAGCACTCTGGCCTATGGTAATGAACTGGTTCCCACCTAGCCAATTGATAAAAACCAAAACCAAAATCCCGTGGCACCAAAGCCCTTCAAGGGCATTGGTCTGCCAAGCGACTACTGCACGGCCATACTCGTATAGCCTGCAGATTGCGGGATTCGCTTGGTCAGCGCGCCGGGTCCCCTCCCTTTGGTCTCCGTGACTGGGGTGCTAACTCACTGTCAGACAGCTACTCAATTGTCCTCACGATCCTGACTGCACCCTGTTACAACCCTCACGCCACTTTCTAAAATCCCTAATGGAGCCGGGAATCGAACCCGGGGCCTCCTGGTCAGAGGCAGGCGCGCTACCCCTAACACCATGGGGCGTTGAACCCATACAATTGATACCCTTCAGCAAGTGGTCCATATATAAAATAAACAGTAACGGTGTTGTTTAGTAATAGTAATAATAATAATAATAATAATAGTCTGCCTCAACGTGGACGCAGAGCTGACTGCGACCAGGCGCTTTTGCACGGGAATGACTCATACCACTGTTTATGTGATCCGCAAGTTACAGTATACGGTATTCTAAGCATGCTTTCGTGTGGTTCTGCAACTAAAGATGTCCCTTCTAAGTATTAATTCTCGTGATTAGTTACGGATCTACTGGGGTGCGATATAAGAACAGAGCCCATGTTGAATGTGATGTACAGTATTCAATATAGCAACAAATAGCACGTCACATATATCTGCTGTTGGAATGGAGCACTTCATGGACCAACTACAATATTTATTGTAATATAAGCTATCTCTGTTAATTCCATTATAGATTGGCTCCATGAAGAAATATTTACCAGCCCATTAAAATATTGTGAAATTACCACGTGCATATTTCTGTGGATAGGCTATAGCAAATTTTAGAGGCATATGTTTCTATAATTAGAATCTTTTCAGTCGGTGAACACGAGTGTGCCCAATTAGATTAGGCGGAGAATTAGAATAAAATTCCCCCCAGGGGCTCACATTTAGTGGGACGTTGGTTGGTGCCCACGGGACCCCAGCTGAGTCCGGCATTACTTCCACTTACTTGTGCTAGGCTCCTGTCCATCTTCTTTCCTGTCGACCTCTCTTGGTCAACTCTTGTTCTCTTCCGACCCCGACGGTATTAGGGTATCCGAGGCCTAGGGAGTCTCTTCCTTTCCCGCCTTAATTGGCACTTGTCTCATCTTTTCTGATACCCTCCCTCTGCGATGAGTCAGCCTTCTTTTTCTTTTCCTGTTATCTCCTGCCTTCTGCTCAAGGCCCTCAAGGAGGCAGGGTGTATGTAGTCCCACCACTTCTGGTGCACCCTGGATATTACTACACCCTCAGGGGCTCACGGCTGGTGAGTTCGGGAGTTGGCGACCCTGAGGGTTTCCTGAGCTGGGTCCGGTTTTCCCCCTTTTATCCATTGCCTCTGAGACGGACCCTCTCCTCTTTCACTTTCCTATCCGCCTTTCATGGCTCTCCTTCCTTCCATGTCCCTCAATCCGCATTCTTCGAGAGTTGAGGGTATTTCTCTTCCTCCTGTCCTTTCTTTGCCTTATTCTTCTGTTGTTTTCCATTTCTTCTTCTAGTATATAATTTGGTGGTTGGTTTTTGTTGTAGTTGCATTTCATTATCATCTTCACGATCAGCCAAACCATTAGGGGCCGATAACCTAGATGTTAGGCCCCTTAAAACAACAATTATCATCATCATCATCATCATCATCAAGAATAAAATTAATGTCCTAGTGCCTGAAATAAATAAATTATACCCCAATTTATATGTGAGAAATGCATAAATAATTCACGTAATTTATTCAGGCACTAAAAACTTAAATGTAGGTTAACTCGCCGCCCAATCTAATTGGGTACACTCATGTTGAAAGGATTGAATAGTTTCTACTAATTGATTACTCAGACAACACTGGAAAATGACTCCAAATATTTCAATATGCATACTTTACTGTATTTCCGTACTGTATTTTATGAGTAAGTTGCTATTCAGTCGGTCAACACATTAACTGGAGCCCAATTGGATTGGATGGTCTATATCATATAGAATAAACATATGAAAATGAAATAAATACATCCAAATATAAATGGCGTACTTACATAGCTGTAAGTGACTGTCAGACACTTTTCTCCCTCCCTGGATCATCACCATTATCAGCCTCTGTCGAGTGATAAGCAGGAGCCAAAAGCTGATTAAAAATACACCTAAAACACTCCAGTGGCGTGCAATTTCTAACAAAATTATGTTGGAGTAAATCGAATTATTTTTTAAAATCAAATACAATTGTGAGTTTCAAATTAGCGGCTGGGTTGAGAGCAGAAGTTAAGTCCATTACAGCACTGACATAAATACTTTGCCACAACATTTTGCTTTCTCAACCTCACCTGCAGGAAGTCAGGAAGGATGTAGTTTCTTAACAATTATGTAGGCCTAATTCTTATTAGCAATGGGGTTCATTTTGTACCTACAAATAAGTTCAGGGCGCCAGGAAATGTTCTCCGCAGTGGCTTCGTGCAGCTACGAGATATTGCGTCTTCAGTTTAGTTGGCAGCACAGTGTCCTTGATAGGCTGAAGGCCACATGTGTGGGCTGTGGGCTGTCGAAATCGTCAGTGCGTATAGTTAGATTATTGGAAGAGTGCAACAGTATGTTATGAATGGCTGTGGTGAGTATAAAGTTTACTGTTTGTTTGTTTGTTTGTTATGATACAAGCGACAGCCATGCTGCCAACGTAACTGGTGACGTAATCTCTCGCAGCAGCTTGTAGACACTGCGGAGAACTTTCCCTGGCGCCCTGTATTTTGGCGTTTTAACTAACTCATAGCTCTCCGGTTCATTGAGCCTGGTGTCCATATAAGTAAACCCGCGGATATCCGCACAATCTTTCGCCACGCGGATATAGTTTGTATGGCTGTGCGGATAGCGGATACGCTGCGGATAAGGTTTCAAGTAAATTTGCGGATAGTTTTTAGAATAAAATTTGGAACGATAAAATTACATATTTGATAAGCCAATCTACAGCTTCATGCTTAAAAGAGGAATACTCTTTTAACCTATTGCGTACGAACTATTCAGGCGGGTATGTACCTACTACACGAGAAGATTATTTTACTCATATGCTTTCAACTACATTTTATTAAGTACCGTATGTTTGTAGTAGATGGTCTTGACATCTCATCAATTCTCACTGCCATTATTACTATACGTACGAGATATCATGCTGTCAATAAGCCTGTTAGTTCATCGTGGTGACATCATTAACATTCCTCAAGTCAGCTACTTCGCGGGCTAAGCTACTGTCTGGTTCCATGTGCAGCCTATCTGTAGATTCATTTCCAACCTGGCACTGAAACACGCTGACTGTGATATTGCAACGGATAGAGTTATGACATCAACTATGCGGACATGGATGGGTCAAGAAGCAGATGGATGATGACTGACTTGAAATTTCCGGCCAAATATCAATCCCTTTCTCCAAGCGTAAAGAGAAGTCACTTATTATTAGTGAATGTTACCACGACCGTGAGTATGAACATCATTTCATCAACATGGATAAACTATCTATTAAAATAAAACAAGGTGAATATTCAATAGTGCGTGAAACTAAGCTCAAGTCAACGATATGGCAGACATTTGGTTACGTTTTCAATGGAAACGAAAAGGTGAACGATATAGTAGGATGTTTTACCTATAAGAAAGTGTATTCATACTCAGGACACATATCAGGCACATCAAACTTACTGAGGCACAAGTGCAAAAGTATCCAAAAAAGTATAGCCAGTTTTTTTGTCTAAAGCGGAGGTCAAGAAACCTGAAGTGTCATCCAACTTGAAGTTCCTTTCAATGAAGCAAATTGCCAGGAACGACTCGCTTCTCAAATGTCTAAATTTGTTGGTTTAACACTTTAGGCTTTAGCTAATAAATTAAAAATAATATTGAAATATCAGCGGATTTGGATAAAAGTCATGCGGATGCGGGGCGGATGCGGATAACAGTCATGCGGATGCGGGGCGGATGCGGATGACAGTCGTGCGGATGCGGATAACAGTCGTGCTGATGCGGGGCGGATGCGGATAACGTTTTGTTTATCCGCGCAGGGCTCTACATATAAGTAGGTGGGAATTTCAATATTTATACAGGGTGTTCCAGGAGAAATAGTAAATATTTCAGGAGGTGATAGTATAGATGAATTGCAATAAAAATCCATATAACATGTGTCCTATTTGTATTGCGTACAGAGATGCAGCTGGTAGTATTTAATCCAAATAAATGTAAAGCCAAGGCAAATGAGGACGCTCAAAGTTGATTTTCAAAAATTCCACCGTCAATGAATTTTGCACTTCTTTTGATAACACCCCGTGTAGCTCTTCGGAGGGCGTCTTGGCGTTCATTGATGAGGGCTGCACTATGCATAATCTGAACTACCAACTCGGCTCTTGTGTTAACTTTTTCCTTGTAGACTTCGCCTTTCAACCATCCCTACAGGCAAAAATCCAAAGGGGTAAGGTCCGGGGACCTTGGTGGCCAAGAAACGTGCCCATAGCAACCGGTGTGTCAACACACGAAACGACAACTGCCCTGGTTACATACCAACATCTGTATCTCGGTATGCAATACAAATGGGGCACATGTTATATGGATATTTTATTGCAATTCATCTATACTACTACCTCCTAAAATATTTACTGTTCCTCCTGAAACACCCAGTATTCTTAGTAGATTGACTGAAGGAATCAATTTTTCTTTCAATGCAGGAGCCATAACGAGACACCGATAGAGAGGGAGATCCGACTACTTCAAGAGAGAGAGAAGGAACTTCGACGGAATAATATGTTGGTACAAACCTCATCATATACATCACCTAAACTTGCATCACCCACACAAGAGGTAAGATACTTATCCCAGTACTTGAATCACATGAAGCACTCCAGTGCGTTATCTGTCACAAATGCTCACTGCAGAATCTATATTTAATATAATAACGCTTAAGAGTTTGTGTGTTTAAACGCGCTAATCTCTGGAACTACCAGTCGGATTCGAAAAATTCTTTTTGTATATGATAGCCAGATTTAAGAGGAATAGTTTAGGCTACGTTAAATTTCGGACAGACCACTCCATTCCCTGCATTTAGGCACTTTGGCACAAATCTACACAGTTTCACCGATCTGAACCAAAATTTGTATACTTACCCTTTGGAACCCTGCGAGTAACACTGTCTGCATGCAATTTCGGACAGACCACTCCATTCCCTGCATTTAGGCCTTTTGGCACAAATCCACACCGTCTCACCGATCTGAACCAACATTTGTATACTTACCCTTTGGAACCCTGCGAGTAACACTGTCTGCATGAAATTTCGGACAGATCACTCCATTTCCTGCATTTAGGCCCTTTGGCACAAATCTACTCCGTTTCACCGATCTGAACCAAATTTCACATACTTGCCCTTTGGAACCCGACGAGTAACACTGTCTGCATGAAATTTCGGACAGGCCACTCCATCCCCTGTATTTAGGCCCTTTGGCACAAATCTACACCGTTTCACTGATTTGAACCAAAATTTGCATACATACCCTTTGGAACCCTGCGAGTAACACTGCCTGCATGAAATTTCGGACAGAACACTCCATTCCCTGCATTTAGGCCCTTTGGCACAAATCTACACCGTTTCACCGATCTGAACCACATTTTGTACACTTACCCTTCGGAACCCTGCGAGTGATACTGTCCACTTAAAATTTCAGACAGACCACTCCATTCCCTGCGTTTAGGCCCATTATCACAAATCTACACCGTTCCTCCTAATTGCACACTTTGAAATCCTGCTGGTAACACTGTCCACTTGATATTTTGGTATCATGAATATATTATGTCTCCGTATAATTGCAATGGTGTTGGTTCAATACATTGCGGTTATAAGCTGCAATAAGCGTTGGTGCTTTCAAATTTACCTTAATTTATTCCGAAACGTATCGTTGAGCGCTATGTGGCGATAAATGATACTATTGTTACCTCGGGAGCTCGGGACAGCCGAAGTTTTCCAAAGTGTTCTGATTATGTTCCTACGGCGCTATGCGCCAAAAGACGACTATTGTTCTCTACATTTCTAACAGACAATGAGATATAGGCCCTAGGCAGTGTCTTTTATTTCACTTACTTCTCTTTCTAATCATTTTTAGAAATTTGTTTGAAAATACACGTGTCAGTGCTGTAGTTAGTAAATATCTGTTTCCCTAATCATTATTATCATTACGGGAAAATTACCTAAATGTTACGTCCATTATACTGTACAGCTTATCACCCCCACTACAGCCACCACCACCACCACCACCACCACCACCACCACCACCACCACCACCACCACAAAACGTTATATTTAAAAAATATTTATTTTCTGGTAGTTTAAGTATCATGTGCCAGTTCTGAAGTAGTATTCATTATCATCCATAAAACAAATAAATCCCCCGTGCGAAGCCGGGCACTACTGCTAGTACTGTTATATTCATGGCATCTCGTTAGATAGCAACCTCATGGACAGTTAAAGTTTTGAATCCAAAACACCAAAGCCTTTTCCCATCCATTTGTAAGTTAGGTACCGTATATCTATACTTTATTTTCCCCCTCACTGTGTACTAACCTTAGTCCTGTTTCTTCTTTCACAACACCATCGACCATCTTACAACATCCAGTTGTCACTTTGTAAAGTAGATGTGCTCGACTTAACCCAGCCTAGACTGGAGTACGGACACCAAACTCTGTAGGAATAATGTTCAGGATATGGGTCACTAGATTTGCATGCTTGCCTATCTGCAGAGATATGCATCAGGCATAACCATGGAGATGCTTCGTGCAGCAGTTCAGCATGCTGTCATCTACAATTAGATAGTACTGGACACAGATGGGCGCCATTTTGAGCTGACTTCGTAATTTTACGGACGCTACGTCCACAAAAATTAGATATATTGTCTTGTTTAGCAATTCATTAAAAGTGTTTGAATGGAATTGTGTCATATTTCCTTTTCCCCATAGCCTACATGCGCATGCGCGTATCCAGCTACAAACGGACAGTTTTCGGAACTCGACCTCCTTCGTGGAGGAGGATGATCCATGGTGCCATAAAATAATAAACAATAACAAAATGGAGGACATAATTTATTATAAACAATTTTTAAAACATAGTTTGCGAGGATCAGTTGCTAATGTTCGAACTAAAGGTTTCACAAATTGCTCTTTATTTGCGAAAATCTATTGACAGTGAATGCATAGCATGGCAAATTCTTTTAACCTATTTTCACAAATAGTGCTTCTTAGCCATGTATCTATTCGGCAAAGTGAGCTGAATAAACGCTCTACAGTGCTTGTTGTACAAGGCTGTGAGAGTAACACCTTTGGCACCTTTCTGTTGTTGTTTGAGTATTCAGTCCTTTGACTCGTTTGATGCAGATCTCCAATCCTCACTGTCCTGAGCTAATCGTTTCATCTCTACATAGCCACCTGATCTTGGTCTACTCCTACAGTTCTAGTCCTCGACCCTTCCTTCCATAACTAAGTTTGCTATTATTGGGTGTATTTTATGTGTCCTGCCAACCTATCTCTTATCTTCATTAGTAGTCACCACAAACATCTCTCCTCTCCCACTCGTCTTAATTCATCTTCATTTGTAACCCTATCTACCCATCTGATCTTCATCATTCACCTGCAACATCGCATTTTAAACGCTTCAATTCTCCTCTTTTCTGCTGCCAACAGTCCAAGTTTCACTTCCATTGAGTGCCACGCTCCAGACAAAGGATTTCAAAAATGAATTCCTAATACCTAAATCTATATTCGATGTCAACAGATTCCTTTTCAGTAGAAATGCTTTTCTTGCCTGAGCCAACCCACTTTTTATATCCTCTTGCATCGTCCATCACTGGTTATTTTGCTTCCAAACAGAAGTTCCCTACTTCCTTTAGCTTTTCGCCTGCCAATTTGACGTCCATAGGGGTTTCTGATTTTTTCGGGTGCATTCCAATATTTTTGTTTTGTCTCTGTTAGGTAGTCAGTCCAGAGGTTGGTTGGATCCTCAGAAAGTTCCCCCACAAGCAACACTCTAATGAGGCGTACTAGGCAGGATGAGGAGTGAGGTAGTTTGCCATTGCTTCCCTCACTGAGTCATAACAATAGCACAGACCCTATGAGTAGAACCTTTCACAGAATGCACATGCACTGGCTGTGCCCTGAAGGCCATTACTCAGCTCCACCCATACCTCAGTAGCTTCCATATGATCACAGCCATGAATGAGACTGAGAGATCGGTGAAGAGCCACATTTTACATTTTTGTTTTACATTTATTAATTTTCATCAAGAATTATTTCCTTCAGACAGAATCTATACCATTTAAAAACTCATTCAAATCCTCTGGTGTGTCGGCTAAGATGACGGTGCCATCAGCAAATCTCAGAGTTTAAATTATTTCTCTTTGAATCTTTACTCTTACTTTGAATTTTTCTCCAATTTCCTTAATTGAGAAGTATGGGTGATAAGTTGCAGCCTTGCCTTACACCTTTCTGCATACCAGCTTCTCGCTCATGTCCTCCTTCGGTTCGAATAACTGCTGTCTGAGTCGGTATGGATCGTAGACCATCCTCCTATCCCTGTACTTTATTCCAATCGTTTTCAAAATGGCAAACAACTTACTCCAGCCCAGGCGCGGATCTAGAGTTTGGCTTTGGGGGGAGTCAGAGAGTCGAAATTGTTAAGAAAAATGGTATCGCTAAAACAGCAATCACAAAATAAACAAACGTACAAAACCAGACTAATTTTTTTGCAAGCTACATGGATAGAAATTTGATCCGTTTAGCACACCAAAAATATTCATACAAATTGCAACGACGTGTTTTGCGACTGTTACATCGAGCTTCGAGAAAAGTATCAAGGTACGTTACAGTTTCAGCAAGTCGAGTTGGTACCGACAAAGGGAGAAAGTCACAGCTTAAATTGCCAACCAAGCTTGCAGTTTGGACGTCGGCAAAAATTTTTGGTGCGAAAAAAGCCCCAAATTCCTCTCCGTGCGTTGCTGCACATTCATCGTGACATCACTATAAACATCGATTCGGTAATCACAAGGTTTGCTAAACAAAATAGACGAGTTGATTTTGTTATATAAATAATCGTTTTTATATAACAGGTATGAAGTTGTAAATATGTACAGTTGTAACAGAACTTAATAATTGCAGTACAGATATTTTCAGTATTGAATAAAACGAACAAAACTGTTTTTCAGTTACAATTCGTTAAGTTTTATTTGTCTGGTTATTGTGTTTCCGTTTTTTGAGTTTGCAAAAAAAAATGGTCTCCGTTTTTGGGGGGGGGGGGGTTCATGACCCCCGTGACCCCCTCCCCCACCGCCCTTGAATCCGCGCCTGCTCCAGCCTTTCTCTAACGGCTGGGAAAACCAACTCGCTCAGCGCAGGGAGCTGAATGAACGCTCTATATTGCTTGTTGTACAAGGCTGTGCGAGTATAATATCTGTAGCGCCTTTCTAACGGCAGGGAAAACCAACTCGCCCGGCGAAGGGAGCTGAATGAACGCTCTATATTGCTTGTTGTACAAGGCTGTGCGAGTATAATATCTGTAGCGCCTTTCTAACGGCTGGGAAAACCAACTCGCTCGACGAAGGGAGCTGAATGAACGCTCTACATTGCTTGTTGTACAAGGCTGTGCGAGTATAATATCTGTAGCGCCTTTCTAACGGCTGGGAAAACCAACTCGCTCGGCGAAGGGAGCTGAATGAACGCTCTATTGACGTCCGAAACGGGGGAGGAGCTTACGGTCAGCTGTTTGCAATATGGCGGCGAGATAGTGACGAGAAGTAAGCAAGACAGTGATAGGGTGTGCGTTTGTTATGGCTTCTAATTTATGATGGTAAAATACTACATATTTTCTTTCATTGATAGAAATAGTTTTATAATCAATTTAAATGCAGTGCTTAATTACTACCAGTTAAAAATATTACCCACCTGTAGATAGTTAATTTACTGTCTGCTGTTACATATATGAGGGGGCTGCGTGGCGCAGTCGGTAGAGGCGCTGAGCTTCTAACTGAAAGGGAGTGGGTTCGATCCCCACCCAGGTAGTGGATTTTAGAAACAAAACTACAACTTTCGGAAACGCAAATAGCCCTGGGGTTCACTCAGCCTACAACAGAAATGAGTACCAGGGTAATTCCTGGGAGCAAAGACGGCCGGGCGTGGAGCTGACAACTCCATCCCAACTGTTGCCGATGTCACAGAGAGTGGAAGCCTCTACCTTCCATTACTCCCAGGGCTTTCATGGCCTGTACGGAGTTGGCTTTGCTTCCTTTGCTTTGTTACAAATATGAAGCCTGTACTTGGGAGCCTAGCGGTATCGATGTTTTTATTAATTTCACAATATATATCTCTCACATAACACAAAGGACGACTCCCTGATAATAAATTGAATCCAGCAACCTTGAATTTGCATGAATGTTTTGGGTTCAAAGAAGCGTTACTTGGGATGCTCAAATCATACTTCAATATTGCTAATATTGACCTACATACTTGCTGTTCAAAGGCAAGAATATAAATTTATTAATCTTTTGCCACAGGCAAGTTAAAATGGAGGCATCCTCTTTATCAATATATTTAATTAAATATTTAAAATACAGATATTTAACAAAGCTGGAATCTCCATTTGAACTTGTCATAAGCAAACGGAACAGATCAAAAACTACACTTTAAGCCAAATCAAATTCACTCCTCAGCTCGACATAAACCATAATACAAATTAAAACCTATACAAAACATACTCTCCTTACTGTTGTACAACTTTCAAACCAACTATTCGCACTCAAAACTGAAAAACCATGAAATGGGAACTAATTAAAGTTAGAATAGCCTAGGCCGATCAGGTCTCCTGCTACATTACCGCATATGTATACTTAACATCACTATAACTTCTAAATTACGACTAAGTGACCTATCTGCCTGAGTAGTATAGGTGTTACCGGCCTGCCTGGGATGATGGGTCACCAAACCGGTACTTAAAACTAAGATTTTACACATTAATTAACTAAATTCAACAGTAAGGAGATCATAGACAAAAACACAATTTAAGCCAAATCATACTTCATATTGCAAATATTGAGCTACATACTTGCTGTTCAAAGGCAAGAATATAAATTCTCTGGCAAATTAAGGCTAGGAACAGCATTTTTCTTAAGTTTTCTAACCATTCGACTATTGTCAATCGGAAGAACCCCTAAAATAAGTTTACGAAGAGTGGATTACATTCGGTTCTATGTACGGCACGGAAGTATTAGGCTACAAGTTTATCCGTATTTTTGATGTAGCTAAATCCTTGTGAATACGAATTAGAGACAATAACTATCAATAATCAACAGTACCGGTGCTTACGCTGTGGAAAGAAGTCGTCTTCACAAAAATGCAGACAGCACACTGTCATGTAACGTGTAACACGCTTTCCAATTGACAGCGCCGAAGCCCACCTTTCTCTCTGAACTTTTTGTACAGGAAAGTAGTGAAGAGATTTCGTGCCCATTTTATACGATTTGCAACCGTATACAGAGCAGTACCTCCTCGAATTTAACAAATTCCTTTCTGTTTCCAACACGACATCAATGCTTCACCATGAAAAGAAACCTCACCAGTCACAATGTTACAGCTTCAACATTCTACCGCGTGGCTGCGCCATCCAACTTTTCTGACGTCAATAGTGCTTGTTGTAGGCTACTGTATTTGTACAATCATGAAAGTAGATTATATGCATATATTATGAATTGCAGGAATATACCTACAGTACCTCTGCGAGTGTTTTTAATTTTAATTATCTACGTGATTATTATGAGTATATGTAGGCTACCTACGCGTAAGGAGAAATGATCCTTGAATCTCTTCATCTGGCAGCACTGCAACTGGTATCGCGGCGCGTATCAGTCTCATTGCTCGATCAGACACCAGGTTACAGCACCAAACGGCGAGTCAATTCAGGCAAAGCACCAGAAAGTCAAGAGAGGAAATTGTACCGTACGGGTACCATAACTTATTAATAAGAGACTGTTAATTCTATTTTCAGACATACTCTGTGACAAACCTCAGCATTAATGTCAATGACTGTCGCAGTGCGGAGCATCGCTTGGCAACTAATAGAATACAACAAGAGATCTATGAGACGGCTATGAGGGAGAAGGAATTGCAGTCTGCTGGAAGAATTCAAACAATGTCAGAAGACACATTAGATTCAAAGGTAAAGGACACGTATCTTACTTTAGTCATGTCTAAGTTTATATGCACTCAGCGGCGTAGCCGTGGGCGTTAAGTCGCTCACCACGACCACAGTGGGGAGCTGCAGCAAGTCCGGAGATCCGAGGTTCAAATCCCGGCTCTGACAGCGGCTACCGTATCCTGAGTGTTTTCGCCAGGATCCATACTCCCTCCAGGTAAATGTCGGGATAGTCCCTTATTTCATGTCCCGGGGCACCTATCCCATACCCGAACCTAATAATTACAATCACTACACAAGCACAGGTTATAAGACAAATTGAAGACACACCCAAGTACACGGCACTGATGACCAAGATGCCCCAATCCCCTAAAACGAATTAGATTTCAGTGCAACTACTGTAGGCTATATGCTAATCTTTAGTAACATTCTCTTTTGGTTTCAGGTGACAAGATTCACAGATCTGGCAGAGTATGCCATTGGAGAGAAGGATCGTAAACTAAGGAAGTCAGTTTCCTCTTCCAATCTTCCACGATCAACTTCATTGGAAAGCACCGTACCGACAACCCCACAGTATAGATCAGTTTCACCTCCTACTACTCCAAACACTTACATATCCCAAATGTATATAGCAACTGTCTCTCCGCCCATATCACGTGGCCCGAAGAGGCCCTTACCATCTGTGAACAAAAAGGGAGTGATGCAAAAGTTCTTAGAATCGCACAGTAAGGTGAATGGTAATTCTTCGAGTAGAAACACTGACAAACCTTCACAAACATCTTCTGAAGCTGAAGCAGATCAGAGTCCAATTGGTATACCTTCAGCGGCCAATTGGAGAGCAGATGTGACATCTAATCTTCAAAGTCAGGTATGAATTTCAAAGTAGGCCTATTATTTAGGATACAAATGTTTGAAAATTGTTTTGTTGTGATTGCGGGCGATTGCATTACTCACGCAGGGTTCTTTAATAGTTGAAGAACCAACTGGAGGGCTGGATTGGCTTAGTGTCTCAGTACAAGGAATAGGTATGGTGCAGAAATAGTGTATTCAGATAAATGGTTATGTCTATTTCTATTTATATAGTTTCTATCACACTTCATGAACTACTCAGTCTTGTAGAATGACGTTACTGGCAGTGCTTGGAATTTAGAAACCTATAGGTGTGAGAATGAAAAAGCGAAACAAATCACATTAGTTGGAGTTGAGAAAATGCAAAAGAAACTCCAGCCCCATGCAGAGCCTGAACCTTTCGCTCAGAGTCGGGTTGAATCCGGCGTAGACGGTTCGGGCAGAGATCAGGCTGGGCAGTGATAGATCGAGCTGGCACGTTACAGCCCAACAATTTTAACGTTCGGAAGAGAACGAGAAATAGAGGAGAGATTGGAAACAATGTGGCAGGGCTTTCTCGTCATTATAATATTGTAGTGCTCAAAAAATAAAGCTGAGCGGTTTCAAAACAATACGATCACCAGCCCTGTGTAACCTACTTACAATGTGAACGTTGTCTGAAGTCTGCCTGCAGCAGTGTGTGTAGTAGCAGCCTAATTATGATCATCACGATTATCAAAAACAGAAGAAGGAACTCTAACAAACTCAAAACAATAAGAAGGAAAGTGCGAGAAATTATGTGAAATGCTGTGAGCGATCAAGAAGCGCGTTATTGTAATGAATTTCCATACTGTAAACATGAGTATAATGAATACAAACAACACAACTAGACACTTATCTGCGCACAAAATACAATGCTTACCCGTCACCACACAGGTCTTAGCTCAGCATGCTAACTGGCCATCTTGTATCCACGAGACAGTCTTACCGTAACCTATAGCCTAGCTCACGTAATTACTGAAGAATCGCGATGATTTATTCGTGAAAATGAAAAAAATAATGTTGTACCACTGCTGGTATTGGCTAAAATTACAATAATACAGTATGAATTCATAAAAGAAAAGAAGAACATTATCAGCGATTTTTAGTTATAATTTTACATTGTTGTTGTTTCATTTGAGGGGCTTGGGGATTGTGGTCATTTAGTCTTAATAATTCACGTCCGCTATGAGAAGAAGCCTCCGCATCGCGGAGCGCAGTCGTAACCTACTGCCTGAAGAAGCTGTCACGTGGTAGTGAAACTAGTACTTCGGTAAGTAACGATATGATGTGGGATGTGGTGAACCGAAAATGTTAGTGTACATGAACTGTATCACCACGAAAGTGCTAGAAATATTTTAGAAGTATTTTAGTGGAAATGACTGCCGTTGTAGTTTTAGATAGGTTTCATAAGAAAGCTACCTATTGCAATGGGTGCCATGTTTCTACTTCCGGAAAATGTCGACATATCTTTGCGTTTCACATCCCCTACCCTAGACCCCAAAACCTCCGTCAGTTCAAAAGTTTATTTATAATTATATCGATCTATCTGCACACATCAAAAAAGTGTTGCATCACCTCGGTTCCTGGATCGCCCGACCACTGACGCTGAATGCCGATATAGCATCACTATCACAGTCCCCTTGGCTGTTCCTAGATGCCACTAAACCTGCCCAAATCTGTACACAACCATGCATGAGCAGGGCCTATTAGACGGAGGGCGTACGGCAGCCGACCACGTCCAGTCATTCCATCAGGAAGGAGATCGTGTTATCTGTAGTTCTGCCATGCCTAGAAGGTCAATACCACCGTTTGATCGTATCCGCATTGTTACGTTGTGACAGGAAGGGCTCTCATCAAGGGAAGTTTCCAGACGTCTCTGAGTGAACCAAAGCGATGTTGTTCGGACATGGCGAGGTACAGAGATACAGGAACTGTCGACGGACGACAAGCCTCGCTCAGGTCGCCCAAGAGCCACGACGGCAGTGGATGACCGCTACTTACGAATTTCATCTCGGAGGAACTCTGAAAGCAACGCCACCATGCTGAATAATGCGTTTCGTGCCACCACAGGACATCGTGTTTCGACTCAAACTGTACGCAATAGACTGCATGATGCGCACCTTCACTCCCGACGTCCATGGCGAGGTCAACCTTTGCAACCCCAACACCATGCAGCGCGGTACAGATGAACAACATGCTGAATGGACCCGTGAGAATTGACATCACGTTCTCTTCACAGATGAGTGTCGCATAGGTCCATCAACCAGACAATCGTCGGAGACGTGTTAGAAGGCAGTCTGGTCAGGCTGAACTTCTTAGACACACTGTCCAGCGAGTCCAGCATGCGTCGGTTTTAAAGAAGGGGCCATGGAAAAGAATGCACTTCCCATCACCCCTTCTTTAAAACCAACGCATACATTAACACCTATTGTAATCGAACTTCACCATATACAGATCTACGCAATGTTTTCTCAGCCAAAGAAACCATATGTGAAATTTTGAATTAAGCAAGGAATAAATACAACAAATTTCCAAACCATGCTCCCCTCAGCAAAGAGAGTTATTTTATCCTACGAAAGACCATCGCAAGATATTTAAAAAAAAAAATATCTATTTATAAAATAATTTTCGCCATCACTAGATATTTTAATTCTACATATTTTTCAGAAAATTATTTTATAGTACTTTACTGTATCATCAATTTAAACACACATTTTTACAGATCTGTTTTTATGAATACTTTTTTAAGAAAAAGGGTAAACCCAAGGTAAATATTGATCAACTTTGCTCGTAATTCAATTAGTTTTCATTAATTTTATAAGACAGTTACTGAAGAGGGCCACAATGTGGCCGAAACTTGTGTAAGATAATCATCATATATATTATTTCAGTAGTATAGATCCCTCCTGCGGCGCTCACACGCGACCGGTCGTGACAAATGAGCATCCAAATGAAAGAGAATAGACATTAGCAGTGACGAATTACACTCTAATTTCATAAATATCTATAATTTTTTTAAAAAATGACTTTTAAAAATGTACGAAGTGTGCGATTTGTAGATACTGTTGCTGTAGAAAAATATGCTCCAAAATTGCTGTCCACTTTACATTTTGGCCGCTGTGAAGCCTGTTTTGTGTGATTTTAATATTCTGAGGTCTTTCTTTTATAATTTTGAATGGATTTCAGAAACAGTAAATCAAAGGAATGAGTAAGATTACACAAAACGTATAAGTTCATAAACATCGAATAACCGGGGAGTGTTACAGTGAAGCTGTCAATCAATGGACTCGGCACACAAATGAAATTGGCAGTAACGAATAGCATTCTAATTTCATAAATATCGATTTTTGTGAGAAGTGTGCGATTTGCAAATACTGATGCTCTGGGGAAAGTTTGGTTTATGAACATGCAAAATTTCTCGCACGGGTCCACTACTGTCGACCAAAATATTATATGCACTCTAGTTTGAAGGTTGTTTGTAAAGTAACCAATAGACCTACATAAAATCCAATAACATCATCATTTTCGTCGTTCTATTTTACGTTAGTTCATGTAGGTTTGGAATTTTTAATTTGTATTTTAATATTTTTTATCGCAGTTGAAACACAAAAAGTGCCCGTTTTTAAGCGTGTTTCAACCATGCGTCACATTTAAGAATTATTATCTCACAAATCCGTCATCAGATCGAATCCAAATTTTAACACAATATAGATTGGAATGTTGTATAACTGGTTTATTAATTTCAAAATTTTGTTTGTTCAAGAACGAAAGTTGTTATCATTTTCGTAAGGTAACTTTTTCTCGGCTCGGGGTCGTTGTAAAATGTAGTTCTTGGTTGCATTGCAATCCTTATACATCAAAAAGTTATGCTGTATGACTGTGAAATACGTAAATTAATTCACTTATTTTATATCGGTTTGTATTTGTACGGGGAATTAAGACATGGTTCACCAGCTAGCCGCTCCGGGAAATGCTGTACAGCGTTGCTGATATGGAGCCCATCAATTCCAAGCGAGGCACGCCATGACGCGTGATGGAGCCAATCTTGGCAACGCTGTACAGCTTTCACCGGAGCGGCTAACTGGTGAACCATGTCTTGATTCCCCGTACAAATACAAACCGATATAAAATAAGTGAATTAATTTACGTATTTCACAATCATACAGCATACCTTTTTGATGTATAAGGATTAGAACGCGACCAAGAACTACATTTTCAAACAACCCCGAGTCGAGAAAAAGTTACCTTACAAAAATGATAACAACTTTGTTTCTTTGACACACAAAATTTTAAAATTAATAAACTAGTTATAATAATAATAATGTTATTGGTTTTACGTCCCTTTTAACTACACTGGCTTTTAGAGACGCCGGGGTGCCGGAATTTTGCCCCGAAGGGGATCTTTAACGTGCCAGTAAATGTACTGACACGGCTCCCTCGCATTTGCGCACCCTCAAATGCCAGCTGACTGCGCCAGGTTTCGAACCTGCAACCTTGGGCTCAGCAAGCGAGAACGTTACCCCTGAGCCACGCAGCCAGACAATAAACTAGTTATACAACATTCCAATGTATATTGTTTTAAAATTTGGATTCGATCTGACGACGGGTTTGTGAGATACAAAATCTTAAATGTGACGCTTGGTTGAAACACGCTTAAAAACGGGCACTTTTTGTGTTCCAACTGCGATAAAAAATATTAAAATATAAATTAAAAATTCCAAACCAATATGAACTAACGTAAAATAGAACGACGAAAATAATGATGTTATTGGATATTATGTAGGTCTATTGGTTACTTCACAAACAACCTTCAAACTCCAGTACACATAATATTTTGGTCGACAGTAGTATATATTATTTCAGTAGTAAGGATCCCTCCTGCGGCGCTCACAAGCGACCGATCGTGTTAAATGAGCATTCAAATTAAAGAGAATAGACATTAGCAGTGACAAATTGCACTCTAATTTAAAAAATATCTATAATTTCTTTTGAAAATGACTTTTAAAAAAATATACGAAGTGTGCGATTATCAGATACTGTTGTTTTAGGAATATACGCTCCATAATTGATGTCCACTTCACATTTTGGCCGCTGTGACGCCTGTTTCATGTCATTTTAACATTCTGAGGTCTTCCTTTATCATTTTGCATGGATTTCAGAAACAGTGAATCAAAGGAATGAGCCTGCTCAAATCGTATAAATTCATAAATATCGAATAACAGGCGAGTGTTACAGCAAAGCTGTAAATCAATGGACTCGGCACACAAATGGCATTGGCAGTGACGAATTGCATTCTAATTTCATGAATATCAATTTTTATAAGAAGTGTGCGATTTGCAAATACGGTTGTTGTAGGAAAATACGCGACATTATTGCTGTTCAGTTCGCATTTTGGCCGTAGGGACGCCAGTTTCATGTCCAAATTATTAAACGTTAATTCGTTTACAGGTTCGCTGTCAATCAATGGACTCGGCACACAAATGACATTAGCAGTGACGAATTGCATTCTAATTTCATAAATATCGATTTTTGTAAGAAGTGTTCGATTTGCAAATACTGATGCTCTAACATGCTGCAATTATGAGTTGTCGTCTAAAACCTTAAAGCTATTAAACGTTAATTCTCTTATTGGTACAGGTTTTTCTTCAATCATTTCGCATGGTTTTCAGAAACAGTAAATCAATGGATTGAGTACTCAAATCATATAACCGGTGAGTGTTACTGCTAAGCTTTCAATCAATGGATTCAGCACACAAATGATTTAAACTCATTCGTCTAAACAATGGATTTATTAAATTCCAGGTTTGTTAATATGCCGCGAAAGAAGTCACTCAGCGCAATTACAGAGAGACGACGCAGACAACAAGCTGCAAGGAATGAAGAGTCATATCACAGAGAGCGGAGGCTGGTCACCTTGCGACAAAACAGGAGAATTCAGATCTTCAAGGAGAAAACGTCACAGCCTTCTGCACCACCAATCCCTGCACAGCCTGTCCGACCATCTACATCAGACACATCAACACAGCAACCAGTATTGAATGTCACCTTGCAACACAACAGGAGAACTGACATCTATGAAGAGCAATCGTCACAGCCTTCTTCAACATCAATGCATACACAGCTGGCTCGACCATCTACGTCAGACACATCAACACAGAGAGAAGCAATACCAAAGGATCCAATAAATGCATACATCAACAGATTACGACAAGATGTAAACAGGAAACGTGTTCAGGATAAATTACCTATTACTTACTGTTGTGCGAGGCTAATGCTCAATGACAATGATGTGGAAAATCACTCTGCTGGCTCAATGAAAGTTACTTGCAATTTCTGTTGTGGTAAATTATATCCAGGAGAGTCTTCCTTAATTTGTTGCCACAACGGGAAAGTTGCATTGCCTGAAGTAGCTGTGTGTGATGATCTTAAGGATTTCGTTGAAAGGAATGGTAGTTAAACGAGAAATTACTTCCAGAACATTCGTCAGTATAATAATGCACTTGTATTTGCTTCTGTTCAAGTCGATACCATAAAATGTACCAGGAAGAGGTCCTTTCTCTTTAAAAATTCATGGACAAATATATCATCGAGCTGGCAGTTTGCAACCACCCCTTGGAAAAACTCCTACTTATGCCGGCCTATTTATTTTAGATACACAAGCGGCTTTGGAAACCCGTTTAGGCTACACCATTCAGCAAACAAAGAGCGTGATACAGAAATAATGGAAAATTTACAGTATATGTTGCAACGTGTAAACCCATGTGCTCAACTGTTCAAATTCATGGAAGATGGAGTGGATGATGCATCTAATATTAAGATGACGTCTTCGACTGATAATGCATTCGACTGAAGACGATACAATGTCCCAACAGTCAGTGAAGTCGCAGCCGTTTTTGTTACTTCGGATGGATCACCTCCAGGGAAATTTGATTTCGTTGTTTATTGCAAGGCTACTGGACGATTCACTATAATATCGTACCTAAACTCACACTGTGATCCAATGTGCTATCCTCTGTTATTTCCATGTGGTGATAGTGGGTGAAAACCAGATATGCAAAATGCAGATATTCGCAAGAGTGTGGTAAGAAATGTTACAACACAGATACAATACTATTATTATCGACTTGCATTAAGAGGAGACTAAAATCATATTCATTTGTCAGGCAGGCTATTCCAACAGTACGTACCGGGTAGTCGATAGTTATGTTAAAGTGGAAGGTTCACGGATTGCTTATGTGAGATCACATCAAACGGAACTTCATGCCGAGAGTTACAAGGGATTGAATTTATGAACAGGGATGCACATGAAACGGGTGCTCTGGCTGGAGTTCCTGTCCAACTTCCATCTACATTTTTGGGGAGTCCACGTAACATTTTCAAGATGCAATGAGTATAGTAACTAGGTTTGGCAAACCGGGCATCTTTCTGACATTCTCATATAATCCTAAGTGGACAGAGATCACTGCAGAATTAAAGCCATATGAAAAGGTAAAGAACAGACCTGATTTGATTACTAAGGTATTTCACCTAAACATCAAGGCATTGCTCAATGATTTGTTCAAAGGAGATATTTTGGGTGTAGTGACAGCTTTCGTATATGTCATTGAATTTCCGAAAAGAGGTTTGCCACATGCCCATCTGCTTCTTATGCTCAGAGATCCATATAAGTTACGTGACGGAGAACATGTTGATTCTATCGTTTCAGAAGAAATTCCTGACCTTCAACAAAGTCATCGGTTATACAATATTATACAGCAATGCATGGTACATGGACCATGCGGAACGTTCAACACTAACAATCCTTGCATGCAGGATGGTAAATGTACCAAAGGCTATCCAAAATACTTCCTCAATGAAACAAATGTTAATGTTCAAGGTTACCCCATGTACCGAAGGAGAGAAAACGGACTTTCAATTACTGTCCGGTCCCATGAAGTAGATAATCGCTGGATTGTGCCTTATAATCCTTACTTATCTCTCAAATATGAGGCACATATTAATGTTGAGATATGTTCATCAATTAAATCTGTGAAGTATTTGTATAAGTATATTTAAAGGGTCATGATTGTGCATCCATACGCTTGCGAAATAATGCAGACGGTCATCAGTAGAGCCCGGATGTTGATGCCGTAAAAAAGTTAAAAAAATGCACTTAAAATTTTCAAAAAAGACTGTAATAAATGACCTAAAAATTTGAAAAATCCACTATAAAATGGAGAAAATGATCTTTATAATAATAAAGTCACCAATATTTCAAGAATGACATCTTAAGCTCAAACTGAAAAGTCAATCAAAATAGATTTCTAGCACTTAACAAAAGGCTTATGTTCACTTTAGTCTGAGTTGCAGTGCACTACGAATGTCATTCTGATGTTGTCAAATGTACTGTAAATGATATGCGATTTATAGGCCAACAAGTTTTTATATCTCGAAAAGCTGCGTTCAACATCAACTGATGTAATCGGGGAGTACTTGAAGTGCGGAAGGTCGTTTGCTGCTAAATCCTCCCCAATTCCATCCATGCAGTAGTTTTCACCAGAAAGAATGTCTGAGATTTTGCATAATGTTTTATATCCGGTGTTTTTGTTCAGCACTTTTTTCAGTTTTGATGCAATACCCGTAGCAATTTCACCACGATTGTTGCTAAGACTATTTTCCACCTGGTTAATTAAGGAAATGGAATCAATATTTCAATATTTTAAATTATCATGTAACAGCTACTAGCTTCTTCCTAACTCTGAGAGACGTAACTCCCTCATATAAACCTGTGACATGACTAAATTGAAAAAAAATGACCTCAAAAGGCCGATTTCTCTAAAATATGACCAAAAGAATCTACCAAACTTCAAAAAAATGCTCTTAAAATGGAAAAATAGCAAAAAATGCAAAAAGATGCAAAATAAAAATGACATATTTGAAGACAGGATGGCCCGTCCGGAGTTTCTATGTACTTCAGCATTGTTTTAGACAGCTCAGTAAGAAGATGACATGTCATCAACATCCGGGCCCTAGTCATCAGCATGTAACCTTAGATGAGGTAGACCTATTTTTAAACTGCCGTTATATTAGTCCACCGGAGGCAATGTGGAGGATTCACGAAAGAGCTTTGTTCGATCGCTCTCGTTCTGTCCAACGACTGCATGTACACTAACCAAACGGGCAAACGATCTACTTTCAACCAGGACAAGACCTACTGAGGCAACGAAATGTAGAGAAAGACACGAAGCCGACTGCTTTTTTCAAACTGAATGAACAAGATGAAGCTGCTCGACAATATTTGTACCCACAAATACCGGAGTACTACGCTTGGATCAACAGCATGTGGAATAAGCGCCGACGCCTCACAAAGACCATTAGACGAATGTTCACCGTAAGCCCCAACGACCGTGAGAGACATTTCCAACCTATTTTCCTTCTGCATGTCAAAGGACCAACAAGTTTTGAAGATCTCAGGACAGTCGACGGGATCCTTTGTGCAACATTCCAAGAAACAGCGGAGAAATTACATTTGTTGCAAGATATCAAGAATGGGTTCGATGCTTGAACGAGGCAGTCAGCTTCCAAGTGCCTTCTCAGCTCCGTCAAGTATTTGCTATTATATGCCTCTTTTCCTCTCCTAGCTACATTCCTCAGCTGTCGGAAACCTTCCGGCAATCTTTGTCAGAAGAATTTTCAAGGCAACACGATGATGAAACGAGTGCGGATCGAGCCCTGGCAAACTTGCAAGAAATATTCCACCAACATGGAAGAGAATGTGGACAATTTGGTTTACCTAATCCACGTCAACGTGAAGAGTCGGTAGAGAACGTCTACAATTTACACCAACAAAGGACATAAGGTATTGCGGGTTACGATAAGTTGAGCAACGGCAAATCGCAGACGAAGTTCTGATGGCTGTGCGGAGTGGAAACCAACAATCTTACTTCATTGATGGACCGGGAGGGACAGGAAAACCTTTTGTACCGGACGTTGTTCTGCATCTTGCATGGGGAAGGAAAGGTTGCATTATGTGTTACCTGGACTGGCATAGCTGCAAGTCAAGGAGGTCAAACAAGTCATTCACTCTTCAAATTGCCCGTCCCAATTTTGGATACATCAGTTTCAAGTATCCGAAGTTCCTCCAAGCAAGCGGACGTCATCCGAAAAGCTTCTTTAATTGTTTGGGATGAGATCTCAGTGGTCCCAAAAGAAGCGTTAAACATTGTCGATCGGTTATTGAAAGAAATTTGCAACATCAGAGCTCCTTTTGGAGGTAAGACTATTCTGTTCGGTGGAGACTTTAGACAGGTACTCCCTGTTGTAAGACATGGCAACCGAACTACAATTGTTGAAAGCAACATCAAACAATCGCCTTTATGGTCCAAAATTCACAGTAGCCACTTGCCAAAAAACATGATAGCGAATGATGATACAATTTTCAGTGATTGTCTTCTTAAGGGAACGTAGAACTTGGAATTCTAACTGAAATTTAAATAGAGTTCTATAATCATTTGGTTGAAATAAAAACATACCGTAACAACCTTTCTCCTTAAGTCTCTCATTATAAACCTATTGGAGAAAGTGTGGTTTATGAACATGCGAGATTTATCGCACGGGTCCGCTAGTATATTATATTTTCACTACGGTATTTATTGACTAAGGTGTATAAATTTAATAAATTCTCACGGTATTTTACTTATGATTTTACTCAATAAAGATACCTTCTTAATATGATTAATTTCATATCATTATCTAACTTAAGTAAAATATGTTACTAATGTATTACATTGTGAATAGCCAACTGGTACCAGACGTCCTTCTCGACGAGGTTATCAGTCAGCCGAGGTGAAGATTAAAGCAGAACTCCATGAGATGCAGAAGCGGGAAGAAGAGCTGAGGTACGATACATTTCATTCTGTTCTTCTAAAGCAAATGAGTCATACGCAGGCCCGTATTTACTGGGGGACAAACTGGGCAACTGCCCAGGGCGACAGGTTTTAAGGGCGGCAACATTTCTGGAAAACTGTACAAAACCGCTTGGGCATTAAATGTAAAGTTATTTAAATTTTAAGTCCTCCCTCCACACAAGGGAACATTCATTGCCACACATTGGCAATGCTGATTATTTAAGGACATACAAAAAAAAAAGGATCATCTTAGTCATCTTGGTGTTCTTGTTGTTAAATTTGACTTGAAAGTGAAATTATACTCATGAAGAAATCCTTAACTTGTTTGCAAATGACAAGGCCCCTCGTCATTTAAATAATTGATTATTTGGCCATTGGTTGTGTATGGTATCTGTTAAAATTTATATCAAGTTCTATTTCTATTTGTAATTTTAGTAAACGCATATATATGTAAGTTAGTGTTTGCCTCTCATAGTTAAATACACACACATATGATGAAACAGCCCTATATGTTAAGGAAACTTTAATAAATCTACATATTCCAAGTCGGGGGCAGCAAAGATTTTTTAAAATTTTGCCCACAGGCGTCAGGAGCCGTAAATACGGGCCTGCATACGGAATGTTTCATATTTGTATAGGTTAGACTAGTTGTCAGTCTTTTCTGGAGTGTATTTTCATGTATATCAGTGGATGAAACCAACGTGAAATTTCTATGAAGATTAAAAGTGCGAAAGAAACTACTGGCGCGGTGGAAGCGAGTTCTATCACTTTACCTCTTCGACAATTATTTAATTCCAGCTTGTGCCAGTACGGTGCTGTATTGGGCCAAGGCTTATAAACTACAGAGGTTGCCTCAATTTTCACTCACCAATCAGCGCTCACAAGGCGGATGACGTCACTAGATACCAAACGCGCCATGTGGGGAACGTAACGAAACTGTCAACAACAGCTGTTGAGTACGCAAAGAACAGTATATTCGCATGAAATTAACGGTAAATGGGTGATAAAATAACTAAATGTTGCCTACTTACATTTTATGTAGTGATCTTCTTGAATTTCTTGGAAATTCGCCTAGACTCGGTAGCAGAATCGTGGGTGTTAGTGACTTCCAATAACCACTTCACTTATGCAAGATAGAATTGGAATGTTTCAATCTGATGAAGAAAATTGTTATCACAGCTGCCTCAACCCCACCAGACGGTACGTCAGGAACTTCTCTCGACACAAATTCTGTCGTTCTTCTTAGAACGTTCTTGCCTCGTTGAAATCCGTATTTTCCGTGAAATGTGACGAATTTTGCTGAAATGTGCCGGAACTGGTTTAGCAAAGTTTCTGAGGGATCGGTCATACCACCGTATGACAAGTTTTTAATCCAAGTCGGTAATGCATAGTCGTGTTGAGTTTGCATTCCATAGGTTTAGTTCCCAAGTTGTGGAAATTTATTTTGGAACTTGTGGGCTACATATCCTGCAACATAAGCCTTGCCATCTTCCTCACTTTGTTCCATGATATTGGCAATGAAGGACTCTGGAAGCACGTTACTTGATTCAGACACTAGGACAGCTTTGTTTAGTGCTTTAGCAACTACATATTCATCTGAATCTGGATCAGCAGTGTTTGTTTGCTTTTGAACAACTCCTGGATTTTTTTTCTAAAATAATCATCCTCAGTCTGTAAATGCAGTCAAGGGGAGAAGGATGATCATTTAAGCCACCACGGGTTCGCAATTGTGAAAAGAGGTTTTCCAGTGCATCTTGATTTAGCCTATGTGTGAGAATGTACTTTGTATTATGCCTACGGGCCATATCTTGGTACAGAAGTCGAAGGGATTTTATTGAAATGATGACTGCTTTCTGGAATATTTGCGAAGAATTTTTACCAATGCAAAGAGAATTACTCATGAAATTTTCCATCTTGTCCAAAAACAAAATACCATGCATGGGCGTATATAAGGGGGGGGGAGGAGGGCTGAGGGGGCTCCAGATCCCCCCCCCCCCACGAAATAAGCCAACTTGGGTACAACATACAATGTATTTCACAGTAGTCTACTTTTAAGAAATAATTATCAATTTGTAAAAGAAAACGAGTGTTTACCTTTCTACTTTATAAATTGACAAGTAGCCCATTGAGATATTTTCCATTCATACTCCATAGGCTATAATAGAAAATTCATTAAGTACTCACTATTTTCCACGATAGTCAGCCCCCCCGCCCCCTCGAAAAAAATTGTATATACACCCCTGATACCATGTACGAAATATGTCAAAAATATTAACAGCTTTAAAATCATCCTAGCAGGTCATCAAAACTTAAGAGTAGGCCAGCTAGGCTCACTTACCATTTGGTTTTAGATTCCTTGGAAATCTTGGCTTTATATTAAGCAATTCGGCCCTGTAGTCTAATTCGAAGTCTTCACTCTTAAAGTGGAGGGAACATAGGCTATCCTACTTGTTTGAGGGTTACAATGATCTTTTCGCTTACATGCAGCAATCCACTGATTGCGAACGCATGTGTCTTTAGGCACCGTGAAAAACGACAAGTCATTTCCAACTTTATAATAACTGTGACAAACTGCCACAGCACATCTTTGGCCTGGCATGATTATAAACAAAAGGGCTTAAAACACATGTTTAAACCATTGCAATCCACACAATATAATGTGTGAGAAAGTTAACTTTCCTTGCATATCTCGCGCCTCGCGCGCTACGAGGAAACGTGTGACGTCACGTCCTTTCCCTTCCCTCCGCGATCCCCTCGTCAAAGAGCTCCATATTGAGGCAACCTCTGTAGTTTACTAGCCTTGGTATTGGGCTGCTGACTAGTGATGTCATCACGAATTACCCCGTGGCCGACGAAAGATACTGGCCCCAGTGCGAACAGCCATCTTGTCTGTGACGTAAGCGATGTAGTGACCCTGGTTGAGTCGACTTGTGAATTTCTTGTGAATAGCAGTGTGAGAATAGTTAGTGTTTTATAAAGTGTAATGTCCAACTTTACATCCAACTTGTGTTGTGGTGCATCATGTAGCTGCAATAATCACGTAGCCTACAGGGTAAGTGTTAACACTTTATTTCTCATTAATGATACAGGTTAATCAAACGCACGTGTGGTGCAGGTTATGTACGAACTTACGTTAGCCTAATATTGTGGATGTTAAGGACTATTAGAATGCATGCTAAGTTAATTATCTGAGTTAAAGTTAGATATTTAATGAATGTGTCTCTTTACAGGAAATCAAAATGCCGAGATGCTGTAATGTGGCTGGCTGTAAGAACAATTACAGATCTCAGCATGAAAATGTTTCTACATTTTCTCTCCCAAAGGACGAAAAATTAGGAAATATATGGCCTAGAAAAATTCCCACTGACTTCTCTAAAGTGAGCAAGCCTATAATTTGTATAAAACATTTTCCTGATAGCTCTGTTATCAGGACAGAGCAAGTTGATGGGGAAATAAAGACATTTGCTAGGAGTTATCCGAAGTTGAAACCTGATGCAGTATCTTCAATATTTTCGAATTTGCCAGGATAGCTATCCACTCCTGGGCCTTCTTCTAGAAGACTGTGTGATGCAGAGGTAGAAAATCTCGGATAAAGCCATAGAAGCGAGCTTGGAAGACTTCAGCCACTACGAAGAAGAGAATTCTGTGCACAGTCTATCGGATATATCTGAACACTTCTCCTCCAACAGGAATAAATTTAAGCAGGAATGGACACATATCAAGACAGAAGACAAGTTGGTAAAGTGCTTGAAGAATTTGAGTGATGCAGTGCCCATAATTACAGGTTCTGTGTGTATTCTAAATAACCTCAGCATTGAGCTGGCTGTCAATGGGTTGCAGATTCCCAAACATTAAGTTCCACAAAACTTTCTTTGCATTACTGATAAAAATTCATTTGATGAACTAGCCTACTTCAGTTCATTGAAAATTCTGAGTGCTATGAAAAGGGAAGAAAGTTGTCAGCAGTGAATGCTCCTGTGAACATCCTACAGAGAAGTTTTTCGAGTGATGATTGCACACCATTATAGTCTTTAATAGAGCAAATTAATTTTTTAGATGTTAGGCAAACAATCGTAGGTACAGTGGAGACACGTTACTCTTGGCAGCTTCCATATAATATGTTCACTTGTCATCAGTGTACAAAAAGTTACATCGGAGTGGTCATATTTATCTGCCTCATCCATCAAATCTTCAAAAGTTGCTTGGTAAGTTTGATTTGAGTACTTTTGACATTATTGGGAGTATTGAGTAGCCTATCTCAGTCTAAAGAAGAATAATTTCTTGAAAGATCATGAATGTTCATAAATTACTTTTACCGTAGTTCATTTTAATGGAAAAGTTGAACTGTACTCTTCTAAAGCCATGGCGAGACAAAGCCATTGGTCGCTGCTTGGTTAGGCGACTATATGGACCAAAATTATTGTTAGTAGTACAAGCAAGGAGGTCTGGGGTTAGGTTTGTGTTTGTACGCAAAGAATACTCTGTATTGCCGGTACCAATAATGAGCGCTGGCAGCTGTCAAAGCTAACACGTGAGGAAATGCTGCGTTGCCACTGAGGCAGATCATGACTCATAACATTCCAAGAAGCTTCCAGGAAGACACAAATACTGGGATCTGTGGTGTGTCAGCCATATTCGTGTGAAGGGTCAATTAAACATTGCGATGCACGCGAGTTTAGGGGAATTTTTAGTTGCCTAATCGCTCTAGCTGCTACTAACTTAATTATGGGTCTATTCCTTTCATAGCCCCCTCTTCGTCACTTGTGTCTGAATTGGATCTGGAATTGCTTTCCAGGGAAACGATGAACCAATCTACCCCATCATCGAGTATACATTCACGTTTCGTAGCCTCATCCAGTTCTCGTTGCACTATTAACACAAAACACTTCCAGTTTTATGAAGTCACTTCCCTAATAGCCTAAACGGTAAGCTTCTCAACCTCACGGAGTGTGAAATTCTTATTATGCCGTGCTAGATAACCCTTCATTTGACCCCATATAATTTCTATAGGATTGAAGTGGCAATGATATGGGGCAGCGTGATGATCTCATGGCCATGCTTTCTCGCCAGTTCATCCACGTGGTAGCCTACATGGATTTAGGCTTGCGCTGCTGTATAAGGTTGAGAAGGATATTAATTCTGAAAGTGGAACGCGGCTTATACACTTGTAGCAGACATGAATGTACTTTTACATACCTTGTGTCCTTGTTTCATTTTTTGGGCGATATTACGTATTGAAATTAGGAACCCTAATTAAAACTTACTACTGAACCTCATATATGTGCTAAAGTACGTAAATATGTGTTTTTATTTTTTGCTATTTTAAAAACAGCTGCCATGCTTCGATAGCACTTGATCTCTTTTAACCGTCATCAAGGCTCACTCTAGCAGCATGCACCGAGGCACACATGTGAGATACAAAATCACTGTTGATAAAAAGAAGTGGGATGCAAAATCACTGTTGATAAAAAAAGAATCATCGGGACACGTTAGGCAGTAGCCATTGCCAAAACTCATTGATCTGGGTGCGTTAGGCTGTAACCATTGTCAAAAACCATTGGATTGGACAAAGTGAAGGTAAGAATGGTCAGGTGTAGGTGCAGCCTTGGCCGCGCGCTGCTAGCGGGGCATGGTTGACACAAAACCATTGATCTGGGCACGTTAGGCTGTAACCTTTGTCAAAACCACAGTTGTGCGGAAAAAATAGACATACATATTACAGGAGACCGATATACTGCATAGTTATTACTGAGCAGATAACAAAAAACACTCATTTCAGCCGTACAGAGATGCGAAATATTGCACACACTAGCATAATTAGAGTCGTGAACTGAGTGTTGTGAACAAATGATGCCCACTAGAGACTGAATTGGGCACTTTTTTGTTTCACATAGTACCGTAAGGGCTAGGTTGGCAGTACTGTTATGGTACTTTTTTTGATGATTGATTTGAACAATGCCGCTCACTGCTGTAATTTTCGCTATATTTGGAATGGCTGGGTGGGTCACAGACGGCGGAGGAGGAAACATCTATTAAAACATTGCTTCCTGATTTATTTCTCATCCTTTTATAAGGTATTTTGGCTAATTCATGTATTATATAGAATGTTATCGCTCGTTCTATGTTCATTCAGCACTACCGAGAAGGATTCCTTTTGTCCGAGAGCTGTCGCATGGTAGGCTACATGATGGCGGTCGAGCCATTCCAACATTCGCGGCTTCGTACTTGAAGTTGTTGGAGCTTATTCTATCTGTACTATGTGGTACGAAGCATTGTCCATTACAATAACACTGTGTTCAGGGATGTTGGGTAACAATTGTTCCTGGAACCATTTTAAAAACTAGTTGTAGTCCATGTCTTCATGGAAATCACCAGTTCTTTTCGACCTAAAGAGCAAAAGTGTATTATTAACAAAGCCGTGTGATTGCCCGGCATGTAGAATAATAAATCGACCCCCTCTGCCTGACGGCCCTTCCTTGTCCCCTGAACTGAGTTGTCACTCCAACCCTTAGACACTGTGTGACCAGCATTGACCCACATTTCACCTAACCACACAAAATCCATAACATTTTTGCCCTATTAACTTAAGTTTTGAATTTTCCAGTAGCCTATTTTCACCCAATTTTCACCAAATTTTGTAGGTTCTTTAAAGTGAGCATAATTAAGGGAATTCTAAACTTTGGAGCTATTTGGTTCAGTCATTTAGAAATTATAACATTTTATGTAATAAATATGCAAATTTTGAAAATGTCCCAGGTACATCAAATTTAAAGTTATCAATCTAAAACTTGTATGGAATGATCATCAATGGTCTACAAATAAAAATTGGTATTACTTTTAAAATCAGTGCAAATGGTTTATTATTAAAATGTTTTTTTTTTTTTTAGAATGACCTGTTGTTCTGTTAAAATATGTCATTTTTTTCAAATTTGAACCTAAATATTTCTGAAAGTTATTAATATTTTTCAAAATGGATTCCACACATTATTAAGACCACAAAGTTGTATGTGAAAACCAAGTTTGAAGGTAATGGGATCAAAACGCAGGCAACTGGAACATTTAAAATGCTGAAAAATATGGTATTGAGAAAAAGCTAACTTTATTAAAAAATACAGTATTTTAGTGGAATTTCCTGCATCAAGACTTCCCTGAGTTTACAAATCACTTTTCCCACACTTCAGAGGTAACTTATTACTAAACCCATCTTTCTCCCTGATGTTGACACAAAGATTTACTGCCACATTCACCACACAGGTCTGTAAACAAATTTTGGAGGGCACCCATATATGAATGAGAATGTGCTTGTCATTAACACTAGGTCAAACAGTATTCTCCTCACTAAAATAGGCCTATTCCAGTTTTCTGACACTGGCAGAAGAAGTAGTTGCAGCTGTTGAACTTGCATTACTTAACTTCACATGTAATATCACCCCACTGTTTGTCAACATTCTAAATAGCACTATTCCATTTCTTTGTTTCACGGACTTTCGGTTTACGCCATCGACTAGATACAGAATACATCTAATAAACTGCACACAAATCTCTAAAATACCATTAACTTACACAAGTTCCACCACTCACAGTAAACCAATAAAAATATAATTCTTGCGAATAAACTTCACTAAAGCCACTGACCATCAAAATAAACAAAGACGCATGGTTCCACCATGTATCCAAAATGGCCTATACTTTACTACAAACCAAAATACTTCTGTTCGATGTTAAATATGTGCATGTGTATAGTAATGATATTCTTTTAGTGAATGCCATACAGTTAAAAATTATATGGGATAAGAAAATAACATGTACGGTAAGAAAAGTAAGAATAATGCTCTAAGAAAAGTTTCACACTTGACAAACATTGCCTAGGCTACTCATAACTGATAAATTTACCAACAGATGGCACCATAAGCTTGTATTCAGATGATTGGCATGATAATATTGGCCAAGAGTATGAAATTACAACAAAATTGAGGGGTTTTTGGTTCTAGGAAGTAGGCGTTGCCCATTTCAAGACCTAAGCACGTGTTCTTTAAAAGCCCCCGTAAAGTATTTAAAAATGGCCGTACATAAAAAACAAATGTATATTTAAGTGCCCCAAGTGATAGGTAACTTCTAGGGCATGAAACCAGATTTTGGTTTTTTGTTTGTAATTTTTGGCCTACAACTCAGTAGGGTCTCCCCATTTCATGTAGGAACTGACACCTCAAAGCCACAATATCTGGCCTCTCCATGATCACCTTCCCCCCATTAATTTTCTTATATTTAAATCCCAGATCGTGCAACACTTTCAGTGAAGAAAGGCTTCCTTGAAATAATTGTGCCTCTCTGAGCAAAAACAAGAAGTTTGCGACATGTTGGAATTTCTTTCCTAAAATAATAGCTATAAATATGCCGTCTAACAGCATCTTGTTGAAAGCCATCTAAATTAGTGACCACCCCTTCTCTATGCCTCTTCTTCCCTGGAGTTGATAGTTTAGACGGGCCAGCATCATCAGACAGGAACTTCCCTTCCGTCACTCGGTATGCAGTGATTTCACTCACACCAAGAGTCTTGGCAGTTCTTTTCCGCACCTGAACAAATGGAATCAGAGGTTCCTCCCGTAAGCGCATACTTTCCTCTTCTTCCTCCATAAAATTCCTCACCGCACATACCATCTCCTTTACTTGGCTATGGAGAGTCACACTACGGCCTGAAGTTGTTCTGTCGCAGAGAATGGATCCTGGGCCTTCCGCGAGCATGTACCGATGCCATTTTTACACAACGAAAATAGACACGATGATGCAAATAAAAGAAATAAACTCAAAATCTGTATATACACACGCTTCCAACAAAAACAGAACGATAACGCTTACTGTAGCCTATGAAAGAATAAGCAAATGCACTTCAATATATACTCGGGATATTACTAATGGCAGTGACGAGTTAGTTCACAGTAGAACACTGCGTCAAACCATGTGCTCACTGCTGTGTCGGCATTCATTGCAACACTGCTCGCTGTTGCTATGGACACCGTTACCCCTCTTGTCTCCACTCCTCACCTCACCATTCAAGCGGATGGCAGCTTGCACCGTTCATCTTTTGTAAATCAGAGTATAACACATAGAATTTAACATGTATGCAGCGTTTAAACCCTAAGTGTTGTCCACGTTGTCATGGATGATGCCATTTTGTGTCTAGGGGAATTTTGTAAGTGTAAATTCCATTCCATGTCCACATTAAAGCTATTGACACAAGTTGGCAGGCTTGTTTTGTTGAGATAAATTAGAGATGAAAATAGTACAAGAGTTAATAGAAGACTCTATCGTTGCCAAGGCTGCAAGATACCAATGTAATTGATAGTGATTTTGTACTGCATAAGGAAACAGTAGCAAGGCAGCTGGAAGCAAGTTAGACATGTCCAGTCCTCAAATTGTGTTCATGCATCTTTGTAACGATGAATTTGTAACCCACTAAGCTCCAGTGAGATTGGGAAATGGTGTCAGAAAAATTTAAAATCCTGAAGAGATCATGAATCATCAGCAGGGTATAATGGCTGTAGGCCCTATGTGCAGTGCAGGATTTTTTGAGAATATTAATAGCTGGAGGATATTAGATCCTAATAATCGCCAGTAATATATCCAAGATCAGCAAGATATCACCTTTATAGTCTACTTGGTGAAACCTGCAAACTTCATTTTCTACATTCTAAGATTCTTCCAGACAATGTGTTAATGTGCTTGAGATGCTTATATTTATAACCAATGTCCTAAATAAAATAATGTCTGTAATACATTTTGTGTGTGCTTATTATAATTAAGTGTAAACATTACTGTGTCATTGGATGAAGATTACTTGCAATTTGCTAGTGTTCTTGAAGATACAAGTATAATTTTGTACTCCAGGGCCCTACCAATCACCACATCCAGAATTCTCTGTTAAAGCTCTAGATTTACCCATTTCAAACCGATTTACCCAGTGTGTAGTACTGTTAACTGCTTATTTTCCATGTGGCCTGCAAGGATGCCCATGTTCTTTTTCAGGGGGAATGGATGTGGTGAGGAGTATACGATATTTTATGGGAAGAAGGGGTAGGGGGGGACTGGGTATGTTATAAAATTCTTCATCCCCAGACCACCAGGGTGAAACAAAAAATAAGAAAAAATAATTAAAAGTTGAGGAATGCTTTCATTTGAATAATTTGAAGGGTCTCGTTTGACGTTTGGTGGAGATCTTGGACATCTTATTGGGAGGGAGATACCATGTCCGTGTAGCCAGCATAGATCCAAATTACAATGGCAAGTATGGTCTTTCTTTAATTTTAATAAATGGAACAGTTCCACCTATATGGAGTAGGGGTAAGTAAAGTGGCTTCTTGTCCAGGTGACCTGCTTTGCGAAGGATTATTTGAAACCTGATATAGGATTTATTCTTCAAAGCTTCGCACAAAGGCTCTTGACAGAATGATTTGAATCCCACTCCTTGCATCCTGGAAGTGTCTTCCCAACTCAACTGTAAATAAAAGCTAACTGAAAACGACTACCACATCCTTTTCTAATACAAGTACAGTACACACATAAGTGCATGGGGCTGATATCCACGACATTTCAATCCACTGAATTAACTCACAATGAATAAGTTTCCAAGGTCCTTCACTTGTAGTAATATACTTCGTTATAAAAATCTTGAGCCCATAAAACCATAAATTTGACCTAAGCCTAACTGGGAACGGGAGAGAACCGTTAAACATGTCCATCATGATAGTAGTTGCCACAAGAAGTAAACCTGGCACTGTAGGGGATTGGTGTCAGATAAAAGGCTCTCTGCTAAAGGAGGTAAGTATAATCTCAGCAATTCATATATGTATCTGAAGTAGTCCTATGTATTAAATTTTTGTTGTTGAAAATGATTGTCTTATGGTAGGCCTACTCAAAAAAGCAAAATGCTAAAAACCACGAGTGTAGGCTCAAATTTCTTATATTCATTTTTATTATTTTGGGGCATGAATGACCCTTCCCTTGCAATAAATGAAGCACTGGATACTTTCTCCTAATGCAATGCTTGGTTGTTTCTTCTTTTTTTTTTAATTCCAGCTGCTTTTAAAGTTAAACTTACATGTAAACTGGTATGGAAACAACTTATTGATGAACGAAGATAAGAGGATAATATGTACAGTTTTGTATATCTGCATAAACTGGAACATCCATTCAACGTTTGTATTACACTGCTTAATATACTACTGCTCTAAGGTTTTGAGCTAGTGATAGGGGTGGATTTCTTCCACAGCTTTTAACTTTATTTTTGAGTATTCTTAAATTCACACTAACAAATTACTCGGCTATTGGTAGGCTTCTATAGATGAGAATACCTTGGTGCAATCAATGCGGCGAGGCGAGCGAGCGACACCACTCCTCTGACGTCACAGATCCGCGCCATGGCCTGTCTTTCTCGTCGGCCACGGAATTACCCAAGTGATTCATGCGATGAAGAGAAGGGTGTCATTTCTGTTTTGAACGACTGTGTTTGACTCTCGAACTTTGCATCTGTGGAGAGAGTAGGCCCTAAACAAACATGTTTAATGGCAAAATTATGTTCGGTTGGTAATTTCTTTCGAGTCATGTAACTCGCTTTCATTTCATTAAAACTGCAGGTGATGCAGCTCAATAAGGATTCAAAAGGTAACAAGAGGTTGTTAGTGAATGGGCGCACTCTGAAAACACGGATGAGTGAAAGCACTAAAGAATTAAATTGCAATGAAACAAGAAACTGCCCTTGAAAGTAATGACAAATACAATATTAATCTAAATTCACTCAGTGTACTAATTTCAATATGCAGACATACAACTATTGCTGTTGTTAATAATTCATTTTGGAGCCTTGGGGCATCTTGGTCACTTGCTCTGTGTACTTGGGTGTGTATTGAACTTGTTTAATAACTGGTGTTTCTATATTATTGTTGTTGGAGTCTTCAATCTTCGGTCCGGTTTTTTCCAACTTGTCTTCCGAGTTCGGAGAGAGCCTGGCCTCATGGCCTTGTGCCTTAACGCATGTACAGTAGCTACCCCCGGCCAGCTGTAGTGCAACAACTAAAGTACATTAAACTTCACACTCAGTCTTGACATGCCACTTTTCATCCAGGTCCCGCTGAAAGAAACCGTATCACATCAGCGCAATCTCCCCACCTTATATTGCCGCTCTATTCTACCACTGTCTCACAATGCCGTATTTTCAGTGGAATAATAGCTTTTTAAAACAAATGAAAGGAGCAGCCATAATAAGTCCTTTAAAGCCGGCGGAGGCAAATTTCTAAATGGAGAAATTTGAAGCCATGCCCCTACAGACCCAGTAAGAAAGGCTCGCACTTGATCCGATTACGTAGATGATACGTTTATGGTATGGAAACATGGAACATGGGAACATGAGACATGGAATCATTTACTTATTTTCTTAGCTATCTAAATTCAATTCACCCTAATATTCAGTTTAGCATGGAATTATCATCTAACAGATGCCTACAAATCCTAGACGTATTGGGGATCAGTAATGAAGTCCATAACTTCTCTTGCAAGGTCTATCGGAAACCAACATACATTATTTAAACAATGACTCAAACCACCACCCGAGTCACAACAGAGCTGCGTTCAAAACTTTAATAGACCCCGCTAAACGTCTATCTCAAAAAAACAACCTACGCTACATCTGCATTACTTACAAATGGAGTTTTCAACACCGCGATTAACCAATTGACACACGCATCGAGGAAAATCTACGCTGTAGAGGAAAAGCAAACACAAGCGAGTGACAAGGCCTACCTGCCTTACATAGAGAGTACTGGTCAGATCATACAGATGACACAGTTTTAGATGCAAGTTTTTTTTTTAAATTACGCATAAGATGTTGCCGCCAAAAACAAAACACACAGAATATGGAGAATACTAAAGCGCCACTTCATGGATACTGTTTGCAGGCCAACACAAAAATCAGCGAAATTTTCAGGAACCCCAAAGACCCCCGTTGCCGCAATGGCCCCTTCAGGTGTTTACAAAATTCCTTGTTAATGATGTCAAATGTGTACTGGAACGACTGAGAGAAGCGTAAAAAATAAAAGAATTAAGAACATTCCAGACACTGTTGACTCTGATAAATCTTCTGCAGCGGAATATGCTTGCGAAAGACATCACACAATCAGATTCGAAGACACTGTAATACTCTCTAGAACAGGGGCACACTCGGTGTGCCAGCTGCGCTGCGCCGTACTCCGGCAGGCTGGTTTCTGCCTCTCTCGGATGGGCTGCCTGTTGTACCGAGTCAAGTTGGGAACGCCTTCTCACCGGACGTAATGTAAACAAACAAACTGTTCTTCCAATGTGTTGCTAGTCCGAAACATCTACATTTTGTTCGCCTATTTCTCCGCGTACCGGAAATTGAAGATTACGTTCTTAGCATTAAAACATATTGTTGTTGTTGATTGATGTAGTGGCTTTGCGACATCGTGGACATGTAGCCCCGTGTACTTGGGTGTGTGCATAAAATTTGTCTGATAAACTGTGTAATTGTGGTGGCTGTATTAGTGTGTATATTTGTAATCCAGGTGAAGACTGGGAAGGAGGCGGCTGTGACCTTAATTTAGGAGCAATCCCGGTATTTGCCTGGAGTAGAAGTGGGAAACCACGGAAAACACCTTCCAAGATGGAAACCGAACCCACCTCTTCTCTGTTTTGCCTTATGAGGCTGAGTGTACCCAGTTCCAACCCTCAGACCACAATTAAATTTCTTGGCAGTGCCGGGATTCAAGCCCGGACCTCCAGGGCAGCATCCAAGAATGCTAGCCGCTACGCCACGAGGTGGCCAGAATTAAAACAATCAGAGATATTGATAAGGTATCATGGGACTCATATTTTATGACAATTTTATCACATTTTTATTTTCCTTGTTTTCAATTTGTTTTAATATTTACAATATGCTCAATGTTCGGTACGATTCCTTGTGAGACAATCAACCGGGGCCTCTTTCGCACGTTACCGTCAGAAATCAGAGCGCAATGCCGTGATTTTGTTAGTTTTAATGCAGAGAAAAACGTTTCACAGACATACGTTGCTCCAAACATTGATAGGGTGACCAGATCCAGTACTGTGAAATAGAGGACAACACAGGAAAAAATTGAGGACATTAAGGGAAAAAAGAGGACAAATCTTAAAGTAATAAAACCATATAAGTTACCATAAAAATTGTTATGAACTTCAAAATGTATTAATTACATTAGTAAACTTAGAACATTGCCACTGAAAATATATACTGTATTATTCTGAAATTAAAAACATGAAATTACACTTAATTTGCAGACTATTTATATTTATCTGAGGATGATATTCCTGCCAACAGTTTGGGTCTGTCCAACAGATATTTATAGAAGTCCTGACAAGAGTGTTCCTTAAAATTGTACTGCGCCATTAATAGACCTTTCACAGATTCTATTTGCAATCTATTTCTTTCATCTGTCCATTGAGATGAAATCAATGAGAAAACCCTCTCCACATTAGCATTGTGACCTGGGATACAAAAGAAATATTCTGCAATTTTAAGAAGCTCTGAGTAGCATTCAATATTTACACTATCATTGAAATATTTTGCCCATTTTTGACTAGAAGTTAATTTAAGATATTCGCTGTTATTTGAAAACTTCTCTGTAAATTTACTCAGATTACAAAACTGATCAAAACATTTTGCATCATCAATGTGAATACATTTCCCTTGTAAATACATAATACTTTTTTCAACATCATTGTATTCCATCTTCTTTAAAGTTAAACTCATGAAACAATTGAGATCATCAAAATATGTTACCCAATTTGTCAAATATTCCAAAGATACTTTATATATCATCAATGCTTCATTCATAAATAAATCTGCTTCCTTATCATACCCCTCTTTTCGAACATTTTCTACTACATCTTTCACCTTCAATGGAATGAAAGAACCTTCATATCTATTTTGAAGCATAGCCTTGACACATTCCAACACATTCATGATTTCTAACACAGAACTCTCTTCTTTCTCTATTATCAAAGTCTTTGAGTGAAATATTGACATTAGAGAATGCAGGTGCCATAAATAAGCTTCACTCAAGTTATTTCCAAAAAATTAATGAGAAGTTTTGGGGGATTTGGCACTGACAAGAAGTAAGACTTCAAGGGAAGAAACATTTCCAATAATCTCTCAACAGCAGGGAACAGAGATAGCCATCTTGTCTTGCTGTGGGAGAGTAATTGTTTGTAATTGGTATCAACAAATTCACAATATGACTTCAACTGGTCAGTTCTTACAGTGTAAATTGAGAAATAATTATACAACTTAACAATAAGACAATCTATGTCCACAGATAAAACATCAGTTCCATGTTGAATTGTATTATTCAATATATGAGCTGGGCAACCTATACCTACCATATTCCTATTGACAACATCCTTAAGTTAGTAAATACATTCTTGCCTTCTCTACGATTTAAACCACCCAAGTTAGTGTTCGTGTTGTCACCAGCAAAGGCCACACATTTCTCTACAAGACCTAAACTAGACAAGGAATCCTTAATATACCCTGCAATATATTCAGCCTTCTCATTAGGAGTTGTCTTTAGTTCTACAACCTTAGTTTTAATACCACCTTATTATTAATCGAAATATTGAATGAAAATAGGAAACATTTTCAGACTTCCATGATTACTTCCATCCGTACACACTCCATAACAAGATATACCTTTCATACATTCTACTGTAACATCAACAGCATGTGGGCCTATTACTCTGTTTATTATACTTTCAGTTTTGGTTCTAGCTGAAGAAATTCTTTTGGCCACTTCCGAATCATAATAAATTGTCTGGTTCAATTTGGGTGTGCAGTCCATTGATCTGTAGGAGGATTGATGACGAACGGTATGGAATGCTAATGCTCCCTCCGCAGCTAAAACGCGATTCGTTAATGCTGTAGTTGATGTGGAAAAAATCTTGTCTATAGTTTGGGAACTGCCGCAGCCTTGTACACTTTTTTTGTGTTTATTTGAGGAAATGTGACTATCCAAATCTTGAGAACCTACGAAATTAAAGAAAATTTTATATAAATAACGCTGTTTTAAGATTTATAATTTAATAACTTGCCCGTTGCTCACAGTAAAATGTTTCTTAAAATTTATTTTACAACTAATTTTATAAAAATTTGACGAAAGCAAGCTGTGTTGTTCACGGTAAAATTATTTTATAAAATCCGTGGATGTATCGGGATCGCCATTTACCGATAAACTTCTGAACCAAGAATCAGCGGTTCAACACACATTGGTTTGAGAGTATGGCTCCAACAAACAAAGCAAACATTGCAGCCTAAGCTACAATTATATGTAGTACAGTGGTAAAACAGGAAGAAAAGAAATGCTAGGAAGTCCTGGACTCGAGAATGGATAAAAAGAAGAGAAGAGTCGAGGAATGCTGCCCTTGGTCGAAAATGAGTTGAGGTTGAAGATCAGAATTCATATAGGAATTTGCAGTTTAAAAACTCCTAGATCTTGTTGGTCCCAAAATTATTCGACAGGACACTAAGATGAGGCAAGCCATTTCTCCTGAAATGAGACTGCAAGTGAGTTCGAAGCCCGTTTATCTTCGCCTTCACATCAGCCTGGCTTGTGTTCGGTCGAATCTGTGAAACATATTCGGCGATTGAGATTTCTGCCTCCCTTCTTGCATTTCTATTGTGGTATATGGGCGTTTTAACCTCATACAAACACTGATATTTCTGGTACTCGTCCAATAAAACACTAACAGCTTCTTTAGTCCAGTCGGAGCCTGCCATTTTCGAAGTGTTTGTTTACAAGCGAGCTTCAAAATCTTCTCACCTCGTGGCACCAGCATCATCTCCATATCAGCTTCCCTGATTGGTTCGTTTCGTAAAATTAATTTAACGGAATAGAACATGTCCTATTTTATGGAAAGTTTTATCAAAGGTTTTATAAAACTTGAATTTGACCGTGAGCAACAGAAATTTTATAAAATTAAATTATTGTACAATAAATTTGAAGGAAAATTTCACCGTGAGCAACGGGCATAAACAATAAATTATAGAACTTACCATGAATTGCTACCGAGACGAAAGTTGCAGTTCGGCAAATTTTACATTCTGCCTCAAAATCATTACGTCCATGCTTGAAAGTAGGATATTTGGTTTTCAAAGCATCTGTAAACTTGCACTTTCTTTTAGGCATCTTGAATGCGAGCAAATTTTAAACTGGCAAACACACAACAACGCCACAAGACTGCCAATCAACGGAGCACAAACACAGAAACACATTCCCAAACCCAGCGTAGACCGGAAACAAAAATTGTAACGCTGCACATCGGTAAAAAATTAAACTATTGGCATGGCGCCAATATAAACTGAGAAAAACTAAAACATACATACATACATACAGACATACATACATACCGGCACATTCATACGATAATATATTAAATTAATAAAAAGGAGGACATTTCGACAATTTTAAAAATAGTTCGCGGACAGAGGACAGAGACGTAAATTGGAGGACATGTCCGCGAAAAAGAGGACGTCTGGTCACCCTAAACATTGATAACACCTGTACAATTTTGGATATTCTTGCTGCGGTAATTTTGAGTAGAAATCTGGCAAATTTTTCACAGAGCTAAAAATATCCTTAAGTCTAGAGCTACATTGCAAATTTATATGATCCATTTGAAACTCATGCGGAACCTCAGTTAGAGAGATTGGAAATGGCTTGACAAACAAATCAAAAACAGGTTGAAGTTTTGCAACTTCTAGACATCTATGGAAAACTCTTTCAATATAAGGGACACCACACCACGACCGTTTGACCTTCGACACAGGAAAGGCAGTACGGGAGAGAGTATGACGAGAGAGCGAGAGAGAGACAGACATATAGTCTTCCCCCACCATCAATGCAAGGCCGTCCGCGCCAGAAGCACGCTAGAGTGCAGCCAGAGTGCCAGCGCGCCCGGAGTGCTGTTTGGCCACCCCTGCTCTAGATCATATAATTACCAACGCCAGACTTTAGAGAGATGCATTTGAAATTTATAGACACACAATTTTAAAAGGAAAAAATGGAGATCCAATACAAGGATAAGATTTGCCGGCAGCAAACCTCGCCTAGGACCAGGCCCGACGAGAGGGGGGGGGGGGACAGGCAGAGCTGGTGCCCCAGGGTCCGACCCTCCCAGGGGGACCCGGCGTCCTTGGAGGATGAACCAGATCGGGCATTGTTTTATTATTGCCTGTATTGTGCCCAATTAGACACAGCAGTCTGGCATCGAACTCGGGTCTTATCAAAGAAGACCAGGCCCATGATTCTGCCCAGAATCGAATCATTGATCTCTGAGGGGGAACAGCTACAGGGAACCCGAAGAGCAATGAGTTATATCTGCATATAATCATAATAGCAGGATTTCACGGCTAGAACGGGAATATCATAGTTTTTTAAGGTGGATATTGCAAGAAAATACAGGCCTATGTACGTTTTAGAAGCCCGAATTCATGAAAGCAAACCAGCTTGACAGTTGACAAATCGGAGCTAGCGAAGGGGCGTATTTAAGTGACGCCAGGGAACTCATTTTCGTCTGGACCACACGAACAGCTCAAGATTAATGACTCTGGGATCCACCAGTTCACAAGGCCTGAGAGTAGAGAGGGGGCAGCCGCCCACGGAAATTAATTGATTACAGCCAATTGGAGCATTGAAATGAAATAAAATTTACACCCAGGTGAATATATTCTAGGAAAGATAATTTAGGAGTGTTCTCACGCCTAAATTAAAGCCTACATCTATAAATGAGCCTCTGAACACACTGCTTCCGCTTGGGAGGAAGGTTTTGGAGACCAGCAGAAGGGGAAGTACCAGGATAGCGTTATGACGCCATGGTAGAAGGCAATTAATTGTAATTAATTGGCCGAAGCGATCGCTTGCACGCGAGTGATTTTGGGACCTCCACACCTAGACAAACGAGGATTATACTTCACTTTGTCTGGAAATGTATTATTCCAGGAAGGGAGTCGGTCCTGACTGTCCAGTGGACTATGTTTCACAAGAAAGCTTTATATAGGGGGAAGCTTCGCAGGGAAGTTAGTCCGTCTTCAGTTCGTCTTCAGTTCGTCTTGACTCAACACGTAAACTAACAAGCTGCCAGATCACGCAAGAAAGTGCGCGAATTTATAAAGTATCGACGCTCAAGTATATTTGGAGAACAATGGAAGCGCATCATGCAGCTTCACCGTAGTAATTATGCATCGTGTAAGATGTAGTCTACAGCAGATATTTAACCAATAACATACGCAAGTATAAATTCTATACAGCGTAGGGATAATTTAGGATGTTTATAGACAGTGAACATACCAGGAGGTGTTGTCATAGTTAAAAATGAAACATTATTGTCAGGATCACTATGGTTATGGGAGCCTGAAAGACGTCACAAATAGTCGTGACAGAGGACTGATCAGAATTGCAGTAGAGGTGATATGAACTGTAGGTGACGGGAATCGAACGCACGCACACGCAGGATAGACTTTCACGGAGACCAGCGGTTGTCAGAAGTTAGCTGCATCGCATCTCTGAGGTCAGGCGTTAGTAGGAGTCCAATTAAGGATCCACATGTGAAATAGTGCGGGAATTGTATATAAATTAAATTACAGTGATTTTTAAAAGTGTTTATGTGTATGGTAAAATAATATGTATTGTGTCAAAGTGAGAAAAGCCACTGACGAAAATATGATTATCATGTGTGAAGTGTATACCATGTGTCGTGTGATAAATAGCATGATGGCTTAAACCAAGCATCATGGTAGGTTCGTGGCTGGCGTGCTGGACTAACCCAGCAAAAATGAAAAGTGAGTACAAATTTAATATGTTGATATGATTAAATAGTTCACCATACAACGAAGCATCACTCTAAGACTAAGATTAACATTCATTATGTACGAGCTTACATCCCTCGCATTTTGGTAAAATATGGCTTGGAGGATGATTTGTTTACGGCCATTTAGGCCTAAGATATTGATGAAAGTAACGGTAACGTTAAATAATAATAATAATAATCTGGGGTCGGTAACAGTAATAAATAAAATAATAGGCATGTCAGGCCTAGAGTACGTGCAAAGTGTGTCATGTCTAACGTAAAAATACTGTATTATTGTAAACAGTAAGAAAGAAACGTAAAATATATCGAGATAATGGGAGTTTTTCAGTGTCATTGAATTGTTAAATGAATGTTTACTATGGTAAATTCTACAGGGTTGTATTTGAGAACCATTAAGGTAGTTAATGTAAGCCAGTAAACTTATGCTTGTTTTGGGAGCTACATAAAGCTTTGGCTTAAGAGTAATTGCAGAGAGAACGCGAGTGCTTTATTAATTGAGTCATCTATGAGAAGTATTGTTAGAGCCGCGTACAGCGAGCAAGTAACGTAGAATGAAGAGATTTACGTCAATAAGTTGCGGGGATCATCCAAACATAACTTGCGCGTTAGGCGAAAAGTCGGCTAATCTACGAGATAGTATCGCCTTGGAGCATACTTGTATTATTTGCAGCGAAGTGGAACGGAGACTGTCTGTATCCACCGCTTGCAGAATTGTTGCCCGCAGGGATAACTGTTCGAGACCCTGTGTGAGCCCATGTATTAATTGATCTGCCCTTAGAGGTAAGACTAATGGTTCGTCGTATAGGAAACGCCGATTTCCTTATTATAGGCAGCTGCACCGGTGAGAGAACTTGGATACTCACTTGAGATGCACGCCAGTAGCCACTAATGTCGCCACAGAACGGCAAAGCTATACCTGATCCATCCCCTGCCATGAATATTAATTAGGAGCCGAGTTGAGCCCATTATACTCTAAATGTAGGTGTTAATTAATTAGAATGACTCAATTACTAGGGACAACACTCAGGGTACCTCCAGTATAACTGCACCAGTAAACAAACTTGACCTTGTGAGAAGCCAGATGGGGTGGTAGAAGGCCACTAGACCGGCGGCCATCTTTCTCAGTCAGCCGAAACTAATTTATTGTCCGCTTGAAAAGGAGGTCCGTTGACCTGATCCTTTTATTTTAAAAGCGTAGTGGGACACTGAAGAATCTCGATATTTCGAAAAGTAATTAAGATATGATTGTTGTGATTATGCCAATTGAATTAAATGCTTTATTTCCACACACATACCATGTTGGATCGCTGTGATCGGATAATATTTGGCCAAGTTATTCTCTGAGGAGGAATACTGCACCAAATAAATATAGGCATCTTTGTAATGTGTATTTTGCCCAGTTTACACTAATTTATTCATACGGGTAGAGTAATTTCAATGACATGACACGTTTGTAACGATAATGTTTTGACCAGACCCAGAAAATCGTTGTATGGTGAAGCTATAAACATTTCTATCCATGTGTATTTTGGAAGGGAAAACGTACCACTTCAGCGTTTCAAATTGATGGGGAAAAGATTACGAGTTGCACGACACAACACTTATTAATTAAGGCATAAGATAATGAATTAATGTTACTGAAAGTAAATGCCCCGTGTAAAACGGATAAATGTTTAATAATTGCAGATTAATGTCATGTAAAGATAAATTGTGATTATTGTGTTGTGATATTCCAGTTTGTGTTAAATTGTGCCACGTGAAGAACACTATGGACACTCGCAAATGTCAGAGAGTATCAATAATAGGATGTTTGGAATAGACTTGAGTGCGGTGAAGCACTAATTTTAAGGAGAGACTCACAGATAACTTTGATTTTTGTTGTGGGAAGTAAATGTAAACTATCCTTTGTTTGTGTTTTATGTTGTATAGCCATGATTTTCTATCATTAAATGTTATATTTAGGAATATGTTGTTTCTTTCAAGTAGAGTAGTCACCTGACAGACTCAAATCCTGAGCATGTGATCGTATGGTGGGCATGAATGTCCCATACCTCGAAAGACCGTGAGTTAGCTGGTATACGAACACATGTTCCATATGATGACGATTGGGTACATGGAGGACATGTTATTGTACTAGGATTGAGTCACAGGTACTACTAAAAGTCGGCCAAGATATTAATGGTAGAGGCAAGTATAGCAGAAAAATTAGGATATATTAGGAAAAGGCCGCGTCCCATTTGTTAATAAGCCTTCACGTTAAAATAAATGTTGATAATCCTCCATAAGACATGCTTAAATGTAACCTGTTACCATTGAGCACCCACCTACTTATTTATCATGACGTTGATACGTGGGGCCAGTTTAAAATACAGGTCACCATAGGTGTGCGTGTCTTTCCCGTTAATTTATCATGTCGCCCGTGTGTGGGGCAAAGCATGGTAGGTCCTACCTTTACATTATCATGGCATGGCCCAGCGTGGGGCATTCGGCAATAATAACCACTCCCTGGACAGTTTTACTAATAAATCAGAATATGGCCGATTTCTTACAATGGGGTAGCCATAGAGCATGTCTCCCATTTACATTATCATGGCGCCCAGATAAGTGATGGCTTATGGGATTCAGAAAACCCCATAATAATAGTATGGTTTCCAGGGGGAAAACCATAATAGTATTTTTTTTTCCTCAAACTATGTTTGAGCGATTGTGAGTCTTTTTAGGTGATACTCAGACATTAGACACTGTTGTCAGACGGGTACGAGGCTCTAAACCCATTCCATAGGTGGTTACAGCACTGTGTAATATGAATGATGTTGTTGTCGCGATATCGGAATTCTTTTTCCCAATATAACGCGCCAGTATGCTCAGCTACGGCCTGCCTAAATCTCAAGATAAGAAATATAGGATGGCTGGTACTGAGGGGGTACTCAAGTGTATCGCGGAGTTAAAGGAACATTTTGATACTACTCATGCCAAGAGTAGGGAAGATACTAAAGCATTTCAAGATGAAATAACGGGTAGATTGGCTACAGTAAATACTCAGAGACTAATCAAACTGAAATGAACACTAGATTAGAGGCTAATCAAACCGAGGTAAGCCAGATGTTGGCTACAGTAAACACTCAGTTAGAAAATAACCAGTTAGAGGTCAGTCAAAGATTAGATTCAAAACTATTAGAGGTCAATATAAAATTGATGATGTTAAAGAATCTATTAAGCAAAAGGTAACTAGAAATATTGTTAGCGTGGTTTCAGAGATGCAAGCAAATAATGACAAACGATTTGAGTCAATAGAGGTAAAACTCGAGAATAATCTGCAAGCGTGCAGAGAATCACAACGCGAGATTAATGATCGCTTAAACAATATGTCCGTAGAGCTTAAAGATATTCAAAATCAGAACGAAGCGAATACTAAGCGACAGCAAGAGCAATTTAATACGTTCACTCAGACCGTGGATCAAAGGCTTGAAGACAGCGACGGAAAATGGAATAATCGTATGGCAGGCAACGCAAAAGCTGTAGACGAAGCATTAAGGAAGCAGCATCAGAATATCCTTGATCAATGCAAGGAGATCAGTGAAATAAAAACTTCCGCTCAAGAAAATAAGGGAATAATCTCAAACATGAAAATGCAGGTTGGAAAGGTTCAAAAAGAGTTAGAACAAACCCAAAACGATCTAGCAGTCATTCATAAAAGGCAAGATGAGGACCAGGGAGAAATTACCAAAATAAGGACCGAAATCTCCAGTATGCATGGTCACATCCAGAAAGAGGTTACAGGCTTACGAGAAGAATTGGAACTTCGAGAGGGCTTGAAGACTGAAGCCAGCGATAAAACGCTTGCCGAGGTAAGGCAAAGTCTGGCGGGGGAAATTCCCCATATGAAAGAGAGCCTTAAGGATGACAAGGAGAAAGTCTTTTCTATGGCAGAGAAAAACCGGGATCGCTTGGAAAAAATAGAACGAGAGGTGTTAGCTCGTTTAGAAAGAGCGGAAAACAGGCACAGCCAAATGGAAACTAGAATGATCGCACATGAGGAGTCCATATTGCGAAATCCTAGATCCAATGAAGGAAGCATAGATGAAAATATGAGAAATAGATGGGCAGATATAGATATACAGCCCACTCCGAAGAATACAGCCATGCCAAGTGACAGCCCGTATACCACGCCTGGTATACCTATTGCTATGTCCACACCGCATGAAAATGCTGTACAAAATCAGATAGTCACTGTTGTGAGGGCTAGTTACGAGAAACCGAGAAAATATTCTGGGAATAACTCAAATATGACACCCAAATACTGGCTCAAAGAGGTTTCCGAGTACTTGAATGACGCGAAGGTACCGCCAGAGCGGAGATTAAGAGCTATCGAAAAACTGACTGAGGGCGAATGCGCCTTATGGTTTAGAAGGATTCGTTACACGTTTGACACCGTTGACGAATTTCGCCAGGCATTTTTAAGCAGGTACTGGAATGCAAATATACAACAGAATCTCAGATTGGACTTGTACTCCAGACGCTATAGTACAAATAATCCAACGAAATATGCTGAATTCTTCATAGCTCAATTATGCCGTTTTCGGGAGCTTGATGAAGGTCCTAGAGAGTCGGTTCTGTGAATAGCGATAGCCAAGCAATTACCATATGAAGTACAACGACTATTAATCTCGGCAAACGTCAAGACAGCGACTGAAATGGAGGAAGTGCTGAGGCAACTCGATCTCACCACAGCGCAGCACACAAGGCAAAGTCGGAACACGGAACAAGTCCACATGACTAGTACACCAACTGAGTCGACTAGGGTGCAGACTAAAAGTAAGTCTACTAGCACAAAAACGGAGAAGTCAGACTGGCAACGAGAAGAAAGGGAAAATCAGAATTGGAGGCCAGCATACAGAGGAAGATCGAACCGCGGATACCGAGGAAGAAAAACCTGGAATCAGCGCGATACAAGAGACCAACAGCCTGATAACGGGAGAAATTACGGCCGAAATGGGAATAACCAAGAATGGAGATCCCAAGAACAGAGTCGCGGGTTCGACGAAGAAGCAGAAAAACGTTATCACGCATCACTAAGATATATGGAGGAGCGTGGAGACGACAATAGAAAATCGCAAGTGCATTGGGATGAAGCGATTAAGAATAGAAGATCACCCGACATCTATAAGAATGATGACGGAGCAAAGAGTCTGGAACTTCAGCAGTACGAAGACAGACAGAAGAACTCCACAAAGAATGGAGCAATAGAAAAAACACCAAAAGTAAATGACCAAATAGGAGAGATAAATGCAGGGTGGAATACAGTGAATGTGGTTAACTGGATTGCTAAACCTGAGGAACTCATTGAAGACCAAGATGAAGGGCCGGTCAATGTAAGAAGGGAACTACCCATTATAATTGTAAACATCGCAGGCATGATGATAAGGAGTCTTCTAGACACAGGCTCAACGGTATGTCTAATTACCCAGGCGTTATATAATGAAATCCAAAGTAAAATCCACGTATTGAAAATACCTATTTCGAGCGTGAAGATAAAAGGCGTGATACCAGATAAAGTAATGATATGCAGATACCAAGTATTTTTAGATTTACAGATAGGGAACTCTACATTTTCACAGAGTTTCCTACTTGTGAATAAGCTGCCTTTTAACATTATTGTTGGCATGGATTTCATAAGAGAATATAAGGTCATAATAGATCTCTCACAAGACAATGTTATGTTTCGCGCAAGTGAGGGAAAGGAAAATTTAGAGCTCTCATTAAAACACAGTGAAACGAGACCAGAAGAGTACGTATGGCATACATACGGAGATATGACTGGGGATGCAGTATTGACAACAGAAGACATCGAGGGAGAGTTGGCAACACTGGCCGCAGACATTGAAAAGAACCTCGAACCACAATTCGAAGAATGCCTGGGAGAAAAGGTAGAAGAAGCTAAAATTGTTCCAGAGCATAAGCAAATGTTAAGGGAGCTGCTATTTGAATACAAAGAAATCTTCGATTCGAGACCTGGCCGGATCAAGAATTTCCAATATGCGTTCCAAGTTAGTGACTGGACACAATTCAGACAAAAGCCTTATCCTGTAGCCGAGAAACATTATTTAAAGGTCAAGGAAGCAATACAGGAGATGCTTGAGGCGGGCGTCATTGTAAAGACGGCCACACCTTATGTCAGCCCACTGGTAGTTGTACCTAAACAGGACGGAAGTGTAAGGATATGCCTGGACTTGCGGAATTTGAATTCCAAGATCATACCAGAATTTGACCAAGTGACACCCATAAAGGAGATCCTCAGAAGGTTCAAAAGAAAGTCTGTATTCTCAAATCTTGACATCACTGCAAGTTTTCACCATCTTGCACTGGAGGAGAAAACAAGCTTATTAACTGGGTTTTTATTCGATCAGCATACATACTCATTCGTGCGTCTCCCATTTGGCTTGAAAACAGCGGGTTCAGCGTTGATACGAGCGTTTGATCGAAATCTGTCTGAAGAAGTAAAAGCAACAACCATAAGCTATGTAGATGATATACTGCTGACATCTGAAACAGTCGAAGAACACATCAGAGATCTACGCAAGCTGTTGGATGACCTAAGTCAGGCTACCTTTAAGGTCAATCTAAAGAAATCTAACTTTGGTCAGAGAGAAGTTAAATTCCTAGGCCACGTAATAGATGCGCAAGGAGTTAGGCCAAATCCGGGAAAATTGGAGGTCATTAAACATTTCCCGAGACCAACGAAGGTGAAGAACGTCAGGCAATATCTAGGCGTTATTGGATTCTTTTCGAGCCATTGCCCGAAGTATACCGAGACCGTGGCACCACTCCAAGATTTACTGAAGGAAGGGGGAAGGTGGCGATGGACGGAAAAATGCGAGGAAGCCTTCGTGAAATCCAAACAGATGCTTTTAGATTATGTTAAATTAGGATATCCAGACTACACCGAGAAATTTATTATCCAAACTGACGCATCACTTATAGGCATTGGGGGGATGCTTTACCAGGAAAACGTGGACAGGCCAGAGGAGAAAACTTATATTGCATTCATAAGCAGAAGGTTGAAACCTAATGAAAAGAATTATACGGTCACGGAGATTGAATTACTCGCAATACTGTATGCCTTAGAGTATTGGCGAAAAGTGATTTATGGGTTCAGAATTGTATTGAGAACGGACCATAAAGCCCTAACATTCCTGTTGAAAACTGACTTGTCTAGTCAAAGACTGACGAGGTGGTCCTTGTATATACAGCAATTTCAAGTGGAAATCGAGTATTGCCCGGGGAAGGACAATATTATACCTGACTTGCTAAGCAGATACCCGACAGCTGATGAAGAGGAAGCTCTAGCTATCGACATAGAAGATAGAGACCAGAAGACCTTAGATGATCTAAGGAACATCACCGTTTTTCAACGTGAAGATCCCTGGATACGGTTAATGATTAATTACTTCGAGGGAAAGCTTGTCAGAGGAACCCCGATGTATGTAGAAGCCGAGGCACTATCAACAGAATATTTATGGTTTAACCAGATGCTACACAAATGGAGCGATGCAGACCACACTCGACCCAGGATTGTTATACCACCAACATTGCAGAGAAGGCTAGTATGGTTGGCACATAGAGCTTTTGGCCACCCCGGCGTAGACAAATCTATTGCCCTGCTGAAAGAAGCATTTATTTGGCCAAAACTTAGAGATACAGTCAGGAATACAATCAGGACATGCGATATTTGCCAACGAGCAAAGCCTAACTCGTATTTAATGAGTCAAAAACCGATACCACTCCTGCCAGAGAAGCCATGTCAGCTTCTGGCACTGTATAATTTCGGCCCGCTTCCGAGAGCTAGAAGGGGAAATAGACACATCCTTGTTGCACTAGACGTGTTTTCTAAAATGGTAGTCCTATGTCCAATTCAGAAGACCAGTACGAAACAGGTACTTAAGAGGCTGAAGGAAAGAATCATTCCTATACTAGGGCAGCCGGAGAACATATTGTCTGATCATGGGAGCTGTTTTACCAGCGTAGAATTGCGCAGGGAGTTGGAAAATCTGGGAATAAGACAGATTTTGTCCACAGTTCGACACCCGGAGGGTAACTCCGCTGAAAGAGTGATGAGAGAACTGAAGAAATACATGAAAATATACTGCTCTACAGAAAACTGGAAGTGGATAGAGGTACTAGAAATTATCGAGTATTGTATTAACAATACAGTGCATGAAGCGACAGGAGAAGTGCCCGTGAGCCTACATCTTGATAGAAGACCGGAGAGGCCATGGAACTACGTCATTCGGACACCTGTAGATGCACAGCCTGGATGCGAGTTGAGGATCCAGAGAACAATCGAGTATCTCAAGAAACAAGCGGACAGACGGCAGCGAAGAAATAGAAGGAAACGCTACCATAGGCCACTACTCGTAGGAGAGTACGTCTTATTGAAAAAAACAACCAGCTAGTTCAGATCCAGAGAGCAGGAAATACAAAAAGTTCCAACATAATTATCACGGACCCTACCTGATTATAAGGGACTTGCAAAATAATGCCTACAGAATCAAAGATGAAGAAACAGGCAGAGAAGTTGTGGTAAACGCTGCTAATTTAAAGTTATATAGTCCGCCAGAGGAATTTGAAACAATAGAAGAGCAAGCCATTCACACCCAAATGGACAGGGAATCATTATATATGCACGCAGATAGGCCTGAGAAAAGCCCGCACCAGGGAGAAAGAAAGACAGACAACCGACTCGTAGACCCAAAGGAGACGAGGGTTGAATGCAGCTGTCAGTTGGAAGAATTTTACAACCAGTTCTGTGAGGCAGCAGCAGAGCTCCAAGAAATGAATGAACAACTAAGGGTGCGGAACGAGGAAATACGAGACGGCAGACCTAGTGGAGTGGGGGAACGAGACATCCCATTGCCCGGGAGCACTGACCGCTTAAAGTAAACACTGGATGAAGTCGATGCCATCTGGAGGCCCGAAAGAATTCACCTGTAAAATGAATTTTCCGAGCTTAGCAACGGAAAGATGTGCCCAATTAGACACAGCAGTCTGACATCGAACTCGGGTCTTATCAAAGAAGACTAGGCCCATGATTCTGCCCAGAATCGAATCATTGAGCTCTGAGGGGGAACAGCTACAGGGAACCCGAAGAGCAATGAGTTATATCTGCATATAATCATAATAGCAGGATTTCACGGCTAGAACGGGAATATCATAGTTTTTTAAGGTGGATATTGCAAGAAAATACAGGCCTATGTACGTTTTAGAAGCCCGAATTCATGAAAGCAAACCAGCTTGACAGTTGACAAATCGGAGCTAGCGAAGGGGCGTATTTAAGTGACGCCAGGGAACTCATTTTCGTCTGGACCACACGAACAGCTCAAGATTAATGACTCTGGGATCCACCAGTTCACAAGGCCTGAGAGTAGAGGGGGGCAGCCGCCCACGGATATTAATTGATTACAGCCAATTGGAGCATTGAAATGAAATAAAATTTACACCCAGGTGAATATATTCTAGGAAAGATAATTTAGGAGTGTTCTCACGCCTAAATTAAAGCCTACATCTATAAATGAGCCTCTGAACACTCTGCTTCCGCTTGGGAGGAAGGTTTTGGAGACCAGCAGAAGGGGAAGTACCAGGATAGCGTTATGACGCCATGGTAGAAGGCAATTAATTGTAATTAATTGGCCGAAGCGATCGCTTGCACGCGAGTGATTTTGGGACCTCCACACCTAGACAAACGAGGATTATACTTCACTTTGTCTGGAAATGTATTATTCCAGGAAGGGAGTCGGTCCTGACTGTCCAGTGGACTATGTTTCACAAGAAAGCTTTATATAGGGGGAAGCTTCGCAGGGAAGTTAGTCCGTCTTCAGTTCGTCTTCAGTTCGTCTTGACTCAACACGTAAACTAACAAGCTGCCAGATCACGCAAGAAAGTGCGCGAATTTATAAAGTATCGACGCTCAAGTATATTTGGAGAACAATGGAAGCGCATCATGCAGCTTCACCGTAGTAATTATGCATCGTGTAAGATGTAGTCTACAGCAGATATTTAACCAATAACATACGCAAGTATAAATTCTATACAGCGTAGGGATAATTTAGGATGTTTATAGACAGTGAACATACCAGGAGGTGTTGTCATAGTTAAAAATGAAACATTATTGTCAGGATCACTATGGTTATGGGAGCCTGAAAGGCGTCACAAATAGTCGTGACAGAGGACTGATCAGAATTGCAGTAGAGGTGATATGAACTGTAGGTGACGGGAATCGAACGCACGCACACGCAGGATAGACTTTCACGGAGACCAGCGGTTGTCAGCAGTTAGCTGCATCGCATCTCTGAGGTCAGGCGTTAGTAGGAGTCCAATTAAGGATCCACATGTGAAATAGTGCGGGAATTGTATATAAGTTAAATTACAGTGATTTTTAAAAGTGTTTATGTGTATGGTAAAATAATATGTATTGTGTCAAAGTGAGAAAAGCCACTGACGAAAATATGATTATCATGTGTGAAGTGTATACCATGTGTCGTATGATAAATAGCATGATGGCTTAAACCAAGCATCATGGTAGGTTCGTGGCTGGCGTGCTGGACTAACCCAGCAAAAATGAAAAGTGAGTACAAATTTAATATGTTGATATGATTAAATAGTTCACCATACAACGAAGCATCACTCTAAGACTAAGATTAACATTCATTATGTACGAGCTTACATCCCTCGCATTTTGGTAAAATATGGCTTGGAGGATGATTTGTTTACGGCCATTTAGGCCTAAGATATTGATGAAAGTAACGGTAACGTTAAATAATAAAATAAAATACTGTATTATTGTAAACAGTAAGAAAGTAACGTAAAATATATCGAGATAATGGGAGTTTTTCAGTGTCATTGAATTGTTAAATGAATGTTTACTATGGTAAATTCTACAGGGTTGTATTTGAGAACCATTAAGGTAGTTAATGTAAGCCAGTAAACTTTTGCTTGTTTTGGGAGCTACATAAAGCTTTGGCTTAAGAGTAATTGCAGAGAGAACGCGAGTGCTTTAATAATTGAGTCATCTATGAGAAGTATTGTTTGAGCCGCGTACAGCGAGCAAGTAACGTAGAATCAAGAGATTTACGTCAATAAGTTGCGGGGATCATCCAAACATAGCTTGCGCGTTAGGCGAAAAGTCGGCTAATCTACGAGATAGTATCGCCTTGGAGCATACTTGTATTATTTGCAGCGAAGTGGAACGGAGACTGTCTGTATCCACCGCTTGCAGAATTGTTGCACGCAGGGATAACTGTTCGAGACCCTGTGTGAGCCCATGTATTAATTGATCTGCCCTTAGAGGTAAGACTAATGGTTCGTCGTATAGGAAACGCCGATTTCCTTATTATAGGCAGCTGCACCGGTGAGAGAACTTGGATACTCACTTGAGATGCGCGCCAGTAGCCACTAACGTCGCCACAGAACGGCAAAGCTATACCTGATCCATCCCCTGCCATGAATATTAATTAGGAGCCGAGTTGAGCCCATTATACTCTAAATGTAGGTGTTAATTAATTAGAATGACTCAATTACTAGGGACAACACTCAGGGTACCTCCAGTATAACTGCACCAGTAAACAAACATGACCTTGTGAGAAGCCAGATGGGGTGGTAGAAGGCCACTAGACCGGCGGCCATCTTTCTCAGTCAGCCGAAACTAATTTATTGTCCACTTGAAAAGGAGGTCCGTTGACCTGATCCTTTTATTTTAAAAGCGTAGTGGGACACTGAAGAATCTCGATATTTCGAAAAGTAATTAAGATATGATTGTTGTGATTATGCCAATTGAATTAAATGCTTTATTTCCACACTCATACCATGTTGGATCGCTGTGATCGGATAATATTTGGCCAAGTTATTCTCTGAGGAGGAATACTGCACCAAATAAATATAGGCATCTTTGTAATGTGTATTTTGCCCAGTTTACTCTAATTTATTCATACGGGTAGAGTAATTTCAATGACATGACACGTTTTTAACGATAATGTTTTGACCAGACCCAGAAAATCGTTGTATGGTGAAGCTATAAACATTTCTATCCATGTGTATTTTGGAAGGGAAAACGTACCACTTCAGCGTTTCAAATTGATGGGGAAAAGATTACGAGTTGCACGACACAACACTTATTAATTAAGGCATAAGATAATGAATTAATGTTACTGAAAGTAAATGCCCCGTGTAAAACGGATAAATGTTTAATAATTGCAGATTAATGTCATGTAAAGATAAATTGTGATTATTGTGTTGTGATATTCCAGTTTGTGTTAAATTGTGCCACGTGAAGAACACTATGGACACTCGCAAATGTCAGAGAGTATCAATAATAGGATGTTTGGAATAGACTTGAGTGCGGTGAAGCACTAATTTTAAGGAGAGACTCACAGATAACTTTGATTTTTGTTGTGGGAAGTAAATGTAAACTATCCTTTGTTTGTGTTTTATGTTGTATAGCCATGATTTTCTATCATTAAATGTTATATTTAGGAATATGTTGTTTCTTTCAAGTAGAGTAGTCACCTGACAGACTCAAATCCTGAGCATGTGATCGTATGGTGGGCATGAATGTCCCATACCTCGAAAGACCGTGAGTTAGCTGGGATACGAACACATGTTCCATATGATGACGATTGGGTACAGTATGTGACTTGAATTTGCTACTGCCAATCATTTAGTGAATGCAATGAACTGTCTATGAACAATGTTACCAGGAATGAAAAACTTATTCTGTCGAGTGGACAATATTTTCTTTTACAAGGCGTTTGTAGGAAGAACAACTGTCTCTAAGTGGTCAACTTAGGCGATGGGGCTTTCTATGTATTGTTCTCAGAATATACCTGAAGACAGAGGGAGCATTCCATTCTAAATTTAGCCTATTCGGCTTATGCACCAATCCTTCAAATACCTTTCTCATCCCTTCACTTATTTCACCAAGACACGAGAGCCTGGGCTGCACTGGTGTGTTTGGTCAGCTAGCTCAAGAGTTTCAAATGCCGTGCAGACAGGTAAATAAATACATTTTAAAGTAGCGTCCACACAGTAATTCACTTTATTGTTATTTTTTATTTAAGGGGCGGAACAGCGGGGTCATCTTCCCCTAGTAATTCACTTTCGCACTAATAAAAATTATCATTGCTGGCTAAATATCTTGCGAAAAGGTGGGATGATTCTGTTGTCAAACGTAGATAGAAGAAAAGCATGCGAAATTGTTCATCTTCTCGTATACTGAAATGAGAAAACAATGCTAACATTTGAATAATCTGTTTTTTTTTAGGTACAGTATAATAATTATTATAACTGGTTCATTCAATACGATCAACAATCCTAGGTACTTGGGTTCATGCTCAAATCATTTCTGATTAAGGGATTTATTGAAAACCTATATACTGTAACTATTGGTACTTAAGTTGGGAAATGCATCCAAAGACTGAAACTAAGGTAACATAGCAGTATTTTTCTGGACTGAGTGTTTAATTAACCAGGAGAAGAAGGCAATTAAGCTAGGACACTGAACCACTCAACTTTGTTTTCCAATTCCTCTCATGGAACGTCAGTGGTAGGGGCAGATGACCTACCGTAGCTGTTCCGCCCCTTCAAACAACAATAAGTAACGTCAGTGGTGTGCACGACGATGGAGAAATTAATATATTACATGTAGGCAACCGCGTTGATTTTCCTAAGACTCTGAAGCCTTCGATTCTGTGGAGCATATTTGTGTGCTAGAGGCATTGAGAAGCCAAGGCATACAAAAGAGATATGTCAGACTACTGGAAAAGCTCTACGAAGGCTGCCAAGCGAGGGTAAGAACGGAGAGGGAGGGTGCAAACAACAACTTAGAGAGAGGCGTGAAACAAGGCGACCCCCTCTCACCAACTCACCGCCTACTGAAGAACCAATTTAGGAAGTTGGAATGGGACAACAAATACGGCATCGAAATAAACTGGGAAAGGTTGACACACTTAAGGTTCGCAGACGATATTGCACTGCTAGCAAAATCGGCAACAGACTTGGAACAAATGCTAGCGGACCTGGACACTGTCAGTAAAGAAGTAGGTCTATCTATGAACCCCCTAAAAACAAAACTGATGACAAACTCACTAGAAGTACAAATCCTCATTAATGGAAAAACCACTAGCGTACACCCAGGAATACGTCTATCTTGGACAAAACCTGTCATTTGACTGCTCCCAGGAGAAGGAAATCAAGCGACGAATTGAACAAGCATGGAAGAAGTTCTGGTTCTTAAAATTTATATTGATGGATAAATCCCAGAAGATAAGTCTAAAGTCAGAAGTGCTAGAAAAGTGTGTAATGCCTGTACTGCTATACGGCTGTCAAACCTGGGCTTTAACAGAGAAGCAAAGGCAAACAATCCGGGTATGTCAATGCAAAATGGAACGGAAGATCCTTCACGTTTCCTTGAGGGACAGATTACAAAACGAGGAGATAAGAAGAAGAACTGCCATGAAAGATGCCGTGACAACAGCTGACAGGCTAAAATGGAAGTGTGGAGGCCACGTGGCCAGAATGAGAGACGATAGATGGACGCATAAGCTAACGGTATGGGACCCCAGGACAGGAAAAAGGAACGTGGGTAGACAGAGGACCCTCTGGAAAGACTCAATCGTAAGGAAGACGGGCAAACACTGGACGAGGATAGCAAGGGAGAGACAAGAATGGAGACCCATGGAACTATAAGAAGGGATGAGAAGGAGAGCTTCAAGAACGAAAGATACTGGTAGACAGCACACCTATGGCATGAAAGATACACTTCTGCAACATGTAAAAGGCCAAACAACACACAATGTAAACTACAACAAATAGGCACATACAAAGACACGACAACTGGCCCCCGCCACCTTTCTAGAGAAGAAGATGTAAAGCGAAGTGAAATGTAGTGTAGTGAAGTAAACTACAGTGAAGTGTAGCAAGTGCAGTAAAAACTTGTACACAACTCCTTATTGGATTTGGAAATAATAAGTGCAGATAATATTGGGCAGAGAGTTCTAATCCTTCGACTTTATTTAACACCATCCGATAAAACACTTCCATTTTCGTTTAGAGCACCAATTTCCAATCGCTTGCCATACCTTATCACAATCAATAAAGCAGAAGGGGCAACTCTGGAACGTGTAGGTCACTATTTGCCTCATCAAGTTTTCAGTCGTTGCCTCCGTAGCTCGCCTCTGTAGCGTAGTGGTCAGCATGGTTAGCTTCCGCCCCGTCCTGAGTTCGATTCCCGGCTCTGCCACGAACTTTGAAAAGTGGTATGAGGACTGGAACGGGGTATACTCTGCCTCGGGTGGTCCAAATGAGTAGAGGGGGTTCGATTCCCACCTCAGCCATCCTCGAAGTGGTTTTCCGTGGTTTCCCACTTCGTCTTCGGGAAAATGCCGGGATGGTACTGTCCCCGTTTACCCGGATAGTAGGCTGTCAGATATCCGCCCCCTCAATCGGATTGCCAATAATCCACCGCGCCGGCTCAGCTACACCAATGAAAATGGCACTGACAGACACTACCGAGATTTGAGCACAGAAGTTAACAAGGAATTATTGTGGAACACACCAAAATAGACGGGGGTCCATACTTACCTCTACTTACCTCTTATAAATATCTCGGGGATTGGGTTGACAACAGGATCTCTAAAGTATGCTCCCACAATAACCTTGACCATGACATTTAAAAATGAACCAGAACGACGGCAAGAACTTTGAACTGTACAAAAGCTTTATTTCAAATAAAGGGTATGACTTTAACAACTCAACAAAATAAATGTGGCTATCAGTAGCCCATGGCAATCTGACTACGTCCTCCTATAGGACTTGCAAAGTTATTATACAACATGTTAGCTCCCACGAGCTCAAAATAACGTAATATTTAGAACACATTTGGATTGGATAAGGAAGTCAGGATGAGACACATTTATAGAGCATTTGTTTTCTTTTAATAAACATGACACTTGTATTTATAGGCGCAAGGCCACACTGTAGACGACCTCGTCCGCTGATAACCAGATGTCTGGCCAGCTGCCATCTACCCTTCAACCTGACGTACACCTGTCAAATGGGCTCCCTTGTCAAGCCACGTTGCGTAAGAATCCAGCACTCTCTCAAAAGTTTTAAATGTCCGCAAGACATCACAAAATATTGTTACGCAAATCTTTCAAATGCTTTACTCACATACCACTGGATTATTCTGACAATCCCTAAACTTGTTTAATTATCATCCAAATGTTTAATAAGCATTGTTTAGAGTATAAAACAAACTCTTAAATGTTTATAACAAAAACTCATAAATGTTTATAACAATTAGAAATTGTTCATAATATAGTTAAAGACAAAAAGAATTTTAAACACGCCTCTAACATTACTTTCGTTCCACATTATTGTCAAAGATATTTACATTATTTATATACAATATTAACATTTAAATTATTCAAATTATTAATTTGAGAAATACATTAACCACATGTTCATCCGGTTGGTAATTTCAAAATCGTGTTAATATAATCGACCAATGAAGGTTAGTTATACATGTTAATGTCACAATCTGGTTTAATAAAGGTTTAATAATTATTATAATTATTTGTGACGGTAATCTTCATTCAAAATCTTATCTCAAATTCTTTCAATACTCTTGTTAATTATAACAGTAAATTCACTTGATTAATTTTCAAAGGACAAATACAATACACTCCAGCGGTAAATACGTCGCTTACAAAAATAGGCCCAAAATTCATCATATATTAATATATACGGCATCAAAATCTTCCACAGAATTTACAAAAACCTCCACTAACAAATTCTTTAATATCATTAATTACTGTGGGAACCTCCTTCATTTACTTCAAGGGCATTATACATCAGCGACTTTCAACATGTCCGCTGCACTGGCGATTATACATTCATAGTTCCACTTCAAAAATTCTTATAATCATTAATTGTTTCAAAAACTGTTGTCATTTAACCTTCGTGGATTTCATTCATAAATCGAAATGAAGTAAAAATTTGCCAATCACAAACAAATTTAATAGTGAATACGCTTATATACGCCTCTCTGGTCTATCAAAATTTAAGATTATCATCTTCAAAGTATTGTAGTATAAAAATACTATCATCAAACAAAGTGCGACTAAACTGCAAAATAGTCGAATAGAATCCAATTAGACTGTGGAATGCAAACATTATTATTCAAATCTCTAATTGAGAAAAAACTTCTAACAAAAGTTCACGACTTTAATGCATTCAATAATTCATAATTAAAGTTCATCTTTCACAAAATTGTCTATGATGCAATGGTCGTTCATAACTGACGATAAATGTCTGTGTTGCAATCAATTTCAAATAACGACTAGTATTTCCAAGATCGTCGACAATGCAAGAGATTTTAACGCTCTAAAATCATTTAAATGTTCTTCCTTCTTGATGATGACAGAAAATTGGTCAAAGTAATTAACTGGGGTAGAAATTACTTTAATAAAGAGACACGCTGTCTGAAGTTAAATCTGCCATGAAAATCATTAACTTATAGTCAAATCGTGACTACAAAAAATTAAGCAAATTACTGAAAAATCTAAATGTCAGTCTCTACTGATCCAAAATCATTTAACTATGCCCATGACATAACCATGTCTTAATAAATCGTCGAAAAAGGCATAACTCATCAAGGTGTACTGAGAATAGGAATCTCAAACAAGAATATAGGGCAAAATACATGAGGACAAAAATATGGGAAAATGGCTGCTCAGATATTGCTAGAAAACTCAAATACAATAAACGTTCACGACTACCTTATCTGCCGATTGAAGTTCCAGAGGAAAATTCCCCAAAGAAGACTGCTGATGGATCCATTTCACCAAGTTAAAGCTGAGCTCCATCCTCGAAACAGGAAACAGCACCCTCGGAGAATCGAACTGCTTCCTTCTCCGGAAATTGCACTGCTCCATGAAGACGTAAGACATCCTTCCGGCAAAATTCTTCTTTGTGAGTCGGGACAACCCTGACCTCTCTTGAAAAATCCCTGAAGATCTTGTAGAAAATCGCCATGAAGTTTTTGTAGTAATTTCCGTAGAAATATTCATATTCAGAGAGTATGAAATCGTTTTCATTGCTGTTTGATAGTATTCAGCGTTGAGCCACGAAACATGGGTGTAGATGGTTGTTCACCACATGTCCGCTTATATGGAATGGCAATTAGCGAAGTTCCATGTTGCTATCTTACTCCAACGATGTATGTCCCAATTGCATTAAAGTCCTTTAGCCTTCCATCTTCTCTTCGGTTATGGTAATAGAAGAACAAACTGCCTTATTAAACTGCTCCATAATACTGTAGCGTTGTGTCACAAAAGCAATCAGAAGTCTCCCTGTTATACTAGCAGTGTCAGCCGTAGCGTAGGATCTGACGCTATAACGTGCTTCTCAGGTAGCGAGAAAATCACTTTTGTCAGTCGTCTAAAATTGCTAATATCTTCTGAAATAACTCCTTGAAATTGTTCAAATTTACTACACTGCTTAATGTAGCACTGCACAATAGAATTAGCTTGTAGGCAACCGCTAACTGTTCATAGCCACTCTTGTAGACGCGTTATAATGTGCGTTTTAACTTCACCTAGTTTTACTCACAGTAAACTTGCACTGCTTGTCTGCTTGAATCTCGATTAATGCGGTGGCTTCACCACGCGTTATAATGACGACTCTCTCTACTAATGTCACTCGACGTTTCACCAAAACGACTATATAAGCACTGAATATCTGATGATTTGAGATATGCGATTGAGACGATTGAGCCTCCTCTCTTCTGCGCAAGGCCTTTTATAAACTTCATAAGGGGCGTATCCATCCCTTCCATAGCGTGTTACTGCGTCATAGCTAGAAGTTCCAGCTTCGTCAATACCTGACGGATTTTCAAAATTCAAAAACTGGAAATAACTTTCACCAAAATTCCAGATCAATGCCTCTACTGCAAATGGATTTCCACAATCCTTCATTCCAAAAAGTATTAAAAATACCATAGTTTCAGCAATCTCCGTCTTCCTTCAAACAATCGTTGATTGGTTCGAGCCTCCCCTCCAATAGCATAATTTCTTCCTCAGCACAATTCCACGTTTCCTGCGACTGCGTCGTAAATCTCGGATCTTTCTCGAATAAATGCTGACGTCACTGAGAATCTCAGTTCAAGTAGCCTGCTGGTATAACGTCTGCGTCATCCGTTCTTACGTCATGACTACCCACGTCATAACTATGACAGCCATAACTTTCTTTATAATTTTCAATATAGCCACCGTGGTCTCACCATAATTCAATTACGGGGGCATTCTCCCCTCACCACGTTTTAAAAACAGTTGCAAATTGTTTTTAAACTCAGTGTTACAAGTACCTCAACTCTCTTGAACACGAAATTGAATTATTACTGGCTTACTCTAGTATGATATTTCCTCTATGTTCCTTAATCATAAATCTCTTCTACTCTGGGTTGTGTGTGGTTAAATGCATTCTCTCCTCTCCACTTTCTCTTCTGTCCAGTATTTCTATTTTCTAAGTTGTGCTGGACTGTCGAAGGTCCAGGATCGATTACAACATCCTCCCTTTTCTTTTGATTTTCGGCTTCCTTTTCCCGTAACTCCTTTAGGTATTGCTGGCTTTCCCTCTCTCTTTCCTGATACTGATCGGGTGTCATAACCTGACCTTGAGGATTTTGATTTCTATTTTGGTTCTGGTTATTTCTATTATAATTTCTGTTATAACCATTATTGTTGTAATATCTGCCTCTTCCATTGTTGTAATTGCCTCGATTATAGTTCCAACCTCTTCTCTGTTGATATGGACGGTAACCTTGCGATCTGTTATTTCTAAACTGATTATTCCTGTGAGGACCTACATTGTCAGTTTTCTCTTCATCTGGCTTGTCAGTTTGTTGGACTTGGTCCATATATACCGTATTTATTTCTTTAAAGTCATGCCTTTGACCTTTCTGTACCACGTTAGGCATTGGACTTGTGTAGTCTAACCTCCTCAGTAATTCATCCATGCTGGTCAAATCCCTTATGTTTGATGAAATGATTAGTCTCCTCACCTCCACAGGCAGCATACGAGAAATCGCATCAATTAATTGCTCCGTTGACAAAGGGGGTTGCAAAAATCTCAAGCGGGACAATTGACTCGTAAAGAAATCAGCGTACCGCGTTGGAAGAGTACCTGAGTATTTTCTTGAATAAACTTCCGCTCTTAACGAATTCTGCGCTTCGATGGACCAAAATCGTTTGATTAGCGCCTCTGCAAACTCGTCAAAGTTACTGAATGTGTATCTAAATGCGCAAAACCATTCGAGGGGTCCTCCAATCAAAAATCTTTCCACAATCTTCATCTCTCTCTCTCTGGGAATGTGAGCTTCGATGAAATAATCTTTGAGGTTCCTGACATACTCTATAGGCGTCAAACTGTCAGTGTTGCTGAACTTTTGTGGTTTGTCTTCAAAATTCCTGATGACCGTGACATTTCTCGGATATGAATCCGGGTAGTTTTTCCCACTATCTCGATAGTTCCACTCAGGTTCCATATTCCTCTCGTCATCTTCCTCCCTGAATCTGGATATACGTTCTTCAGGAGTCACGTCTCTCTCTTCTGGATCTAGGATATATCTTCTGGCATAATTCCTATTGGTTTCGCAAGCCACGCCTACTGTATCCTTGTCAGTAATCTCCGTTAAGACTTTCTTGATTAACTCCTCTTTGTAGGTCTCCATCAAACTAGCTTCTCCTAGCTTCAAATTTTGCAGTTTACTCGTCGTTTCATTCACATCAGAGACAACTTTATGAATTTGATCCTCTAATGCAGATTTTAATGCTTGCACATCCTGACCTAATTGTGTTCTATCTTCTACTTGTCTCTCGGATAGCGAATCCATCCTGATGCTTAAATCTTTCCTAATCTGTACTACTTCATTGTTGATATCTATTTGAGTACTGGCAAGTTTTCTTTCAATACGTTCTTGAATTTGGGTTACATGTTCCCCACTTGACCTATTCCACTCGTCTTTCCATACTGCTACATTTGCCTTTAACATTTCTGCTATGTCTACTTCGATATCTTCTTTCAATAATCTATTATGGTCTAATACCTGGGTTCTCATGACCTCTACATCAAACTTTAAACCTGCTAAAGATGCTGTCGTTCTAACTGACTCATCAACTAGCCTAGTCGTTAATGCACTTATATTACGTGTACAAAGGGTTTTCGAATTTTCTATTTCTTCCCTGACTTTATTTACATCAGTTTGGACTTTAGCAATATCTACGAAAACTGTGTTGACTTCGACTTGAATTTTATTTATGTCACTTTGCATCTCGTTTACATCCGAATGAATGTTATTAATATCAACCTGAACATTGGACACATCAGTTCTAACATTTTGGATTCCTCTTTGGACTTCCTCAACCTTGTCTTGGACAGTCGCAACATCATTTTTAACATCAACTACCTCAGCCCTAGCACAAGAAATATCACTTCGGACATTAGCAACATCTAAATTCAACATTGTAAGATCTTTCTGTACTTTAGAAACATCAAGTTTAACATCAGAAACATTTTTATGCACATTGGACACATCTGTTCGGATGTCAGTTACAGTATTCTCGATTCCTTGGGTATTAATCTGTAAACGCGACATATTATCCTCTAAGTTAGCAGAACTGGTCTGAATAACTTTCAAACTTTCATCCATGCTAGTTTTCAAATTACTAGCATTCTCCTCCATTCGACTAGTATTCCTAGCTTCCATCTCCTTCATGCTTTCACTCATCTGCTTCATACTGCTATTCATGCTAGCAGACATCTCCTCTAACATCCTCCTAAGACTTTCATCTGCCATGACAATATTAATTCAAAAATATAGACTGCTGTAGGGACATACATCAAAAGAGCAAAATAACAACATCTGAGCAACACTTTTCACCATATATAAATTTGATCAATTTTCTGTCTTAAATCTAACTTATAACTACCTTATAATTAACCTTCGAAGACACTTCATGTTGAAACAAACTCAAGCACATGTTCAAATTTCCTTGGTCCATTTTAAAATATCCTAACACAAATAATTTACATTTATAATCCAAATAATTTAATTTTATCTTTAATATGACTGAAATGTCATAAGCCGGTCAAATAAAATAAGATTCCAGATCATAGGCGATTTTTCTAAGTTTCCAGCCTATTTAACCTTTCTCAAGTTATATAAGATCTGATCTTTTCTGAGTGTAATTTTCCTACTACAATTCAACATTTAATTCCTATATAATCACACTCTTAAATACTACAATTGGCCTAGACATCTAACAAAGAATCAACCTCTTTATTTGAGTCTAATCGATCCACACGTTTTAGGTTTGCCAATTCTACTGGCGTTCAACCTGGTGATCCAGTTATGTTGAATCATCCCCACGTTGGGCGCCAATCCTTTTGTCCCCGTTTACCCGGATAGTAGGCTGTCAGATATCCGCCCCCTCAATCGGATTGCCAATAATCCACCGCGCCGGCTCAGCTACACCAATGAAAATGGCACTGACAGACACTACCGAGATTTGAGCACAGAAGTTAACAAGGAATTATTGTGGAACACACCAAAATAGACGGGGGTCCATACTTACCTCTACTTACCTCTTATAAATATCTCGGGGATTGGGTTGACAACAGGATCTCTAAAGTATGCTCCCACAATAACCTTGACCATGACATTTAAAAATGAACCAGAACGACGGCAAGAACTTTGAACTGTACAAAAGCTTTATTTCAAATAAAGGGTATGACTTTAACAACTCAACAAAATAAATGTGGCTATCAGTAGCCCATGGCAATCTGACTACGTCCTCCTATAGGACTTGCAAAGTTATTATACAACATGTTAGCTCCCACGAGCTCAAAATAACGTAATATTTAGAACACATTTGGATTGGATAAGGAAGTCAGGATGAGACACATTTATAGAGCATTTGTTTTCTTTTAATAAACATGACACTTGTATTTATAGGCGCAAGGCCACACTGTAGACGACCTCGTCCGCTGATAACCAGATGTCTGGCCAGCTGCCATCTACCCTTCAACCTGACGTACACCTGTCAAATGGGCTCCCTTGTCAAGCCACGTTGCGTAAGAATCCAGCACTCTCTCAAAAGTTTTAAATGTCCGCAAGACATCACAAAATATTGTTACGCAAATCTTTCAAATGCTTTACTCACATACCACTGGATTATTCTGACAATCCCTAAACTTGTTTAATTATCATCCAAATGTTTAATAAGCATTGTTTAGAGTATAAAACAAACTCTTAAATGTTTATAACAAAAACTCATAAATGTTTATAACAATTAGAAATTGTTCATAATATAGTTAAAGACAAAAAGAATTTTAAACACGCCTCTAACATTACTTTCGTTCCACATTATTGTCAAAGATATTTACATTATTTATATACAATATTAACATTTAAATTATTCAAATTATTAATTTGAGAAATACATTAACCACATGTTCATCCGGTTGGTAATTTCAAAATCGTGTTAATATAATCGACCAATGAAGGTTAGTTATACATGTTAATGTCACAATCTGGTTTAATAAAGGTTTAATAATTATTATAATTATTTGTGACGGTAATCTTCATTCAAAATCTTATCTCAAATTCTTTCAATACTCTTGTTAATTATAACAGTAAATTCACTTGATTAATTTTCAAAGGACAAATACAATACACTCCAGCGGTAAATACGTCGCTTACAAAAATAGGCCCAAAATTCATCATATATTAATATATACGGCATCAAAATCTTCCACAGAATTTACAAAAACCTCCACTAACAAATTCTTTAATATCATTAATTACTGTGGGAACCTCCTTCATTTACTTCAAGGGCATTATACATCAGCGACTTTCAACATGTCCGCTGCACTGGCGATTATACATTCATAGTTCCACTTCAAAAATTCTTATAATCATTAATTGTTTCAAAATCTGTTGTCATTTAACCTTCGTGGATTTCATTCATGAATCGAAATGAAGTAAAAATTTGCCAATCACAAACAAATTTAATAGTGAATACGCTTATATACGCCTCTCTGGTCTTAATAAAATTTAAGATTATCATCTTCAAAGTATTGTAGTATAAAAATACTATCATCAAACAAAGTGCGACTAAACTGCAAAATAGTCGAATAGAATCCAATTAGACTGTGGAATGCAAACATTATTATTCAAATCTCTAATTGAGAAAAAACTTCTAACAAAAGTTCACGACTTTAATGCATTCAATAATTCATAATTAAAGTTCATCTTTCACAAAATTGTCTATGATGCAATGGTCGTTCATAACTGACGATAAATGTCTGTGTTGCAATCAATTTCAAATAACGACTAGTATTTCCAAGATCGTCGACAATGCAAGAGATTTTAACGCTCTAAAATCATTTAAATGTTCTTCCTTCTTGATGATGACAGAAAATTGGTCAAAGTAATTAACTGGGGTAGAAATTACTTTAATAAAGAGACACGCTGTCTGAAGTTAAATCTGCCATGAAAATCATTAACTTATAGTCAAATCGTGACTACAAAAAATTAAGCAAATTACTGAAAAATCTAAATGTCAGTCTCTACTGATCCAAAATCATTTAACTATGCCCATGACATAACCATGTCTTAATAAATCGTCGAAAAAGGCATAACTCATCAAGGTGTAATGAGAATAGGAATCTCAAACAAGAATATAGGGCAAAATACATGAGGACAAAAATATGGGAAAATGGCTGCTCAGATATTGCTAGAAAACTCAAATACAATAAACGTTCACGACTACCTTATCTGCCGATTGAAGTTCCAGAGGAAAATTCCCCAAAGAAGACTGCTGATGGATCCATTTCACCAAGTTAAAGCTGAGTTCCATCCTCGAAACAGGAAACAGCACCCTCGGAGAATCGAACTGCTTCCTTCTCCGGAAATTGCACTGCTCCATGAAGACGTAAGACATCCTTCCGGCAAAATTCTTCTTTGTGAGTCGGGACAACCCTGACCTCTCTTGAAAAATCCCTGAAGATCTTGTAGAAAATCGCCATGAAGTTTTTGTAGTAATTTCCGTAGAAATATTCATATTCAGAGAGTATGAAATCGTTTTCATTGCTGTTTGATAGTATTCAGCGTTGAGCCACGAAACATGGGTGTAGATGGTTGTTCACCACATGTCCGCTTATATGGAATGGCAATTAGCGAAGTTCCATGTTGCTATCTTACTCCAACGATGTATGTCCCAATTGCATTAAAGTCCTTTAGCCTTCCATCTTCTCTTCGGTTATGGTAATAGAAGAACAAACTGCCTTATTAAACTGCTCCATAATACTGTAGCGTTGTGTCACAAAAGCAATCAGAAGTCTCCCTGTTATACTAGCAGTGTCAGCCGTAGCGTAGGATCTGACGCTATAACGTGCTTCTCAGGTAGCGAGAAAATCACTTTTGTCAGTCGTCTAAAATTGCTAATATCTTCTGAAATAACTCCTTGAAATTGTTCAAATTTACTACACTGCTTAATGTAGCACTGCACAATAGAATTAGCTTGTAGGCAACCGCTAACTGTTCATAGCCACTCTTGTAGACGCGTTATAATGTGCGTTTTAACTTCACCTAGTTTTACTCACAGTAAACTTGCACTGCTTGTCTGCTTGAATCTCGTTTAATGCGGTGGCTTCACCACGCGTTATAATGACGACTCTCTCTACTAATGTCACTCGACGTTTCACCAAAACGACTATATAAGCACTGAATATCTGATGATTTGAGATATGCGATTGAGACGATTGAGCCTCCTCTCTTCTGCGCAAGGCCTTTTATAAACTTCATAAGGGGCGTATCCATCCCTTCCATAGCGTGTTACTGCGTCATAGCTAGAAGTTCCAGCTTCGTCAATACCTGACGGATTTTCAAAATTCAAAAACTGGAAATAACTTTCACCAAAATTCCAGATCAATGCCTCTACTGCAAATGGATTTCCACAATCCTTCATTCCAAAAAGTATTAAAAATACCATAGTTTCAGCAATCTCCGTCTTCCTTCAAACAATCGTTGATTGGTTCGAGCCTCCCCTCCAATAGCATAATTTCTTCCTCAGCACAATTCCACGTTTCCTGCGACTGCGTCGTAAATCTCGGATCTTTCTCGAATAAATGCTGACGTCACTGAGAATCTCAGTTCAAGTAGCCTGCTGGTATAACGTCTGCGTCATCCGTTCTTACGTCATGACTACCCACGTCATAACTATGACAGCCATAACTTTCTTTATAATTTTCAATATAGCCACCGTGGTCTCACCATAATTCAATTACGGGGGCATTCTCCCCTCACCACGTTTTAAAAACAGTTGCAAATTGTTTTTAAACTCAGTGTTACAAGTACCTCAACTCTCTTGAACACGAAATTGAATTATTACTGGCTTACTCTAGTATGATATTTCCTCTATGTTCCTTAATCATAAATCTCTTCTACTCTGGGTTGTGTGTGGTTAAATGCATTCTCTCCTCTCTACTTTCTCTTCTGTCCAGTATTTCTATTTTCTAAGTTCTGCTGGACTGTCGAAGGTCCAGGATCGATTACAACATCCTGCCTTTTCTTTTGATTTTCGGCTTCCTTTTCCCGTAACTCCTTTAGGTATTGCTGGCTTTCCCTCTCTCTTTCCTGATACTGATCGGGTGTCATAACCTGACCTTGAGGATTTTGATTTCTATTTTGGTTCTGGTTATTTCTATTATAATTTCTGTTATAACCATTATTGTTGTAATATCTGCCTCTTCCATTGTTGTAATTGCCTCGATTATAGTTCCAACCTCTTCTCTGTTGATATGGACGGTAACCTTGCGATCTGTTATTTCTAAACTGATTATTCCTGTGAGGACCTACATTGTCAGTTTTCTCTTCATCTGGCTTGTCAGTTTGTTGGACTTGGTCCATATATACCGTATTTATTTCTTTAAAGTCATGCCTTTGACCTTTCTGTACCACGTTAGGCATTGGACTTGTGTAGTCTAACCTCCTCAGTAATTCATCCATGCTGGTCAAATCCCTTATGTTTGATGAAATGATTAGTCTCCTCACCTCCACAGGCAGCATACGAGAAATCGCATCAATTAATTGCTCCGTTGACAAAGGGGGTTGCAAAAATCTCAAGCGGGACAATTGACTCGTAAAGAAATCAGCGTACCGCGTTGGAAGAGTACCTGAGTATTTTCTTGAATAAACTTCCGCTCTTAACGAATTCTGCGCTTCGATGGACCAAAATCGTTTGATTAGCGCCTCTGCAAACTCGTCAAAGTTACTGAATGCGTATCTAAATGCGCAAAACCATTCGAGGGGTCCTCCAAACAAAAATCTTTCCACAATCTTCATCTCTCTCTCTCTGGGAATGTGAGCTTCGATGAAATAATCTTTGAGGTTCCTGACATACTCTATAGGCGTCAAACTGTCAGTGTTGCTGAACTTTTGTGGTTTGTCTTCAAAATTCCTGATGACCGTGACATTTCTCGGATATGAATCCGGGTAGTTTTTCCCACTATCTCGATAGTTCCACTCAGGTTCCATATTCCTCTCGTCATCTTCCTCCCTGAATCTGGATATACGTTCTTCAGAAGTGACGTCTCTCTCTTCTGGATCTAGGTTATATCTTCTGGCATAATTCCTATTGGTTTCGCAAGCCACGCCTACTGTATCCTTGTCAGTAATCTCCGTTAAGACTTTCTTGATTAACTCATCTTTGTAGGTCTCCATCAAACTAGCTTCTCCTAGCTTCAAATTTTGCAGTTTACTCGTCGTTTCATTCACATCAGAGACAACTTTATGAATTTGATCCTCTAATGCAGATTTTAATGCTTGCACATCCTGACCTAATTGTGTTCTATCTTCTACTTGTCTCTCGGATAGCGAATCCATCCTGATGCTTAAATCTTTCCTAATCTGTACTACTTCATTGTTGATATCTATTTGAGTACTGGCAAGTTTTCTTTCAATACGTTCTTGAATTTGGGTTACATGTTCCCCACTTGACCTATTCCACTCGTCTTTCCATACTGCTATATATGCCGTTAACATTTCTGCTATGTCTACTTCGATATCTTCTTTCAATAATCTATTATGGTCTAATACCTGGGTTCTCATGACCTCTACATCAAACTTTAAACCTGCTAAAGATGCTGTCGTTCTAACTGACTCATCAACTAGCCTAGTCGTTAATGCACTTCTATTACGTGTACAAAGGGTTTTCGAATTTTCTATTTCTTCCCTGACTTTATTTACATCAGTTTGGACTTTAGCAATATCTACGAAAACTGTGTTGACTTCGACTTGAATTTTATTTATGTCACTTTGCATCTCGTTTACATCCGAATGAATGTTATTAATATCAACCTGAACATTGGACACATCAGTTCTAACATTTTGGATTCCTCTTTGGACTTCCTCAACCTTGTCTTGGACAGTCGCAACATCATTTTTAACAACAACTACCTCAGCCCTAGCACAAGAAATATCACTTCGGAAATTAGCAACATCTAAATTCAACATTGTAAGATCTTTCTGTACTTTAGAAACATCAAGTTTAACATCAGAAACATTTTTATGCACATTGGACACATCTGTGCGGATGTCAGTTACAGTATTCTCGATTCCTTGGGTATTAATCTGTAAACGCGACATATTATCCTCTAAGTTAGCAGAACTGGTCTGAATAACTTTCAAACTTTCATCCATGCTAGTTTTCAAATTACTAGCATTCTCCTCCATTCGACTAGCATTCCTAGCTTCCATCTCCTTCATGCTTTCACTCATCTGCTTCATACTGCTATTCATGCTAGCAGACATCTCCTCTAACATCCTCCTAAGACTTTCATCTGCCATGACAATATTAATTCAAAAATATAGACTGCTGTAGGGACATACATCAAAAGAGCAAAATAACAACATCTGAGCAACACTTTTCACCATATATAAATTTGATCAATTTTCTGTCTTAAATCTAACTTATAACTACCTTATAATTAACCTTCGAAGACACTTCATGTTGAAACAAACTCAAGCACATGTTCAAATTTCCTTGGTCCATTTTAAAATATCCTAACACAAATAATTTACATTTATAATCCAAATAATTTAATTTTATCTTTAATATGACTGAAATGTCATAAGCCGGTCAAATTAAATAAGATTCCAGATCATAGGCGATTTTTCTAAGTTTCCAGCCTATTTAACCTTTCTCAAGTTGTATAAGATCTGATCTTTTCTGAGTGTAATGTTCCTACTACAATTCAACATTTAATTCCTATATAATCACACTCTTAAATACTACAATTGGCCTAGACATCTAACAAAGAATCAACCTCTTTATTTGAGTCAAATCGATCCACACGTTTTAGGTTTGCCAATTCTACTGGCGTTCAACCTGGTGATCCAGTTATGTTGAATCAGCCCCACGTTGGGCGCCAATCCTTCTGTCCCCGTTTACCCGGATAGTAGGCTGTCAGATATCCGCCCCCTCAATCGGATTGCCAATAATCCACAGCGCCGGCTCAGCTACACCAATGAAAATGGCACTGACAGACACTACCGAGATTTGAGCACAGAAGTTAACAAGGAATTATTGTGGAACACACCAAAATAGACGGGGGTCCATACTTACCTCTACTTACCTCTTATAAATATCTCGGGGATTGGGTTGACAACAGGATCTCTAAAGTATGCTCCCACAATAACCTTGACCATGACATTTAAAAATGAACCAGAACGACGGCAAGAACTTTGAACTGTACAAAAGCTTTATTTCAAATAAAGGGTATGACTTTAACAACTCAACAAAATAAATGTGGCTATCAGTAGCCCATGGCAATCTGACTACGTCCTCCTATAGGACTTGCAAAGTTATTATACAACATGTTAGCTCCCACGAGCTCAAAATAACGTAATATTTAGAACACATTTGGATTGGATAAGGAAGTCAGGATGAGACACATTTATAGAGCATTTGTTTTCTTTTAATAAACATGACACTTGTATTTATAGGCGCAAGGCCACACTGTAGACGACCTCGTCCGCTGATAACCAGATGTCTGGCCAGCTGCCATCTACCCTTCAACCTGACGTACACCTGTCAAATGGGCTCCCTTGTCAAGCCACGTTGCGTAAGAATCCAGCACTCTCTCAAAAGTTTTAAATGTCCGCAAGACATCACAAAATATTGTTACGCAAATCTTTCAAATGCTTTACTCACATACCACTGGATTATTCTGACAATCCCTAAACTTGTTTAATTATCATCCAAATGTTTAATAAGCATTGTTTAGAGTATAAAACAAACTCTTAAATGTTTATAACAAAAACTCATAAATGTTTATAACAATTAGAAATTGTTCATAATATAGTTAAAGACAAAAAGAATTTTAAACACGCCTCTAACATTACTTTCGTTCCACATTATTGTCAAAGATATTTACATTATTTATATACAATATTAACATTTAAATTATTCAAATTATTAATTTGAGAAATACATTAACCACATGTTTATCCGGTTGGTAATTTCAAAATCGTGTTAATATAATCGACCAATGAAGGTTAGTTATACATGTTAATGTCACAATCTGGTTTAATAAAGGTTTAATAATTATTATAATTATTTGTGACGGTAATCTTCATTCAAAATCTTATCTCAAATTCTTTCAATACTCTTGTTAATTATAACAGTAAATTCACTTGATTAATTTTCAAAGGACAAATACAATACACTCCAGCGGTAAATACGTCGCTTACAAAAATAGGCCCAAAATTCATCATATATTAATACATACGGCATCAAAATCTTCCACGGAATTTACAAAAACCTCCACTAACAAATTCTTTAATATCATTAATTACTGTGGGAACGTCCTTCATTTACTTCAAGGGCATTATACATCAGCGACTTTCAACATGTCCGCTGCACTGGCGATTATACATTCATAGTTCCACTTCAAAAATTCTTATAATCATTAATTGTTTCAAAAACTGTTGTCATTTAACCTTCGTGGATTTCATTCATGAATCGAAATGAAGTAAAAATTTGCCAATCACAAACAAATTTAATAGTGAATACGCTTATATACGCCTCTCTGGTCTATCAAAATTTAAGATTATCATCTTCAAAGTATTGTAGTATAAAAATACTATCATCAAACAAAGTGCGACTAAACTGCAAAATAGTCGAATAGAATCCAATTAGACTGTGGAATGCAAACATTATTATTCAAATCTCTAATTGAGAAAAAACTTCTAACAAAAGTTCACGACTTTAATGCATTCAATAATTCATAATTAAAGTTCATCTTTCACAAAATTATCTATGATGCAATGGTCGTTCATAACTGACGATAAATGTCTGTGTTGCAATCAATTTCAAATAACGACTAGTATTTCCAAGATCGTCGACAATGCAAGAGATTTTAACGCTCTAAAATCATTTAAATGTTCTTCCTTCTTGATGATGACAGAAAATTGGTCAAAGTAATTAACTGGGGTAGAAATTACTTTAATAAAGAGACACGCTGTCTGAAGTTAAATCTGCCATGAAAATCATTAACTTATAGTCAAATCGTGACTACAAAAAATTAAGCAAATTACTGAAAAATCTAAATGTCAGTCTCTACTGATCCAAAATCATTTAACTATGCCCATGACATAACCATGTCTTAATAAATCGTCGAAAAAGGCATAACTCATCAAGGTGTACTGAGAATAGGAATCTCAAACAAGAATATAGGGCAAAATACATGAGGACAAAAATATGGGAAAATGGCTGCTCAGATATTGCTAGAAAACTCAAATACAATAAACGTTCACGACTACCTTATCTGCCGATTGAAGTTCCAGAGGAAAATTCCCCAAAGAAGACTGCTGATGGATCCATTTCACCAAGTTAAAGCTGAGCTCCATCCTCGAAACAGGAAACAGCACCCTCGGAGAATCGAACTGCTTCCTTCTCCGGAAATTGCACTGCTCCATGAAGACGTAAGACATCCTTCCGGCAAAATTCTTCTTTGTGAGTCGGGACAACCCTGACCTCTCTTGAAAAATCCCTGAAGATCTTGTAGAAAATCGCCATGAAGTTTTTGTAGTAATTTCCGTAGAAATATTCATATTCAGAGAGTATGAAATCGTTTTCATTGCTGTTTGATAGTATTCAGCGTTGAGCCACGAAACATGGGTGTAGATGGTTGTTCACCACATGTCCGCTTATATGGAATGGCAATTAGCGAAGTTCCATGTTGCTATCTTACTCCAACGATGTATGTCCCAATTGCATTAAAGTCCTTTAGCCTTCCATCTTCTCTTCGGTTATGGTAATAGAAGAACAAACTGCCTTATTAAACTGCTCCATAATACTGTAGCGTTGTGTCACAAAAGCAATCAGAAGTATCCCTGTTATACTAGCAGTGTCAGCCGTAGCGTAGGATCTGACGCTATAACGTGCTTCTCAGGTAGCGAGAAAATCACTTTTGTCAGTCGTCTAAATTTGCTAATATCTTCTGAAATAACTCCTTGAAATTGTTCAAATTTACTACACTGCTTAATGTAGCACTGCACAATAGAATTAGCTTGTAGGCAACCGCTAACTGTTCATAGCCACTCTTGTAGACGCGTTATAATGTGCGTTTTAACTTCACCTAGTTTTACTCACAGTAAACTTGCACTGCTTGTCTGCTTGAATCTCGTTTAATGCGGTGGCTTCACCACGCGTTATAATGACGACTCTCTCTACTAATGTCACTCGACGTTTCACCAAAACGACTATATAAGCACTGAATATCTGATGATTTGAGATATGCGATTGAGACGATTGAGCCTCCTCTCTTCTGCGCAAGGCCTTTTATAAACTTCATAAGGGGCGTATCCATCCCTTCCATAGCGTGTTACTGCGTCATAGCTAGAAGTTCCAGCTTCGTCAATACCTGACGGATTTTCAAAATTCAAAAACTGGAAATAACTTTCACCAAAATTCCAGATCAATGCCTCTACTGCAAATGGATTTCCACAATCCTTCATTCCAAAAAGTATTAAAAATACCATAGTTTCAGCAATCTCCGTCTTCCTTCAAACAATCGTTGATTGGTTCGAGCCTCCCCTCCAATAGCATAATTTCTTCCTCAGCACAATTCCACGTTTCCTGCGACTGCGTCGTAAATCTCGGATCTTTCTCGAATAAATGCTGACGTCACTGAGAATCTCAGCTCAAGTAGCCTGCTGGTATAACGTCTGCGTCATCCGTTCTTACGTCATGACTACCCACGTCATAACTATGACAGCCATAACTTTCTTTATAATTTTCAATATAGCCACCGTGGTCTCACCATAATTCAATTACGGGGGCAGTACCTACCGTAAGGCCACGGCTGCCTCCTTCCCACTTCCTTGCCAAACCCTCCCGCTCTTCCCATCCCTTCATCAGGCCCCTGATCGCTTAGCAGGTGAGGCCGCCTGGGCGTTGTGCTGGTCACACACCGGAGTTATATCCCCGACTCAGAGTCACAAGCTCCAGGACACTGCCTTTAGTGGCGATATAGGTGGGATCCCTCGCTTACTCCGTGGGAAAAGACAACCCTGGAGGGGAAAAGGATGACGCAAACGTAACGTAACGCAAATTTTCAGTCAAGGCCAGTTATATGTTGCAAAGTCGATCTTTCTCTGTAATCATACAGAGAATGCATATAAGAAAGCCCTACAGTAAATATTTTCCCAATGAGACGTCATGTTTTGCACATCATCGCATTTCTTCGTTATATTCCAAAATTATAAGCGACGGTTTGCGGCCAGTTGTATTAGACTCCTCAGAGTTCTTGAATTCCTTTGAATTAAAAGATTTGCCTCCGCATACTCTGAGCACTTGACCCATAGTTATGCCGATTAGAAATCTGAAGGTTTCCCAAGGGCTCCTAAATGCAACCATATTGCTTGGATTTGGAAATAATAAGTTCAGTTAAAATTAGGCAGAGAGATCTAACCCTTCGACTTTATTTAATACCATCCGATATAACACTATAATTTTCTTTTAAGAGGCAATATTTTCCCATTCGTTTGGCATACTCTATCACAATCAATAAAGCTCAAGGGGAAACTCTGGAACGTACAGGTCTCAATTTGCCTCATCAATTTTTCAGTCATTGCCAGCAGTATTTTGCAATGTCAAGAGTGCAATCTTTTGACGCCCTTATAGTTTCAATAGAGCCAAAAAATAATCGTACAAAGAATGTACATTAGGCCTATATAAGGAGATTCTTCAGTAAATATTTTCCCTTTGACCGTCTTGTTTTGACGGGTTTCAACTAGTTACTGCTTATTTTCGTTATTGTAGGTACAAAATACTTTAAGTTATTAATTACCATATTGTATATTTTCAAGATGGCCGTTGTGAGTTGCATTCAAATTGTTATACGTATGGCTTATTTCAGCAAGGCCCCTTGTATGATACTTATTTCTTACTAAGTTTCGTTTTAGGCCTATTTGCGCAATTACATTCTACGTATATACAAATGTACAGTTTTATTCGTGCACCCTTAAGTGCATTCGCAATTGACTTCATACTATCACTATCCAAATTTGCATCATTCGTATTTTAAATCGTTGAGTTTATCATAGTCATAATTGGTGTCATCCGACCAAGCATTTAAGCTAAGACGAAGTATGCAATCGACATCATTACAAGTACAGTTATATAGGGATGACTAAAGTATCCTTGCAGGCATTGCTATCAAAACTTTCAATTTGGAATTAATAAAATGTTCCAATCAACAACTATCAACTTGTGCTCCGAATATCATCATTAACAAACATGTCATTACTGCGTAACTCCACTATGATACGGTTCAATATTACTTTAAGTCATACTTTACATCCATATTCCCATACGTAAATGGATTTATACCACCAACATTTTCTTAGAATATTCCATTGACATTCTTTATACAATTGGCTCTCAATAGCATAATATAAAACACGTACTTTATTCATTAATACCAACTAACATCCACATATGTTTATACTCAATTAACACCTTCATAAGGATTGAATCTTTATTTATATCTAGCATCTAGATATCCACTATAAATATCTAACATAGAGTTTACATATATTTTTCATTTATACCGAGAGTCAACCCTGGGTGGCATTAAAAAGAGAATTGTAGGCTATGTCCACAACTTCTTCAGTTGGTTATACAGGGTGTTTCAAAACTCGACGGCAAAATTTCGGGAATGGGTTCCTCACAGTAAGATAAGAAACAAATGTTATGACAACATGGGTCTGGAAACGGATACTTTCAGATTTATTCACACGTTTGTACATTTTCACCGTATCAGCAGGTATCACAGGAAATGTTCAAAGTGACGGCCTTCCGCTCGAATACAAGCCTCCGCTCGTCGTCGCATGGAATTACGCACGCGATCAAAAATTCCTGGTGTAGTGCGTACTGCCTGACAGGTGGCCACTATGCGCTTACGTAACGTAGCTTCATCAGGAACAGGATTCGCGTACACGAGCGACTTAAGGTGTCCCCACAGGTAGAAGTCCAGAGGGTTCAAGTCCGGAGAGCGTGGTGGCCACGCAATCGGTCCTCCTCGACCTATCCAGCGCCCAGGGAAATGGGTATTCAGGTACCTGCGGGCCAACAAACTGAAATGTGCGGGAGCACCATCATGCATGAGAAACATTGCTTGACGGACAGCAAGTGGCAGGTCGTCCAAGTACTCAGGCAATTGTGTCCGCAAGAAATCCGTGTAGTTCTGTCCAGTAGGCCTACGCGGAAGAACGTACGGTCCCAACAAGGAATCACCAACAATGCCTGCCCAGATGTTAATGCCGAACCTCTGTTGATGAGAAGATGGGATGATCGCATGCGGATTTGCATCGCTCCACCAGTGCTGATTATGGAAATTCTGTATTCCGTCTCTTGTGAAGGTCGCTTCATCTGTGAACAACACATACGCAGCGAAGTTCGGCGTCACGCCGCACTGTTGTAGGTACCACCGGCAGAACGTTGCTCTTGCCGGAAAATCCGCAGGCGACAACGCTTGTACACGCTGCAGATGATACGGATACAACAGGTTTCCTCGTAGCAGTCTCCAGATAGTCGTGTGTGGCCTATTCCGCTGCAAGCCTAACCGCCGAGTGCTGACTTGAGGACGTTCAAACACAGCGTTGAGGAAGGCTTCCTCCTCCTCAACTGTTGTACTGCTTGACCGTCCCCCGGTTCCTGGTGGACGTGCGAAACTCCCGTGTTCACAGAGGCGGCGATGGATGGATTCAAATGTCTTTCGGTCCGGCAGTCTGCACCTGGGGTATCGTTCCCGATACAAGCGACGTGCCTTCGAAGCATTCCCATCCGCCAAACCATACATGTAATGCATGCTCGCAAGCTCTGTGTTCGTGTACATGCGCACGTCAGAGCGGCCTGCAAACCACAAATAACAATACAGTACTGTACAATGACTGTTAACCACGGACAACGTACATACGGCTACTTCAATGACCTTCACGTACTTACCTCCGTTACGTACGAACGCAGACGGAAAACCATAATCCAAATCACAAATGCCAGACGTGTTAAACAGACCGAAACTCACACTTCACTTCACTACATTAATCACTAATCATAGATAACAGACGTGTTCTCGGCAACGGCTAAACCGTAAGACGATCCCATATCATGTATGAGTGCTAAGGTCTTTAATACGACGCACATCACTTCCATTCACAACATGGCTACGTGTACCATTTGTAACCGGTTTCGCGATTTCTTTTACACCAAACAGGACATGTAATATACATTTATGTATACTAACATTCTTTCATTCCTGCCAAGGGGAATAACTCCGGAAGTATCCGTTTCCAGACCCATGTTGTCATAACATTTGTTTCTTATCTCACTGTGAGGAACCCATTTCCCGAAATTTTGCCGTCGAGTTTTGAAACACCCTGTAGAATAAATGGTTTAGTACAATCTTCAATCGTTATAGCCTGCACTTTGTTGGAAGTAGGCCTACCAACGATGATGACATGTTCTATTCCGAGAAAAACATCTTTAGCGTCTTTAATTTCGGACTCGGCTAGCATGTTATAAGATTTCAAGCTCCAGCAGACAGTCCCATTACTAAATGCTGCTACCAGTTTATCCTCAATCATCACTGTTCCCACCAACCTCTGGTAGCTCCCAGGAATAATGAATTGACAAATCGATTTCCTGTCACCTGTCGCGACATGCACCCTCGTGAATTCCAGACACTCGTCTATCTCGAACACCGCAAATACGTACCCATCTTTAATTGTTGCCCAGTGTAGGCGAGATGATTTTAAACGATTACCAGATCCAGGGTGACTCAGACAAAGTGCTGTCCAGTCATCATCATTCACATGATTCCACAGGAACAGAAATCAGGGAATAACCATTGGCATCCGAACTTTTCGACAGTTCTACATACAATACGCCCAGCTGTAGATGTTCTTAATTCCACCTGGATTGTTAACCAGTTCAATACTGTTTGCAAACTTCTTTCGTTCTAGATCACCGGTATGAATCCACCTTTCTTGCTTTGATTTCCAGGAGTGAACTTTATTAACCTGGACTATTATCAGAATCTCCATCATACAAAACGAAGCCAGGACGACCCCATCTCGTTCCACAATAGACAAAGGTGGAAGTTGATCGCTTGAATCCTCCTTTCCTTGTCCCTTCTCCATGTTAGACTATTTATTTCTACGAATCTTCTCTTTCAAACTGACATATTAACAAATAAGTAATCGCGCCCGAATCGCGCCTAACCAAATTAAGGGAGCGCTTGGTTGGCTTGGTTGTGGTAAAGCCAAAGAGAATGTAATACCGGTAAAGCTCTGTACCAGATGTTTTGCCAACCAATGAAGAATTAATTTTATAATAAAACTTTATTGCAGTCGAATGACCATAGAGTATGTATAAATGTGCGATACACGTGATCTAATTTGTGTGTTCCACTGGATTTTATGTGTCAATTGCATATTATCAAGGATCGGTTGTCTGCTGGTATTTGTTTTTGTGCAGTTCGGGTCATGGCGCTGTTACGTTTAAAAGCTATATTTGAGTTTGCTCACTGTACCATATACTCTAGAAATTATTTGTTGCTTGGTAGGGCGAAGGGATGAGTTTAACTTGTATTAAAATTCGGGGTAGACAGGAATTGCTTGATTTGGATGGTAGGTATTAACCCTGCGAAGTCAAAATTAGGCCTATATGACTCGTAGTGGAATGGCTCGGATATCGCAGAGCGCGGTGATGGCGGTTGGTAGGGTTATTGGAAATGAACTAGGGAGCGGAGGATACCTGACTGATGAAGCTTGGCTGTCTTCCCTCGGCTGGTGTAGGCTTGGCTGTCTTGGTGCGGCTTGGCTCGGCGAGACTGTGCTTGGATGTCTAGGTGCGGCTTGGCTAGGCGTAAGTGAACAACCCGTCCTGTCGTCAGTGAGTGTAGTGGTGAGTGGTCCAACCCTCTCTTGTTGCCCGTATTTATTTGGTATAGTCACCTTTCGGCTATTGCTATTTGCATCTTGTGGAATGTGATGAAAACGTATATCCGCAGCCCTCTTATACATCGACTTACAGCCGTAAACTGAGCAATATACTTTCCTTTTACTCATTTTGCACTCTTATCAACGAGTAAAACTTATAACTTATGTATAAACACGAAGAATTTACCACGATCTGCTCACCAATACAAGAAACCATATACAAACAGTCACCACGTAACAAATGTACCCTACTTGGTAAGTTTCTCATTTCTACCGCTAGATGTCATATCAGATAGCTGGAGTTGCCAATAACAGTTTAGATTACATTTGCATGTAAATAGCAATATTCTTTGCTATATTCCTTCAGTGATTTTGTGCGCTTTTGGCACACAGTGAAATGGTAGCGCTCACAGGCCTTCCCGCAAAGGATGCATACACACACTGGTGAAGGATCGTGAAAACTGTTTATCGTGCATATTTTGTGATGGAAACCGTGCCCTGAGAGCCTAGTTATGGCGCTTCGTAGGTCCTTGCTTGCTCCCGTCCAGTTCCTATCCAGCATCGCATCTGTTGTATAGAATTTTTTTTACACATTTTTTTTATTCACAGAAAACATGTACATATACAGATGTTGTATCAAACTACAGGGTGAATCCCACATAAGATAAACTTGTGCGTGGGCTTCATGAATACAATTTCTTAATTTATTTGCAACATGGTATTTGACTGATAATAGTAAGAAAAGTTTATAGTAAAGGCATTAATTAAAAGGATACTAAAATAAAAGAAGACGATACATTAATTATTTGTGACTGAGTTGGTTGAAATATGTTGGTGAAAATTTATAAGTTCATTTACTTTATCAAAGTTATTAAGCAGCCATGTAAAAAGCATTTTCTTCAGTATATTCAGGGTGTTATTTGTCACATTTACTGGCAATATATTGTATATCCTAGAGCTAAGACAACTTAAATTCCTTTGGCCAAGTAGTGTGTTTCGACGAGGGATATTTATTCCAGTTCTGTCTTGAAGTCTAGTGCACATTTTAAGTTGTTGTCCACTGGAGAAGAGCTTCATATTTTTATGTATAAATATGATTGATGACTGAACAAATAACTGTTGTATATTAAGCACCATGCTTTGTTTATACAGTTCACATGTTGGAAACGTTGGTGGCTTTTTGTACATAACTTTTAGAATGAAATTCTGGCAGGTATTTACCTGAGCCAAATGTGAATCAAGTATTCCACCCCAACCATTTATTCCATATTGTAGTTGTGACTGGACTAAGGCAAAATATACAGTTCTCAAGACTTTTGCTGACAAGATATTTCTGATTCTGTAAAATATATAATTTAACTTTTGAAGTTTATTGGCCAATTTTGATGCATGCATATTCCATTTCAAATGACTATCTATAATAATCCCTAAATATGTAGCATTCATTGACTTCTGTAGGGTATAGCCGTTGCATCTTTCGCCATTGTTACAATTTGGTGTGTGGATCTTCAGTGTTAAATTGTCTGTGGGTTGTAATGTTTTGTTGTGTGAGAAGCATAGGTATTGTGTTTTGGTTTCATTTGAGGTAAGGAGGTGGTTTCTTAGCCATTTTTGGACTGTAGCAAGGGTTTCTTGAGTTCTATTAAAAGTGTCCCCCCAAGTTGTTCCTGTGACTGTGACGACAGTGTCATCAGCATATGAGGTAATCATCGCATTACAGTTCAGCTCACACAAATCGTTAATATATAACAGAAAAAGAATAGGACCTAAAACTGTTCCTTGGGGAATTCCAATTTTTACTTCAGCACTTCTACTTAGATTATCTTTGATTCGTACCTTTTGAATTCTGTTAAAAAGATAACATTCTATTAGTTCTTGAGGAGTACCACGAATACCCTCCTTTTCCAGTTTTCTAATGAGTATATTGTGGTCCACGGTGTCAAATGCCTTTTTTAAATCCAGGAACACAGAAATTGTTCTTTTAGAACCATCGATGGCTTTATACAAATAATCAGTAAGGGAGAATATCGCATCTTGAGTACTAGTGTTTGGTCTAAAACCAAACTGATTTGGTGACAATATGTTGAACGTATTCAGATAGTTAAGTAATCTGGTTTTGATGCATTTCTCTAGTAACTTAGAGAGGTGGGTTGTGAGGGAAATTGGTCTATAGTTATTTAACTCTCTTTTATCATCTGATTTATAGACTGGGATTATGATGGCAATTTTGAATGAGTCTGGAAATTGCCCCTTCGTTAGTGATAAATTAAAAATATGGTGCAGTGGTAGTAGAATTTCTGAACTAATTATCTTAATTGTTTTACTAGAGATATTATTATAGCCATTTGCTGAGTTATCTTCTAGAGCAGCTATGTGGTTTGTTATTTCTGATTTTGTTATGGGTATAAAAAAGATAGACTGAGGTTGAGATTTTGCAGTGCTAACACGTGCATTTGTGTTGTCAGGTTCCTTTCTTGTATTACTTATCTTTTCAGAAAGTTCTAAACCTATATTACTAAAATAGTCTACAAATTTGTTTGCAATGGCAGCTGGTTGGGATGTTCCTTGTGAGTCTCTGATAAATATGCTGTCAACAGCTGAAGATTTATTTCCCTTCCTACATGTTATATCATTAATATTTTTCCAAAGGACTTGAGACTTATTGGAGTTTGACATAATTTGTTTGGAATAGTACCTTTCTTTTGTTATTTTAACAAGCCTGTTTATCCAGTTTCTGTACAATTTATGTTTATTAACAGTTTATCGGACCTCATCACTGTTTGGGGATCTCTCCCTTTGTTTAACAATTTTCTGATGTAATTTATCTCTTATTCTAATATAAGTTAAAATTCCAGTTGTGATCCATGGAGTATTTTTTTAAATTTTGATCTTACGTTATTTATGGTAGTCGAGTGTTCATAGATGTATTGAGTCAGTAATTTAATGAAACTATCAGCTGCTTTGTTAGCATCATGTTCAGTTATGATGGATTCCCAAGTTTCCTTAGATAAGGATTTTTTTTTAGAGTTTCATAATTTATTCTTACATTGTTCAAAGTATTTTCTCCTGTTTGTGGAGTGTATTTTTGAGATTTATTTTATATGGGAAATGTAAGACTGTGATCTGTGATACTGGTATGCAGAACAAAAGGGTCAATGTTGCTGTTTCTGTGGGACTTAACATGTATGTGATCGATACATGTTCTGGATTTTGGGGTTATTCTAGTTGGTGAGTTTATGTACGAAATGAAACCATTTGCATGTAATACATTTAAATACTCATTTTTAATATTTTGGGCATATTGCCTTGTAGGATTTAAAATATCAATATTTATATCTCCTATTAATATATTGTGTGTAGCTGTAGGTGACCAATAAACCTTATTAGACTTATCAAGTTTCATAATAACCATCGCACATAATATCGTGCCGATCAAAATTATTCAACAACATTGCACTCTGTTCAAATTATTAGATGTGGATTATTAATAAATTCCATTGGAGTAGAAAAGCCTTGCCTTACAGAAATTCCTCTTCGTCACGTATATTTAATAAAAATACGCATCCACTCTCAAATTGTTCCTTGGGAATTATGTCGAAAAGACTGAATCTTCATACTGGATTAATTCTCATGCCAAAAATATATAAATATACTCCAACGATGGAGATAACTCATTACTTAATCAAGAAAATCCTACATGCACTAAGTACACGTAGAATTCGAAAGAAGCGAAAATGATCAGAGTAAAAGAGAACCTTCTCTACTCAAACGAACTCAAAAATATCAACAATGACCCCTACACCATGGATCCAGGTAACATCAAAGGTTAGGCAACTGTTGATCCATTAGAAATCAATGCCGGTATAATTCCTTCATGAGAATAAAGAATGCTCCTAAGATTTGAGAAAGATCAAAACTTCTCATCAGAGTTAAATTCAAACAACTAAATTCATGAGATTAATATGCACTGGTAATTCCAGAATAAATAACTTTTAGCATCAACGTAGGTGCAAACCTCAATTTCGAGACGACACTCAAAAAGTGCATCAGATTCCTGACAATGTTCAAATATAAGTACAAGTTTAACAAATATTCATGGCAAAACACAATTCTTCCCCTAACGATTCTCTTCTTTACATTTAAAAATATCCATATCAATTAAATTAAATTAAATTTAATAATGCGAAATATTAATCTTAAATTCAAATCAAAAATCAAAACTGAAAAATGGATACATTCGTTATTCGAATCAAAATCCGATTGAAAATTAGGTCAGTCACGAAGCAGACATCGTACCTGTACCCCCACCTCAATAATACTAATTTTTAAAAAATGGCAATCATGGTTAGATTAGAATGTCTTAATCTGCGACTACTAGAAATATTGACTTGCTTCTACCTTTCGACGACTCTCGGAGAAGGCATATGCAGGATATGCATGCCCTGGTCTCAAATTCCATAACATACTGAGGTACAGTATGGTCCATCCAGGCTCCCAGGACTCGAACTAGGGAACCTCTCTCGTTCTCCTGGCTCCAACCTCGTAACGGGATTACGCCACCGCAGCAGAAATGGCCTCCACCGTCGGGCTGTAGGCTCCGTCTCGCCCGTATGAAGTTCGTCATCTCGTAATAGCGTTTCGACACTCGAGCGACACCATGGATTAGGTCCATCTTCTCCGTGGTTTTTAGAATAGGCTACTAAGTTTCATGTCCGAAATGTTCTCAGCTGCCTCGTAAGCACTACTAAAATTTGTAGGCAGCAGTGGTGATTATCTACGAAATATTCATTGCTTATGCTCGGTAAGTAGTGTTCATGTTAACTTTTAGCCTGCCATGGCTATCAATTCCATTTTCAATGTAACTATTCCTCTCGACGTCTTATGATTAAACATGACGTGAAATGTGAGGAATATATATGTATTGTAGAAGTCCTTTCGATGTAGACTGTGTTTATGGTTACTATCACAGTTAGTATTGTAAGCATGAGGCATGAAATTACAAGTCCTATGTAATGTATCATTAGCAAACGTTGCTACTCATTAGTATCAATGCGCGTGTACAATGGTCCATTGTAAGTGTTTGTGTATGCAATCTTCACAAGATTGACTAGAAATTTTCAAATTCCTGCCTCGATGTGCTTTCTTAATATTCACAAGTCCGTGAAATATTCTAAGTTCCCTCGACACATGGAACCAACGTAGCAATTATCATCGCCTGCACATGTTTCACAAATATACTGCTCACTCCCGAGTTAGAAGTGTATCGAACCGTGACACGTAAATATCTCTCTTCTCTTCTGCAGCAGCAATTACAGGAAACTTCCGTTTCCCCCACTCCGGTGCATCGGAAGTCGATGTTAATCGCGTAGGCATATTGATTAATACATCTCAGCGTTTATATCAACGAAAGTACAATTCATAAACATCATGCTATTATAAGATACCATCTTATATAGGATATACTGCATAAAAAGTTCTCAATCCAATATAATAAGTATAAGCAGGTCTCAGGTGAGCAGTTTGATATGTATATCCACATTATCGATCGCCGCTGACGTGCGCTTCAAGCTCAACTTCCTTCGTGCATGTCCGCCGGGACCTTAATGTCCGCCGAGCTTCGTCAATCTCGCTAGCTACAATATCAGCTGCATGTGACATAACATATGACTGGCTGCCTCTCATCTCGCAGAGTTGTAATGCAGTGTAAGAAAATGTACTGAACCCTGGACTATGAAATAACAGTACAGTACCTAACGTATGGCAACGGCCGCCTCCTTCCCTCTTCCTTGTTTCTCCCTCCCAATCATCCCATCCCTTCCCATTCCTCACAAGGCCCCTGTTCGCTTTGCAGGCCGCCTGGGCGAGGTGCTAGTTCCACCTCCCCAGTTGTTTCCCCCAACCCGAAGTCTTAGCTCCAGGATACTGCCCCTAGAGGCGGTAGAGGTGGGATCCCTCGCTGAGTCCGGAGGAAAAACCAACCCTGGAGGATAAAACGACTAAGAGGAAGAAGATCTACCTTACAAAGACTACTATGAGTAGCTGCAGTATCAGGTCTAGGGACAGATGACCCCGCTGTTTCGCTACTTAAAGCAACAATCATCAACAGTATCAAGCCTGGAAAAAATGCGTTTTAAGGTAACTTGGTTACTTTAAGCACAGAATTCGTGATGGTGTTGACGGAATATGTAACAGTATAGCCTACTTTCTACATTGAATTATACGTGTTTTTCCCCCTCCTGTTTTCATCCATCTGTTTTCTTGCGTTACCCAAGTTTTTCTCTCTCTTGAGAAGTCTCTTGTGGAAGAATGACTTAGACCATTGATTTTGTGATGAACGGTTGCAGTTTATTTGTGAAGGCATTGGAGAGGGTTTCCGTAACATCTTTTTGGAGAGTTAAACCCAGTTCTCAACACTGTTATTTACTCAAAGCAGTACGACTACTACCACCATCACAGTGATATATTTAACATTTCCTGTGTTACTATTCAACTCATAAACTATCTAGTAAAAATGTCTCTCCTCCAAATACAAAAGAGGGTCCATAGGCCTTCATGCCTCCTTTCTGTGTGCCTGTGTGATGTGGACTGAAGGACGGGTTTTAAATTGATCATCAGATACGATACTTTATTTAAGTTAATGTTCCATTTCAGTCTTCAACGATTGCATCACTTTGCCCAGTCTCAGCCAAATCTACTTTTTATTGGAGGTAATAATTATCACAGCAGTGAAAACGTGAATGATATGTGTGAGATACCAGAAAATGCAGAGACATCTCACAATATGCTATCCAGTCCTGATTCCTTTGATAATGGAAATGACTTGTATTTGCAGTATGAAAAGACCCTTCTGAGCAAGGTAAGCCTATACTTGATACAGAAAAAAACTCTCCATCAATAAACTATTGGTTTATTTATGAATGAAAACAGCTACTGCATTCGAAAATGGTTAATCTCAAAGCATTTCGTTACAAAGAAAATCCTGAATAATAATAGAAATAATAATGATATTTTGCATCTCTTGGCTTCAATTTCTTCGTTGCTACGATTAATGATCTAGAGCAAGGATTCCCAAACTTTCCAGTCCGTGGACCCCCTGAGAGAGGAAAAAGAACTCAGGGACTCCTTCTCAGTTTTGGCATGAACTAAACAATAATATTACAAACTCATATATTTATTGTTTTTTACTTCAAAGGAAATAATATTAGTTTAAGTTTTAAGATATTCGCACAGAAAAATGAATTTCATTAGCAAAATTATAATATAATTGTCAAACACAATGTGATATTTAATGTGAATAATGAAGCTGCTTATGACCAATTAGATCTTCAATGTTAGGTTTAATATTTGTTAATTTCAACATTAAGTCACTCTCAATTTCAAGTGTAGATCTCAACTTAGATTTCAAATATGTGAGATGGGAAAATGCGGTTTCACATAAATGAGTAGTGAGGAACACTATGTAGCACTTCAAAGCCTTTTTTGAGAGTTCAGGATAGTCATTTGTGGCACTTAATTAAAAGTCTGTTAGTTGCAATTGTGAAAACTGCAATTTCAGTGAACTGTCAGTTGAAATTTATGCCAATGAATGTTCTTCCTGTGGAGTAAGATACAGGTTGGTTGAAAGCCCATCAGCAAATGGATTCCTTATCCATATGTCCCTTTCATCTTTTACTGGAAAATACTCCCTTAACTGCAGGTGGAGTTGCTCCAAATGTGACTTAATAAGACCGAGAATCTCCTTTGGAACATTTTCTCCTGGCATATGGATGAAATCTGCCATAACAGGGAATTGCTCGAAGATTTCACAGTCTAATCTCTGAATCCACCGCTTCAGTGTTATCTAGAACCTGAAAAATATTGATGGCAGAACCTTGCAGGCTTAAATTAAGTCCATTGAGATGGTTGAAGATGTCAGCAAGATATGATAGCTTCAAAATCCAGTTGAAATCATGTAATCTGTCCTTCAGTTCGAACTTGGAATCATGCAGAAAGAGCTTGACTGCATCCCTCAGTTCAACTATTCTGCTCAGTACTCTTCCTCGGGAAACCAATCTCACTTCGCAATGAATTAACAGTTGCTTGTGATCACTCCCCATTTCTTCAGAGATTATATGAAACAACCGAGAATTCAAAGGGCGCGATTTATTCTTGTTCCATGTCTTGCTCCAGGCGAGCTTGGAATTCAGCCATCCACTTTTCAAATTTACCCACACACTCGTTTACTGCCTTTGGGATCATTTTATTCTATTAAGCACTTAAATAACGCTTGTTGAAATGAACTAGCACACTGAGTATACTAATACATGAAACTTAACTGGCTGTTTTGGCTTGTGACTTGTGGAGCACTTTTACACTCAATTGCCTTGGTCAGTTACCGGCTGAACTAGGTAATCGAATATCCACTAACTACAATTTTGACGTACCATTCTATAAGGGAAATTGGACGCCCAAGTTACAAATCTCTTGGCTTAATTAATTTCAATCTGATGCCTGTGCGTAATTTTCTAGCATTATGATCATTTACGTTCAAGTAGATCAATGCTCACCAGAATAGGCATTCAGGAAGCTTCATATGATGGACGTAAGTTTTCCAAGTTACAAAATAATCATATTGGATATGGCACGCACCCGCAATCTTGAATACCGTATGTGTGTTTGAGTCAGTGGCATAGCCAGAGGGGGGAGGGGGTCCGGAGGGTCCGTCACCCCCCCCCCCCCAAATAAATCCAGAAATAGGGGTGGGCATAAGCCTTCATATTATCTTACAGCTCGAACAAATTTAGAACCTACAACGAAATGTTAAATACAGTAAATGCGTTGACAAAGAATGTACTAACAAACTCTGCACGGCCAGTCATCATTTCCGTGTCTGCACTGCTTGGAGGAGCTGAAATAACAGGGTTAGAAATTAGGATTGTGACGTGGGGTGATTTTCCAAGAACAGTAGATGCCTCAGTATTGGGGATACAACCAGGTGATGATGACAAACGTCTACCAAGAAATTAGGAGTTTGCCAATTAGCAAGAGACCTCTTTTCACTTCCATTTCCTGGAAATAGCAGTATTAAAATGTCTCAGGCTACAATACTGGCGCAGCGTAGGTGATTGTTGCCACTGTCGGTATTTACGGTAGTTGTGTGTCAGTTCGAGAGGAGAGATAGTTTATAAGTGGTAGTATTGGGGAAGAGTCGAGAGTTGTTTGATAGTTGCTCTTTTCTTTCTTCCTTTTGTCACATTATGTCGAAAGAATGTTCTCGAATGAGAAGCATGTTGTTATGGTCCTTTGAGCTAAAATATTCAACAAAATTATGTTAAATGGTCCGGCTAAGCGAAGGTGTTCTGTGCTGCTCAGCGAGCACTTCCAGCATCTTGGTGAAGTGTACCATACCAACTGACGAGCCCAATGGTACAGTGGGGCGAAACGCTGATAATATTTGAGCTTAGCTGGGCCATTTAATATAATTTTGTTTTGTCACAATATGCGAATGTTTAGAAGATCGACCGCTTCGTCTTAAAGGAGGCAAAACTGGATACATCTTCGGTAAGTTATGAAAAGTTCTTATTGTAGGTGTAGAAAATTGAGGCACAGCGTTTACAAATAATTTTCTCTGCACGAGAAAGACGTATCGCTCACTGATAGAATGTAAAGTTATTTAATTTTTTTAAAAGGTTCGTATTTATTTATTATTATTTAAAGGGTGTTGCAGTTTCCTGTGAATAATAATACTATTAAACAAGAATGAGGTCCACGGCGACCGTTAGGCTTACCTTAAAACAGCACTGTATAAATTAGACGAACACAAATAGACCTAGATGTTTTGCAACATACCTTCGTTGTTTGATGCCTTTATGAGTGTCCCTCCTCCCTGTTATCTACTCCTGATGGGGTTTTTGGACATATTCATACAATTGACTTAAAAAAATTCTGGTAAATAAACTATTTAAAAAAACACCCAGACATAGTGCGGTATTAATGTAAAGAACATCTGAACTGAAACGTGTGAATATGCCATAATAGTAGTATTCTGATAACTGATAATTGAAAATCTGAGTGACAGACACTGACACAGCTGTGAGCTGCCTCAAAACAAAGCAATGAAGGGCAGAATTCAGACAGACATGAACAGACTGAAGATTTTTGTCCAAAGCTAAAAATAAACCCTAAAGTACTTATAATCAGAACAAGTAGTTCCGTGAAGAACTATATAGCCTTTTTTCATATATCCTATTGGTCTTCCTTATAAAAAAAGCTCACGCCTATGAAATGGAACGCCATGTTGGTTTGTTCTGTATGTAGGCCATAGAGTAGTGCACTATTAGATGAAGATTAATGCGTAGGTTCATTATTCAAATGTTCACTTCGATCGCATGATTAGGACACAAGAAATAAAAACTCAATTTTGAAATTTCGCACAGCCGCCATCTTGGAGTTATGAAACAATTGAATTTAATAAGATGCCAGTAGATTTTGTATAAACATTTACCTACCAAGTTTCACTACGCTCGAATAATTGCATCGCGAGTCAATTTCATTTAAATGTTTTAACATCGCATGGCCGCCATGTTGGTATTGTGCTCACCAGGTTATTGAAAGTCCAATAGGTGAACTTATATTAATAGCCTCTATCAGCATACAAAATTTCAGTTTGATTGCTGCAATAGATTCGTAGATATTGAGAACCGTCTACATATTTTGGATGGTCGCCATGTTGGATTGTTATTTATGTAGGCCATACAGTTATGTACCATTAGATGAAAATTATTGCATAGGTTGATTATTAACACTTTCACTTCGATCGCATTATTAGGACACAAGAAATAAAATAATAATTTTAAATTTCCGCACAGCCGCCATCTTGAGGATATGTAAACAACTGAACTAAATTAGATGTCAGTAGATTATAATTTGTATAAAAATTTATGTTTCAAGTTTCACTGCACTCTGATGAATTAATCGCGTGAAATATCCATTAAAATGCTTCAACTTCGCTTGGCCGTCATGTTCTTTTTTACTTAGGTTTCATAAAGTCGCATAGGTAAACTCGTAATATTACCCATAAAACATTTGTTTGCCGCTGAGCGTGTTGTTTAATGTAGCATGAGCCCCGTGGGGCGAAGCGGAGGACACAGCGATGACAGAGTGCAGTCTCAAGCAGCACTGCGTCAGACAAGCGTCACAGGAGCTCATGTTGCCACGGACAGTTAAACGATTACAGAGGCTACTGGAGCTGAGTCATATCCTACTCGCGCAACTGTACCTGTCAACGAAGCAGTGTGCAACAAGTAAACAAAGATTAGTTCCCATCTCGACCGCCGGCAATCAATTCGTGAAAGGGTAATAGTACCCTTTATCACTGTACAAAATTTCAGGGTATCTGTTACCGTTGCGGAGATATAGAATGCCAGTGAAATATTTCGCGTGGCCCGCATGTTGAATTGGTGAAACGTATCAAAATTTGAAAGGCACCGTCGAGGTCGGACGAGGTAGTAGTATGTGCTTACGGAGTTTCATTGAAATCGCTCCGGCCGTTTGGATTTTATTAGAGGGGGGGAACACTCACGCACATGGACAAAAGGTGATCTCATAAGCCTATTTTTTTATTTTTTCATAAATGAAAATAGGCTAAAATATATGAACTCCTGCAGTTATTGGCCCCTCTCCAAACTAAAATCCTGGCTACGCTACTGGTTTGAGTCTTCAGTCTTTTGACTGGTTTGATGCAGCCCTCCATGCCTCCCTGTCCTGAGCTAATCGTTTAATCTCTACTTAGCTACCACATCCTACATCCGAGGCAATCTGTTTAACATATTCTAACCTTGGTCTACCCCTACAGTTCTTGTCCTCGATCAGGGGCCGATAACCTAGATGTTAGGCCCCTTAAAACAACAATTATCATCATCATCATCTTGTCCTCGACCCTTTCTTCCATACCTAAGCTTATTAACCTGATGACTTCATACAATCAAAATCGCAGCCATGCGAACTATTAAAGCACTCAAATAGATGGATGTAGCTGACTAATTACCACAAAACGTGGTCATATACACGAATTACAAGAATATTTTGCGCATCCGACATCTTGAAAACACAAAGTAGTAAAATCGATTACTTACCAACATCTAATAAACTTAGAATTTCGAAACTTGGCACTACGTTAGTACTGTATAGGAAGCTAACGCTGCCAAAGGCGCACGTGTAAGGATATCATACGCTATCGATAAATTAGGTTGTAATTGAGCAACTACCACGAAATATGGTGAAATAGAGGTCCTTTATGAGAGATCAAAGTTGCACAAATCACAAGGCCATCAACTGAATGTATCTTAAATATACAGTATAAAACAAGGAAATTAACTCCGCTGAAGACACACGTGCACTGATTTCATTATATTTTCATATAATCAAAATAGCGGTAATGGACGCTACTAAAATATTAACATCGATAAATCAAAATGTAATTGAGCAATTATTAGCCTTTCAAGATACGAGTGCCGATGGTCAAGGTGGGAACTATTCTTTGTTTGTGTGTCATGCCGTCACCTTGCTTGTTTGACAGGTACAGTCACGTGGGTAGGATATGACTCAGCTCCAGTTGCCTCAGTCATCGTTTTACTCTCCGTGGTGACATGTGCTCCTATTGCGCTTAGCTGTGATGTTGAGAAACAATTAGAAACGCACCATTCTTCGTTCTTAATATGTGAATATTATCTTACCTCGACGTACCTGTAAGTCTTTCTTCTACTGAGATTCCATTGTTAAAAGTTGTTGTTTTCCAATTTATTTCTTGGGATACACACAAAGTTCATCATACGAAGTTACATTCATTCTAAAATTTGAAAAAATCTGGCATTGTGGATCCGTGGGGTATCAAAATTTAATGTTTGTTCGTTGATCGGATGAACGCTGAACTTTCTTTTCCTTCGCTTCTTTTTTAGTAATGTGCAATAGCTATAGCTAACATAAAATTATCATCTTTTTCATGGCCGCGCATCGTTGGGGTGAATGGACGAAAAGTGTCCTATTTGCTTGCGACATTAGATAATTCGTAATACCTTCGCGTTAGGCAACAGCCTTCTCGTGTCTCAGTTCATGGTTCCATAAACAGCCATATGGAATGTGCCTGGTAATTTATGGGATTTTCCACGTGTACGTAGGTACTGGTACCGGACCTTCAATTGTGTAGGGGTACGTATTGAAGCTACGTCAAAGGATTGAATTGCCGCTCTAGCAAGAATTTCAAGGGTTGAAACGGGGCACACTCCGCAATCATAGAGCTCTACTCTGAAACACTCACACCTCCTCGTGGAGTTCATTTAACTTTAACTGCCCCTTGAAAACAAACCTACAGAATTTAGTGCCTTTAAATACAGACCACAAGTCAGGAAAGTTTCGTTTATTTATAGATAAATTAGAATTGTTACTCAATAACATGACCAAAGTAAAATTCGATATAATAATTTGTGGGGATGTAAATGTGGATTTCTTAAAATGTTATAGAAATTGTGAATTATTAAATCAGTTATTAATTTCCTATGGACTGAAACCTACAGTAAATACCCCAACAAGAATAACAAAATTTAGTAAAACCACTCCTGATCAAATTTTTATAAATACAGATAAATATCACCATTCAATAGAAGTCTATTGTCCGGGTTTTAGTGACCACCATGGACAAATACTGAGTTTTGAAGTACCCGAAACGATCAATAATAATGATAATGGAATACAATCAAAGTGCAGGTCATTCACTGAAACAAATGTTACATATTTCAACGACTTATTAAATAAGGAAACATGGTCAGAAATTTATAAACTAGAAAATGTAAATGATAAATTTAATGCATTTAACAGTACCCTAAAATACTATTTTGAAACAGCATTTCCCTTTAAGGTAAGATCAGACCCCCTATACTGACAATGCTAATCTCAGATATTTTGTGACCCATTATATCTGGAACTACCAGACATATCACTACCAAACTTGAACCAATTACACATCTGTGTGTCTTGAGTTCACTGATCTAAAATGAGGAAGATCCACATATTTGGAATTGAGATACATTTTTTTACACATACCCACTTTTTTGGATTTTTTTGAGGTTATGTACACCACAGTATCAATTCTACCACTCCAATAACAATGAATGTAGATCCACTTAATAACCTCTACTACATGAATAATCTGAGCAATTTTCAAGGTTCTATCTGTTATAGTTCCTGAGAAAATGGGGCATTTGTCAGAAAATTTCAAGTTTTGAGAAAATTTAAGTTAAAGAAATAATTATATGAAAACTGACACATTTCTTCCTGAAGGACTGGTTAAAAGCACCCTGCTTCATAGTCTGATGCTTCCTCTCCATTTTTAAGACTTAACTTCTTCCTTCTTCCCTCCTTTCTTGCCTCTTTGGTCATTTGATGAGCAGAAATTTCAGCCTTCCGCACTCTTAGTTGGTCAAGCGCTTGCAATGCACTTGCAGTATTCTGCCATAGATGTGTTCCCAGGTGATCCAACGCATGGACGCTCATACGGGGGGCAGGGGGGCATGCCCCCCCCTGGATTCTTGCAAAATTAAACGATATGAAAATCAGACTGAGAACAAACTTTTTGTGCAAAATCGCTTACAGTATTCTAATTAATTTGTACTAAATATAAATACTTCAGATATTTAACATTCCGACAGGCCAAATATTAAATACTGTATAGTGGCAGTGGGCGCATTAAGCCTGTCTGGCACACCTCAGAAATCTGAATTTTTTAAATTTACAATATTTGCTGAAGAATAGTTTTGCTTCAATGAGTGAATACACTCTTTCGTTCTCAACATAGTCTATTACGTAATGGTGTTCGATCAGGCGCAATCTGCCTCGCATATAACTTTTGCAACAACAGCAAATGTGTAGAAGGGTCATTGACAAACTGGCCGATATGGACTTGAATGTCATGTGGAAAGACTCAACTACTGAAAGGTAGTTGACGAATATGTTGGCGAATATGGGAGAAGAATTAACTCGTGCGCCCGTCAGATCAGTAGCACCCACCGGAAGGTTAAAATCATCCTACATATTATGTCGGTTATGCAATAGTGCTGGTGTGCTTTCGCTTTAAATTAGACACTTGAGTATCATCATCATCATCATCATCATCATCGGCTTTAACTCGAATCCGAGTATAAATCTTCTTCCTTCAGTCCAGTTTGTGGATGTGTTTACGGTGACTAAAGAGTCCAATCCTGGCATGGAACAAGCGACCACACAAGTCACATAGTATTGCTGGAGGAGGACGTGGTTGGGCTGCTCGAAGTTTCCTAGCTTGACGCTTGGCATCTTCATGTGTGCGTCGATCCCTTTCAAACGTCTTTACAGCATCTGAGATGGCACGGCGCCAAGTTGAGCGGTCTTCATCCAGCATGTCCCAAGTTTGTGAATCAAGACCTGTCAATTTCAGGGTCTGCTTAAATTGGTCCTTGTAACGCCTCTTAGGACCACCATGAGGTCTGGTGCCATAGCATAACTCACCATATAGCAATTGACGAGGTAATCTCACATCATCCATCCGATGGACATGACCAATCCATCTAAATTGGTGACCTATTATGGATGATTCTATGCCGTTGATTTGAGCCTTTTCCAGAACAGCAATATTGGTAATGCGGTCTTCCCATTTAATCCTCAGGATTGATCGAAGTTTTTGTAGGTGGAAACGCTCAAGTTCCTAAGATCACGTCGGTAAAGGGTCCATGTTTCACAGCCATACAACAATGTAGAAATGACTACTGCCTTGTACACCATAAGCTTTGTACTCATGGTCAGATCTATATTCATGAAGACCCGGTGCGCTAATCGTCCATATGCTGCATGGGCTGCGCCAATTCTCTTATCCACATCCTGCTCACAGGTACAGCTCACAGAAATGGTACTGCCCAGGTACGAGAAGTGATCTACCTGTTCTAATGGCAAATTTGTGATGGAGATATTGAACTGAGGAAGAGGTGTGCCTGGTGAAGATTGTGCCAAGACTTTAGTCTTATTGACATTTATAGTAAGACCAAAGCGATCACATGCACTTTTGTAACAATTAACTGACTCTTGCAGCTCTTCTGGTGTGAGAGTTGGCGACGCAGCATCATCTGCATACAACATGTTAGTAACCTGAGTAACCTGAGTTTTCCTAGAGGAGCGGAGACGAGTTAGGTTGAAAAGCCCTCCTTCAAAACGATACTTGACCTCCACACCTGGGATGTTTGTGGGTGAATCATAAAGCATTGCAGCCAAGTACAGCGCAAAAAGCGTTGGAGCCAGTACACATCCTTGTTTCAGTCCATGGGTAATGGGAAATTCATCGGACATCTTATTCTGATGGCAACCCTGACCTGTCATGCCATCATGGAGAGCCTTGATTAGATCTACAAAACGCTGAGGGCAACCAAACCTCTTCAGCACCGCCCACATGGCTGGTCTTGGAACCGAATCAAATGCCTTTTCCAAGCCATAAACGACTAAGGGCCGGTTCTACCATCTCCGGTTATACCTGCTGGTAGCTGCACGGGAGATAAACTATCTGCCGGCATAAAATCCCTGGCAACTTTGATTGCGTTCTACCACGTCCGTATGAGCGGCGGGCAGCTACCCTGAAGTAGACAATGAGATACTAAAGATGGCAGGCCTGCTTTTGTGCAGCGGAGTCGGAGAGCCAATGGCGTGTCCCCTATTTTCGATTGCATTAAGACCGCCAAATGAAATCTCATCAACAGTAAGACCATTTCTCTCTGTAGTCCGAGTTGAGATGTGTCCTATTAGGCCTACTCCCATAACAAAGATATTTGTCGTAACCTAAGGTGGTGAATTCGTCACATCACAGTATTATAATATTAACGAACTACTGTAACATAAAAAAAGAGTTCATCTTGTTCATAGAGCTTAATATGATACGGACGTAATGATATGAGTGGCTACGCGGTTCGAGTCGATTGCTTCGGAGCATGAGATTTGAAGTTCGATTTCTCAAATAGGAAAGTGTATTTATCAAGCCTCCGTTCTTATTTATTACCAGTGCATTATTATTCAAATATTATCAGTTAAAATCATTCATAGTGAATGTTTCAGTAGGTCTGAGATATATACCTATATAGCCTACAATGTTATAATTCAGCAAGTTAACACTTCCAAACCATTGTTTTATAGCATACGGAACGGAACCCTTCCGTTTCACATCTATTTTTAGCCAATGGCACATTAATGTACTGTTATGTTAATAGGATTAGGCCTATTATATTTTGCGGAGTAAAAAAGGATGTAGGACGTGGAAGCCAAGATATAAATACGTGAGATCGTGTAGCCAGATATTTCACCACCTCTTTGTTGACCTGGTCACGGTAGAGATACAATGATACTGACAATCAAATATTCATCTTCGTCTACAGGGAGAAGATCTAAAATGCCCACAAAACCTTCCATAATAAGGCGAACTTTCATTTTCTTAAATGTTGAATTAAAACATAAATATGCTTGTAAACAAAGTACGCACTATACCTATTCAAAGTGGTGTTATTTGGTTCATGCTGTATCAATTAATAATAAGGGAGCGGCAGGAAAAAATTAATGCCGAAGGTAGGAATCGAACCTGCCACGTTAAGGTCAACAGAGACCAGCACTGACCACTACACCACGCTGACATGCATTCACAGCAGTGTTTACAAGTAAGTTATATAACCAAATGATAACAAGATGAATGCTTCAAATATTATTAAGTTATTTGAAGATGCAATATACTATTTCTAACATGGAACGTTCATTGCTTTTGTGGCTGTATTAAACAGAAGACCGCAAATCATCTAAATTACGCGTAAGGCAAACGTTCGTCGGCCATTTTGGAGCGTTACCCGGCGGGCAAAGCTCTATCGGCCTCTCGGAGCGGCCGACAGTTTACACCACCCGATAAACAATATCTATCCCGCTGGCAGCACTACCTGCTGATGGTCGAACGGAAATCTCAGTTTATTCCGCGGGCAAGTTACCTGGTCCTTTGCCCGAAGATGGTTGAACCGGCCCTAAGAAGAGTGGATACTGTTGTTTTCTACATTTTTCTTGTAGCTGTCTCACACAGAAAATCAAGTCAATTGTGCTTCTGGAAGCTCTAAATCCGCATTGTGACTCTGGGAGGATCTTCTCAGAGATAACCTTGAGGCGGTTAAGTAGAATTCTTGCAAGAATCTTCCCCACAATTGATAGCAGTGATATACCACGGTAGTTGCCACAAACACGGCGATCACCCTTTTTAAAGATAGTGACGATAGTGGCATTCTTTAGGTTTCCAGGTACCTTTCTTGATTCCCATATTCTGAGGATAAGGATGAAAATTCTTGTTTTGAGGGAATGCCCTCCGGCTTGAATTAGTTCCAGAGGGATGTTATCTGGGCCAGGTGCTTTTCTGGGTTTCAATTGGGTGAGAGCTGCACTGAATTCATGATAAGTAGGAGGTACTGCCAACCACAGTTGTTCACGTTGTTGCGGCACATCACAGAGGAAGTCTTCAGCAGCTTCTGATGGACGATTTAGGAGATTGGAGAAGTGCTCCTTCCAGCGTTCCAAGATTTCTTGACTATCAGTAAAGGTAGTAGAATTATCAGCGTTTTTCAGTGAACCTGATGATAAGCGAGATGGTCCATATATTTCCTTGAGTACTGCATAGAAGTTCCTCAAGTCTCGAGCATCCGATAGTCTCTGCAGTTCCTGAGCCTTCTGTTGCCAACAAGTATTTTTAATCTGCCTTATCTGCGTCTTGCATTTACCCTTGAGTTCCAGTAGTTTATCTCTCTTTGTGTTGGAAGTTGGGTCTTGAAGATGGGCAAGATATGCATTCCTTTTGGCATTGATGAGAGACAGAATTTCCTCATTGTTGTCATCAAACCAGTCTTGTCTTTTCCGCACTATAAAACCAATGGTTTCCTCAGCTGACTGGGTGATAATCTTCGGTAATGTGGCCCATTCTTGCTGAATATCATTTGTTACTGGGTTTTCTGATAACTGGGTGACGATCCTGTTTCCAAAATGTTTGTACATGGATTCATCCTGAAGTTTGGATGTATTAAACTTCTTTCTTGGCACATTTTTGATGTTCCTAGGTGGTTTAGGTCTGATGGATATCCTGAGCTTACATATAAGAAGTTTATGATCTGTCCAACAATCGTCTATATTCCTTGCTGTTCTGGTAATAAGAGTGTCCTTATTATCACATTGCCGGGTAATGATATAATCAAGAATGTGCCAATGTTTGGAACGAGGATGCATCCACGTGGTTTTGAAGCGGTCAGGTAGCCGGAACTGCGTGTTGGTAACAGTGGCGTGGCGTGGAATTTTTTCGAGGGTAAGCTGTGAAGAAGACTCAAAACATAGTGTTACACCATAAAGCAACTTCAGCACCCGGTTCCAGCTATGCCCTTGTCAATGTTGAGGTTGATATCTGAAGTAGCAACAATTACTCTACACACATAATTATTAGTCTTTCACATTTAAAAAATAAAAATAGAAAGAATTGTAATACAGCACAGCTCATTTTTCCCTTTTCAACTTTAGGCATGCCAATCCATGTACATTAATTGCGGAGAAAATTATTCAACAATAGGGTTGGCGAGCTTCTCTTATCGTGTATCATAACGATTGAACAATGTGGCAATTTGTGTTTTTGTTGTTCGCATTTCTTGGCCTAAGGAGCTAAACTTTTAGGTTATTACCCGTAAATTTTCTATTGTGCGTGGCTCAGCGGTAACGTTCTAGCTTGCTGAGCTCAAGATAGCGGGATCGAATGCCGTCGCAGCCAGTCGGCATTTGAGGGTGCGCAAATGCGAGGGAGCCGGGTCAGTATATTTACTGGCACGTTAAAGATTCCCTTCGGGTCAAAATTCCGGCACCCCGGCGTCTCTAAAAGCCTCAGTAGTTAACAGGGACGTAAAACCAATTACATTATTATTATTTTCTATTATGAGACCTAAGTGAACATTAAAATAATAAACATGCTATTAGTAGACTAATAGATATTCTTATGTCATTGCATTGCATGTTCAGTTAATATTTATTTGCAAATATCACTCAAATTGTACTGATGTAAGTTTTCACGGCTTCATTAGTTTGAATGACTTAATTGGGGCGTAGGCCTATAACCTATGCAAACTAGTACTAAGGGGGGCGTGGTGGCGCAGCGGTCAAGCTGTTGGCCTCTCACCAAGGTGGACCGGGTTCGATTCCCAGTCAATGCATGGGAGATTTCGAAGTGAAATTCCATGTCCTGTGGTTCGGATTCCACGTAAAAAGGAGGTCCCGTGGCTCATGATCGCATGATTAATGGTCACGTAAAATTAAAAGCTTTCTTCTTATTTTAAACTAGTACTGACAATTCCGGCGTCTAGTGCATCAGTGGAAAGAATGTTTTCTACCATGAAACGTATAAAAACCTTCACCCGAAACTCAATGCATCAAGAAGGACTTTCACATCTCGCGCTTCTTTCCATTGAAAAGGTGTTATTGTGCAGCCTTCAGGGGAACACTGATTTTCACGACCATGTAATTGATGAATTCGCTAAGAGGGAGAGAAGAATTGAACTTCGCTACAAATGATCCGCCAAGGTACAGTAAATAGTGGCATTAATTAATTTTGTACAAATGAGAATTTGATAGACCCTACCTACCGTAGGCCTAATTACCAAATATTTTTTAAAATAATGTGATAGGTCTTTAAAATATTATTCAAATTATACGGATGTACATACATTTAAAATTATGTATCCTTTACACCTACTCTTTGAATATAATTTGAATGATAATCAGAGGAAATTTTCGGGTTGATGGGTCACTCTGAAGATTCCAACGCACTGTTCACTCCCAACACAATAATATCAACTGTAGTTACGGTATACTAAATTTTGCTAATTGCACTCAAAAACATAGCGTTGTGAGTTAACCGGACGAAGAAGAATTTTAACTACCGCGCCCAGCAAAGGTCGGGTCTGATGGTCAGATGGAGGGTGGGGACTGGAGAGGCGCGCCAAATAATTTTAAGCAGTGCTGGTGTCCAGGCTCGCTAGGGTAAGCCGCCCGTACCGAAGCGGACCTTGCTGCCCGCTTTGACTTGTCTCGACGACAGCCCTGTGGCTATGGAACGCCACACCCCCTGTCTTAGCCAATCAAGGACGACCTGGCCTTCTTGGTGTACCACTCCATCGGCCATAGCAGTGTTCCGGGCCAGAAGGCTCCTGGAGGTAAACAAGCCGTTGTCATAGCGACCAGCCGCACTCTTTCTTCTTTCTCTCCAAAGTAGTACTGGCTGATCGTGGAGAACTGCGGTAGAGAACGAGGAACGTCATTCAAAGCGGCGTTTTTGCAGTTGCTTGCGCGTTAGAAAATGATAATATATACTTTATTCTTATGAGAATATGCTAGGTAAGCGGTGCTTACCCCGTGGTATTGGAGAAAACGCCACTGGTTGGTAATGATAAGTTTGTGTTCTGCACAAAGACCAAGAAGCAACAGTCCATTGGGATTACATTTTCCAAGTCCCTGTTTGCCCATCACATTATTCCATAGCCTGTGATCTTTCCCAACTCTGGCATTGAAGTCAACGAGGAGCAAGAGTTTATCTGCAGATGGTACCTTGGTGATGATTTCAATTAACTGATTATAGAACTGAGCCTTTACTTCATCATCAGAATCTAAGGTGGGAGCATAGGCAGAGATGAGTGTCATAAAGGAACCTCCTGAGAGTGGTATGCGGAGAGTCATGAGCCTTTCGCTGATTGCAATGGGCGTAAGTTGGTGATAATTTACCAGTTTGGTCTTCATAGCGAAGCCCACACCATGAATATGACATTCACCCTCCTCCTTTCCTTTCCAGAAGATGGTCTATCCTGTTCCAGATTCAGTAATCTTGCCTTCAGAAGACTGCCTAGTTTCACTGAGAGCAGCAATGTTAACGTTGAGTCTTGATAACTCGTGGGTTACGAGAGCTGACCTTCTCTCAGGTCTAACGTTATTGTCCAAATCAAGCAAGGTTCTGATGATCCACGATCCAATAATCAATTTGTTATTCTTTACTGTTTTTGAGTTTCGACCGCATGAGGGGTGACCTGCTGAGTGCGGTTGCCCAGCCGGACCAAGATTGTGACTTCCGATGTTTAGCCCACCTTTTCTAGGGCCTTCCCCATGTGGGGTGGGCAGCGGTGATCCTAAATAGGCCTGCCCAAACACAGATGCAGGACCGAATTCTTGAGTAGTCACAGAGTCTCCGGAAGACGACCATCACACATCTGCTGCCAACGTGCAGGTCCGAACTAGGGGCTTCCAGTTACACCCATAACCTGCCCCCACCGTCCATATCCCATCGCCGTTGGACTTTGAAAAGTGACGTTCGGAAGAAGTGCCACTGGCGTGAATTTGTTTAGGGTGGATCTCGGCTTGCCAGGACGAGACCCACACACTATGATCTCTGAGCCTTATCCTGCGGCTCACAAAGAATGAGATATGCAGGACCGAACACAGAGACTGCATCGAACTGCCGCATACTCAAGTACTACTGAGGTGCGCCTTTACAGCCAGTCCGTCTGGCGTGGCCTCTTCCACCTCTATGACCGTTGGGAGCCATGAGAGTGATTGGCTCCTCCTCCGCTCATTTTGCCGTTGGGCCAAAACCTGCCAATCATAACTATGGACAATAGTTTGCCCTATTAAACCTGAGCAATAGGCTGCCCCTTCCGCCAACCACACTGTGCCAGATTTCACCTCTTTCACTGCAGGTACCGTTGAGGACTTCACCGTAACCATGGTAAGGGACCCCAACAAGGTACTACCAGCCGGGCCAGCTGGACCAGGGTTTTTTAAAGAGGTGTTACTCCTCTATCACTCCCTAATTGATCATACTATATATATATACTGTAACACTGTAGTGCCTATACTATATAAGATATATTACCACTGCTCCATGTACTGTAGTAGAGTAGTACTGTATAACATTACACTATGTGCTATTGCACCACACTGTGTCACTCCACTAGTAGTAATACCTACACTGTATAACATTACATTATGTGCTATTGCACCACACTGCCCCACTCCACTAGTAGTAATACCAACACTGTATAACATTACACTATGTGCTATTGCACCACACTGTGTCACTCCACTAGTAGTAATACCAACACTGTATAACATTACACTATGTGCTATTGCACCACACTGCCCCACTCCACTAGTAGTAATACCAACACTGTATAACATTACACTATGTGCTATTGCTCCACACTGTGTCACTCCACTAGTAGTAATACCTACACTGTATAACATTACACTATGTGCTATTGCACCACATTGTGTCACTCCACTAGTAGTAATACCAACACTGTTTAACATTACACTATGTGCTATTGCACCACACCGCCCCACTCCACTAGTAGTAATACCAACACTGTATAACATTACACTATGTGCTATTGCACCACATTGTGTCACTCTCTAGTAGATAGATAGATAGATAGATTTTTATTAATTCCATTTGATCAAATACATGCATTCAATACATTTTTGATATAGGACACGTCAGAATTTACATCTATAAAATAAAAGAACTAACAGGTATATATTACTAATATTATAACTATTTATAACTTATTATAATAGCAAATCTTATAGATACAATCTTATTGCACAACTATTTACACCTCACTCTATTATCATAATATGAAAACTTAATTCTATAAATACAACAACATACAGCTAGGTATTACAATTAAATTAAAAAAGTAAAATATAATTATAGATTTCATCGCTTCTATACGCTAAGATATTCAACTACTGAGTAAAAACAATGGTACTGAAGATAAGCTTTCAACATTCTATCAAAGGTTTTTATTTTTGGGGCCAGTTTTATATACTGGGGTAGTTTATTGTATAATTTAACTCCAGTGTGAAAAGTTCCTTTTTGATATATGCTTGTGTGTGTGTGAAATATGAATGTTTTGATTTTGTCTTGTGTTATGCCTATGAACATCATTGTTTGTTTTAAGAAAAACATCTTTATTCATTAAATTCTAAAAAAAAACATAATACTTTCAAAGATATATATGCAGGGCAGTTGGAGAATGTTTAAATCTTTAAACAGAGGTCTACATGATTCTCTAGAGTATACATTTGCCATAATTCTAATCGCCCTCTTTTGTATCCTAAACGTGCTTAGTACATCTGGCGACATACCCCAAAATATGACCCCATATCTTAAGTATGAATGGAAATAAGCAAAATAAGTATTTCTTAATGTGTGCATGCTACTGCAGGTTTTCAAAATACGTAACGCAAAGCACATCGAGTTCAGTTTAGTATTCAGATATTGTATATGTTTATTTCATTTCAAGTCTTGTTGTATCCATAGTCCTAAAAACTTTGTTTCTGATTTATTCTCTATTTGATGACCATTTAATGTAATATTGGGCTTCGCAGGATTCCTATTCTGTATAGTGTGGAAATTTAGACATACTGGTTTTTTTATAGTTTATTATGAGGCGATTATCTTGTGACCATTTGGTTAACTCTCCTGTAACGGAGTCAGCAGACTGCTGTATGACCTGTTTAGTTTTACCTTTTATTACGAGTGTTGTATCGTCCGCAAACAAAATTTCCTTATGTGAATGAACGTTCTGTGTTATATCATTGATATATAGAAGAAAGAGTAGTGGGCCCAAAACCGATCCCTGGGGTACTTCAAATTTAATTATTCCCTTATTGGACAATGTTTCATTAAGTAATTTGGTTCCATCATCCTTGTGTCTCAAGCTTACTATTTGTTTACGCCTTGTTAAGTAAGACTCTATCCATTTATTAGCTAGACCTCTAATACCATATTGATTTAGTTTGGTAAGGAGGATTTTATGGTCAACAACATCAAATGCTTTCGATAAATCCAAGAATAGGCCAGTTACATGTTCCTTATTGTCAATTAATTTCAGTATACTATTAATACATTCATAAATTGCTGTCTGTGTAGATTTTTCCGTTCTGAATCCATGTTGTGAGTTTGATAATATTTGATTTTTTTCTATAAAACTTATCAGTCTCCTATAGAGATTTTTTCCACAATTTTTGCGATACCAGTTGGTAAGGTAATAGGACGATAGTTATCTAATTCATCTTTTGAACCGTTTTTTTGCACTGGAATTACTTTTGATAACTACAAAATATCCGGGTAAGTTCCTGAGAGAATTGAACTGTTTATTAAGTGCGTAAGTGGATTTATTATATTTTCTGCACATTTCATTAAAATTGCATCAGGGATGCCATCAATGCCAGCACAGAATTTATTTTTAGCTCTTTTATAACTATTCTTACCTCTTCACTTGTGACATGATTTATAAATAAAGAATCACTGTATATATTTATTTTATTATTAGAATTTAGTGTATTTACCTGTGATTTATTTAATAATTTTTGTGGAATTTCCAGAAAATAGTCATTAAAAGTGTTTGCTATTTCCTCTGGATTATTAATCACTTTATTATTTCTAGTCACTAGTGTAATGTTCCTTTGTATTTTAGCAGATTTTCCAGTTTATTTCTTTATCACGGACCACATAGCCCTGTTTTTATTAGATGATTGGGAAATAAAGTTATCATTATGCATTTTCTTTGCTAGTCTTATTACCTTATTTAATATGCTAGTGTATTTTTTGTAGTATAAATTGAATTCAGGTGTTGTGCGGTATTGTTTATATAATTTGTGTAGAAATGTCTTTCTTTGCCATGAATTTATAATCCCTGTTGTTATCCAATTGCTAGTTTTGTTATTTTGAACAGTTCTTCGTTTAAAGGGGAATGCTATTTCAAAATAGTGTTTTAGGGTACTGTTAAATTTATCATTTACATTTTCTAGTTCATAAATTTCTGACCATGTTTCCTTATTTAATAAGTCATTGAAATATGTAACATTTGATTCAGTGAATGACCTGCACTTTGATTTTACTCCATTATCATTATTATTGGTTGTTTCGTATACTTCAAAACTCAGTATTTGTCCATGGTGGTCACTATAACCCGGACAATAGACTTCTATTGAATGGTAGTAATACCAACACTGTATAACATTACAGTATGTGCTATTGCACCACACTGCCCCACTCCACTAGTAGTAATACCAACACTGTATAACATTACACTATGTGCTACACTTGAGTAATATTATAATGGAATATTGTAATTTATATGCGCGTAGCCTACATTCCATTCGTGTGTATTGTGTTCACTATGAACTGCCGCCTAGACTGTGTCTGTGTGCTTACAATATTATTTATTAATTTTGTGTGCATAGTCTACTAATGGATTTATATATAATTTAAAGGTAAGTAATGCAATCTTATCTTATTATATATAATCCAAAAAGTAGGTACTCACTCGTTAATCTTCGTATATTTGTAACCACAGGGGCTATGAATCTGAAATTTTGCATGTTGATTACTCTCAGTTTGTGGGTGCTCACTAAGAATTGATTTTAGAATATTCAAGCTTTAAGTGGGTCTGCTCGGCCATTTGGTACTCATGCATGGGTTAATATCTTGGGCGCCCTTAGGGAGGCTGGATTTCCGAGAATGTTGAAATAAGATTTTTCATTGTCACACCAGTTTATTTCATAAATGGAAGTTACAGATAGTCAACAAAATATCTGTAATGTTGCTGACGTAATATGTATTTACAATTTTTAAATAAAAATATGGTTCAAAAGATGCCATGCACTCTGTCACCAATGGATGATGATGATTATGATAATTGATGTTTAAAGGGGCCTAACATCTAGGTAAGCTCCAAATTTCAATATGGTTATGCCTAGTGTTAAATACCGTATGTTTCCCCATTACTATCTTAAGTGGCTACTACTTTTGCCACCTCACTTCGGCAGTGTCGATATGAAAAGCACGTTCTGGAGATATTTTTAGACATTGCAACATCGCTAGCGTATCTTAACCCCTAAGATAAGCTTTTCTATGCTGACTAGTAAAACACTGGTCCTGTAAGGTCGTGCTTACAATATTGGATAATTTACTGTATTCAAACCCGTATTGACAGGGGTACAAACTCGCAACTGCCAAGGCGGCAGGTTTTAGAAACGGAAAAATTTCTGGAAAACAGTACAAAACTGCTTGGTCATTAAATGTCAAGTTGATTAAGTTTATGCCCTCCACAAGAGAATGTAATTTGAAATTGTTGATTATTTAAGGACATAAGTAAAAGGATCGACTTAGTCACCTTGGTGTTCTTGCTGTCGATCTGACTTGAATGTGAAATTGTACTAATGAGGAAATTCCAAACTTGTTACCGGTATTTAAATAATTATTTTTGCACATTGGTTGTGTATGATATCTCTTAAAATGTAATGTACATTCTTTGTATTATTTTTTTTTAATTTGTAATTTTAGCAAACGCATATTTATAGTGTATGCCACTCATAGTTAAATACACACTCAGGCGAAGAAACAGCCTCATATGTTATGGAAACTTTGTAACTGCTCGGCTTCATGGGTTGCGTGAGGGATAAACACCTGTACGGTATGAGCAACAGCAATAAACATTCACTCTTAACTACACTGGTTACCTCGTAAATAAAAGCACTATAGATCTGGTAAAATTTACAACATATTCTGATACCAGACATGAAATACACTTCGCAGGATCCTCGTCGTACAGATTATCAAACACTCCCTATCATATTTGCACAGGCACCCTTATGACATATTGATGACCCTCGGAAATAATGATGACTGGTACTTACAGGCGTTGACTTCAGCTGTGACGACTTAACTCTACTGATTCGGGGGTTAGTTGCTCCCAGAAAATCACTCCTACTTACTCGCAGCACAATTACTATATATTTCACACGCAAGCCTCTCAACTATGGACATCATGTACATTCTTACTTTGATGGTCAGCATCCAACGATTTATCTAGTTTCGTGGATCTGATTATACAAAGATGCTTTAAATCCGTGTGTTGGATTATCGCATCTAGTTCGCTCCTGAGTTTACTAATACATAGCATATTTTACTAGTATTTGTCGTATAACAATTTACCGCTATGGTCTCAGAATTTCGGTATACAGACGATAGTTTACAATACTTCATGCGATTCGAGACAAACAATCTAGGCTATTTGTTTGAAACTAGGCTCCTAATTTCCTTGAGAATGTATAGCCAGCAACTCAGTAATTGCACATCGAACACCAAATTGTGATCGTCTGAAATACCTTCCGTCTCCACCAAAAAACACACAAGTCCAAAATACAAGTTCCACTCCCTTACGGAGTCCTACCAAAAATACGAACCACTCCACACGGAGTCCAAAGGATGAGTACACCGCCCTACACGCGGTCCAAAGAATGAGTACTACTCCCCACGGAGTCCTAAGAATGCGTCGCCCTCACAGCTTCGTCAAGTCCTAATAACATTCATCTCTCCTCCACAAATCACTGGCCTACCTGGCTTCCCTCACAGGTCCAGCCAATCAAAACAGAACATTACCATATAAGGAGTGGCTTCTTGGTCTTCAAAATACCCTAGACACACCCCTAGCACAGGGCTGCCAAGCCTCCAACCTGCATGAGTCATCATGCACTTGAGCTTGCGAGAGAAAACCCCAGGTTTTTCCTGGTTCTTGCACACAATCCCAGACTCTCTGTCTGAAGATTATTCCAATGTTAAAATATTCACATATAACTAGACTTAGATCCTGCCAATTACAATCCCTTAAAACCTAAACAAATTAATCGGAAATAAATCAATGATATTATACACTTCATTACATAATTATAAAACATAAAAAGGCATCAAATAAAAATATATGGACGATTGTGAAAATCGTACGTCCCGAAAGTAAGGGTTCGATCCCTTGTGACCTGGGAAGGTTACAACTTTAAAAAATCTGCATATTCCAAGTTGGGGGCAGCAAAGTTGTCTTTTTTTTAATCCCAGAGGCGTTAAGACCCCTAAATATGGGCCTGACTGTATTATACTCTCGCCATATTACGCCGGCCCGCCTTTCCGCGATCGTTATTCGTGTCGCGAAATGCAGTACATTTTTATTTTAAAGGTGTGCAATAGTACGGTGGCTCATTTCTTGAGAACAAAGCGATTATTGCTAAGAATGAACAGCAATCTAACATTGCAGTTGTAGATTCTTAACCTGCAGTGTTACATTTTCTACAATCGAGGCAATTTATAATAGAGTAGTTAAATTATCCTGCAATGTTTGTGCCATAATCAAAGTGACTAAGATTCTCACTCTTAATCGAATATAGACAAAATGGTGAATTCAATAGTGATAGACTTCGTAATGTTGTGTATGATTTCAATGGAACCCACTTGCAAGGGAGGCAATTTTGGATGCGTACCATGTACTTATGAGACATAAATACATAAATTAAAAAACTAAAAAATATTTGTATTAGATTGGTTAGACAGTATATTATTCACAGAATAAATATTAAGCTCGACTTGATGCTTAATCGTAACAACCAACAATTTGAAATGGGTACGGTACTTCAACAAATTCGAAAAGATATCTGATCATCAGTGAACATAAAGATCATAACTTTCATATTTAGGCCTAATATGTGCCTTAATTAGCCTGACAATTCTGAAAAATAGTGTAAAAAGAACCTTATAAATGAAGGGTGTAAAAATGTACGTTCCAAGTTAAACGGCTTCGTGAGTAGCGCTTTTCTTTTCCAGGCTACTATCAACAATCTGGAAGACATGAACACCATAGATCTGCTATTTTGCCAAAATGTCATCAATTCGACGTAAATCCATACGTGGCATGCATTGTAAGAAAGGGCAGAATGTAGTAAATTGATCTTTAAACACATCTGTGTAGTTGAGTACCTCAATATAAGCTCCACGATGACGACTGGTTACCTAAATATTCGAAATTTGATTGCCGACGCTGACAGCAGCCAAGCCCTAGTAGGCCTACGATATTTTCAACACTACCTTCAGGGGAATACCACATATGTATCATGATTCATGTTCCGGGGTACTCATCTCAAAACTACGGTATCGGTACTCTGAAATAACATTACTTATACACACTCGCCTAATGACACGTTATTACATAAACCGCAATTTCACTCAGAGTTAAGTACAAGGGGTGAGGTTTAAACCTGTTTACAAATAAAACAACAACATTTATAACAATGCCAGTTATTGCATATACAAAGGTTAATTTTCCCCTCTTTATGTGTTTAAATTTAACACACATCAATTTAAAAAACTCAAAAAGTATTTGTATTAGATTGGTTAGACAGTACGGTATATTATTTACGTCACAGGTACAATAATACGGCGAAATATATCACTTGTTAATTTTATAAAACTCTACGGAATTGTGCAATATCTGTTAGTTTCATTTTATCGTCTATTATTTTCATAAACAGAGAAAATCTTGAACATAAGGCTCAATTACACATTGAAAGAAGTGGTTTGTTTACGTTCGTATCACCATTCCTCTTGTTTCAGTCGACATTGCGAATAATGGTACCAAGAAGTACGTGATATAGTGGTTTTTATCCATTTTACTTAGTGGTTAGTAATAATCAGGCGACATATTTTTATTGACAAAACCAATTTTTACTAAAACGATAGGCTCGAGTTTATCAGTTCGTAGGCTACAAGTGTTTCGTGATTCTAATAAGAGCAATACGAAGTATTTCCGATTGGTTGTTTAGAAGAGGAAAGACGTGACGATCTGTTGTAATGGCCAGTATAAATTAGATACCGTAACCTACCGTATTTGGAAACAGTGCTATTTAAATAATTGGGCAGATTCATATGTTGGGATATTTCCACAGTTTAACTTAGTGATTTGGGATCATGTGAAAATATGTCCAGTTATTTAGAAAGTTGGCGAACTGGAGTAACGATACCATTTTAATGAACTACGGAACTTGATATTTATTTTTGTCGATACCACTATTTTCCTATTTTTAAGAACTGAACATTACGACGTTGAATCACGAAGAAAAGCGAACGTAAACGGACAAAAACTCAAAGAAAACATTCCTCCCATACTTGCCAAAAATTAGCCAATGGTTTCAGAGCAATCAAATAATGAATTTCACGAAGTAAGTAAGAAGTGAAACCTTCATTGTGTGTGGGGGAGGAGGGGGAGGGGAGGAGGGGAAGGGGGAGGAGGGGGAGGGGGGTGACAGGTAGGTAATGAAACGAAAACATTTACTTGGCCCCTCCCTGGAAACAATCCTATGGGCGCCCATGGATCCAAGACCTTCATTCTTCCAGAATTCCCATCGTAGAAGGGGATCACTGCATCACACACACCTAATTTTAAAGTTTTTAGGCTTACAAATACATTTTTTGGAATTCGGGTCCATACAATATTGTTGAATGCCTCACTTACATTTTGTGATTTTCATGAAGTCATTTCTTTAGCAGGTCTGGACGTGCCAAGTCTGTACAAATAGGCTTAATGACCTCCATTACTACTTCAGGTATTGAGTGTTTGTGTTTGAACACCTCTAACATACCAGCTGCCTCTGCTTTTCTATACATGCACCATGTATTGGGTGCAGGTGGGCACAGGTGATGTACAGGGTGTACAGTGTCAACATTGTTCTTACCACTAGAGCTATCAATTTTCACAGTTTCACTACTAATTACAACTGGTGTAGTTCTGTAGTACTTGTTGCCTTTGTTCTGGCATCTCTTGAAGACACCTTTTGGTTTAGTCTTTATAAAATGAGAGAAATAACACACAAATGTTCACAATAAACTTGAAAAGGTACACAATTTCAAACTATTTGCTTTGTTTATGTTTACTTGCAACAGACAAATGACAATCACACTTCGTGCAGCTAATGTGTAAGAAATAACTCCAAAGAGAAGCAAGCAAAACCTCAGCCTTCTAGGTCATATACTTTCTGAACTGTGAAAATAAATCTTAGAGGAGGCAGACATGTTGTTTTAAATGTTGTGACAAGTAAAATTTAAAATGCTATTAAAAATATACATGAATTGATTTATATAAAACATTATACACTAAAATGTTCAGAAAAGTCTAAATATGCATATAGAAAAGAAAAGGAAAATTTCATTTTTTTAATTTGGGGTCTATTCAAAATAAAAAACTAGCAATTGGATAACAACAGAGATTATAAATTCATGTCAAAGAAAGAAATTTCTACACAAATTATATAAACAATACCACACAACACCTGAATTAAATTTATACTGCAAAAAGGTAATAAGGTAATAACACTAGCAAAGAAATGCATAATGATAATTTTATTTCCCAATCATCTAATAAAAACAGGGCTATGTGGTCCGTGATAAAGAAAGAAACTGGAAAATCTGCTGAAATACAAAGGAACATTACACTGACCAGAAATAATAAAGTAATTAATAATCCAGAGGAAATAGCAAACAATTTTAATGACTATTTTCTGGATATTCCACAAAAATTATAAAATAAATCACAGGTAAATACACTAAATTCTAATAATAAAATAAATAAATAAATGCAGTGATTCTTTATACATCATGTCACAAGTGAAGAGGTAAGAATAGTTATAAAAGAGCTAAAAAATAAATTATGTGCTTGTATTGATGGCATCCCTGATGCAATTTTAAAGAAATGTGCAGAAAATATAATAAATATACTTACGCACTTAATAAACAGTTCAATTCTCTCAGGAACTTATCCGGATATTTTGAAGTTATCAAAAGTAATTCCAGTGCACAAAAACGGTTCAAAATATGAAATAGATAACTATCATCCTATTACCTTACCAACTGGTATTGCAAAAATTGTGGAAAAAGTCATGTATAAGAGACTGATAAGTTTTATAGAAAAAAATAAAATACTATCAAACTCACAACATGGATTCAGAACGGAAAAATCTACACAGGCAGCAATTTATGAATGTAGTAATAGTATACTGAAATTATTTGACAATAAGGAACATGTAACTGGCCTATTCTTGGATTTATCGAAAGCATTTGATGTTGTTGACCATAAAATCCTCCGTACAAAACTAAATCAATATGGTATTAGAGGTCTAGCTAATAAATGGATAGAGTCTTACTTAACAAGTCGTAAACAAATAGTAAGCTTGAGACACAAGGACGATGGAACCAAATTACTTAATGAAACATTGTCCAATGAGGGAATTATTAAATATGGAGTACCCCAGGGATCGGTTTTGGGCCCACTACTCTTTCTTCTATATATCAATGATATAACACAGAACGTTCATTCACATAAGGAAATTTTGTTTGCGTACGATACAACACTCGTAATAAAAGGTGAAACTAAACAGGGCATACAGCAGTCTGCTGACTCCGTTACAGGAGAGTTAACCAAATGGTCACAAGATAATCGCCTCACAATAAACTATAAAAAAACCAGTATGTCTAAATGTCCACACCATACAGAATAGAAATCCTGCAAAGCCCAATATAACATTAAATGGTCATCAAATAGAAAATAAATCAGAAACAAAGTTTTTAGGACTATGGATACAACATGACTTGAAATGGAATAAACATATACAATATCTGAATTCTAAACTGAACTCGATGTGCTTTGTGTTACGTATTTTGAAAATCTGCACTAGCATGCACACATTAAGAAATCTTATTTTGCTTATTTCCATTCATACTTATGATATGGGGTCATATTTTGGGGTATGTCGCCAGATGTACTAAGCACGTTTAGGATACAAAAGAGGGCGATTAGAATTATGGCAAATGTAAACACTAGAGAATCATGTAGACCGCTGTTTAAAGATTTAAACATTCTCCCACTGCCCTGCATATACAGTATATCTTTTGAAAGTATTATGTTTTTTTAAAGAATTTAATGAATAAAGAAGTTCTTCTTAAAACAAACAATGATGTTCATAGGCATAACACAAGACAAAATCAAAACATTCATATTTCACACACACACACACACAAGCATATATCAAAAAAGAACTTTTCACACAGGAGTTAAATTGTACAATAAACTACCCCAGTATATATAACTAGCCCCAAAAATAGAAACTTTTGATAGAATGTTGAATGCTTATCTGCAGTGCCATTGTTTTTACTCTGTAGTTGAGTATCTTATAGGAGCGATGATATCTATAATTATATTTTACTTTTCTATTTTTATTGTAATACCTAGCTGTAAGTTGTTGTATTTATGGAATTAAGTTTTCATATTATGATCATCGAGTAAGGTGTAAATAGTTGTCCAATAAGGTTGTATCTCTTAAGATCTGTTATTATAATAAGTTATAAATAGTTATAGTATTAGTAATATATACCTGTTAGTTCTTTTATTTTATAGATGTAAATTCTGACGTGTCTTATATCAAAAATGTATTGTATACATGTAATTGATCAAATGGACTTAATAAAAAATCTAATCTAATCTTATCATTAATTTCCCGACTTTAAATGGTCGCCAAGGTTGAACTTATGGATCTTCCTAAATAAAATAAAATAAATAACTGTTTCCCGACATTGAGACCCCCTATCCAAGGCTTAGGGCATTATGCATGCATTCGCTGTTACCAGGATCATGCAAAACAGGAATAAACACTGATATCTTAGAAAACCACCATACATTCTGGCTGTACTGACTTTGTCATACCTATACACGGTTTACACACATGTTATCGACCATTTTAGATGCACTTGTAATACTGTTTTTGTAGAGTACCTTATATTCACAGATTCTACGCTCTTAGAGCTCCTAGGCGTGACAGCCTCCTAAACAATTTACACTTGTACAATTTCTACACAAAATATACACACGTTAAGACTGGTTTACTTCACTTTCTTTCTCCTCGAACTGTTGTTTCACTTCTCCCTTCTCCACATGACTTCACGATGAAATGTTTATGAATGATGATCATCCTTTTGAGCGTGGTAAAGCATTACCGACAGCCTATGGTATTTGAACCGGACCATGAAATACAATGTAGCTTACCGATAGCCTATGAGAAATCAGTGGTTTGCTGAGAGTCTCTGCTGTTCGATTTACGGTACCATGACCAGTAACAACGACCCTGGGCGCAAGTAGACATGACAATGAAATGTTTATGACTATCCTTCTGGCGTGATATGAGTTTTACCAACTGCCTATGGTGTTTGGACCGAACCATTAAATACAATGTAGCTTACCAACAGCCCGTAAGAGCTCAGTGGTTTGCTATAAGTCTCTGCTCGTTCGTTTTACGGTACCAAGACCTGTAACAACGACAAGTAGACATGGACTTTTGCTGTGAAAGCAAGAAGACCATTCCTGAACACTAAACACACCATTTTAAACATTGGCGAACGAATATCCATACACCAGAAGCTGCGCTTCATTCTGCCGGAACTATATGGTGCGCGCCCTGCTCCAAGCGGATATACGTGGCAACATGTGAACATTTGACAGTCGTAATTCACTCTGACGTCACTCAGTACTCTTCCTCTCGCTGGTTCATTCCCTGACTTGACACAACAAGTTGAATTATGGCTTAAGTTTTCTGGGTGTGCAACTTTTCAGGCCTCGAAATTCTGATTCATTTGTACCTTGTAGTACAACCAGCAAGTGAAAACTTTAACATTACTAGATGAAAATAATCAAATTAACCTCAAACCAAAATGAAATAATGCTTCTACTCAGGCAATAATACAGTCTCTATATCCCTGTCCCCAAAAAATAATACATCGCAATAACCCCGTATTTTATAATATCAAATATCCAAAACCTAATAATTAATAAACAACGAATCTACTCGGCCCGGAACATCCGAAAATGAATCCGCCCACAAAAATACACTTGGCACATTAAAAATCACCGCTCCTTCCCCGACATTAACCCAATATAATAAGATATGAAGAAAATACCCCAAACTAACTGCACAAGGCAAAACCCCGAGGGTAAGCTTATGTAACTGAATAAATTCGGTTACAACTCCAAGCAAATACTGTGATTTATCCAGTAGCGGCTGGTGAAGAAAAATTGTGGGTGGCACTCTTTAAAAAAACATCTAAATTTGATGCATATCTAAGCATACAAAATAGATAGATAGATTTTTATTAATTCCATTTGATAAAATACATGCATTCAATACATTTTTGATATAGGACACGTCAGAATTTACATCTATAAAATAAAAGACCTAAATGGTATATATTACTAATATTATAACTATTTATAACTTATTATAATAGCAAATCTTATAGATACAATCTTATTGCACAACTATTTACACCTCACTCTATTATCATAATATGAAAACTTAATTCTATAAATACAACAACATGCAGCTAGGTATTACAATTAAATTAAAAAAGTAAAATATAATTATAGATTTCATCGCTCCTATACGCTAAGATTTTCAACTACTGAGTAAAAACAATGGCACTGCAGATAAGCTTTCAACATTCTATCAAAGGTTTTTATTTTTGGGGCCAGTTTTATATACTGGGGTAGTTTATTGTATAATTTAACTCCAGTGTGAAAAGTTCCTTTTTGATATATGCTTGTGTGTGTGTATGAAATATGAATGTCTTGATTTAGTCTTGTGTTATGCCTATGAACATCATTGTTTGTTTTAAGAAAAACATCTTTATTCATTAAATTCTTTTTAAAAAACATAATACTTTCAAAGATATATATGCAGGGCAGTGGGAGAATGTTTAAATCTTTATACAGAGGTCTACATGATTCTCTAGAGTTTACATTTGCCATAATTCTAATCGCCCTCTTTTGTATCCTAAACGTGCTTAGTACATCTGGCGACATACCCCAAAATATGACCCCATATCTTAAGAATGAATGGAAATAAGCAAAATAAGTATTTCTTAATGTGTGCATGCTTGCGGACAATACAACACTCGTAATAAAAGGTGAAACTAAACAGGGCATACAGCAGTCTGCTGACTCCGTTACAGGAGAGTTAACCGAATGGTCACAAGAGTATGTCTAAATTTCCACACTATACAGAACAGGAATCCTGCAAAGCCCAATATAACATTAAATGGTCATCAAATAGAAAATAAATCTGAAACAAAGTTTTTAGGACTATGGATACAACATGACTTGAAATGGAATAAACATATACAATATCTGAATACTAAACTGAACTCGATGTGCTTTGTGTTACGTATTTTGAAAACCTGCACTAGCATGCACACATTAAGAAATCTTATTTTGCTTATTTCCATTCATACTTAAGATATGGGGTCATATTTTGGAGTATGTCGCCAGATGTACTAAGCACGTTTAGGATACAAAAGAGGGCGATTAGTATTATGGCAGATGTAAACACTAGAGAATCATGTAGACCTCTGATTAAAGATTTAAACATTCTCCCACTGCCCTGCATATATATCTTTGAAAGTATTATGTTTTTTTTAAGAATTTAATGAATAAAGATGTTTTTCTTGAAACAAACAATGATGTTCATAGACATAACACAAGACAAAATCAAAACATTCATATTTCACACACACACACACACACAAGCATATATCTAAAAGGAACTTTTCACACAGGAGTTAAATTGTACAATAAACTACCCCAGTATATAAAACTAGCCCCAAAAATAGAAACTTTTGATAGAATGTTGAATGCTTATCTGCAGTGCCATTGTTTTTACTCTGTAGTTGAGTATCTTATAGGAGCGATGATATCTATAATTATATTTTACTTTTCTATTTTAATTGTAATACCTAGCTGTAAGTTGTTGTATTTATGGAATTAAGTTTTCATATTATGATCATCGAGTAAGGTGTAAATAGTTGTCCAATAAGGTTGTATCTCTTAAGATCTGTTATTATAATAAGTTATAAATAGTTATAGTATTAGTAATATATACCTGTTAGTTCTTTTATTTTATAGATGTAAATTCTGACGTGTCCTATATCAAAAATATATTGTATACATGTAATTGATCAAATGGACTTAATACAAAATCTAATCTAATCTTATCATTAATTTCCCGACTTTAAATGGTCGCCAAGGTTGAACTTATGGATCTTCCTAAATAAAATAAAATAAATAACTGTTTCCCGACATTGAGACCCCCTATCCAAGGCTTAGGGCATTATGCATGCATTCGCTGTTACCAGGATCATGCAAAACAGGAATAAACACTGATATCTTAGAAAACCACCATATATTCTGGCTGTACTGACTTTGACATACCTATACACTGTTTACACACATGTTATCGACCCTTTTAGATGCACTTGTAGAACTGTTTTTGTAGAGTACCTTATATTCACAGATTCTACGCTCTTAGAGCTCCTAGGCGTGACAGCCTCCTAAACAATTTTCACTTGTACAATTTCTACACAAAATATACACACGTTAAGACTGGTTTACTTCACTTTCTTTCTCCTCGAAATGTTGTTTCACTTCTCCCTTCTCCCCATGACTTCACGATGAAATGTTTATGAATGATGATCGTCCTTTTGAGCGTGGTAAAGCATTACCGGCAGCCTATGGTATTTGAACCAAACCATGAAATACAATGTAGCTTACCGATAGCCTATGGGAACTCAGTGGTTTGCTAAGAGTCTCTGCTGTTCGATTTACAGTACCATGACCTGTAACAACGACAAGTAGACATGGACTTTTTCTGTGAAAGCAAGAAGACCATTTCTGAACACTAAACACACCATTTTAAACATTGGCGAACGAATATCCATACACCAAAAGCTGCGCTTCATTCTGCCGGAACTATATGGTGCGCGCCCTGCTCCAAGCGGATATACGTGGCAACATGTAACAACGAACCTGGGCGCAAGTAGACATGACAATGAAATGTTTATGATTATCCTTCTGGCGTGATAAGAGTTTTACCAACTGCCTATGGTGTTTGGACCGAACCATTAAATACAATGTAGCTTACCAACAGCCCGTAAGGGCTCAGTGGTTTGCTATAAGTCTCTGCTCGTTCGTTTTACGGTACCAAGACCTGTAACAACGACAAGTAGACATGGACTTTTGCTGTGAAAGCAAGAAGACCATTTCTGAACACTAAACACACCATTTTAAACATTGGCGAAACGAATATCCATACACCAAAAGCTGCACTTCATTCTGCCGGAACTATATGGTGCGCGCCCTGCTCCAAGCGGATATACGTGGCAACATGTGAACATTTGACAGTCGTAATTCACTCTGACGTCACTCAGTACTCTTCCTCTCGCTGGTTCATTCCCTGACTTGACACACCAAGTTGAATTATGGCTTAAGTTTTCTGGGTGTGCAACTTTTCAGGCCTCGAAATTCTGATTCATTTGTACCTTGTAGTACAACCAGCAATTGAAAACTTAAGCATTACTAGATGAAAATAATCAAATTAGCCTCAAACCAAAATGAAATAATGCTTCTACTCAGGCAATAATACAGTCTCTATATCCCTGTCCCCAAAAAATAATACATCGCAATAACCCCGTATTTTATAATATCAAATATCCAAAAACCAATAATAATTAATAAACAACGAATCTACTCGGCCCGGAACATCCGAAAATGAATCCGCCCACAAAAATACACTTGGCACAATAAAAATAACCGCTCCTTCCCCGACTTTAACCCAATATAATAAGATATGAATAAAATACCCCAAACTAACTGCACAAGGTAAATCCCCGAGGGTAAGCTTATGTAACTGAATAAATTCGGTTACAACTCCAAGCAAATGCTGTGATTTATCCAGTAGCGGCTGGTGAAGAAAAATTGTGGGTGGCACTCTTTAAAAAAACATCTAAATTTGATGCATATCTAAGCATACAAAATAGATAGATAGATTTTTATTAATTCCATTTGATAAAATACATGCATTCAATACATTTTTGATATAGGACACGTCAGAATTTACATCTATAAAATAAAAGACCTAAAAGGTATATATTACTAATATTATAACTATTTATAACTTATTATAATAGCAAATCTTATAGATACAATCTTATTGCACAACTATTTACACCTCACTCTATTATCATAATATGAAAACTTAATTCTATAAATACAACAACATGCAGCTAGGTATTACAATTAAATTAAAAAAGTAAAATATAATTATAGATTTCATCGCTCCTATACGCTAAGATATTCAACTACTGAGTAAAAACAATGACACTGCAGATAAGCTTTCAACATTTTATCAAAGGTTTTTATTTTTGGGGCCAGCTTTATATACTGGGGTAGTTTATTGTATAATTTAACTCCAGTGTGAAAAGTTCCTTTTTGATATATGCTTGTGTGTGTGTGTGAAATATGAATGTTTTGATTTAGTCTTGTGTTATGCCTATGAACATCATTGTTTGTTTTAAGAAAAACAGCTTTATTCATTAAATTCTTTTTAAAAAACATAATACTTTCAAAGATATGTGTAGAAATTTCTTTCCTTGACATGAATTTATAATCCCTGCTGTTATCCGATTGCTAGTTTTGTTATTTTGAACAGTTCTTAGTTTAAAGGGGAATGCTATTTCAAAATAGTGTTTTAGGGTACTGTTAAATGCATTAAATTTATCATTTACATTTTCTAGTTCATAAATTTCTGACCATGTTTCCTTATTTAATAAGTCATTGAAATATGTAACATTTGATTCAGTGAATGACCTGCACTTTGATTTTACTCCATTATCATTATTATTGATTGTTTCGGATACTTCAAAACTCAGTATTTGTCCATGGTGGTCACTAAAACCCGGACAATAGACTTCTATTGAATGGTGATATTTATCTGTATTTATAAAAATTTGATCAGGAGTGGTTTTACTAAATTTTGTTATTCTTGTTGGGGTATTTACTGTAGGTTTCAGTCCATAGGAAATTAGTAACTGTGTTAATAATTCACAATTTCTTTCAAAATGTCTCATCACAATGTTACTCTATTTTGTATGCTTAGATATGCATCTAGTGGCACTTGGAGTTGGTTTTTCGACACCTCGATATTTTGCTGTTCTATGTTCCCTTCTGAATGCACAATGAAGCTGTTGTCTGATTTTTTACTTTCCTAGTACTTGTAATTCCAATTCTGCATTCATGTAGGCTTTTGATTGTTCATTAGAAAGCTACCTATTGCAAAGGGTACCATTGCAATATCCGAAAACAATTGACATATCTTCGCGTTTCACATCCCATAGATCCCAAAACCACCGTCAGTTAAAAAGTTAATATATAATGATTGATAGATAGATAGATAGTTTTATTAATTCCATTTGATCAAATACATGTATACAATACATTTTTGATATAGGACACGTCAGAATGTACATCTATAAAATAAAAGAACTAACAGGTATATATTACTAATACTATAACTATTTATAACTTATTATAATAACAGATCTTAAGAGATACAATCTTATTGGACAACTATTTACACCTTATTCTATTATCATAATATGAAAATTTAATTCTATAAATACAACAACTTACAGCTAGGTATTACAATTAAAATAGAAAAGGAAAATATAATTATAGATTTCGTCGTTTCTATACACTAAGATATTCAACTACAGAGTAAAAACAATGGCACTGCAGATAAGCTTTCAACATTCTATCAAAGGTTTTTAATTTTGGGGCAGGTTTTATATACTTGGGTAGTTTATTGTATAATTTAACTCCTGTGTGATAAGTTCCTTTTTGATATATGATTGTGTGTGTGTGAAATATGAATGTTTGGATTTTGTCTTGTGTTATGCCTATGGACATCATTGTTTGTTTTAAGAAAAACATCTTTATTCATTAAATTCTTTTTAAAAGACATAATACTTTCAAAGATATATATGCAGGGCAGTGGGAGAATGTTTAAATCTTTAAACAGAGGTCTACATGATTCTCTAGAGTTTACATTTGCCATAATTCCAATCGCCCTCTTTTGTATCATAAACGTGCTTAGTACATCTGGCGACATACCCCAAAATATGACCCCATATCTTAAGTATGAATGGAAATAAGCAAAATAAGTATTTCTTAATGTGTGCATGCTACTGCAGGTTTTCAAAATACGTAACGCAAAGCACATCGAGTTCAGTTTAGTATTCAGATATTGTATATGTTTATTTCATTTCAAGTCATGTTGTATCCATAGTCCTAAAAACTTTGTTTCTGATTTATTTTCTATTTGATGACCATTTAATGTTATATTGGGCTTCGCAGGATTCCTATTCTGTATAGTGTGGAAATTTAGACATACTGTTTTTTTTATAGTTTATTATGAGGCGATTATCTTGTGACCATTTGGTTAACTCTCCTGTAACGGAGTCAGCAGTATGACCTGTTTAGTTTCACCTTTTATTACGAGTGTTGTATCGTCCGCAAACAAAATTTCCTTTGTGAATGAACGTTCTGTGTTATATCATTGATATATAGAAGAAAGAGTAGTGGGCCCAAAACCGATCCCTGGGGTACTCCAAATTTAATAATTCCCTCATTGGACAATGTTTCATTAAGTAATTTGGTTCCATCATCCTTGTGTCTCAAGCTTACTATTTGTATACGCCTTGTTAAGTAAGACTCTATCCATTTATTAGCTAGACCTCTAATACCATATTGATTTAGTTTGGTAAGGAGGATTTTATGGTCAACAACATCAAATGCTTTCGATAAATCCAAGAATAGGCCAGTTACATGTTCCTTATTGTCAATTAATTTCAGTATACAATTACTACATTCGTAAATTGCTGTCTGTGTAGATTTTTCCGTTCTGAATCCATGTTGTGAGTTTGATAATATTTTATTTTTTTCTATGAAACTTATCAGTCTCTTATACATAATTTTTTCCACAATTTTTGCAATACCAGTTGGTATTTATAGTTAACTAATTCATCTTTTGAACCGTTTTTTTTTGCACTGGAATTACTTTTGATAACTTCAAAATATCCGGGTAAGTTCCTGAGAGAATTGAACTGTTTATTAAGTGCGTAAGTGGATTTATTATATTTTCTGCACATTTCTTTAAAATTGCATCAGGGATGCCATCAATGCCAGCACAGAATTTATTTTTAGCTCTTTTATAACTATTCTTACCTCTTCACTTGTGACATGATTTATAAATAAAGAATCGCTGTATATATTTATTTTATTATTAGAATTTAGTGTATTTACCTGTGATTTGTTTAATAATTTTTGTGGAATTTCCAGAAAATAGACATTGAAAGTGTTTGCTATTTCCTCTGGATTATTAATCACTTTATTATTTCTGGTCAGTGTAATGTTCCTTTGTATTTTAGCAGATTTTCCAGTTTCTTTCTTTATCACGGACCACATAGCCCTGTTTTTATTAGATGATTGGGAATTAAAATTATCATTATGCATTTTCTTTGCTAGTTTTATTACCTTATTTAATATGCTAGTGTATTTTTTATAGTATAAATTGAATTCAGGTGTTGTGTGGTATTGTTTATATAATTTGTGTAGAAATGTCTTTCTTTGACATGAATTTATAATCCCTGCTGTTATCCAATTGCTAGTTTTGTTATTTTGAACAGTTCTTCATTTAAAGGGGAATGCTATTTCAAAATAGTGTTTTAGGGTACTGTTAAATGCATTAAATTTATCATTTACATTTTCTAGTTCATAAATTTCTGACCATGTTTCCTTATTTAATAAGTCATTGAAATATGTAACATTTGATTCAGTGAATGACCTGCACTTTGATTTTACTCCATTATCATTATTATTGATTGTTTCGGATACTTCAAAACTCAGTATTTGTCCATGGTGGTCACTATAACCCGGACAATAGACTTCTATTGAATGGTGATATTTATCTGTATTTATAAAAATTTGATCAGGAGTGGTTTTACTAAATTTTGTTATTCTTGTTGGGGTATTTACTGTAGGTTTCAGTCCATAGGAAATTAGTAACTGTGTTAATAATTCACAATTTCTTTCAAACTGTCTCATCACAATGTTACTCTATTTTGTATGCTTAGATATGCATCTAGTGGCACTTGGAGTTGGTTTTTCGACACCTCGATATTTTGCTGTTCTATGTTCCCTTCTGAATGCACAATGAAGCTGTTGTCTGATTTGTTACTTTCCTAGTACTTGTAATTCCAATTCTGCATTCATGTAGGCTTTTGATTGTTCATTAGAAAGCTACCTATTGCAAAGGGTACCATTGCAATATCCGAAAACAATTGACATATCTTCGCGTTTCACATCCCATAGATCCCAAAACCACCGTCAGTTAAAAAGTTAATATATAATGATTGATAGATAGATAGATAGATAGATAGATAGTTTTATTAATTCCATTTGATCAAATACATGTATACAATACATTTTTGATATAGGAAACGTCAGAATTTACATCTATAAAATAAAAGAACTAACAGGTATATATTACTAATACTATAACTATTTATAACTTATTATAATAACAGATCTTAAGAGATACAATCTTATTGGACAACTATTTACACCTTATTCTATTATCATAATATGAAAATTTAATTCTATAAATACAACAACTTACAGCTAGGTATTACAATTAAAATAGAAAAGGAAAATATAATTATAGATTTCGTCGTTTCTATACACTAAGATATTCAACTACAGAGTAAAAACAATGGCACTGCAGATAAGCTTTCAACATTCTATCAAAGGTTTTTAATTTTGGGGCAGGTTTTATATACTTGGGTAGTTTATTGTATAATTTAACTCCTGTGTGATAAGTTCCTTTTTGATATATGATTGTGTGTGTGTGAAATATGAATGTTTGGATTTTGTCTTGTGTTATGCCTATGGACATCATTGTTTGTTTTAAGAAAAACATCTTTATTCATTAAATTCTTTTTAAAAGACATAATACTTTCAAAGATATATATGCAGGGCAGTGGGAGAATGTTTAAATCTTTAAACAGAGGTCTACATGATTCTCTAGAGTTTACATTTGCCATAATTCCAATCGCCCTCTTTTGTATCATAAACGTGCTTAGTACATCTGGCGACATACCCCAAAATATGACCCCATATCTTAAGTATGAATGGAAATAAGCAAAATAAGTATTTCTTAATGTGCGCATGCTACTGCAGGTTTTCAAAATACGTACCGTAACGCAAAGCACATCGAGTTCAGTTTAGTATTCAGATATTGTATATGTTTATTTCATTTCAAGTCATGTTGTATCCATAGTCCTAAAAACTTTGTTTCTGATTTATTTTCTATTTGATGACCATTTAATGTTATATTGGGCTTCGCAGGATTCCTATTCTGTATAGTGTGGAAATTTAGACATACTGTTTTCTTATAGTTTATTATGAGGCGATTATCTTGTGACCATTTGGTTAACTCTCCTGTAACGGAGTCAGCAGACTGCTGTATGCCCTGTTTAGTTTCACCTTTTATTACGAGTGTTGTATCGTCCGCAAACAAAATTTCCTTTGTGTATGAACGTTCTGTAATTTGGTTCCATCATCCTTGTGTCTCAAGCGTACTATTTGTTTACGCCTTGTTAGGTAAGACTCTATCAATTTATTAGCTAGACCTCTAATACCATATTGATTTAGTTTGGTAAGGAGGATTTTATGGTCAACAACATCAAATGCTTTCGATAAATCCAAGAATAGGCCAGTTACATGTTCCTTATTGTCATTTAATTTCAGTATACAATTACTACATTCGTAAATTGCTGTCTGTGTAGATTTTTCCGTTCTGAATCCATGTTGTGAGTTTGATAATATTTTATTTTTTCTATGAAACTTATCAGTCTCTTATCCATAATTTTTTCCACAATTTTTGCAATACCAGTTGGTAAGGTAATAGGACGATAGTTATCTAATTCATCTTTTGAACCGTTTTTGTGCACTGGAATTACTTTTGATAACTTCAAAATATCCGGGTAAGTTCCTGAGAGAATTGAACTGTTTATTAAGTGCGTAAATGGATTTATTATATTTTCTGCACATTTCTTTAAAATTGCATCAGGGATGCCATCAATGCCAGCACATAATTTATTTTTTAGCTCTTTTATAACTATTCTTACCTCTTCACTTGTGACATGATTTATAAATAAAGAATCACTGCATATATTTATTTTATTATTAGAATTTAGTGTATTTACCTGTGATTTATTTAATAATTTTTGTGGAATTTCCAGAAAATAGTCATTGAATGTGTTTGCTATTTCCTCTGGATTATTAATCACTTCATTATTTCTGGTCAGTGTAATGTTCCTTTGTATTTTAGCAGATTTTCCAATTTCTTTCTTTATCACGGACCACATAGCCCTGTTTTTATTAGATGATTGGGAAATAAAATTATCATTATGCATTTTCTTTGCTAGTCTTATTACCTTATTTAATATGGTAGTGTATTTTTTGTAGTATAAATTGAATTCAGGTGTTGTGTGGTATTGTTTATATAATTTGTGTAGAAATTTCTTTCTTTGACATGAATTTATAATCCCTGCTGTTATCCAATTGCTAGTTTTGTTATTTTGAACAGTTCTTCGTTTAAAGGGGAATGCTATTTCAAAATAGTGTTTTAGGGTACTGTTAAATGCATTAAATTTATCATTTACATTTTATAGTTCATAAATTTCTGACCATGTTTCCTTATTTAATAAGTCATTGAAATATGTAACATTTGATTCAGTGAATGACCTGCACTTTGATTTTACTCCATTATCATTATTATTGATTGTTTCGGATACTTCAAAACTCAGTATTTGTCCATGGTGGTCACTAAAACCCGGACAATAGACTTCTATTGAATGGTGATATTTATCTGTATTTATAAAAATTTGATCAGGAGTGGTTTTACTAAATTTTGTTATTCTTGTTGGGGTATTTACTGTAGGTTTCAGTCCATAGGAAATTAGTAACTGTGTTAATAATTCACAATTTCTTTCAAACTGTCTCATCACAATGTTACTCTATTTTGTATGCTTAGATATGCATCTAGTGGCACTTGGAGTTGGTTTTTCGACACCTCGATATTTTGCTGTTCTATGTTCCCTTCTGAATGCACAATGAAGCTGTTGTCTGATTTGTTACTTTCCTAGTACTTGTAATTCCAATTCAATTCTGCATTCATGTAGGCTTTTGATTGTTCATTAGAAAGCGACCTATTGCAAAGGGTACCATTGCGACATCCGAAAAAAATGACGTATCTTCGCGTTTCACATCCCATAGATCCCAAAACCACCGTCAGTTCAAAAGTTAATATACACACATCAAAAAAAGTTTTGCATCACCTCGGTTCCCAGATCTCCGGCATATAGACGTTGACTGTGTATATTGTATCCAAGATACAGTCCCTTTGACTGTTCGTAGATGTCACTAAAACTGCTCAAAGATGTAAACAACCATGCATGAGCAGGGCCTATTAGACGGAGGGGGTACGACAGCCGATCAGTTCCAGTCATTCCACCAGGACGAAGGTACGCTGCTCATGTTGTCTGTAGTTCTACCATGCCTAGAAGGTCAATACCGCAGTTCGATCGCGTCCGCATTGTTACTTTGTGTCAAGAAGGGCTCTCAACAAGGGAAGTTTCCAGGCGTCTCAGAGTGAACCAAAGCGATGTTGTTCGGACATGGAGGAGGTACAGAGATACAGGAACTGTCGATGACAGGCCTCGCTCAGGCCGCCCAAGGGCTACTACTGTAGTGGATGACCGCTACTTACGGATTGCCGCTCGGAGGAACCCTGACAGCAATGCCACCATGTTGAATAATGCGTTTCGTTCAGCCACAGGACGTCGTGTTTCAACTCAAACTGTGCGCAATAGGCTGCATGATGCGCAACTTCACTCCCGACGTCCATGGCGAGGTCCAGCTTTGCAACCCCGACACCATGCAGCGCGGTACAGATGGGCCCAACAACATGCTGAATGGACCCCACGGAATTGGCATCACGTTCTCTTCACCGATGAGTGTCGCATATGCCTTCAACCAGACAATCGTCGGAGACGTGTTTGGAGGCACCCTGGTCAGGCTGAACGTCTTAGACACACTGTCCAGCGAGTGCAGCAAGGTGGTGGTTCCCTGATGTTTTGGGGTGGCATTATGTGGGGCCGACGTACGCCACTGGTGGTCATGGAAGGCTCCGAAACGGCTTTACGATACCTGAATGACATCCTCCGACCCATAGTGCAACCATATCGGCAGAATATTGGAGAGGCATTTGTCTTCATGGACGATAATTCTCGACCTCATCGTGCACATCTTGTGAATGCGTTCCTTCAAGATAACGACATCGCTCGACTACAGTGGCCAGCATGTTCGCCAGACATGAACCCTATCGAACATGCCTGGGATATGTTGAAAAGGGCTGTTTATGGACGTCTTGACCCACCAACCACTCTGAGAGATTTACGCCGAATTGTCGTTGAGGAGTGGGACAATTTGGACCAACAGTGTCTTGATGAACTTGTGGATAGTATGCCACGGCGAATACAGGCATGCATCAATGCAAGAGGACGTGCTACTGGGTATTAGAGGTAGTGGTGTGTACTGCAATCTGGACCACAAATGCTGAAAGTCTAGCTGTATGATGGTACAACATGCAATGTGTGGGTCTCATGAGCAATAAAACGAGCTGAAATGTTGTTTGTGTTGATCTCTATTCCCTTTGTATTTAACGGTTCCGGAACTCTTGGAACCGAGGTGATGCAAAACTTTTTTTGATGTGTGTATAATGATAGCTAGATAGATAGTTGTATTAATTCCATTTGATCAAATAAATGTATACAATACATTTTTGATATAGGACACGTCAGAATTTACATCTATAAAATAAAAGAACTAACAGGTATATATTTCTAATACTATAACTATTTATAACTTATTATAATAACAAATCTTAAGAGATACAATCTTATTGGACAACTATTTACACCTTATTCTATTATCATAATATGAAAATTTAATTCTATAAATACAACAACTTACAGCTAGGTATTACAATTAAAATAGAAAAGGAAAATATAATTATAGATTTCATCGTTTCTATACACTAAGATATTCAACTACAGAGTAAAAACAATGGCACTGCAGATAAGCTTTCAACATTCTATCAAAGGTTTTTATTTTTGGGGCACGTTTTATATACTGGGGTAGTTTATTGTATAATTTAACTCCTGTGTGATAAGTTCCTTTTTGATATATGCTTGTGTGTGTGTGAAATATGTATGTTTTGATTTTGTCTTGTGTTATGCCTATGAACATCATTGTTTGTTTTAAGAAAAACATTCTTATTCATTAAATTCTTTTTACAAAACATAATACTTTCACAGATATATATACAGGGCAGAGGGAGAATGTTTAAATCTTTAAACAGAGGTCTACATGATTCTCTAGTGTTTACATTTGCCATAATACTAATCGCCCTCTTTTGTATCCTAAACGTGCTTAGTACATCTGGCGACATACCCCAAAATATGACCCCATATCTTAAGTATGAATGGAAATAAGCAAAATAAGTATTTCTTAATGTGTGCATGCTACTGCAGGTTTTCAAAATACGTAACGCAAAGCACATCAAGTTCAGTTTAGTATTCAGATATTGTATATGTTTATTTCATTTCAAGTCATGTTGTATCCATAGTCCTAAAAACTTTGTTTCTGATTTATTTTCTATTTGATGACCATTTAATGTTATATTGGGCTTCGCAGGATTCCTATTCTGTATAGTGTGGAAATTTAGACATACTGTTTTTTTATAGTTGATTATGAGGCGATTAGCTTGTGACCCTTTGGTTAACTCTCCTGTAAGGGAGTCAGCAGACTGCTGAATGACCTGTTTAGTTTCACCTTTTATTACGAGTGTTGTATCGTCCGCAAACAAAATTTTCTTATGTGAATGAACGTTCTGTGTTACATTATTGATATATAGAAGGAAGAGTAGTGGGCCCAAAACCGATCCCTGGGGTACTCCAAATTTAATAATTCCCTCATTGGACGATGTTTCATTAAGTAATTTGGTTCCATCATCCTTGTGTCTCAAGCTTACTATTTGTTTACGCCTTGTTAAGTAAGACTCTATCCATTTATTAGCTAGACCTCTAATACCATATTGATTTAGTTTTGTAAGGAGGATTTTATGGTCAACAACATCAAATGCTATCGATAAATCCAAGAATAGGCCAGTTACATGTTCCTTACTGTCAATTAATTTCAGTATACTATTAATACATTCATAAATTGCTGTCTGTGTAGATTTTTCCGTTCTGAATCCATGTTGTGAGTTTGATAATATTTTATTTTTTTCTATAAAACTTATCAGTCTCCTATAGTGATTTTTTCCACAATTTTTGCGATACCAGTTGGTAAGGTAATAGGACGATAGTTATCTAATTCATCTTTTGAACCGTTTTTGTGCACTGGAATTACTTTTGATAAATTCAAAATATCCGGGTAAGTTCCTGAGAGAATTGAACTGTTTATTAAGTGTGTAGGCATAAGTGGATCTATTATATTTTCTGCACATTTCTTTAAAATTGCATCTGGGATGCCATCAATGCCAGCACAAAATTTATTTTTAGCTCTTTTATAACTATTCTTACCTCTTCACTTGTGACATGATTTATAAATAAAGAATCACTACATATACTTATTTTATTATTAGAATTTAGTGTATTTACCTGTGATTTATTTAATAATTTTTGTGGAATTTCCAGAAAATAGTCATTGAAAGTGTTTGCTATTTCCTCTGGATTATTTATCACTTTATTATTTCTGGTCAGTGTAATGTTCCTTTGTATTTTAGCAGATTTTCCAGTTTCTTTCTTTATCGCGGACCACATAGCCCTGTTTTTATTAGATGATTGGGAAATAAAATTATCATTATGCATTTTCTTTGCTAGTCTTATTACCTTATTTAATATGCTAGTGTATTTTTTGTAGTATAAATTGAATTCAGGTGTTGTGTGGTATTGTTTATATAATTTGTGTAGAAATTTCTTTCTTTGACATGAATTTATAATCCCTGCTGTTATCCAATTGCTAGTTTTGTTATTTTGAACAGTTCTTCATTTAAAGGGGAATGCTTTTTCAAAATAGTTTTTTAGGGTAGGCTACTGTTAAATGCATTAAATTTATCATTTACATTTTCTAGTTCATAAATTTCTGACCATGTTTCCTTATTTAATAAGTCATTGAAATATGTAACATTTGATTCAGTGAATGACCTGCACTTTGATTTTACTCCATTATCATTATTATTGATTGTTTCGGATACTTCAAAACTCAGTATTTGTCCATGGTGGTCACTAAAACCACATTCTATTGAATGGTGATATTTATGTGTATGTAAGAAAAATTGATCAGGAGTGGTTTTACGGGATGATAGGAGAGTGTGCGTCCCTTACTGCAAAGGACTACGCAGTGATCATCGCTGGAGCAAACGACGTCTATAGAAATGAGAGTAAAAAGGTAATCAAAGATTTAAAGGGTACATTGCCATCCATGCAAAAAACAAATGTCATTATTGTAAACATTCCGCAGAGACACGATTTAATTCCCAAGTCATGTGTAAATATAGAAATAGAGGCTACAAATGGAAAAATTCATAAAATTTGTAAGAGTTTTCCAAATGTCCAAATTGTAGATGTAAGTAAATTAGACAGGAAGTTCCACACTCGGCATGGCCTACACTTAAATAGATTAGGAAAAGAGTATCTTAGTGATGAAATCTGCAAAATTGTAAATTCAAATGGTAAGAATAATTCGACAGTAATATCATTAGAGTGGAAGCAGGGAAACTGGTAGAAGAAGCCAAACGTGAGGTTTGGCATTCACATCTTTTGAAGTCAAATTTAACGGAGTGCAACAATGGTATTTCGGATTTGTCTAGCAACAATAATAATAACAATTATGATAATAATAATGTAAATAAATCACCAACACAAGCTTGCAAAAGTAACAAATTTAAAATTTACCACCAGAATGTCCAGTCTCTTTATAATAAAATTGATTACATAAATCTAATGCTTAAAAATGAACTTAAAGACATCTCAGCACTATGTATTTCAGAACATTGGCTGAAAGAGGAACAACTTGAATTAATTCAATTCCCAGGGTTTATACAAGCTAGTAAATACTCTAGATCTAATATTAGCCATGGTGGTACTTGCATCTTCTTAAGAAATAATTTAGATCATGAACAGATAACAGCTTATGATTATCTAATTATGGAACAGGAATTTGAATTCTCTGCCGTAAAAATTCAGCAGTTTAAGTTAATAATTGTATGCGTATACCGTTCTCCGTCAGGAAAGTTTCCTCTATTTATAGATAAACTAGAATTGTTACTCAATAACATGAGCAAAGTAAATTTCGATATAATAATTTGTGGGGATGTAAATGTGGATTTCTTAAAACTTGATAGAAATTGTGAATTATTAAACCAGTTACTAATTTCCTATGGACTGAAACCTACAGTAAATACACCAACAAGAATAACAAAATTTAGTAAAACCACTCCTGATCAAATTTTTATAAATACAGATAAATATCACCATTCAATAGAAGTCTATTGTCCGGGTTTTAGTGACCACCATGGACAAATACTGAGTTTTGAAGTATCCGAAGTAATCAATAATAATGATAATGGAGTAAAATCAAAGTGCAGGTCATTCACTGAAGCAAATGTTACATATTTCAATTACTTATTAAATAAGGAAACATGGTCAGAAATTTATGAACTAGAAAATGTAAATGATAAATTTAATGCATTTAACAGTACCCTAAAACACTATTTTGAAATAGCATTCCCCTTTAAACGAAGAACTGTTCAAAATAACAAAACTAGCAATTGGATAACAACAGGGATTATAAATTCATGTCAAAGAAAGAAATTTCTACACAAATTATATAAACAATACCACACAACACCTGAATTCAATTTATACTACAAAAAATACACTAGCATATTAAATAAGGTATTAAGACTAGCAAAGAAAATGCATAATGATAATTTTATTTCCCAATCATCTAATAAAAACAGGGCTATGTGGTCCGTAATAAAGAAAGAAACTGGAAAATATGCTAAAATACAAAGGAACATTACACTGACCAGAAATAATAAAGTGATTAATAATCCAGAGGAAATAGCAAACACTTTTAATGACTATTTTCTGGAAATTCCGCAAAAATTATTAAATAAATCACAGGTAAATACACTAAATTCTAATAATAAAATAAATATATGCAGTGATTCTTTATTTATAAATCATGTCACAAGTGAAGAGGTAAGAATAGTTATAAAAGAGCTAAAAAATAAATTCTGTGCTGGCATTGATGGCATCCCTGATGCAATTTTAAAGAAATGTGCCGAAAATATAATAAATCCACTTACGCACTTAATAAACAGTTCAATTCTCTCAGGAACTTACCCGGATATTTTGAAGTTATCAAAAGTAATTCCAGTGCACAAAAACGGTTCAAAAGATGAATTAGATAACTATCGTCCTATTACCTTACCAACTGGTATTGCAAAAATTGTGGAAAAAATTATGTATAATAAAATATTATCAAACTCACAACATGGATTTAGAACGGAAAAATCTACACAGACAGCAATTTACGAATGTAGTAATAATATACTGAAATTAATTGATAATAAGGAACATGTAACTGGCCTATTCTTGGATTTATCGAAAGCATTTGATGTAGTTGACCATAAAATCCTCCTTACCAAACTAAATCAATATGGTGTTAGAGGTCTAGCTAATAAATGGATAGAGTCTTACTTAACAAGGCGTAAACAAATAGTAAGCTTGAGACACAAGGATGATGGAACCAAATTACTTAATGAAACATTGTCCAATGAGGGAATTATTGAATTTGGATACCCCAGGGATCGGTTTTGGGCCCACTACTCTTTCTTCTATATATCAATGATATAACACAGAACGTTCATTCACATAAGGAAATTTTGTTTGCGGACGATACAACACTCGTAATAAAAGGTGAAACTAAACAGGTCATACAGCAGTCTGCTGAATCCGTTACAGGAGAGTTAACCAAATGGTCACAAGATAATCGCCTCATAATAAACTATAAAAAGACAGTATGTCTAAATTTCCACACTATACAGAATAGGAATCCTGCGATGCCCAATATAACATTAAATGGTCATCAAATAGAAAATAAATCAGAAACAAAGTTTTTAGGACTATGGATACAACAAGACTTGAAATGGAATAAACATATACAATATCTGAATACTAAACTGAACTCGATGTGCTTTGCGTTACGTATTTTGAAAACCTGCACTAGCATGCACACATTAAGAAATACTTATTTTGCTTATTTCCATTCATACTTAAGATATGGGATCATATTTTGGGGTATGTCGCCAGATGTACTAAGCACGTTTAGGATACAAAAGAGAGCGATTAGAATTATGGCAAATGTAAACTCGAGAGAATCATGTAGACCTCTGTTTAAAGATTTAAACATTCTCCCACTGCCCTGCATATATATCTTTGAAAGTATTATGTTTTTTAAAAAGAATTTAATGAATAAAGATGTTTTTCTTAAAACAAACAATGATGTTCATAGGCATAACACAAGACAAAATCAAAACATTCATATTTCACACACACACACAAGCATATATCAAAAAGGAACTTTTCACACTGGAGTTAAATTATACAATAAACTACCCCAGTATATAAAACTGGCCCCAAAAATAAAAACCTTTGATAGAATGTTGAAAGCTTATCTGCAGTGCCATTGTTTTTATTCAGTAGTTGAATATTTTAGCGTATAGGAGTGATGGAATCTATAACTATATTTTACTTTTTTAATTTAATTTTAATACCTAGCTGTATGTTGTTGTATTTATAGAATTAAGTTTTCATATTATGATAATAGAGTGAGGTGTAAATAGTTGTGCAATAAGATTGTATCTATTAAGATTTGCTATTATAATAAGTTATAAATAGTTATAATCTTAGTAATATATACCTGTTAGTTCTTTTATTTTATGCATGTAAATTCTGACGTGTCCTATATCAAAAATGTATTGAATGCATGTATTTGATCAAATGGAATTAATAAAAATCTATCTATCTATCTACTAAATTTTGTTATTCTTGTTGGGGTATTTACTGTAGGTTTCAGTCCATAGGAAATTAGTAACTGTGTTAATAATTCACAATTTCTATCAAATTTTAAGAAATCCACATTTATATCCCCACAAATTATTATATCGAAATTTACTTTGCTCATGTTATTGAGTAACAATTCTAATTTATCTATAAATAAAGGAAATAAAGGAACGGTCAATGTATATGTATAGGCCTACATAAAATATAACCATTCAAAATCTCGGTCGAGTTCGCTAACGGGCAAAATCGGACCAAGGAGTTGAAAATGGGGGGAAAGTGAAATATTGCTATAACTTTCATAGTATGTTAAAAACTGAATCCATTCAAAGTTCGTACTATTTTTCGAATAAGGGCCAAGTGCTTATCTTCGTAAGTTTGACCGAAGGGGTGGGAAAATGGAGTTTTTAGAGAAAAGATATCATAGCTCCCTTAATAGGCACAATATCAAAACAGTTTAAAATGGCCAATACCCCTCTAAAATGTAACAACATTTTTTGTCTGAAAGATTATTTGATATGACCCACCCTTGCACCAAGGGATGAGCAAAATGTTTCAGGTATTATAAGAAGATGCTGTATGCTAAACATGTGGAACTTTCATAGGCATACTGTACAGCAATTGGCAAATTTAGTGAATTCGAAGCATTTTTCTTTGCCCGGTGAAATCTACCTCTGCTTCCGGTGTGCAGAGAGGGATTTTCTTATTTTGTGCACGTAGGACGACTTTAAGCACGGAAAACAATACATCCTGTTGGTTAGTACACAGCCACAAGCCCACTCATACTAACTTGCTGTAACTTCATCATGGAATAAACAATTCCTAACCTTCGCTTTGCACAGGGATGTTTGAATTAAATTCAGGTTTGGAATAGGTCTTCCCATTTCTTATTATATGGCCACCTTTTCTTGCAGAGTAAGTAAGTTGGGACGATGTAATAGTTTTTAAATCCTGAACAGTAGACATAATAATCCCGAATCCCACCTAGGCCGTCCTGAAAATGATTATCATGGTTTTCCATTTTTATCACTAAGCAAATACAGGGACGGTTCCTTTCAGGCCAACGGTCAAAATCTCTTCTTTGACCCTGAATTAGACCCAAGTTTGCGGTCACCTGTCACCATCCCCAGTTGCATTTGCTGAAAAAGTGTGTTTGCCTCCCAGACACCATCCTTCCGACGGTAGAGGAATGATCCGCTATGTCAGTGGGTGAAGCCAAGCTGGGAGGATAAGCTATCAAATACTTAATAATGCACACGCACTCAAATATTCCACACTTTAGAAACACACTTGTGACAAATACTTGCCACGGCCAAGATCAACAAGATAATAGGCTGCGTTAATCCTCCAAATTACTAGACCTTAAAAATCTGTAAATTATAAAGAAATGTTATGAAACTGAATTCACTGTTATAACTATAGACTGTATAATATCATACAGTTGGCTGTATGATTGTGGTTTTTAAATGCACATTGAAAAGCAAATGGCAGTGGTGCTATTATACAAGCTGCATAAAGACACAACCTTTTAAACCATTTCAAACTGCGCATGAAACTCGACTTGGTACAACAATTCACCAACAGATAGTGCGGTAGCTCCTGCACGCTAGCGGTCATCGCTTCTTCGTCTGTCAATCAGATGCGACAGGAGATGGAAAATAAAACGGAGCATGCACACTACAATTCACCAGGCAAGGATTTGGCTCCGATTCTGATATAGTAAACACACATCCCCTCTCCCCTCTTCTGCAGTCAAGCCTAACGCTGGCTACAAAGCTGCAAGTGGCGAACGGCGATATTTGATGATACCCGAGCCAGCACACAAGCAACGTACAGTGAGGCGCAACGAATGCGGTACATTTAAATGTAAAAAAGCGGTATCCTGGACATTTGTTGACGCTTTATACTACCATAAAATCTTATGTTAATTTTTATATTCGTAAAATTGAAATGTGAAGGGCAATTTTTCAAGAATGGGTGTGCACTGGCTCCAGGGCGAAAACCCAGAAACCGCCACTGGATTTATCCTAACTAGAGGCCACAACTACTCTTCTCCGTTCCCAATTGCAAGTACGCATGTTATTAGTATAAGACAGATGCCACACATACTGAAAATACACAGTAGACAACAAAAACAATTCTGAAAATGTTAGCCAGTACCAAAATAAAATTACAAAACTCATCTATAGGCCTTAAAAATTGGCACTGAAAATATATTTCTTCTTTCTTCGATTTCGGCCATCTATGGGCAACATGAAATAAATTTCTCATGATTTTATCTCCTTTCTTGATTTTAGTTTATTTCCACTGGGCTATTTCTTCATCCATTTACTGTGTGTTTTCGTTCTTTAATCTGCCTAAACAGTTAAGCACTACCTAGGTACCGGTATATTGTTTAAAAAAAACAACAGAATTTTTTAATCTCTTATCTAAATGTAACTTTGTAAGACTGTCTAGAATGTCTTGTTTTGTAATGTTCATTTCTGTTAAATCCTTTTTCACTTCGATGAAGCAACTATATTATTATTATTATTTACGGTACTGGTTAAATAACAAATTGGAAATTAAGTACCGAGTTTAACCAGTAGGCCATGTTCTGGCTTACAAATATTACTTATGTCAAACGAATTTAGATAATTATTTGAAGTTTTAGCCATTGGATAAACAAAGTTTTTACTTAATCTATATATATATATATTACATCATTCTAAATATTGGTTTTATCATAAAAGTGTGTCACTATTAGGAAATGGTAGGAACAAAAATAACATTATTTATAAAAATGTATTGATGAATTTGAACCACAGACACCATATAAAGCAACAAGATCACACGTTACATTTTCTCAAATAAAGCAAGGACTCTCTGTTTTACGAGTTTAGTTAATTCTTGGGGGGAAGGGGTTACTGCTATTTTATGTTATTAAGAGCAGAAAAGGAGATAGCAAATCATAGCACACATCAGCTGGCCAATCACAATTCAAGGCAATGAATGTCTTCTGACCAATCAGGTCAAGTATCATTATTTCCATGGGCAACAAATGAGCGTCAACACAAATATGTCATAGGTAACGTCATGGAGGTCACTAAAATCCCACTAGACGCAGGGACTCGCGATGTGTACTACAGCCAAAAGAATAACACTCATGTTTTTACCATGGCCCCATTGTGCTATGACGTAGCTGTCCCCACTACATAAAAGGATAGTTGCGAGGCAAATAATACCTTGTAATCGATCACGACCTCCTCGAATATGCAACTATCACATTAGTCAAGCAGTGACATTTGAAATAGGAGGCAGTGAAAGTTGGCGGCAGTTGCTCTAGCTTGGCCAGTGAGAAATGTCGCCAGTGGGAAAAACCAAAACCGGGCGTCTCTGTCACGGCTACCAAGTCGCAAGCTTGGTCGCAGCCAAATTTCACTCACATCTCCTCCCTCAGCACACAGCTTGTGCAGACAGTGGGAGACATGGAGTGGGGACCGGACATCGGTGTCACGCACGAACATTTAAACTCTTCATTTTGAACGGCTCACAGTGGTGTGAAAGGTGAATATGAGTCTCAAGTTTATTACAGTTCAGTCATCTCCTGAACCTGAAGTGATTCTACGCGGCAAGTTTCATGAAAATCGGAGAGGTTGATTTGGTGAGAATTCCTTCTTAGTGTTATGGGTGTGTGGTTGAAATAGTTTGGGTGCTTTGATATCTCGATAGCCTCTCTGATTATTCTGCGGTAGAAGTGGCTGTTGCGGACTAGTAGATGCATTAAATCGAAGAGTATGAAGTGTCTGAAGTCCGATGAATGCTCTGCTATTGCTGATTTAGAAGGATTCCAACCGTGACTAGGGCGTTCATCTACTAAATATCTGGAAATTGGTATGAAATGTGTCAACTTGAAGCACAAAATCGGCCCCAGCGAGCGACTGACAGCATGGGGTTCCCTACGCGGTGTGACACTACCCTGAAAACAGAGTATTTACGAGGGACAACCAAGATATAGTTGTGATACCAAATAATGCTGCCCACCTCCCTCGCCTGCACCAGGTAAATGTAGTACGTGAACCACTATCAACACTCGCCTCCATAGGCCGAGTCGTCAAAAGCTCCGCCATTTGAGGGCTACTAGTATAGTTATTTATTTGATTATTAGCCTACTTCTTTAATCAATCTGATATGAATTATTCATTGTATGTATTGAATATTCTGTAAAAACTGGTGTCCTTTGGCTAATTCACGATAAGTTATAATCAGACAAACTATCAACAAATGTCCATACAATCGTGTTCTGCACAGAAGATGGCATTCCTGTTATTGTACAACCATGCCAACGATGATGTCAGCGCACCTGTCAAACGGGGTGGTGTTGACTGGGTAGTTCCACATCAACACTCGCTGTGTAGGCTACACATGCACAGAAGGTGCAGTATGGCACAGATAATATGCCTAGAAGACCCTCAGCGGTGGAGGGCCATAGGAAGAATGGAAGCAGGACAGCCGCAAAGTGATGTGGCCCGATGACTTAATGTGAATCGTTCTGTTGTTTTATCGGATGTGGCGACAATTTGTAGAGACCGAAAATGTATCCCGAAGACCAGGGCAGGGTCGCCCACGTGTGTCATCAGAACGAGAGGACCGTTATTTGGCTGTAAGGACACGAAGGTACCGCTGTAGTACTGCACGGCAACTGGCACCTGACCTCGGAGCATCCACTGGAACAGTTGTAGTGAAGCAAACAGTGTACAGAAGGCTTCGGCAGAGTGGTCTTTATTGTCGGAGAACAGCTGTATGTGTACCCCTGACGCGTCTGCACAGAAGGGAACGTCTAGAGTCGAGTCGTCAACATGCTAACTGGGCGGTCAAACAGTAGGCAAATGTTCTTTTCACAGATGAGTCCCGATTTGATCGGAGAGTGATTCTCGACGGATTCGCATCAGGAGAGAACCTGGAACACGACTTCGGGACCCAAACATTGTGGAAAGAGCCCGATATCGAGGAGGATCCCTAATGGTGTGGGCAGGGATTATGTCGAACACCTCTTCAGGAAAATGTACGGGTAAATCGTCAAGGTTTAACTGCTGTCAGGTATCGTGACGAGATCTTAGGACCTTACGTTCAGTTGTTGCGAGGTGCTGTGGGCCCAGACTTCATACTGATGGATGATCATGCCCGACCTCATAGAGCACAGGTGGTTGATGTTTTCTTGGAAACAGAAGATATTGCATGCATGGCATCGCCTGCTCGCTCTCCCGATTTGAATCCCATACAGCATGTCTGGGACACACTAAGGAGACAAGTTCCATCATGTCAGCATCCACCAACCACTCTCCAAGACTTGCGAGCTGCTCTGCAGGAAGAATAGGCGTTATTGCCCCAACATCAGATTGATGACCTCATTCGCAGCATGACCCGCCGTTGTCAGGCCTGTATTGCCTCCAGAGGTGGTCACACCCCATAATGAGCACATTAACCAGTTGTCGGAATGGGTGTGCAAATCCATGAAGTTGGAAAAAATGAAGAACATTTTTGTCTACTGTTATGCATATTGCAGTGGTTTACTTTCTGTATTCTCTACATTGTTGCCACTTTACTATCAGCTGCTTATAATGTTTTGTGGTAAAATAAACGCAACCTTGCAACATATCCGTTTGTTGCTTTAATTTTGGACACCAGTGTATTTGTTGCATAATCAACTGGCCACTCAGTGTCTTTAAGACCTAGCTGCCTTTCTCATTGTCTGTCAGGAATCAGTCAAAATCGTTAGTTCTGCAGGTCATTGCCATGTGTTCATTCTGGAAGTAATTTCCTTGTTAGATTCTATCTTTTGTTCACATTTTTGAAAGTGTTAAAAGTCAATACGCTAGCCCATTTGATTCTGGAAACTTCTTTTGAGTATTTAAATGCCGGGCTCTACAATTATTTGCCAAGTTTCACTGAGACCTGATCATTCCGTGACGAGTTGAAGGTATTCTCATCCCTGAAGAATTGAAATGCACGACATATATAATTTGCAAGGAGTAAGCAATAGATTTATAAATCTGTAGGATTAAGTTATATTAATGGGTCACTAAGTTAGATTGTACAGTGATTGGAACATTCCTTGACGATCTAGGTGAAATCATGTATTAAGAATTGTCATGCACACCATCTAAAATTTATAAAATGTAAGATACAGATGTATATGTTTATAGGTTTGAACAATTGTAGTAGACCACTATACCAAGTTTCAGTTATCGGATCATCCTTTGCCAAGTTACAGAAATTAGTATCTCAGGAATTGGCTTGCATGTCATCTATAATTTATTATAAGCCGTAGATTTATGTACCAGTAGATAAATACTAGAGCAGTGGTTCACTAAACAAAGTTTTACTTTGATTGCTTGATTAGGACACAGGAAATAAAAGCATGCTTTTAAAAATTTTGCACAGATCCCATCTTGAATTCTCAAAACAATTGAATTACATTATATGCCAATATACAGGGGATGTCACATAAGTAATGTTCTTTTTTTAAAGAAAATTTTATTTGGAAAGTTTTCTGACACGAATTTAAACTCTTCTTCAAATTAGAGACCATCAGATTCTATGATCTTTAGCCCTCTTTCAGTGAGGTTTCTTATCCCACAACGGCACCAGTCTCTGGAAAAAGGAAGGAAGCTTGTAGTTTAACGTGACCGTTAATCTCGCAATCATAAGCCACGGGACCTCCGTTTTAGGTTTTAATGCGAAGAATTCGGCAAGACCCACTTCCACAGTTTCAATGTTTTCGGAATTTCTCCCACGCAAGAAATGGGCCATGCATCGAAAAAGATGGTAATCTGAAGGCGCGAGATCAGGGCTGTATGCTGGATGTGGTAGCAGTTCGACTCCTCCAAATTCTTGAATTCTTGCCATGGTTGTTCGTGCAGTATGAGGTCTCGCATTGTCCTGCTGCAAGAGAACTCTATTTCGGTTAACTAATGCTGGGTACTGCACATATGAAAAATCCACAGCCTGCTTCCAGTCTCCGACCGGGTCAGGAATGGAATGAATGAAGCCCCCATCTAGCGGCGAGGATATGAACTGTGCCGGCTGCCGAGGCCTGACGCACTCCTCTGGGGCAATGATTAAATGAATGACAGATGAAATGAAATGATAATGGAGAGTGTTGCTGGAATGAAATTTTGACAGGGAAAACCGGAGTACCCGGAGAAAAACCTGTCTGCCTCCGTTTTGTGCAGCACAGATCTCACATGGAGTGACCGGGATTTGAACCACGGACCCAGTGGTGAGAGGCCGGCGTGCTGCCGCCTAAGCCACGGAGGCTTCACTGCACATATAAGACATCCTAATATTAAGCTCTAGAAAACCGTTTGCGATGCCAAGTTTCACTGCGCTCTGGTGATTAAGTCGCCAGAAAAGCACATTTAAATATTTGAGCCAAACAGGTTTTATAAATTTACGTATGTGAACTTACTTTATAGTATTTTATCCTCATACAAATTTTCATATTGATCAATGCTATTGTTAATACCCGTGAAATATTTTGCCATATTGGATTGTGACATTATAACTTGATGTTGTAATTGTTTCATTTGAGGGTCTTTGGCATCATGGCCATTTAGCCTCGTGTTCTAGGGTGTATATAGTTAAGAAGTTGTGTGATAACATATGTTATTGTGGTGTCTATAGTGGTATGTGTATTTGTAATTCAGGTGAGGATTGGGAAGGAGGGGGCCATGGCCTTAAGTTAGGAACCATCCGGCATTTGCCTGAAATAGAAGTGGGAAACCACGGAAAACTACTTTCAGGATAGCTGAGTTGGGAATCAAACCCACCTCTTCTCAGTTTTGTCTCAGGAGGCTAAGAGTAACCCATTCTAGCCCTCACATCAGAATTAAACCTTTTTGGCAGAGCCGCGAATCGAACCCAGACCTCCGGGGAGACAGTTAAGAATGATGAGTCAGTCATTGTAATTTGGAACGTAAGTTTGGGGTCGAATGGGGTAATAGTAAGTCCTTAGCAAGTTTCATTGAAATTGTTCCAGCCAATCAGAACTTAATCATTACGGACCCACACACATGGACCAAATGATGAATGATGATTGTGATGATTGTTGTTTTAAGAGGCGGAACACTGAGGTCATCAGCCTCTACATGGACCAAAGGCGATTTCTAAGACTATATTTCATATGAAGAAAATAGGCTTAAAATACCTATGCAGAAACTTGTTATTTGAGCTTTCTATATTCCAGTGTCAGTACAGAATCTGAAATGCACATGTGAATGTAATTTCGTAATACAAACATGTGGATTATCCAGATTGAGTATTTTGTTGGAGCGGGGCCACTGGCCAGCAACGAGCGTGCAAGCCTTCCGCCAGCTAACCCTGCCCGGATCGCTGCTTGCGTGAAGGCTGAAGCAGTGACACGATACAGTATTTAATGACATTGTACCATGTAAATAAATTGGCATTGACACATTGTAACTCTCTTTCTGTTATGAGGGATATCTGCTCCCCTATATTGTTCTCCAGCTCCACTGGAATACGGGGATTACATCTATACAATTTGTATTTTAAACTACCCCATAAATAAACATACAACGGACTTAGATCCAGGCTTCGAGTAATTACAGTAACTGTAAACATGCAGGGTGGTACAGGAGTAGCTATACCGTGTAACGATGGAACTTCAAGGATTTAAAATTCATGTGGTGAGAAATTGTCATTTGTCAGCTGAGAATCTAGGCCGACTTTTATTTTATGCATTTTGTTTGAGCGCACCCCCATAATAGTCCGGTCGGCTGGTGTGGCAGGCGACGGTAGATACAGACCATTGTGGTGTTTGAAGCCATATTTTCAGTGTTGCCTTAGTAAACAAGAGTGTAGTGCTTTTCAGTCGGTCAACACGAATGTACCCAAAAGAGATGGGTTATGCCCTAATCCTGAAATAAATTACATGAGATTAATTAATTAATTAATTATCCAGATTGAGTATTTTGTTGGAGCGGGGCCACTGGCCAGCAACGAGCGTGCAATCTCATGTAATTTATTTCAGGATTAGGGCACAACCCATCTCTTTTGGGTACATTCGTGTTGACCGACTGAAAAGCACTAAACTCTTGTCTTAGATACAGACCGGTAGGTGTGTTTGCTCAACAGGTGGGGACACCTGGGAATGGTTAGTTGCTATCCAAGCGCACAATGAGTCTGTTAGTGTTACTCACAGAGCATTTCAACAGGAATTTCTGAGTGTTAAGGTGCCTTTGGAGACCGCAGTTCACAAGATTGTGTTGAAGTTCAAGACTCCGGGATCAGTTTTAAATCATCATCATCATCATCATCATCATCATCATCATCATCATCATCATTTTCCCTTATCCAGCTCCTGCCGGGTCGGGGTATTTATGGCACTTCTCCACTTTCCTCTTTCCTTCCACCATTCTTCTTCCACGATCTTGTCCCAGTCCAGATTTCTTTTTCTTACGCTGTTCTTCACTGAATCAATCCACCTTGTTCTATGTCTTCCTCTTGCTCTCTTAGCCTTGCACTTCGCCTCCGGCATCTGTCTTGGTATTCTATTTTCCTCCATCCTCTTTACATGTCCAAACCACCTTAGTTTATTCTTCTCAATTCTCTCATTTAGTTTTCCCATCCCAACTTCCTTCCTAATATCTTCATTCCTCACTCTGTCTTTCCTTGTCTTTCCTATCATACTTCTTAGGAATTTCATTTCACTGGCTTGGATTCTACTCTCTTGCCTGCTTGTCAGGGTCCAAGTCTCAGCTGCATAAGTTAATATGGGAACATTGTACACTTTATACATTACCTCCTTGCTTTTCCTTGGTACTTCCTTATCCCAAACAAGTTTTCTTACACTTTGATAGAATGCATTGCTCTGCTGTATCCTCCTGCCAATCTCCATGTCCAACCTACCAGTTTGCATCAATTCACTTCCTAGGTATTTGAACGTGTCCACAATTTCCAAACTCTGACTTCCAATTTACACAGTGCCCTTTCCTTGTCTTTCCCCTCTTGTCATCACCATGGTCTTGCTTTTCTCTATACTGATTTTCAGGCCGTACTTCTGAATATTTTCGTTCAGTGCATCTAGTTGTTTTTGCACTTCTTCGGTGTTCCTTCCCCAGACCACAATATCATCTGCAAATAACAGTAACTTCATTTCTTTATGTCCATATGCTTCCTTCGTTTCCTTTACAATTTCATCCATCACCATTATGAACAAGAGAGGTGACAGCACACTCCCCTGTCTTAGTCCAGTCTTGTTCCTAAACCAATCTGTCTTTCCAACTGGGGTCAGTACCCTGCTAACACAGTTGTTGTACATCGCTTGCACCATTTCCAACATTTCTCTTCCCAGTCTCTTCTTAACCACATAAAATAAATAAATAAACAGAGATGTCACATTTTGACGGAAGAAAAATTAGAAGACATTAGTGCTCGATTATTACGGTCACCAAGAAAGTTTTTGAGAAAACTATCTCAACAAGCCGGCGTGTCATATTTGTCAGCTTGGATTGCCACACAACTAATTAAGTATCGACCATACAAAACTACTCAGGTTCAAACTTTAAGTCTGTAATGGTTTCTTTCGCCCTCACGTTGAGCGACAAATGTAACGTTTTGCTAGCCCCTAACGTTGAGCGTACAATGTGGCAGTTTGGCTAGCCCACACTGTTGGGAGATAAATGAAACGGTAATTAGCTGCCCCTACTGTTGGGTGAGAAATGTAACTGTTTACCTTTACCTAAGCTATGTTGTTTTAATGGGCGCCAAGACCTCAATGCAATGTTGAAATCTAAATTTGTATTTAACAACGTCTAGCTCTGGCAGAACACATTCAAGACTCTATTCACTCAGATCGTGGTATGATTTGATCATTAACCCAACAAACAATTGTATCAGGAGAAGGAATTGGTCTATATCTAATGCTACCTACTGAAAGCAAAGATTGCATTGTAAAAGAAATGAATTTATTATATAAAACAAGTATAGCAAAATTAATAATAATAATAAGTTTAAAATTTAAATTGGAGCGTTGTGATTTGAATATTACCGATAGAAAATTACGTGGAAACGGAGTCTGATAAATTGATTTTACTCTTATTTCCAAGCTATGAAGTTACTGAATTATGAAATATAAAACAAAGAAAAATGAGAGATTGCGTATTTCTGCGTCATTAGCGCTTACCCCTGGAAATTGCCAATGCATTTCCCTCGTTCTTGATGATGCTGTGTGCTTCCCACAGTCTCCTGGACGTCGTCATCTCCGTCGAAATTTGATGATATTCTGGTAGATTAGATAATTCTATGGTCCGTACATCGGACCCAAACTCTCGTAAAACCGCACTGGTTACGTTTTACAAAAGTTCGTCGCTAACTCCACTGAACATCGGAGCGTCACGCACTTGCGACCGTACACTGCAAGTTCTACACAGATTGTCCTTAACTCCACCGAACATCGGAGCCACTCGCACGCGCACCCATACTCGTCAATTATTTCACAGATTGTCCCTTCCACGGCGCGTCGAACGATATATTCACCCGTTGGCTCCCCCCCATGGTAACGTCTTCCAGCTTACGTTGTCTCCGCTGATTGGCTGAGCACGCCGCCACTTCCCCTCCTCCGGTTCATTACACTCCGCGGGCGAGAGGGAGAAGTCGTTTTCCGTTTCAACAATTCGCCTCTTCTAGACCTTGCGACCCAGGATTGCGTCATGCTTCTCGACAGGAATCAGCTTGTATTAGAATTCCCAGTGAGTCATGTCTCTCAAATACCCTAACTGACAAAACTCCGTAAAATTCCGTAATCAGATAATTTTCTATGATATCGTCGTTCGTAATAATTTGCTTGTTAGCGTTTTCTAAGACATAGAAAACCTATCTGTATGCTTATAATTTTTATAAAATGCTCCGAAAATATCTTAATAATAATTATAATAAATTAATAATAATAATAAATTAACATGAAAAATTATCTTGGCTGAACAATTTGCCGCGTAAATAAATATAGAATGGCTTCCTACTGACTTATGCCAGTTGCATAAAAAACCCTCGAAAAACACGTTACATATTCGCCTCGGATCATCGGATGATTTACCGTGACGACGGTCCATTATCCGATTATCCCAGACACGTTAATAAACCCCATCCAAAATACATATTACATAAATGAAATCACCCTAAATTACAGATATGTACACTCATAATTTTTCTTCACGCACTTTGCGTCAAAGTTTGTTGTCACTATGGATTGCACTTTGCAACCAGTCCAATGTTTTACATATAGAATAGTGTTCCATGGATATTTCCGCCTCTCAAATTGCTCTATGTTGGAGAAATAGACATAATTAATGTGTGAGCACTATGTATTTATGATGTCATATCACACGCATTGAAGGTGTTCTGATATATTTATATCATCATTGAACTTCCTAATTTCACTGGAGGTCCCTTCCTTATGGTGAAATTTAATCTCACTTATCACTGAGCACACGATCACACTATTGTGGCAGCGCCTCGTGACCATAATACTTAATCTCTCTTTAAAGTAGATTAAATTAATATTGACTTCTGAAAAAAAAACAGTAAATGCGCATTACATATAACACCAAATATTTCTGTGCCGTAATCGCCCTGTCTTGTTAAGTTCCCGTACACCATATTCTACTTAATACTAGTTCTCAACACAGACCATTTCTCCTCACACAAATAATACCATTGTACAAATTATCTTAAATTACACACTTACAAATCTTACATGGCGAGGCCGTAAACAGAAATCACGTGTGCTGATATGTATGAGTTTCATGAAGGACTGTCTCGCATTCTGATGGCCCATCTTTTATCTCGTGGACGCCTTAAGCTAACAAGCCCTATACAAGCGCTCCCCCATCTCTTGGAGATAAATGGGAACCCATCAGCGCTGCCAAAATGGCCTTGGTGCATCGAGACAATTTAGTGCTCAACAGCATCCGACAATCCCGTCATATTTCCCTGTACCTTAAAAACTCTCATTTACTTACATACTACCCCCCTGTGTGACTTCTGATACGCCTGCCTTAAGACCAGATCTTCCACGCACCAGACACCACACTTACTCATTTGATAGGCTGGCTCGCCAGCTAAACACACTCACTTTATGACACATATTTTCGTAGACTATGTATATTATACGTTCCGTATAATCTGTTCCCTCACTATTCTCCAGCACATATGCTGTTTTCCCAATACGTTTGGTAACCATAAATGTTACTGCGTCACCTGCTTCCAACCTTGCAAGTGGCTCCCTTTAAATGAACGTCATCACGTTGCTCCACTAGCATATTCCTCAGTGTCTGTAACGATGCCCTGTTGCTACTGTCCACACATGCACATATTAAAATACCGTCCTCTGCTTTAACCACAGGATAATCCCTACATAAATTAGTGTCCCTCGATAGCATGTCTGCAAGAATGTTATCTTTACCTTTAATATATTTTACTGTGAATTCGTATTCCTGCAGAGCAAGAATCCACCTACTAACTCTGTTAGAACTGAGTTTACAAGTCCTCATATACAGTAATGCATGGTGATCTGTGTGGATCTCAAATTTCCCCCCTACTAAATACATTCTAAATTTCCCTAAACTGAAAACAATACCTAAAAGCTCTAACTCAGTAATCGTGTATCTTTTCTCTGCTGCAGTCAGTCCTCGCGAGGCTAAAGATACAATGCACAGATTACCCTCATCATCTTTCTGACATAATACTCCAGCAATGCCTATATGTGAAGCATCTGTCATAACCACATATTCCTTATCTTTTAACGGATATTTCAGCACTACAGCTTTCTCAAAACCTTCCTTCAGCGCTCTAAAAGCCTGATCATGCTTGGACTCCCATCTCCACCGAGTCCCACTTTTAAGCAATTCCCTGAATGGTTCTACCAACCCTGAGTATTTAAGAACGAACCTCCTGAAAAAGTTGCAAATTCCCAGGTAAGTTTTTAACTGTTTAACATTCTGTGGCACCTCTGCGTTAAGTATCTTATTAACCCTACTTTCTTCTGGTGTTACACCTCTACTCGACACTCTATGACCTAAAAATGTCACTTCTGACTGACAGAATGACGACTTAGACAGCTTCAAAGTGAACCCTGCCTGATCTAACTTCTGAAAAACTATATTTAAATGATGTAGATGCTCCTCAAAACTGCGTGAACTAATTACCATATCATCTATGTAAATGGTTACAAACTCTCCTGTGTCATCCCCTAATGCGATGTTTAAAGCCCTAATTAAAGCAGCTGAACTACTCTTTAACCCATAAGGTGTTCTACAAAATTGATAAAGATTATATTTATGACTAAAAGCTGTAAATGGTCTATCTTCGTACATAAGTGGCACTGGCCAAAAACTGGAACTCAAATCTACACAAGTGAAATACTTCTTCCCCTCAAATGTTTGCATTAATTCCTCTATTGACATAGATTTCAGCTGATCTGAACTAATTCTACTGTTAACCAAACGAGCGTCTAAACAAATACGAACAGTGCCGTCGGTCATGGGTACCGTGATCAAAGAATTAACATATGGACTGTTCGAGTGCTCAATAATCCCATCTTCAAGCATCTGATTAATTTGTGCCTCAACTGCACTCTGATAAGCGAAAGGTACAGGATATCTATGTCCTGTGAATACTGACCTATCAATAACGTTCAATGAATGTGTATAGCAATTGGTCATACCAATGCGATCCTCAAAAACTCTCCTATTACACCATAACACATCATAGAGCCGAACACACTGTTCATCCTCTATATTTCCCTGAAATGCAGCCTCACGTAACGAGTCCTCTAGACTTCCGTTCGTAATCACACTGCCCACAAAACATGGAGAACCCCGCTCTACGGCTGGCGATATCTCATTTAAAGTACAAATCACACCTACAATACTACTCCTCTGAATATGGTCATTGAACGCTACTTCTACTTCAGAATCTCCCCATTTAAATTTCAAACTCCCTACATCATAACATAAGTTACCAGACACTCTACTTAGCCACTCTGAACCCAAGATAACACTGAATACTAAATTTGGAATTACAAGGCAAATCTGCTTCTCTACATGATTATTAATTTTAATGTCTACTAAAACTTGCTTAGAAATTACTTTAGACCTCTTCCCAACAGCTGTGATAACAAAAGTGCTTTTAATTGGCATCTCCTCAAAATTTACTCCAGTTCCTTTCATTTTATCATAAAATGCACTACTTATGCAACTCTTCATACAACCACTATCAATTAAAACATCTGTGTACGCCTCGGACACGTTAAATTTAACTATGGGGCTCTTACTAACCACTTCCTGAATAATACCTTCATCATTTAGTTCATGTAATAATTCATTTCTTACATTTAGGTCATAGGGTTCCTGTATAATTGTATGGACAGGGCATGCTACAGACTGAGATTCTGACCTTACTTCGCAGCCTGGTTCGCGTTTAAAGAACCGCTACAGCTGGCCGTAGTATTACTAACTACTGAACTAGTCTGGTTGTTCTGGGCTGTGTTGTCATTGTTTGGCTGTATATTACTACCACTAGGCTGTCCTCTTCCTTGACCCCTATTCTGGTTGTAATTACTGTCATTATAATTTCTCCCTTGATTTCCCCTGAAATCATTGTTTCTCCCTTGATTTCCCCTGTAATCATTGTTCCTCCCTTGATTTCCCCTGAAATCATTGTTCCTCCCTTGATACTGATTACCATAGCCATTTCCTCTGTTCTGATTTAGCTGATTATTATTATTTCTATTTTGAGCGTTGGCCCCTTCGCCACCGTTCCCTTGAACTTCTTGATGCCTGGCTTCATTAGGTCTATTATTATTATTACCCTGGTTCCGATTGAAATTGTCATCATAACCCCCTCTCCCTAGTGCATCAAATGTGCTTAACAAATTTTCTACTTGTGATATAGTCTTTACATTCTGGATACAAGCAGCCTCCTTGATCCTATAGGGAAAGTGCCTAAGTAGCAACCTTACCACATCACTTTCCTCCTTCAAGCCATCCAGATATTTACACACTAATACCTGCCCTAAAAAGTATTCGGTCATGGTGGAGCTTCCTTTAGGGTTATATTTACCACACACTACTCCCTCACGATGCTGCGACTGAATAACCTCATTCCAGAACTTTTCACAGAATTTCATTTTAAAATCATTGATATCAGTAAACTTGTCTCTGTAGACAGCAAACCAATTCCTCGTTTCCCCCACAAACACTTGTTCTAAAATTTCAACTACCTGGCACCACTCAATACTACCATTTTCCAACCTCTCCCCGAATTTATTTTCTATAGTGTTCATGAACTCCATTGGGCACCCCTGTCGATTGCTGAACTTACCCAGTTCTACCTCCCTGTGTGTGCTATTCACAAAAACTGGCCTATTCTGACTATTTTCTTGCCTGATCCTAGCTTTTAATTTTAATTCTAATTCTGCGATTTTCTCCTCAGCCTTCCTCTCAATACTGTTTACTGTTAATTTAATGTTTCCTTCTGATTCTTCTACTTTATCATATAGCTTTGCTTGTTTCTCCTCAATCTTGCTAATGCTTTCCCTATTACTCTCTCTTAAATCATTTACTTCTGCAACTACTTGTGAGTGGACTTTCTCAATTCTACCCCCCAGCTGTTCCTTAACCTCTTTAGTAGCTACCTGAATTTTGTCAATTTCTCCCCCCAATTGCTTTTTGACCTGCTGTGTTTCCAGTTGCACTAGTTCTTTTAAATTTTCAGCCTGTGTACTGATTCTAATTTCCAACTCCTCCTGTACTTTTCCTAATTTTCTGTCTACATCTGCAATAATCTCTTTAGCCTTTTCTTCCATCACCCCCCTGATCTCACCTCTAATCAGTTCGAATTTGTCACTCATTTCCCTACTGTTTTGTTCTAATTTAGCATTTAAAGTTTCAGTACTCTCTCTATTTTCCTTACTGTTTTGTTCTAATCTGGCGTTTAAAGTTTCATTACTCTCTCTATTTTCCCTACTGTTTTGTTCTAATTTTGCATTATTCTGTTCTAATTTTGCATTATTCTGTTCTAATTTTGAATTTAAAGCTTCTGTACTTTCTTTATTTTCCCTACTGTTTTGTTCTAATTTTGCATTATTCTGTTCTAATTTTGCATTTAAAGCATCACTACTAACTTTGTTCTGATACATGAACTCGAGAAGTAAAGTTTTTAATTCTGGTTGGCCGCCTACACTCCCTGTTTCAGTATCGGGATTTACCTCCGCTACCCCGGTACTACCATCACTCGACATACTGCTCGTATCATCATTCTCCAGTTGATGACCACTACGTAACCTCATCTGTCTTTCTTTCTCATCCCCCATAATGATATACACTGATAAAGACAAATAACCCCCAAAATACAGGCACAGAAATATATACCCTTCTCCTTCCACAAATGTTATTAGGTTTTCAGCCCCAAGTTGTCGGCGACAAATGTAACATTTTGCTTAGGCTGGGATGACAAGTGAAACGGTATTTACTTTGCTCCACGTTGAGCGTACAAATGTACTGGTAATTAGTGCCCCATGTTGGTAGCGACAAATGTAATGGTTTCTTTCGCCCTCACGTTGAGCGACAAATGTAACGTTTTGCTAGCCCCTAACGTTGAGCGTACAATGTGGCAGTTTGGCTAGCCCACACTGTTGGGAGATAAATGAAACGGTAATTAGCTGCCCCTACTGTTGGGTGAGAAATGTAACTGTTTACCTTTACCTAAGCTATGTTGTTTTAATGGGCGCCAAGACCTCAATGCAATGTTGAAATCTAAATTTGTATTTAACAACGTCTAGCTCTGGCAGAACACATTCAAGACTCTATTCACTCAGATCGTGGTATGATTTGATCATTAACCCAACAAACAATTGTATCAGGAGAAGGAATTGGTCTATATCTAATGCTACCTACTGAAAGCAAAGATTGCATTGTAAAAGAAATGAATTTATTATATAAAACAAGTATAGCAAAATTAATAATAATAATAAGTTTAAAATTTAAATTGGAGCGTTGTGATTTGAATATTACCGATAGAAAATTACGTGAAAACGGAGTCTGATAAATTGATTTTACTCTTATTTCCAAGCTATGAAGTTACTGAATTATGAAATATAAAACAAAGAAAAATGAGAGATTGCGTATTTCTGCGTCATTAGCGCTTACCCCTGGAAATTGCCAATGCATTTCCCTCGTTCTTGATGATGCTGTGTGCTTCCCACAGTCTCCTGGACGTCGTCATCTCCGTCGAAATTTGATGATATTCTGGTAGATTAGATAATTCTATGGTCCGTACATCGGACCCAAACTCTCGTAAAACCGCACTGGTTACGTTTTACAAAAGTTCGTCGCTAACTCCACTGAACATCGGAGCGTCACGCACTTGCGACCGTACACTGCAAGTTCTACACAGATTGTCCTTAACTCCACCGAACATCGGAGCCACTCGCACGCGCACCCATACTCGTCAATTATTTCACAGATTGTCCCTTCCACGGCGCGTCGAACGATATATTCACCCGTTGGCTCCCCCCCCATGGTACCGTCTTCCAGCTTACGTTGTCTCCGCTGATTGGCTGAGCACGCCGCCACTTCCCCTCCTCCGGTTCATTACACTCCGCGGGCGAGAGGGAGAAGTCGTTTTCCGTTTCAACAATTCGCCTCTTCTAGACCTTGCGACCCAGGATTGCGTCATGCTTCTCGACAGGAATCAGCTTGTATTAGAATTCCCAGTGAGTCATGTCTCTCAAATACCCTAACTGACAAAACTCCGTAAAATTCCGTAATCAGATAATTTTCTATGATATCGTCGTTCGTAATAATTTGCTTGTTAGCGTTTTCTAAGACATAGAAAACCTATCTGTATGCTTATAATTTTTATAAAATGCTCCGAAAATATCTTAATAATAATTATAATAAATTAATAATAATAATAAATTAACATGAAAAATTATCTTGGCTGAACAATTTGCCGCGTAAATAAATATAGAATGGCTTCCTACTGACTTATGCCAGTTGCATAAAAAACCCTCGAAAAACACGTTACAAGTCGAAGAGACCCAGTGGCAAGAACCGACTACTGTAAATGGTTTATCCTCTCCTTGCATGACAGAATGTTAGATCCACAGTGATTTTCAGTGATAGGGCGTGGTTTCATTTACATGGACGTGTGAATTTACAAAACAATCGATGCTGGTCACCTGTAAACTCAAGACTGATCCACCAAAGACCCTGTATAACTGTAAAATTGGTGTGTGGTGTGCATAACCGTGAAGAGAATTACTGACCCATTCCCCCCCTCCCCCGTGAAACTATTAATTCTGCTCGATACGTTCAACTTATTTTGAATAACTTATTTTCCCAGTTAACAGACAGTGAAAGATTGTATGGGTTATTTTTTCAACAAGATGGTGCAACTGCGCATACTGCGTATAATTGGACGCAATAAGTGTTGTGTTTGGTGACAGGGTGATCAGTGCTGGAATGTGGTCTACTTGAAGCCCGGACTTAACACCATGTGATTTTTATTTGTGGGGTAGTTTAAACTACGAAAACACAGATCTAATCCCTACACTCTAGTGGAGCTGGAGAGCAATATACGGGAGCAGATATCCCTCATAACGGAAGGAGAGTTACAGCGCTTCAATGCCAATTTATTTACACAGTACAATGCCTGTTTGACAGCTAATGCAGAACATTTCCAACATCTCCTGTGAATAGATAAGGTCTTAAATGATGATGAACGGCAGATGAATTTACCATTAATTACTGAATTCTGTCACTGTTTCTGCCTGAGCGGGGTTGGCTGGCGGAAGACATATGCGCTCCTGACTGGCCGGTGGTCCCGCTCCAACACACTGTAGAATATGTTGTTATTATGTGTTACTGATTGCTCTTTATTTTATTATAGGCACATCAGCAAAATGTCCGAGTAAGGAGTCATCGCTTGATAGCTCAATGGGAAAGGAGAATTCAAAAATAACGTGGATCATCCATCACTCAACTTTGCAGTCACAGTGCTACATTTTGCAAAGTCTTTCTGTACCAATCTAATAATTCAGAGTTTATTGTTACGTAATTGTTGTAGTATGTTTATTACTTGAACAACTGTTATAAAGGTTATAAAATAAATGGTCAGAAATCATAAATTAAGAAGTAGCCTATATTTGATTGCTTGAATATCATCAGGAGAACTAAAAGTGTTAATAATCTCTGTTAGCTTTCCAAACGTGTTTGTGGCTGTTCTATATATATGTTGTCTAATAAACTATTCCAAATAAGAGTGATATTAATACTTTAAAATATGTCAGCAAATGCAATTTTCAATGCCTACTTAACGATCTGAACCCTCAATTAGATGAAGTAAACCACTTTACCACACAATTTAAAGAAACTGTGCCAGCACATTCTATAAATCAGGAGAAACTTAACAAAAAGCTCATCTAATAATAATAATAATAATTTTTATTTTCATTATTATTATTATTATTATAACTGACCACGGTAGCTATACGTTAGGCTGTTGGGCCATTGGGTCAGGTTATCTCCAGACTCAGCAGACGAGTGGGTGTGAACCCCACTGTGAGTCATCCTTGAAATGGGTTTTCGTGGTTTCCCATTTTGAACTCCAGGCAAATGTCAGGACAGTACCTTCTAATAGGCCGCAGCTACTTTCTTCCACATCATCGCCCCGTTTCATTAATTTCATCTATTATTATAGGGTTACCACATAGAAAAGAATGTTTCAATGCACATGGGCACCAAAGTAGGGGAGAGTGTTTCCAGCTCTCTCGTCTGTCCAGTGCTAGTCTTTCTTCTGCACATGTGCGTCAGGTAGGGGAAGTGTCTCTCTCTCTCTTTCTCACTGCTACTGGTTTCCATGTCGTTGTCGTTGGACCTTGTGAAGTCGTGTATGGAGGGGGAAGCTCTCCAGCAGCAACGTACGGTGAGTCCCGCCTCCAACATTCTTTTCTACGTGGTACCTCTATAGCTTTTCTCATGAGGTTGGCATCAGGAAGGATATCTTGCTGTAAAACATCCGCCACAGGGAAATTCATCGCATCTGATCCCCGACCCCGTAGAAACGGGAACTATAAGGGATAGACATACTCTATTATTATTACTATCATAGTCAGGCTTCGGATAATTATGCAACTTGCATATCCAATTGCATATTTGGAGTAGTTTTATCTTAACAGTGTATATCACCCCCTCCCCCCTCCCATTAAGTTTTTACATCTTAAGTGTAGACATCAGTTTTTCAGGACACTAATGGAAAATTTGGCATGTATTTGAGACAATTTTTGAGATCTCAGATAATTTCTGTACCAATCGGAATGGAAAATTTGGCATGCATTTGAGACAACTTTTGAGATTCGGATAATTTCTGTACCAATCGGAATGACTTATGTTATGTTCAAGTTAAGCTGTACTGGTTATCCCCAGGTAGGCTGATTAGCAAGCACACAGCATGTTTAAAATTAGCAACACAAGCTCTGTATTTGGCCACGGCTTTGTCTCAATTGGACAAGTACTGATTCATGGAATTTCATTTACAACAGGGCTGGCTGGCTTTTCCCCACTTCGTAAATAGTTACCTTCCATGTATAGTCGTAACGGCCAATGGTTACCCAGGCGGCGTTCCTTCAACCCCATAATCCTACCGCTCAGTCCCGGACAACTAGTTATGAGGTTTCGGTGTCGGCTTCCTCTTTCTCAACAAGAGATGTCACTCGTGATTTAAAGGAATTTAAAAGTACTGTGCTTGTATAACTATTGCCTTGGAGAGCAACTTAAGAGCCAACTCGCACTTAAAGCCTCTAACTCTTATACAACGGCCCCCCTGCTGGGCGAGAAACGCTTGTATAAGGCTTAGGTTCAATCACATGCCACTTTCTTTGGTGATCGCTGGGGATGAGTTGGGGTCACGACCATACATTACTTCCTGTCAGTCATGATTTCGTGGAGTTGAAACAGATTGTGGTTCATAGTACTGAACCTAATAATTTGCTTAGTTAAAGTCAAGTTTGGCATTGAGAAAAGGATTCTTGAAGAAATGCTAATTTTCTAGGCATTTGGAGCAGTTTGAGATTTTTATCAATGCAAGAATCGAACTGAGGAGTCCATTAACATTTTATACTGTATCTTGAAACAGTGAGAGTAAAGAATAATTTTATATTTTATTAAATGCACAGTCTACTAGTGGTATGCAGCAGTAAAAGCTTTGACTAGCGGCGAGTTATTATTATAACAAGAAGAGGGTCACCAGACAACAACAGAAAACCAGTTACCAGGTAGCGAGCTGAGTGTCAAATGATTCACCGACAGGAGAAAGAGGGGTGAGAAGTGAGCGCGTGACCAAGGGCACGTGGTGATCGCAAGTCTGACGCACGTCACCAAGATCAGAGCAGAGCGAGGAGATCACGACTAGATCAACCAATCACAATATTCATAATTGTCATCATCATCATCATCTTGCACAGTTTCCAGCCACTGGCCGGGTCTGTTTGGAACACAAGCCTCTCCAACGTCTTCTGTCTTCCCACCATCTCTCAGCCTCCACCCTTGTCCAGTCTTCTCCTCTCTTCTTCAAGCTTTCTTCCACCCCCCTTCAGCCACCTGTCTCTCGGTCTTCCTCTCGGTCTCTTTCCTTCCCACTTCGTCTCGTGTATCCTCCTGGGTATCCTCTTCTCCTCCATTCGTTTTACATGTCCATACTATCTAAGTCTAGATTTCTCTATACCATCCTGTAATGGTTCCTCATTCATTAATTCTCCGGTCCTCTCATTTCTTATTCTGTCCATCTTTGTAGCTCCAATACTGCTTCTCAAGAACCTCATCTCACTGGCCTGTATTTTGCTCTTCTCCCTTCCTTTCATAACCCAGGTTTCCGAGGCATACGTCAGGATAGGGACATAGTACGTCTGATATATGATCTTTTTGCTGTTCTGAGGGACATCCTTGCTCCATATCATGCTTCTCACACTCCTCCGGAATGCTTCTGCCTGTCTCCCACGCTCATTTATTTCTCTATCGTTTCTTCCATTATCTTGTATCAGGCTTCCCAGATACTTGAAACTCTCCACTTTCTTCAGCTGTTCCCCACCAATTGTTATTCCCGTTGTGGTTCTTTCCTTCTGCCTTGTTGTGATTACCATCTCACTCTTATTTATGCTAAATTTCATCCCATATCCTTGTATTATTCCTTCCCACACGTCCAACTGTTCCTGTACCTCCTCCTCCTTGTTTCCCCAAATCATCAAATCATCTGCAAACACCATTGCAATTATGGTTAATTGCAAATATAATTACTTCTAAAAGATAAGTAGAAGAGAAAAGGACTTGGTTCGACAGATTAAAATACGAGGAAAATGACTGCATTTTTGGATTTAAGAAGAAAAGACTTCAGTGTACAGCAAAATTATTCTACAAATTATGCGCAGTGATTTTACCGCAAAAATTGAAGAGGACGCTACTAGGAGGAGATGAGAGAAGGCTGTTCTGTTTGATACGTCCCAGGTGACGGACGTATGCCATCGAGCTCAAGATATTCCAAGTGCGCGAAGTATGTTATAGCTAAAGCCCTGCGCGGATGCGGTTATCCATGGATAAACCCGCGGATATCCGCAACATTTTTCACCATGCAGATATACTTTGCATGTCTTTGCGGATAGCGGATAAGTTGCGGATAATGTTTGGAGTAAATTTGCGGATAGTTTTTAGAATACAATCCGAACTTGTTGAATATCATGGGGAAAGTTGGGTTATTGTGCGCACCTATGTTTTTCGAGTTAGTAGTACAATTAGCAACTCAGTTCACTGCTACCCTAAAGCTGTCATCGTACCTATCAGATAGGGACAGTCAGCATGATGCCAGTTGCTATATGATAACCGTGAGGCTTGGATGAAGAAACTTAACACGTTGCATGTTATTTTCTGTAGCCAGCAAATAAGAAGGCAAGCCTACAGTTGTGATTCAATTATTTAAAATTAAATGTAGTTTTAAATGCCAGTGTGTACAGTGGTTTTGCAAGTATTTATTTTTCAATATAATAGATTAGTTTACCGGGATTCAGTGAGTTACGTTTTAAAAGCAGAGTGGGGTATTGGTGCGCAGAGCATATATGATACAAGTAAATACAACGGGACATTAATGGCAAAATATTTCGTGTTTGTTCTCCAGATGCCAAGAAATTATACGCGAAACACTGAGAAAAACACCTACCCAGCAGGAAATGTGCAGAAATCTCGACGTGCAATTAGGGATGATGGGAGGAAAATTAGGGAAGTGGGGAGAAGTTTCAACATTCCCCAGTCAATCCTACCAAAGCAGTTGCTGCAAAATTGTCTTGCTCCACCTCGTCTAGTCCGTAAAGCTGTTTTACCAACGAAATGGAGTCCATAATTATCCGAATACCTTTTGACATTGGCAAAATTATTTTATGGCTTAACGCCCATAAAGCTTGTCAGACGGTTCGAGTTCAAGTTTGCAGAGGAGAATAAGATTCCCCATAATTTCCATAAAGTTAAAATTCTAGCAGGCAAATATTGCTTGTATGAGTTCTTGAAGAGATATCCTGCATTAAAGTTGAGACAACATGAAAGAAGAAGCCTAAATTGGATTGCCTCTTTTAATGCTGACAAAACGAAGATTTTATTCTAATATCCAATACTGCAGAATTTTAGTTCATTGCATTGTTATGCTTTTGTAAAAAGCATTGGAATATTCTAATGTTAATGCACAGTGCAAGTTTCTGCCAATTCACATTGTATTAGTATGGCTTTCCAACATTCATCCCATGCGCACAATTTCCCAACCCATGCGCATGATTACCCTGCAGGGTGGTTAATCGTGCGCAAATGCATATTTGTGAGATTTCGAATTAAAGTCCACCAAATTTATTTTTGAATTAAATTCGTTTCTGCACATCGAATATGGAGTTACTAAGGCTCCCTTATTCATAAAAGCAGTTGTGTTATCAAAATATTTCATCACCACAAGACCGATTCTTGCTTAAGTGCGCACAATTCCCCCACTCTCCCTTATTAGGGCCCGGATGTTTATTTTTCCGTTATGGTTTTTCATGACAAATGTAAGATGATGATTTACGCTAATCCCATTCAAATTATGTCATTAAGAATGGGGTTGCAATTCTGGCTGTGTAACATTCTATTTAGACATAGCACATGACATACTGTACAGTACATAGCCTAAGGGTTTGACTTGCTGCTCAAATGTCTAAAAGATAAAGTATAAAGCAACACATTGAAAATATTAATGTAATGCCAGTAGATTCGGATAACAAACGTGTGTGTAAAAGTCGCATGGATGCGGGGCGGATAACAGTCGTGCGGATGTGGGGCGGATGCGGATAACGTTTTGTCTACCCGCGCAGGGCTCTAGTTATAGCGCACAGGGAGCTCACTATTCCGGCCAAGTATATTTGTGATAGCCGATGATTTAAAGTTATTTAGAACAATTTAAGGTGAAAATATTAAAAAGTGTTACGAGTATAAATTATACTACAGAAAGTGAACTAATCATTTGTAAAATTATTATTACTACATCGAGAGTCGAACCTAACTTTATCCAAGTGAAAATACAACGAAATATTGATATTCTACACGAAGTGAAAGACTTACGAATAATTCCAAGATTGCAAAATTTATAAACGGCAAAAACATTGGATAGTCAAAATATCCTACACCAAAAGGCAACTACGATTTGAGAAGCATTATTATACTTCGCCAAATATAATTATTACATTGAGAAATATAGAAGTGAACGTTCAGCAAAAATTAAAAAAACATTATAATTTTTGAAATTCTTCAAAATGATTTCAACGATTTTCAAAATGACGATTCAAAATCCTGAGTTAAGGGACATATCTATGAACACAACAGAAGACGAGGAGATAGATTGCTAATTTGCCATGGAAAGGGAAACCAAGTAGTTGGATAATATGAGAATGAAAGGAGTGACTCCAAAATTCCAAAACGACATTCAAAATGGAACGGAACGCGAGAACTTCCAGAATTTCAATAATGAAGATCGAAGAAGATGACCAACTAAGAAGAAGTCTATGAGAGGGGTGTCGTTCGAAGAGGTATGCTATCCGATTTCCAGAACCGAAAGAAGCAGAGGGGAAAGGCGATAAGACGATCCCAGGATCACCGCCAGAACATAACCCAGGAACAGGCGAATGCGGAGATGGTGACATCAAAGCAGGTACAGCGGGAACGAAACCTATATCCCTGAGGATATGTCCAGCAACTAACATCTATACCCCGCCTAAGGTAGAGGAACAACTTTTCTCACTCATGTAGAGAGTTGGAGCATGATATTATCTTGGACGACCATTTTATTTAGGATTTATTTCGATTTGTTTGAAGTTAGAGGATTTTTGGTAATTTAGGATTTTATTCTGCGAGTTTTTCGATTTATTTTGATATTTAGGATTTTATAAGACCTTGGTAAATTAAATGTAATTTTTATTGGAGATTTTTTGACATTATTTCGATATTATGATAAGATTGTTGCGATGTTTCGTCGATATGTTTAATATTTATGAGAAGCTATGATTAGGATTTTAGTTCAGGATAATTAGGATTTTTATAGTGACGTAATAAAATTTTAGGATTGGATGATATAGCATCATTACGACGATTTGAATGTAAATAAGGTCTGTGAACTTATATGGAAGTTAGACATAATAGGATTGTTTAGAAAGATAGTTAAGTGTGAGTTAGATAGAGATGAGCAAGTATCCGGTTATATTATTTGTTGAAGGAAGAGAGAGAGATAGAAGTTTGCTCTATAGTTATGCTAACTATGACAGTTAGGATGAGAGCTTGATAAATTCAGCTCAGTTGAAAGCATTAGACTGAGCTTTAACAATGATTATGTGATATCATTTGTTGTGACATATGTGGAATTATTATTTAAATAATTTAGAACAGATAGGAATGAGGAGAGACATGAAATGTATTTTTATTATAAAATTCTTATGGGAAACTTGTTATTCACTTAGTAAGGAAATAATACAGAAGTTATTAAGGTTGTAACTATTTGATAATAATTTAGATGAAAGTAAATAAGGCATTGTTATAAGAGAAATATATGAAGTTATTTAATGATGAAGCAATATGAAGTTATGAGCACAAGAAATGTATAAGCGAATAGGCAATGGTTATATTAAGTTATTGAAGTTAGAAATGAGTATAGTTCAGTGAAGTTATATCCAATGATCAAAGTTGACATTGTGGAATTGTGTAGGAAAGGAATATTTTATTTTAATAAGGAAGGTCTAGGATGAAATATTTCATGGTTAAACACTGACCGGCACGAAAAACGCAACACACAATAAAAGATGTGTAATTATCTATTTAATCAAAGTGAAGCACTTCAACCTATTTTTTTTAGACTGGGTAAGTCATTGGCGTTGCTTTGTGAGCAAACAATGAAGTGTTGATTGCACTAGCCTCAATTGCTTTTTCCCTGCACAACCTGGAAAACACATCACTGGATGTGAGCCAATAATGTGTTCCCACTCTTATAGCGCTTATTGTTGTACTTTGAATTGTTCCCTTTTCAATCACACGTGTTTTTAGGATCTTTCTGTGATTGTCGTAATCAGCTTTCTGGAGCAAACATGCCGTTAAGCCCTGAACAAGCTGCAAAAGCTGTTGCTTTAGTGGAAGAAGATCGCAGCATGCATTACGTTGCAGAAGTGTTGAGGACTACACCTTCCAAAATTTCCAGAACCGTATGAAGGTACAAGGAAACTGGAGGCTTTGCAAGGAGACCAGGAACAGGCCCAAGAAGAGCAACGTCGGAGAGAGATGACCGCCTTTTATAACTTCAAGTTCTCTGCGCCCATCACACCACCGCCATTGAAGCACGAAATCGACTCCATCAAGTTTGAGGAGTCGATGTTAGTGAGAGAACCATCCAAAGAAGATGGAAGAAGCTAATCTTCAATTCAGAAGACCAGCTACAGGCCCAGAACTCACCAGAGAACATCGCACAGCTCGACTACGTTTCGCAAGGGAACATCATGGCTGGACAGTACAACAATGGGAACAAGTGTTGTTGACTGATGAGACTTGATTTGGCCTATGATCACCTGACGGAAGAGAGAGGGTCTGGACAAGGCCAGGGGAAAGATATTCCAAGCAGGGCTCCTTTCTGGTTGGCTCTGCATAACGAGCCCCGGGTTCTAATGACCTCCACAACGAAGCGCTCTCAAGAGCGCAGGCGCTACAGAACAAATTCTACGCTATTCTCCTGCTAGGTGACTTCAACCTTCAAATTGACTGGCTTTCGAACGAAATTCCGAAAGCTCTTAATTATCTTTCTGAAAAATTCCTATCATGCTTTTACGACCTATTTCTTCAGCAGCTGGTAAAGCAACCCACTCGAATCACTGACCATAGCAGAACCACCCTAGACCTAGTGCTCACTGATAATGTGGTCATAGTGGACTCCGTCGAAGTAATTGAAGGCATGAGTGATCATGAAGCAACCAGGGTTGGGCTGAAATTACTCCACCTAAAATTGAAGAAAATACACAAAACAGCTCTCAACTACAACAAAGCATTATTAAATTCTCTGTTTCGCTCCAAACTTCCGGTAGTGCACACCGTTGACATAGAAACCCTCTGGACAGAGTGAAAAAGTGTGTACAACAGTGCATTCCACATGTTAAATTAAATGGCAATCGTCGATCTCCTTGGATTACCAATGAGATTGTACTAATATTAAAAAAGAGAAATAGATTATACAAAAAATGGAAACATAACCCTAGCCCCACTAATCTCCATAAGTACAAGAACCAACACAATTTAACAAAAGTCACCATTAGAAACAGCCATAGCAATTTCATCTGGAATTTGAGCTCCGTGGATACGAAATCTCTGTGGCGATATATCAGCTCCTGATCAAGAAGCACGCCCTCCACGAATTTCATGTATAATGGCAAAATTTTTTCTGAACCCGCAGAGATTGCTCTATCATTTTGCTCTTCCTTCTCTCAGAACTTTTCTTCCTTTACGCCATCACAAAATTATATAATTGATCAAAATATTCCTTTTCCTAAACTTGAACCCATTTGAATTCAGTAGGCCGAGTTCATAATGGCAAAATTAATCTCGGGAGTTTCCACCAACACAAAGTTCCTCATTTCTCTACTCATTTCTCTACACTCGCTATAGTGTTCAAGGAGCTTAGATATCTAACATCTAACCTCCTTGACTTTCATAGACAAGGAACAACGAAATTCGACATGCAAGCTACCCTCTGGGTGTCAAATAGCAAAGCTTGCACCACGCACCCGAGGCCATACGATATTATTATTCCTAAACTTGAATCCATTTATTTCTCCGTTGATAAGGTCTGCAAGTTGTTGTCATCTTTCCCCCCCCCCCCCGAATTCCGCTACTGGGCCTGATAATATACCCGCCAGAACACTCAAAACGTGTGCTCAGGCTCTCGCTCCATCCATCTGCACAATATTTAACACCTCTTCTCAATGTGGGAAATAACCATCTGATTGGAAAATCGCCAACGTTGTTCCTGTCCACAAAACTGGTAATAAGGAATCAGTAGCCAACTACCGCTCCATACTGTTGACATCCATATTGTGTAAGGTAATGGAGCGCCTGCTATCGAGGGAGCTGTTGCGTTTTCTGAAAGAAACAGGTTCTCTTAATGAACACCAACTTGGGTTTCTACCTGGACATTCCCGTACAACGCTACTCATTTCAGCTGTACACGACTGGCAACAAACTTTGGAGAGAATACCAGGCGGTCAAGTGGATCTCGTTACTCTCGATTGGACCAAGGCTTTTGATCAGGTTCCCCATTCACGTCTCCTTAATAAACTGCGCTCTTACAGCTTCGGTGGTAAACTAGTGGGGTGGTTGACTGACTTCTTTACAAGCCGGTCCCACCTGGTGTCCCTCAAGGATCTGTCCTTGGTCCTCTACTTTTCAACATATTCATGTTGGACCTTCCCCATGCAGTCTCCTCAAACATCTACCAATATGCCGACGACACAACCCTCTATCGCAAGAACAAAGACAATAGTGACCTCGCCGCCCTGCAGGAGGATCTAAATAACATCAGTGTCTGGTGCAAAATCGGCCTAGCTGTCAATTCTTCCAAAAGTAATTTATTCTCCCTATCCCATAATCGAATGCCAACGGTCAACCCTTATCACTTTGAAAACACTCCGATTCCCCGTGTGCAGTGTGTCAAACTTCTTGGACTCAACATCACTTCCGACCTGAAATGGAACACCCACACCGACGCAATGAGGAACCAAGCTGCCTGCCAACTGGGTATGCTAAGCAGAAATCTACAGGGAAATATCCTTAAGCTAGAACAGATACAAAATCGTGCCACTAAATTCATTCTTTCGAAAAATTCCGACTTGGACTCTAAAATCAGATGCCAAAAATGTAGCCTTCCATCTATTGAGAACCTATTTACCCAAATTGATTTGTCATATCTGCGAAACTTTTTAATAATACAGATTCATCTGCTATTTTAGACAAAATTTCTCTTGGCTACCAATCAGCTCAGAAGGGCTGGGGAGTTACGCTGTATGCCCCACTACCCAGGACCGAGTAGTACAAACTGGGGTTCGTAAATTGATCGGTTTGTGCATGGAACAGCCTACCGTGTTCCCTGAAGGCCAGCAACAATAATTCCGTACAGTTCAAGAGAAAGCTGCGGCATTATTTGTTCAAAAAGTAGGTTGTTCTTCACAAATTATGCCCCGATTCTTTGTTGTGCTAGTGTTTCCCGTGAATCTCTATTTGCTATATTTATTTGATCTCTTCTCTTGTTGTTCCTCCCTTATCCTATGTAAATGTGCATTTACCATCCCCCTAATATATACTGTAAATAATGTAATCATTGCTCGATTCTCACTGATTGCCATCTTGTGTACATATGTAAATATAACCCAGTGTATATATATTGGGGGCTCTGACGCATCCCGAATGCGAAATGGGGTTTTCCTCTTTTCAGAGACTCCCTTCAGTGTACTGTAAATATAGTGTAAGGCACTGATAAATAAATATGAAAATGAAATTCCCCTTGCACATTCTCATCCAGGACACCTTTCCAGAGTAGTTCTGTGATGGTGTGGGCAGGTATCAGTATGGCTGCAAGGACGGATTTGGTTTTCGTGGAGCATGGGAGCCTAACCGCACATCGGCATGTGGAGGAAATCCTTCTGGAGCATATTGTGTCTTTCACTCCATTTATTAGTGATGATTTCACACTAATGCAAGACAATGCACGCCCACATGTTGCAAGAGTTCTTGGATGAAGCAGGGATTCATGCTAGGGCTTGGCCTGCTCGAACCCCTGATTTGAATCCTATTGAGCACGTTTGGGACCGGCTGGGGAGAAGAGCCCGTCAGCGCTATCCAGAGACCATACAGGACCTACGGAATGCCCTCCTGGAAGAATGGGAGATGATTCATCTCAGGACATTACAGCATTAATCAGGAGCATGCCTGAAATGTTGAATGCCGTCATTGGTCCAAGAGGTGGCAATACACGCTTTTGAAGATGCGAACAGAGGTCTCGAGGTCTGTGAAGTAAAATGTGAAGTGTATCAAATCAAAACAGAAGTGCATTTCCTTTATGAGCTTACTCAAAATTTCCCGCTCTTATAGCGCTCTTTCCTTGAAGTGTGCATCTATGGCTTAATTTGTTAAATTTGTTTATAATCGTCTTTTTTAAATTTTTATTGTTAGACACCTAAATGGGACCGTACTACAATATTTCATCATCATTACGGCCCGGATTTTTAAAAAATGCATATGCGCATATGCATATGCATATTTTGACATATTTTGAGTTTTAGTGCATATTCTAGACGTAACAGCATATTCCGGTATATATGTCTGAATTTAAGGACAATTACAAGAACTACTAAAATAAATCTGTTTTGTGCATCCCTAGCTAGTTGCCTATATTATGTGCATCCCTCACTAATTGGTGTTTTCGACTCTCTGTGTAACGGCACTTTACTTTCACAACTGACAATGGCAACAGATAGCTTAGGTATGGGTAGGCAGGCTGGCTGGACTTCCCGGAATTCCTTTCTCTACCACAGTAGATAATAATCTCAGGGGGTTGGGCAATTGGTCAGGACAGAAGTATCTTCAGTTCACTAGTTACGTTCCAGTTTAATGCCCTGCATCTCAAGTGTTAGTTTCTAAAAATGCCTAAGGAAAAGAGCAGGAGAAGAGATTTACTAAATCAGTGGGTGTCGGGTAATAGGGACTATTCAACAGATGGTGTCATCGTGTACTGTCAAGTTTGCTCAAAGGAAGTAAAATGTGAAAAGAAATCTCAGCTTGAACAGCATTCAAAAACAACTGCACATATTAAAGCAAAGGAGGAGAAGAACAGCACACCACAACAACTACTTCTTACGCAGGTAAAGCCTAAGTCCGGTATTCTTAATACATTTTCAAATGAACTTTGTAGGGCTTTCGTATGCAGCAACATTCCATGGAATAAATTAAACAATCCAGTTCTGCGATCATTTCTTGAGAAATATTGTGTAAATCAAAAAATACCAGATGAATCAACTCTTAGGAAAAATTACCTACCTCCGCTATATGAATCTACCCTGGAATTGATCCGTTCTGATATCGGAAGGAACTATGTCTGGATATCGGTGGATGAGACAACGGATTCATGTGGCCGTTACATAGCAAATTTCGTGGTTGGTAAATTACATCCAGACGAACCCGGTAAACCGCATCTTCTTGCTTGTAAAGTACTAGAGAAAACCAACCATAGCACAATAGCAAGATTTGTAAATGATTCTCTGCGACTATTGTGGCCATCTGAAATTGAGGATAATTGTTGTAAAGTGCTTGTACTGCTCACAGATGCAGCTTCGTATATGTTGAAAGCAGCAAAGGCCCTCCAAGTATTTTATCCGAAACTCATACACGTAACCTGTTTAGCGCACAGATTACACCGCATTGCAGAAGAAATACGCACACAGTTTCCAGCTGTTAACAATTTAATTGGATGTGGGAAGAAGCTGTTTCTGAAAGCACCAGCTCGTGTCCAGTTCTACAAAGATTGTCTACCTGAAGTTCCTTTGCCACCTGAACCTGTCCTGACTAGATGGGGGACATGGTTATCTGCAGTATCATTTTATCAGGAGAATTTTAATGAAGGGAAAGAAGTGGTTACAAAACTTGAAGATGAGCATATTGCGTGTGTGTCCGTGATGCAAAAGTTGTGTTTGAAACCGCTACTGTTTATCAAGATGTGAATTTCATGCACATTTTTCTAAACTTCCAAAAGCCATTGAGAGCTTAGAATCTTCTGGTACTCCCCCCCATGAATCACTTGATCTCGTTGAGAAAGCTGCATCTTCATTGAATTCCGCTCCAGGCGAAATTGGAGAGAAGATTAAATACAAGTTAGAAAAGGTGTTGAATTCGAACCCAGGACTGAAGAAGATTAAGTTAATTAGTCAATACTTGAGTGGAACTAGGATATCCTTGCCAGAAACTTTGGTGCCCGTGAATAAGTACTGTCCAATCACGTCAGTTGATGTAGAACGATCATTCTCAGCCTATAAACTCATTTTGACGGACAATAGACATAGTTTGTCTCCAGAAAACATTGAAAGACTACTAGTTACCTATTGTGATGCTTCTTTTTGCAACAAATGATACCTGTAAATAGGTAAGTGAATAAAATTGCATGTTTTAAGTGCATATTTCATTAAGTTCCGTGCATATATTCTAACTTTTTAGTGCATATTTTCAGGTTTTTAGTGCATATAAATCCGGGCCCTAATCATCATATAGTAGATTAGTGCCATAAAAATGTCATAAATTTACAATAAATTTCAGTTTTTATAAGAAATTGAAGTGTTGCGTTTTTCGTGACGGTCAGTGTAGTTGGAGGAAGGAACTTCGATATTGAAAGAATTAAGCAAGGGCTTGCATTGTTGAAATGTGGTATAAATAGAGTTGAAGAAGTAGTTGTTTAGGATGAAGTAAGGTTACATAATATGTGAAGATTTATTCCACAGGTGATATTATATGCCATTATTCGAAAGCAAAGTTGAAGTATTTGTAAAAACAGCTGTTTATTGAAAAGGTTTGGAAACTAACAACTAATGTAAAGAAGAAGTACTAGTGAATAGACATTTCTTCGGGAAATATCTTATTGAATATTTATTATGGATTTGGAAAGCTATTTTGCTAAGCTTAAACGCTTTGGTAGAACAAAAGTTTGGTGCTTTTCAGTCGGTCAACACGAATGTACCCAAATAGAGCTGGGTTATGCCCTAATCCTGAAATAAATTACATGAGATTAATAAATACGCTAGGATGACCAGTTTCGATCGTCAAGCGATCATCATCAGATCCATTACATTTAGGCTATAGCATCTATGTTTGAGAATACAGGTGAAAAATATATACAATATGTACAATTATTTAGTTGCAGTGTTGGTAATGCAACTGTCAGTGTATGCTAAATGTGGTATATCTAGTGTAAGGTGAACTTCTAAAATGGTGATAAAAATCCGGAATTTGTCTGTTCGGGGTGATTATATGGTTACACAAAATCAACTATGGTTATACTGTAATAATACAGGCTGAATACTTATCCGGTTGTCTTCCTAACTGGGACTTCAAGAAGTTTCGTGTTCACTCTGATACCAGTTATAGTCGACTAACCCTGGTGTTAAATGGACGAGACTGGTTTTTCCCTATCTCCCCCATTTGTTTCTATGTTCGTTCTGAGGTCAGTGCCATGTTTATTTGTGTGAGGTTGCCATGTCTAGATAACAATGTATGTTATTGAATACAGGAAGATCTACAACTATTAAAGACTGTGGAACTATCTTCGCCACGCGTGGACTAAAAAGCCATTTAAACTAAGCGGTACACGGTCTATTGAAGACGTCCCGGAACCTTTAATACTGCCGCGCATAACGGCCTAGGTTTATTGCAGAAAAAGTACATAGTTCACCTGATCCAAATATCATTTACCCCCTTTTTTTTTATCTAGCTTCGCTGTATCACTAAGTTGTGTCTTGCTTTCGACAGGGTGTGTTTTTTAGTAGAGTGAAAAGAGGTGAACTCTCCATAAAAGTGTGTTCATTTAGATTGTTGGGATTGTTTTGTTTGGCTAGGTGAATCTCGATTGCTTCCTTTATGTCGAGAGCTCTGCCTTTCGATTCGTGATGAATTATTTTTAGGTCAGTTTCGATTTTAGTAAAGCTGTGCCCCGTGTCACACATATGTTCGCATACGGCTGAATGTGTTCCGCATCTTATCGCATTCCTATGTTCATTATAACGTGTATCTACTCGTCTTCCGCTCTGTCCAATGTAATTAGCTTGACAACCAGTGCCTTGGCATGTAATAGAATATACCCCTGACTTTGAATACGGGTCTTGTTTATTTAGATTACTATTTTGCAGGTGCCTCCCAGTCGTATTATTCCTTGTGAATGCTAGTTTTATGCCTTGCTTTTTGAATAGATTAGTGATTTTATATGTGTTCGCATTCACATAGTTGAAGCGCGTGAATTTGATCTCATTAATGTCCAGTTTTGGAATCATTATATCTTTATTTTTATGTTTGGCTACAATTTGGTCTATTTTGCTTGGCGGGAAATTGAAAGACACAACTTAGCGATACAGCCAAGCTAGATAAAAAAAAGGGGGGAAATAGCGGTGGTTATAGGTAAATGATATATGGATCAGGTGTACTATGTACTTTTTTCTGCAATAAACCTAGGCCGTTATGCGCGGCAGTATTAAAGGTGCCGGGACGTCTTCAATAGACCGTGTACTGCTTAGTTTAAATGCCTTTTATAGTCCACGCGTGGCGAAGATAGTTCCACGGTCTTTAATAGTTGTAGATCTTCCTGTATTCAATAACATACATTCTTATCTAGACTTGGCAACGTCACACAAATAAACATGGCACTGACCTCAGAACGAACATAGCAACAAAAGGGGGAGAAAGGGAAAAACCAGTCTCGTCCAGTTAACACCAGGGTTAGTCGACTATAATTGGTATCAGAGTAAACACGAAACTGCTTGAAGTCCCAGTTAGGAAGACAACCGGATAAGTATTCAGCCTGTATTATTACAGTATAACCATAGTTGATTTTGTATAACCATATAATCACCCCGAACAGACAAATTCCGGATTTTTATCACCATTTTAGAAGTTCACCTAACACTAGATATACCACATTTAGCATACACTGACAGTTGCATTACCAAAACTGCAACTAAATAATTGTACATATTGTATATATTTTTCACCTGTATTCTCAAACATAGATGCTATAGCCTAAGTGTAATGGATCTGACGATCGCTTGATGATCGAAACTGGTCATCCTAGTGTATTTATTAATCTCATGTAATTTATTTCAGGATTAGGGCATAACCCAGCTCTATTTGGGTACATTCGTGTTGACCGACTGAAAAGCACCAAACTTTTGTTTACTTAGGCAACACTGAAAAATGGCTTCAAACCTCACAATGCTTTGGTAGAATTTAAACTGATGTATGACTGGTAAACCAGAATTGACAGGCAGGGGAGTGGTAGTGATATTATAAATGAAAGCAGATGCGAGTGAAATATGAATATTCTTTGAAATGATAAGTGAACAAAGAGCGATGTATATAGAAGAAGAAGAGTTTTATAGAGAAATATAGAATATAGAGTTAGAAAGATAGAAGTATAGTACTGTAATTAGAAATTTGGATTAGAAGATGTAAATATAGTAAGTTAAGAATGATTAGAACAGGAAGAAGGAGTTTTCTGTATAGAGTTAAATAGAATTATGTAATTTATGATAGAAAAATATTACAGGAAGATTAGTAAGTTATTTTGAATTTTATTTATTTTGAGGAAGTTATTTAGAAGGTTAATAGAGGAAATATTATTTTATTTTGAACTCCTGAAAGTAAAAGGAACAGCTGATAGAACAGTGACCTTATATTTAATTAGTTTTATTTCAGATTATTTATTTGTTATTAGAAATGAAGGTTAGGAGAGTTTTTAATTTATGTTTGTATAGTTGATTGATTAAATTTGCGAGCACAGTCTTTGGGTTGCTCGCCCCTTTTTATATACATTTCCGTCTTGTATTTGCATTAGTTGGAAAGATAATGTGCTATGGAAGTAGTTTAGGTGCCCAATCTTTCCATCTTTACCTGTTACTGCCCGAGATTCTACGAATCTCACTCTCCATCCATAGATAGTCGTGTTTACCGTTGTAGATAGTCCATAGTGAAACACCATTTTTTTAAATGTCCATTATTTGCAACTTGTCAGCGTTGGAACGAGGTTTGCCTAGCCGGGGACTTCGAACCATCTGCGATCGTTACCATCCTCGGATAATGGTATGTACCGAGTAGAAATATTCGAGCACAGTATGTTAAAGGGCTGTATTCTTGCTACTTAATTTATAATGCCTAAGGAGAAGAGAACTGTTGGTGGTATATTGAAAGCATATGCAAGCGAGTTCGAAGACTTTTCAACTGACGGAAGTGTCTTGTTTTGCAAATATTGTAGCACAGTGGTAACCGCAACTAAAAAGTAAGAAGGTCATTGACATCTTCAAACGACAAAACACAGTAAATTGGAAGAGGTTAACTTGAAACAAAAACACCGGCCTCTTGTAACCACATCTTTAGTTAAACCTGGACCAACACAAAGCAAATTCAATGAAGACTTGTGTAAAGCGTTAGTCTGACAAACATACTATTGGCTACACTAAACAATAAGGACTTTGTTCAGTTTCTGCAGGAGAATACGAATAATAGTATTATTGGTATTACGTCCCTTTTAACTACTGCAGCTTTTAGAGGCTCCAGGGTGCCCGAATTTTGCCCTGAAGGGGATCTAAAACCTCCCAGTAAATCTACTGATACGACTCCCACGTATTTCTGTACCCTGAAATGCCAACTGACTGCGCCAGGACTCAATCTTGCAACCTTGTACATCGCCGGCGAGAACGTTACCACTGCGCCACGCAGCCAGTCAAATTGAGTATACCAGTTCCAGATGAATCAATAATTAGGAAGAACTACGTTCCTGAGCTTTATAAAGTGATGTCATGTAAACTGGAAAATATATTTGAGTCTCGCTAGACGCAAAATGACCTGGTCCAAAGATATGTAGTTAACTTTGTGTTTGGAATTTTAGGAGAGGGAGAAGAGAGAAACAAATCATATCTACTAACTATGGATATATCATCCCAGGTGAATCACTCAACAGTTGCTGCATTTTCCAAAGATGCAATTTCTTTCTTCTGGCCATCAGGCTTTACGATCATGTTCTCATGGCCGGCACTGAAGCTGCATCTTACATGTGAAACGCCATGGGGGACCCAAGATGACACACCTCAGATGTGTAGCAAATGGACTTCATCGAGATGTGGAAGCAGTCCGGGTTTAATTTCCTGGAGTAAGGTAAAAGTTTTGATCTCTACAGTGAAAAGTGTTCTTGAAGGTTCCACAATACAAGAATTGTTTTTGGATACAGTTGGCCCAAAGCTGCTGCATATTATGCCGAATATTTTGAAGTAGTAAAAAGGTAGTTGAAGACCTCGATTCTGTAGAAGCTGCCTCTATTAAAAAGCTCAAGAAATCTTGAGCAAAGTTGGTATTCGTGAGCAACTTTGTCCCAATTTGACCTGGAACTTCATAGAAGGTACTATCCCAGCATTTTCTGAGAGGGAGTGTGGAAAAACCTGCAGACAACCGCACTCAGGATAGCCGCTGTCAGGGCTGGGATTCGAACCCTGATCTCCCGAGATGCAGCAGCTTCCCATCGAGGTTGTGACATACTTTAACCAGTGCGGCTATTCTGTGGAGTGTACCAACAGAAAGCTTACTTTATATATAAAGATGTAAATTTATTATTTTGTGTTCATTTTAGTTTAGCAATAAGTAGTCTGCAGTAGCAGTATACGTATTGTAGTATTTATGGTTTGAAGGTTCAGAAGTTTAGGAAAAGTCATAGTTTTCCCCCCCGAGCTTATTTTGCCCGAAATTCAAAAAATAGTGCAAATGAAGGGCTCCTGACCTCATTTAAAGCATTTTATTTTTCCAAAAACCTCATATTCTGCCCATTTTAGTGATAAAGTAATATTTGGTTATATTTGGAAAATGTTTGTTTAAATTTTGACAAGGTATATATTATCTGGGTGTAGTTTCAAACACAGGATTTCTAAATGGTGCAGTAGATACGGTATATAGGCAAATAGCAGGCTCAGCAGTCCTGATTCCGAGAAAAAGTTCTGTACAGATGTCTCATTGAGTAAGATATGACCCCAGCTGATAAATTTACTTCACAGCAATTATTAACCAAGAAAACTCTGTGCTATCTCATGCCCAGTTAGACCACTTTCACAACCACTGTATTTGAGCAGATTGGTCACACTTGTAGTACTGCAGTGAAGTCCATCATACCTGAAGTGAACAGCAGGCAGGGTCTTCTAACTTACACCAACAGATACCAAAAAGGATGCTAATACTTTGGTTTTGATTCTCTCTATAGGGAAATCATGTGAGAACTGTGTCCCAAGGCTGCTACTACCGTACTGAATGAATATTGAAAGGTTAAATGTAGGTATTGTAGCTCCATCTGTTTGTAAGATTAAATGTATCTGTTGTATTATCACGCTTTATACTAGTACTAATCCAATACTTGCTACATATCCCTAAAATGCATAGGCTTTCCCATTTTAGGTAATATTCAGCTAGTTTTTAAGGCATACTTGCCTGCATATTTTGTACTTTTTTAGGTCTTAAACTTCCGAACCCTAGTTACCCTAGTTATAAGTAATCTAAGCATTTATCAAACACTAACAGAAGTACCTGTTCTTTGAATGGCCTTTGGTAACCACTAAATATACTATAAAGGAATGACTACAATTGTGTATTTGGGATCAAATAAATTACTTAATAATAATTACTCAAGTGATTAGAAGGGGCGTGACATTTCTCTATTGGCCCAAAACTATCAAATAATCACATATTTTCAATGTAGTCATGTTATTACCTGTTTATCAATTAATTTCATAGCTTAACTACCATTACCAAAATAAATATTAAGATAGGTCAATGGTAGCGATTTTATAGCAGTTTCTGACATTGGAGCAGAAGAGAGTGAACCAAGTAAATCTTCAAACAACTATGATCTTACAAACTAAATACCAAAAAATTTCATTACTTTTAATCATGCTGCTTCAAGAAAAATAACATCAACGATAACACAACAATCTGAAATACCAGTTAAACCAACTGAACGACTACAATTTTCCATAATACAATTGTGCATTTGGGATCAAATAAATTATTCAATAATAATTACTCAAGTGATTAGAAGGGACATGACATTTCTTTTTTATGCCATTAAAATGGTAAGTCACTCGACAATATTGCTATGAAAAGTTTGCTCATTTTTACTCTGCAGAATTGGAGATTCAACAGTGTTAGAGAGAGAGATCTTTTCAAAGGTACTTCTGGCTTGAAGAATCTTTAAATATACTCTGGTTCGTTAAATAAATGACCTAATTTAGAGCATGTGATATCAGGGGCGGTCCCAAGGGCGGGGGGCCAGGGGGGCCATGCCCCCCCCAAACGGTCTTCAAAAATAGAAAAAAAAATGAAAATGAGAAAGAGAAAGGCAGAAGTGAGAGAGAGAGGGAAGAGACCAAAGGTTTGACTTGACAGTTCCAATTTTGACATCACAGGACCTGCCTGTGAGAGTGAGACCAGCCCTCCAGACCCCTTAGAAAATGAAGGAAACTTCTGTGAACTCCTTCGGTTTCGAGTCGAAAGCGGCGACGAAACTCTTCGTATCCACCTTGAAAATGCATCAGCACGGGCTACGTATATTAGTAATAGAACACAAAATGAACTGATTAAGTGCTGTCATGAGGAAATCCAAGAAGACATTGTTCGGAAGGTGAAAGTAGCAGGCATGTTTTCCGTCATGTCCGATGAGACATCACACATTTCCCTAAAAGAAAAGCTTGCATTGTCACTTCGCTACATCCACGAAGAGAAGGCGCACGAAGATTTTTTGACATTTGCGGACGCCTACGAGTCTATTAGGGAGGACGATATTCAAGGCGGGGAACCAAAATTGTCAGGCTTTGCTCTTGGTCACGTTGTACAAGATCTCACTACAAAGCTCTCACTCGATCTTAAGCTTTGTGTTGGGGTAGGCACGGATAACTGTTTGGTGATGTCATCGGAAACGAAAGGTGCAGTACAGGAACTTTTGAACGCGGCACCTTGCGGTTCTAAGTGTCCATGCTACAATCACGCCCTTCACAGTAGCTTAGCGAAAACTTCAAAAGTAGTGCCCACTCCTAATGGTACAGCATTGATGAAAAATACAATTAACTTTGCTAGATCAGCTCCTAAAAGATACAAAGTTTTTTTTGTCAGTTTTGGGCGAAGACTTTGGCAAACTGTGTGAAACGAGGTGGAGTGAAAATCATGATGGCCATTTACAGTTCGAGAGACTCTTAGTTAAGATAATTCGAGCTTTAGAAATCATAGCAGAATGGCAGGACAGCGACACATCGAGTGCAGCCGAATCCCTCATTCAATCATTGTGTGATACGCAATTTGTGGTTTCAATGTTGTGTCTGTGCGACGTCCTAGGTAAAACGCGGCCTTTGAGCCTTCTTCTTCAGGACGACTCATTGGACTCGGTGGTGGCTTCCGCGGGTGTCATGGACACCATCGAGGCGCTTACGATTGCACGTGAGAATGCTGAACCGTACTTCGAGATAATATTTTGCCGAAGAACTGGAGTTTGAGGTGGCGTTGCCCCGAAGAGCAGGCAGGAGGAAGCGGTCCAACGTTCCAGCTGACACTGACGCACCCGAAGGGTTCTACCGCCGAACTGTCTTCATTCCGCTGATCGAGCATGTGGTGCAGGATCTCAAGGAACAATTTCCAAATGAATCTTTGGCTGCATTCGACTTAAATTTGTTGATGCCTGCAATCTGCGTGGACAAACCTGCTGAAGAACCAACAGTGGTGCAAAGTTTGGAGGCTGTTCGTATCAAGTATCGGCCTTTGCTAATTTCCGACGGGCGCCACTTGCAGGGAGAGTATGCTGTATGGAGACAGCGATGGTTGAGATTGAAGTCGGCAGGGAAGAAATTGCCATCAACTGCAATTGAGTCAGTGGTAGCTGCTTCTCAAAGCTTGACACCTACAGTCAAAACTCGCCTGCAGCTTTTGGCGACGTTGCCGGTGAGTAACGCCACTCCCGACATTGTCACGGCTGAAGGACTGGCTACGGTCCCGAATGTCAGAAGAAAGGCTAACCGGACTGGCTCTGTTGCATTGCCATCAGTCAACGAAAGTCAGTGTGGAGAAAGTAATTGATCGGTTTGCCAAAATAAAGACAGGGCGATTGGATTTTGTTCTTTGATCAGATACATACAATAAATAGATTTAAATTTTATTATGTGTGTTCTATTTCTAGAGTCTATTCGACCCTCTCCTCGATTTTTATAAAACTAATAGCTTATTATACGAATTTCAGTTCTTATGATATTATGCGACATGCTACCAGTAAAAATTAAATATATATAAAAATAGGACGGATGCTCCCCCCCACTCTCCCCTCCTTATAGGCTTAGGCCCCCCCCAAAAGTTCTGGCTGCGACCACCCCTGTGTGATATCAATGTTATATCTCAACCAGCACCATGACAATTAGGATTAATCACTATTCGTTTAATATATTCTCAACACAGGAAAACTGTAGCTATTTACCGTGCATTTCGGAATTGTACAATACAATTGAAATTCAATGAAAATCTATGATTTTAGCACAATTAGATATGACAAAAAATAAGACAAAAATTGTAGAGCTTTCCAACTTTGATTGTCATGCGAAGTTTGGAGACTGTAGCTATTCATTAAGTGTGAAAAATAAATGTAAAACATGTGGAGGAATGCACAAATCTAAAAATCTGGCTCTGTCTAAGATATAACGGACTGAGATATGACAGAAATTCATAGGACCAAACTTGTGGATTTCGCCAAATGTGATTCTGTAGGTGCAATCTGTTTTTAAATTAGTCTTACCATTTAGCAGCAATAGACCTCCAAAGACCACCAACGTTTAAGTTGCGTCCGCCAAGAGCGGATATTTGTTTCTTGGAAATATCTCGGAAACGGTTGGTTCTAAGGCCTTAAAATATAGTTTTCAGGTCCTTTATCAAGTATTGTTTCCCAATGAGCTATGTTTGGTCCTTCTATGACAACTTTGATATTTAGCTTATTTTAACCTATTGCAGCACATGCCGAGTGCCAAACGGCAAAAAACAGAAAAATGTTATATATTGTCAAACGGCTATAGTCCTATGTTTTTCCCTGGTATATAAACTATGTTCATGCAAAATTTCAGCTTAATTGGTTGAGCAGTTTTTGCGTGAAAGAGTAACAGACAGACACTACTAGATTTTTATATATACTGCTCAAAAAAATTAAAGCACCACTTTTTTCAAAGGCCACCAAATTTGGAAAGTTGACTGCACAAGGTCGAAATCTCAGTATGACGTTTGCCCCGACGCCTACCAAGCACATGCTTCAGCACAACTCCCCAACTTGTGTAGTTTTGGGATAGTGCCCCCAAAACCAGCCCATTTTTGAAAACCGTAAATTGAAGTTTGCGAAAAACGCTGTAGGACTTGTCGCAGGTTGCCAAAGCAGTCGAAAATGAATGAGTCTTGCTCTTAAGGTTCCACGAACACGTTGAAATCGTTACATTTGACGTTTGGGCATTTTCAACCCCCTTCATCATCCCCTAAACATGGACTACCATTGGGGGCGCCTGAGAAGGTACCGGATGTGTTTAACCACCTGAAAACCTGCACACCGTCCTCAGTTGCTGATTGCAGTAAGTTCTTAAGGCCTCCGGCAATGTTCACCCCTCCTAACACCCTCAACTGGCAAGGGACCAAACCACCCCGTCTTGATTCACCCCTAAGGAAGGTTTAAATCGAGATTTTTATCAGTGCTGCTAATGGGGGGGGGGTCTTCCCCTAACGTTTCAAAAGAGGACCTGCGCCTGTGTCGCCACCCCTTCCCTTGCTACCCCCTTCTGTATGATTTTTCGAATCAGGCCCTTTTTAAGGGCTGAAATGAGGTCTTAATCGCTGAAAGGGCTGTAAAGGTCCTTAGAAGTAGTGGTGACACGAAATCAACCCCTTCCGATGTTTGATTGACATTCCATCCCCCAAAGTTGACATTTTTGCACCCTCAACCCTCCCTGTCTGCACGCGTAACGCGTCATGGCAGAGTTTTCAGAGTTGGATCAAAATGAAGCTTATGGCCTGAAATGGAGCCCAAAATAGCAGGTTGGATGGAAATTCATCGGTAGGGTGGGAAACGGGACCAAAAGTTTTCAAAAAAGTTAACAGCCTCTAGCAAGTACACCAATGCATAGGCAATCCACATCACGTCATTTTTCTCCCATTGCCAAACTTTGTAACCTATTGCCGATCATAGGCAACCCACACGCACGGACGTGATGTGGGTTGCCTATGCATGGGCGTACTTACTGTAGGCTGTACACTATTTTGAAAAATTTTGGTCCCGTTTCCCAACCTACCGATGAATTTCTATCCAGCCTGCTGTTTTGGGCTCCATTGCAGGCCATAAGCTTCATTTTCATCCAACTCTGAAAACTCTGCCATGACGCATTACGCGTCCAGAGAGGGAGGGTTGGGGGTGCAAAAATTTCGAATTTGGGGGACGGAATGTCAATCATCGATCGGAAGGGGTTGATTTCGTGTCACCACTACTTCTAAGGACCTTAACAGCCCTTTCAGCGATTAAGACGTCGTTTCAGCCCTTAAAAAGGGCCTGATTCGAAAAATCATACAAACGGGGGTTGCAGGGGAAGGGGTGGTGACAAAGGCACAGTTCCTTTTTTGAAACGTTAGGGGAAGACCCCCCCATTAGCAGCACTGATAAACATCTCGATTAAAACCTTCCTTAGGGGTGAATCGAGAAGGGGTGGTTTGGTCCCATGCCAGTTGAGGGTGTTAGGGGGTGTGGACATTGCCGGAGGCCTTAAGAACTTACTGCAATCAGCAACTGAGGACGGTGTACAGGTTTTCAGGTGGTTAAACACACCCGGTACCTTCTCAGACGCCCCCAATGGTAGTCCATGTTTAGGGGATGATGAAGGGGGTTGAAAATACCCAAACGTCGAATGTAACGATTTCAACGTGTTCGTGGAACCTTAAGAGCAAGACTCATTCATTTTCGACTGCTTTGGCAACCTGCGACAAGTCCTGCAGCGTTTTTCGCAAACTTCAATTTGCGGTTTTCGAAAATGGGCTGGTTTTCGGGGTGCTACCCCGAAACTACTCAAGTTGGGGAGTTGTGCTGAAGCATATGCTTGGTAGACGTCAGGACAAACGTCATACTGAGATTTCGAGCTTGTAGGTCAAGTTTTCAAAATTTGGTGGCCTTTGAAAAAAGTGGTGCTTTAATTTTTTTGAGCAGTATATTTAATATATAGAAGGGGACTGGCGAGTGATCATGGAGAGAGAGACCTACATGGACAGACAATGTTGGCAAGAGTTTGCTGACCACTATCCTACCCGGCAAGCTGTAAGGGTTACATGATGATGATGAGTATAGATGGAATGTACAGTATGTGAACATGGGTGGAGGTGAAGTTGCAAGCCACATTACCGATGACTAAATAGAGAGGTTTGTTAATCCTTCCTTTCAATTCTAGAATGAAAGTCTTTGTCAATCTTTATGATAGTTGGTTGTTACTGTACATTGGGAATTACTGTAGGCCTACTACTAAATGCCATACACAATAACGAGGAAGATACTTCACACACTGCGGTCTAACAAAGGAAGCACTCCATCACACTCATATCAGAACTTGACGATGCACAGCTCATCTTCAAGATCCTAATCTAAACAGGCAAAGTTGTGTTAAAAAAAAGCTACTGCAGGGCACAATAAGCTTCACAAATTGTAAAATTTCTCAGGTAGCAATTGTTAGCTGAGTGGCTTAAGTAATTGAAGATCCATGTTCATATCTTGTGTGAGATTGTTTTAAAAATGTTTGTACTGAAACTTTGTTTTATTTCCTATTCTTTCCATCATTTGATACTGGTTTGTAGATGGTTTATTATTCTATAAAAATGAAATAAATCTATACAAATGTCTATCGTACATTCTTATCATGTAGATTCATGTCTCAATGAATAAAAAACTTTCTTCGGCTTTTCCCAATTAATTGGGGTCGCCGGAGCCAACCAGACTCATTTTGTTTTTGGCCGGGGATTTAAGGCCGGATGCCCTTCCTGGCACCACGTCATTTTTTTTCAGGTGAAAATTCTACCCCGCTGCCACCGGGATTCGAACCCCGGCTGTCCGGGTGAAAGACAAGCAGCTAAGCCACTGCGCCATCACACTCCCCTCATGTCTCAATGAATGTTAATAAAATATGCCTCATTAGCATTAATTTTGCTGGAGCAGTTTCTCTAGTTACACAGGAATGACATCATAAACCTTTGCCATTGCACATACCTGCTCTACATCTTCAGCTGTGGAGTGTGAAGGTTTTAAGGAGGTGGTTCGGTTTACTTCCTAAATATGTATTGTTATCAGGGATGTATCTGGAACATTGGAAGTTTGAGGAAACAAGTAAAATAGTCAAATTAAAAATACATATATTACATTTATTATTTCTTAATTGAGCACCTGGCCTTTTAAAACATAGTGTACATTGGTTTATGGCACTTCTATACTTAAATATACACAATTGTCCTTAAAACCTATATGGCACTCTTCTTGCATTCATTTCTACTTACCATACTTTCAAAATAACAATTATCAATTAAACTGTAGTATCAGTCCCACGCTAGCACATTGTGGGAACATGTAACCAGAGCTTTGCCTATTTCAGGCTTCAAGGCAACAGAAATCGGCTAATTAAACTATTATCACTCAGTGATGTGTACTGGCTCAAACGCTCAAATAAGATATCATCCCTAGGTCTTATTGGTCATCGTTCACAACACTGTAAGCCTTCAAGCCAGAATCACTTGATCTGACTCTTAATTAATAATTGACATAAAGACTGCAACTTGCTTGATGATAGGAGTGTGTCATATAATCAGTTGTGTGTGAACATAGTCATAGTTCCAGTAAGTACATGCCAAGTTTTGCAACAGTTAAACAGTCAACCTAGTTACTCTGACATGAACCTTAACCATTATATGCATTCAGCTCCAACTGGGCTCATTAGGTCTTCTGATCAAACAAGAAATCAGCTAATAAAAAGTCTATCAGTTAGCGATGTGAACTGGCTCAAACACTAAAATAAAATATTGTCCCAAGGTCCCCTTTGTCATTGTTTACAACACCTTTTGTCTGTCATTCTCTGAAGTAGTTTAAAAACAACAGTACACCTCCTAAACCTCTTAAAACATTTCATTTGTGCTTCTTCCTTCCATTTACAACATCGACTTATTAAGATAGTTACACTAGGAGATGAAGAGCTACCATGAGTCCCTTGTAAGAAACACTGGTGCCTATGCTGTTTATTGTATCAAATCAAAAGTCCTTTACAAAATGAAATCATTGCACTGAGATGAGACACTTGTATGACTACATGTATATATATTGGAAATATCTGTTCCCGGAGGAAACAGGATGTAAAATTGTCCGATTGAGCTATGTACATTAACAAATTCACAAAGAAAATTGATACAATGGTCCGGCTAGCTCAAAACAGTTGCCAGCGTTTCGCCCCAGTGTACCAATGGGCTCTTCAGTTGGTTATGGTACACCTCACCAAGACGCGTGGCTAGTACATACTGTGAAGGCCGCTGCAAGGCACAAATACATATATTATTTCTTAATTGAGCACCTGGCCTTTTAAAACATAGTGTACATTGGTTTATGGCACATCTATACTTAATTGTATTGCTGTATGAATTTCTTTGTGAATTTGTTAGTGTACATAGCTCAATCGGACAATTTTACATCCTGTTTCCTCCGGGCTAACATTATTTTTGAAGGAAGTTTTGACTTCCGTAGTACATTGGCTCTGCTCGTGGCAACATTTGTTAATATACATGTATATAAACAAATTCTACTATACCATTGGTATACATGCTTATGCACAGCTTAAAATAGCAACATAAAATCTGTGTCTAAATGGAATGAATCTGGTTTGCTGTCCAAACTTAAAATTCATTGGATGATGATAATAATAGTAATGGTGTTGATGAAGATGAAAAGTGATGTTTAGAGGAGCCTAATTACTAACTGATCAGTCTGTTTTACCTATCTGCTGAATGATGAGATTATGGAGGAAAGGTGAGGGAAAAAATGCAATAATAAAACAGATAATTTAAATGACATGAACCAGGGATCACAAGAAGAAAATAAAACCAAGAATGATAGAGAATCAACTGGCTTCAATTTCAGTGGATTTTCAACGATTGATCTCAGAATGAAGACGTTTCACAGAGTAAACTTGATCCGACACCTTAAGGAAAGGGGTTTAAAACAACCTTTTCTAGAGGGGCACATTATCTGCTGTATGAAAGTAAATGTGCCATAATGATTCCAATAAGGAAAACTATGATACACCATGAATTCTTCCTATCCTTGAAGACAAACCGTGCCATACAGTTTTCCTTGAGAATATCTTTAATATTTTCCTGATACAGTACTGTAATATGGAAACTACTAATCAAAACCCCAATTGCCAATTTATTAACATCAAAATCACTTGCATTTTAATGTCATGGATTTTTAAATTGCACAAAACATAAACAAACTAAATAACAGCACTTACGGTAATAGCCATAATGAAGGGGAAAAGATTCAATGGAACTTACGGTCATGACATCTTGTTCTTTTTTAATACTACACTAAAATGTAAAATTCTGTCTCAATTTCACATGAGATTCACCACTATCAAACAAACTGAAACTATGCTCATACACTCAGCTAGGAGGCCAGGACTGACTGTAGAAATGATACTTAGTTTTTGGGTAAAATACAGTACATATCCATCACATCTGTAACAAAGTTAAAGTAAAAGGGCCCTCCCTAGTGGTGACACATTAGACTAGTGATATGTTCTTTCCTTAAATAAAATCTCCCTTAATTGGCGCCATGAACATGTGGTCTGGGCACGAGAGTCTTTTTGTAGTACAGAAAGTAAATTGCAATAATGATGTTTCCACAGAACAGCAGATGGGACACGAGCCAAAATAATTTACTGGACATGTAAAGACACAAAGGAGATGCTTCTCCTTTGCTCCTCCTTTGTTCGGCTCTGAAATATCTATACATTACTTTTCTTTAACACAAATCTCCCTGAATTTTAGAAAATTAACTATTGCAGTGCAGCATGAATGAACATTAGAGCTTATTTCATAAGCTTTGGTTCCACACTTGCAATGAACAGACATTATTGACAAAAGATTTAAAAATACCCAAGAGCCCACAAATTAAATATATTTAAAGAAAAGTACATTATAAAGGATTTGACCAGTCAAAAATATTTTGCATTTTACCATACTTTATAACTTAAGTTTATGATGGTAATAATGGCCCTATTGTTCTAGAAGCAGGTGCTGTTATTCCCCTTAATATTTTCAGCTCTAAGACCAACTGAAAATAAACTAATCTGAAACACTGAAGTGGTATGGGGAACAGAATCAGACATCCAAAATTTTGATTTGAATATAGCCACAATGCTTCAACCAATATGAATATTCTCATATTCAACAGATGGCAACTAAAACCTCGTGACAATTAAAGCCATGTAGCAATATTGAATGCCAAAACAAACTAAGGGAACATTTAACTTAACATTTGACACTTAATGAGCTACTGTATAACTGAAAGTAAATACTACAGCCTTATCATTTAACAGCAAATGAGTTAGATATGTTAAGTTTTGTTCTTGATGTTTAAGTTGCATAAAAATAATTAACTCTTGAAGAGTTGACAATAAATATTAGAAACACACAGTCTCAGCATTTGTTACAAATGGTATGAGAGCCAGCTCCGCAGCACCGAAATTGCCAATTTGGGGCTTCTAAAAACAACAGCACATAATTCCAAATACTGAAATTACACCTGAACTTCAATAACACTATTTAGAGGAAAATCTCACAGCCACAAAATCTTTTAAAAAATTACATATTTGGTAATAGACTATAGTTATATTATGATATTCTCCACTGCTTTTATGATCTAATAATAATAATAATAATAATAAACCTCCGCTGCTAACCAACATCAACATATCAGCACAGCCGAAAGTGCTTTGCAGAATTTATTTGCAACCACCAAGGCTGGCTGCAGTAATGCAATGGACACGTGAAATGAATACTACTTCCTAGCTATAGATATGGAAAGAAATCTGACTGTATACAGAACTTTTCTGCATTCTATGTTTATAAGTAAATACTCCCATTTGAATATTACAGAACAGCAAGTATGGGATCCACGTAGAACCATAATAAGAACCAATCTCCTAAGCAAATTTGAAATTCAACAGATTAAATATAGGGTTCTCAGTGAACTACAACCCACGCAGGAGACCAACAATGAAGATTATCCTGCCGTTAACCTAGACACCACACCACGTCAAGGTATTGCAGAAAGTAATCAACCTACCATAATTGAAATTGAAGGCAACAAGAACACACTGGAGGACCGTAGAAATGTGATGAACATTTTACAGACAGCATTAATGAAATGGGAAGATCAAAATTCAAGGAGTATTATTCCCAAGCTAAGATTAAACAATAATACCAGACGTATAATTGTGGATTTTAACAATTGCTATCCCAGCATTCTTACAAAAAGTAGTTAATCTTACGGACATCCATTTGCTCACATACTGCGCAGCTGTTACCGTGTTATCACTCCATAACCAGGTGCCCAGCAACCAAAACTTCACTCGTACAGAAATAATACCTCCGTAGGAACGATGAATTAGTAATAAAATAATAGTGTTGCGTAACGTAAGAGGTCTGCTAACAAAATATTCTTCAGATAATAGAACTCGAAAGATCACTTCCTAACATAAAAAACAAAGGGGAACAAGAAATCCTGAATATCATGGACTACAAGCAAAAACTGGCAGTACAAGCAGCAGAACACAAAAGATACAAGGGAAGTTATCAGACAAGAACACAAAATTATCTCTTCAGGGCTAATGAGAAAGCTTTCTACGCAAATCTTGATGGCAGCCGTTTACCATCAACTCTTAAAACACCAAATGAGGAAGTAAGCAACTTTTGGCATAATGTGTGGTCTAAACCAGTGAAGCATACAGAAGATGCAGAATGGATCCAGAAAATAAACGAGAAGCACTCAAATATTAATCAAACACAAAATTCGGTCATTACTGAACAGGACACCCAAATAGCTATCAGCAAAACCCACAGCTGGAAAACTCCGGGACCAGACAAAATTCAGAACTAAGACACAAAATATTTACCAGCACACACAGAAAATCGGCTGATCTTGTAACTCAGGTAATCTATGATCCCGAAGAGTTCCCACACTTTCTCGCCGAGGGACGAACCTACATGTTGCTTATAGTGATGATACAGCTAATACAGCAAAATACAGACCAATAACCTGTTTGCTGACACTCTACAAGATCATCACATCAGTTATCACTAATGCCACTTATGGTTACATGGCATAGTATAGCATCTTGACAAAGGAGAAAAAAGGTTGTAAGAGAGGTGGCCAAGGCTGCAAGGATCAGCTCACCATTGACAGTGTGATTATGCACCAAGCACAGAAGGAACAACGTAACCTCTTCTTGGCTTATATCGACTATAGAAAGGCATTTGATACAGTGCCCCACAGCTGGCTCAACCATACCCTTCAGCTATACAGAATAAACGAGACAACCCGATCAACTTCCATGCTATCACTATGCAACTTTGGCATACCAAAATCATCCTGAAATAAAACATCACTACCACTGAAACACACGTCATTCCTATGAAACGTGGCATCTTTCAAGGCGATGCATCGAGTGCACTGTGGTTCTGCTTATGTCTGAACCCTTTATCTGAGACTCTGAAGATGAATAACTACAGATACCAAATAAAAGGGAATAAACAAAACCCCTTCAAAGTAAATCACCTCTTTTATATGGATGACATAAAATTGTATGCAGCAAATAAGAACCAAATGACATCACTCATCAATATAACAGATAACATGTCGAAGGACATTTGCATGGAATTTGGCACTGGCAAATGTAAAATCAACAGTATCAAAAAAGGACAGTGGTGTAGAAGAGAGGGAATAATCATAATGGCTGATGAGCGAATTGACAGTATGAGGAAAGATGAAACATATACTGTACATACCTAGGATTCGAGCAAGTAGTTAGAATCGATAACAAATCTGAGAAGGAGAACCTCTACCACACATTTAATCATAGACTTCGACTTCTGCTGAAAACCAAGCTTAGTGCTTATAACCTAACAGAAGCTATGAATTCATATGCTGTATCTGTGCTGCCATATTCATTTGGCGTTTTAAAATGGTCTCAAACAGACCTAGAGAACATTACCGGTAATTGCTCGATAAGAACTTTGCTTACGAAACACAGAATGTTGCATCCCAATGCTTCTATAGAGAGAATCACAACACCAAAAAATGAAGGAGGCTAAGGTATTCTTGGTGCTATAGCTTTGCACAATCAACAAGTTATACATATACGGAATTACTGTACTTTCATTCTTGGAAAGATACCAGCGTTTTGCACTGAACGGTAGCACAAGCCGAATTCAACTACACTCCTTTGAATCTCCGTGAAGGTAATTTCATCATGAAAGACATGAACACTCTGAACAGAGAGAAGGTGGAGAGATGGGCTGGAAAAGAACTTCATGGCCGATTCTAAAACCAGTGCAATGACAAGAGTATTGACAAACAGCTTTCGACACATGGCTGTCAAAAGGAAAGCTGTTTCCAGAAACCGAGGGATATAACCAGGTGATACAAGACTAAGTTATCATTACAAGAAGTTACAGGAAATCATCCTGAAAGATCAGACTGTTATAGATGACGAGTGCAGGAAGTGCAATAACGGCCCAGAAACCATAGAGCATATCACCAGCAGCTGCAGAATTCTAGCACCAATAGCTTACACTGATAGGCATAGCAATGTTGCCAAAGTCCTTCATCAAGAACTCGCCCTAATCCATTCTCTCATACATGACAGGATGCCTTATTACAAATACTCTTCAGAAAGTGTGCTGGAAAATGAAGATTACAAGCTGTATTGGGATCGCACTATTCAAAAAGGAGTTGTTTTAACTCCTCATAATAGACCAGACATAACTTTAACTGACAAGAAGAACCAAGACACGTACTTAATTGACAAAGCTGTCCCGAATGACCATAATATCAATCATAAATACAGAGAGAAGATTGAGAATATCCTCCACTAGGTATGGAGGTAGCAAGAATCTGGAGACAAAAAATGTGACAATCCTTCCCTTCCTCCTTTCTCCCACTGGCCAGACACCTAAATCTTTTCAGTAAACCTAGCCATACTAAATCTTCCCATATTCACCCACACTATTGCACAAAAGGCAGCAATTTTGAAGACCTGCAGCATTGTTAGAGGATTTTAGAATACACACTAGGATTTCCTCGGACAGTATTGTGAATAGGAGACGCGGAAGACGGCATTCGTAGAAAAAATTAACTGTCAAACTTTCATGGCATATAGTTTGAAAAATGTATGCTATAGGATCTTCAAAGTGTGACTTTACTCAGTTTCTTGTACGTAATGTACTGATATGAGTCATGGTACCAACTCTAGGTTGAGGAAATAAATAATAAAAATAATAACAATAAAAACAATAATAATAACACTTATAATAAAAGCTATGCAACTATACTCCGTCCAAGCAATCTGCGAAGTGCCAGTGTGGAAACACGTAGTCAGCACACAGGAGTGACTCGGCTGACTGGTCCAATGAGGCGCGATGCCACTGAATAATTAGCTCAGGAGAGCAGCGCGACCTTGGCTCCAACCAACTCTTGCAATGGCTGGGCTGCCAAGCTCCGCCCAAGCATTCTCTTTTCACTTCCTCCGTGTGACGTCATGCGCAAACCTACTTCACAGATTCCATGGATGAGGTACAGCAATTAATTTTAGTAAAACTCTATGTCAATGGTAGGGCCACAAGGTAATAAATAATATGGATTTTTCAGTCATTATTTTACATTGACTATTAATCGTAACTCTGCCTTCCTCTCATTCTCAACTTTCAAACACTGAAGCTGAAAGAAAAGATTCAATAAATTAATTTAGAAAATAAAAGTTACCTGAGCAAATGACACATCAGATATCCCATGCATCACAAAGTACTGTCATTCCTAGTAAAGGCAACCCATTCTATCAGCTTCAGCTTCATAGGAGACAGAAGATATAAGAATATATATTTTTTAAACGTAATTGTAAATTTAAGGACATAATCATAAAAAAGGCCTAATATCTATCACTTACACCCATTCATCCTTTATGTCTGAGTCAACAGACTAGCCACCACAATAAATCTTGACATGAAGATATAGGAAAAGTTATACTCTCTGATGTTCAGCAACTAAAATGAAACAAAACAAAAATTCAATGTATTAAAAGGTAATGGTGTTATCACAAATACTTATGTGTTTTCTATCTCTCTATGCCAGGTGAATCAGCTGCCCCTGCCAATACTGTTTTAGGCAAACTACAGTTGTATATGTTATCAAAACAGCTGTCCCTCTGGTATACACAACACACCAGTAAAATGTTTTAAAATAAACAATGATGGTTTATGGCTTACACAAAAATTGGAAGCTGTTACGCCAAAATTGTAAATAATAGAAACCACAAATGCACTTTCTAAATGATCTGATATGAAAAATGAAACATCTGTGAAACATGGAGTGCACATTGAGACCATATTACTATCACATGAGCTGTTTTACATTATGCCATGGTGCACCAGTCTTACATGTGATAGGTTCAAGTCAGAGGTAAGGATACGCTTTCATTTTCGATTGTCTCCTAATGTATGGGAAATATCCATTCTTTTGTGCATATTTTCAGTGAGTGAAAGTGTATGTGGCCCTAAGAAAAGCCAAATTGTCATTAGGGTTGGACAAAGATGGGATAGGCAGTGGGGATAACCAAACTGCACTAAAAAGTTCTAAGATAAACCATGATGGTTTATTTTGAAAAATTGGTTCCATATTGGTTTACAAATGCAATGAAACAATTTGTTAGGTTCTGTCCACCCAGTCAATACAATTTAGTTATCCTTATTTTATTTGGACATGTTTTGAGCTTGATCTTTAGTTCATCTTCACCAATATATCATTCAAACATTAAAATTCTTTATATAAAAATTCCAAGGTCTTCCTTATAAATTAAAAAAAGTTAAAAAAGTCTAAAAGTCACAATCTTCTCAACACATTTCTTGAATCCTTGAGGTCTTGAACATTTAAAAAACACTAACTATTTATTTAAATATTAGTCTTAGAGTTAACCAACATGTCCAATTTAATTAGTTGGGAACTTTATTTGTTTAGCATATTGCATAATTTTATTGTTAGTTTCTTCTCTGCTAAAATATTTAATTTTGCCTAGTGTATTATCAGACAGCCTATTTTAGTTGTATGTGTATATACAGGGTATATTTGCTTGGCTAGGACATTCTCGCTCACGCGCTCCGCCAGTGACGGCTCAGTTGTCGTGTGCGCGTATGTACGGCAGAATACGGTGCTTTAAATCAGTATCATGCATTTTTACTCACCATGCTTACATTAGATGCTGAAAATACAATCCAAATCTGCAATTTAGAAAATAGGGTTCCCATTGAATATTTCAAAATGGCCTTCCACCCCACCGCCAGAGGATAGCAGGGTGGGTTAATTTTAGTAGAGGTGAAGCCTTTTATATGAAACATTTTTCATATGATACATACTCGTATTCCTTGAAATATTTGATATCTCAAGATAAAACCTCATTGACTCCTTAGTGATATTCTCATACTATCGCAATAGCCAGAAAGCTAAAATTTGGTATTGTTGAAGGTCAAAAAGTAGGCCTACTTAGGAAAAATGGCCAAAAATTAAACAGATGAAGTATAGGGAGTTGGGGGACAGGGATCAAATCTCATTTTACAAATTACATAAACATGTGACACTTCATTTTAGAGCAGTGGGCAATCTCTATACAGACAGAATGTTTAATTAAATTTTGGTATGGAATTGTGGAGACCAGAGTGACCATAATATATTAATCTGAATATATAAAAGCAAAAGAAGTGAATCTTCACTAATTACCCCACCTCCCAAAGGCTAGAAGCCTATCGATTGGCACAGATAAACATCAAGGAGTCCCAAGGGGGGAAAAAGTAATAATATTCCCCAAGTAATGGGGAAGAAGTCAAAAATATTTTTTTCATGTTACTTATGTGGATTTTAAAATGTGGATAAGCTCTACACAGACATAAAAATTCCCCTTTATATCTGTATCAACTTGATAGGAACACATGTTCATAATCGACCTCATCTCTATTGATAATAGAAAAAGTACTCACTAACTGCCATACTTCTACAATAGCAAGAGAGCTGAAATTTGGTATTATAGAAAGCCATAGATAGAGTACTTATAAAATGGGGGGGACAATGGGGGGGAAAATGAAACCCATCATGGAGTCGCCCAATTCCAAAACTTGGTAAGTCCAAAAAATTCGAAATTGAGGTTTCCATTGATACGCATTTTTGCCACCAAGGACCACAATGTGGATAGTTAATGTGTTCCAAAAGTTGGTAAAAACTATTAGCAAAAATGTGTTTGAAAAATCGGCACTGCAGCATAACCATGGAAGTCCAGTTACTCTGTGGCTCCAAAACTCTGTAAGTCCTGGGTGTGTAAAATAGTTCAAAACTCTGTAAGTCCATAACGACCATCATGGTGGTTAGTGGTATAGTATCAAAACTTTGTAAGTCCAACTCATCTTTATTATTATTTATATTATAATTCCTTGCTACAGTGAACTGAAAGAGTACTAATTCTGTAAGAAATGTTAAAGATGAAGGTTGGTAATACTGCTGTAATATTTGACAGTATTATGCTTAGGCGGTAAACAGAGGCAAAATGGATGTCCAGCAAGCATCTAGTGAAAATGCTGCTAAAGTATCAGATCAGTGTATATGTGCTACAGATAAGCCTAGGAAAAGAAAACGTGACAAAGATAACTGGGAGAAGACCAAGAAGAAGAAGAAGAAGAAGAAGAAGAAGCTGTAAGTACAATGCTGAGAATTTTATCTCTAGAATATTAATAGGCCATAATGATTGAAAACAATGTAGGTTAGGGCTAAGCATGTCCATCCTTTCTTTATTACTCTTTTAGTGTTCGTGTTATTTACCTGGCTGGTTTCATTATTAGGCTATTGTTACAGTAAACTGTAAATGCTTCATGATGCTGATACTCTTGTTACAGGCACAGTTCTCATGGTTTCCCGACGCTTCCAACATGTCGTCATGGACAGAAGGCAAAATATCAGTGCCATAAATTGACTATGCAAGACATTCGAAGATTTCACCAAGGTTTCTATAAGACTAGTGATAAACTTCAATAAGATCATTTCATTCTTCGATATGTAGCCAGTAAAATTCCCCAAAGACATAGGTTAAGGAGAGAAAATGCCCAAGAACGAGGTATGTCTGTTGATTATATAATTTCTGCTCTAAGAAGAGAAGAAGGCAGTATTCCTGTACAAGTCTGCCAGCAAACGTTTCTGGGAATTCTGAAGATATCACAATATCGTGTGCTTAATTTGTGTAGGAAGGAATTTTTCTTAGAGGAGTCTCCAAGAGAGAGACGTGGTGGAGCTCGTACGTCAGAATTATTTGTCAGGCGTTTGGAAAGTGTGAAAACATTTATTGAAAACATCCTACCCTTGGAATCTCATTACATCAGGGGGAAAACAAAACGATTCTTTTTAAGTAGTAATCTTTGTATTAAGAGATTGTGGACAATGTATAATGAAACACAAACAAACGATTCTTGTCTTAAGGTAACTTACGAGTATTTTCGCAAAGTATTTTCTGAAGATTATAATATCAGCTTCAATTCGCCGGCCACAGACAAATGTTCAAAATGCATGGAACTACAAGAAAGAATAAAATGTGGTCTGTTCAACAACAGGTAAAGGACAGTTTGAAGGTAGAGCTTGCACTCCATAAAAGGTCTGCTGAAAAATTTTACACACTTCTTAAGGAACCGGATGAAGGAGAAACCACGTTGAAATTCGACTATCAAAAGAACCTAATATTCCCCAAGCTTCCTGACCAAAGTGCTTATTACAAACAACAGTTTTATGTATATAACTTTACAGTTGTTCAGAGGCTTTCAACGGAAAAGATGTCACCTCTGAACACATTTATTTACACATGGACAGAGATAGAGGGGACGAAGGGCTCCGATGAGATAGTATCATGTGTACATGACTGACTGACAAACACAGACTTCCCTGCTGGTACCCACACTGTCAGACTTTTTGCTGACAGCTGTGGGGGACGGAATAAAAATACGATAATGATTACCATGCTTGTTTATTGGCTAGTAGATGAAGCACCAAGGAACATTAAGAAACTTCCCTGTGCCTGGACATTCCTTTTTACCACCCGATCGGGTGTTTGGCAATATTGAAAGTCAGTTGTCAAAAAAGGAGGAAATTGTCTTGCCGTGTGAATACAATGCCGTATTCGAAAATGTTGGAACTATACGCAAGCCGGGGATTGACTTCCATTTTAGAGAATGGAAGAAAGCTACAGATGAAAACGTCAAAAAACCAAACCAGTGGCACTTCAAATTTTCGGCCGCCAAACGTTTTGTTGTAACAAGAGGAAAGACTGCAGGTTGAGGTCTTGTTCGAGGTGAAGTCGCATACTCAATGGACATCGCAAAACCAAAATCAGTAATGAAACAAGGGAAACATCTTGGAGGAATGAATCCCGCTTCAAAAAAGATCGGAGTACCAGCTAACCCCAAAAAGGTCAAGGACCTTCTGTTGAAGCATTATGGGCCTGAATGGTGCAATATGGAAAAATTGGTGTTCTACAAAGAAGTGCTGACCAAAGCATATGAAACAACATCTCAGTGGGATGAATATGTACATTCTACGGATGATGAACCAATGGACGACGTAACTGTTGTAGTGGAAGGTAGACTATTCACAGTTTAAGGAACTCATTCTGAATAAGTTACAGAAGAAAATGTTTGTTGTTTACCGTCTTAAATTTTTCAGTACTGTACTACATGATTGTATCAAAACTGCTCCTAAACTGCATAAACACCTGAAACAGCTCCAAAACTATGTAAGCGCCAAATATATTCCTTTATATCCCATTTCCCATGTATGCACTCTTTCAAGGGACATAATAACTCGAAAACTACCATTATGTTGTATTATATAGCGTCCAATATTTGTGGATTGGTGAAAAGGACAATGCACCACAGTTTTTTGTGGTTGTACAACAATTAGATAATTTGGACTTACTTAGTTTTGGAATTGGACGACTCACTTATAAAAATGGGGGAAAAATGAAACCCATCATGTTAGGGTTCAGGGAAAAGGGGAGGCAATTCTTATTTTTCAAGCTATGTAACTGTGGACAGTCTCTATTGAGAAAAAAATGTTATGTGATTTTTGTCTGAACTGTAGAAAACAGGGGGGCCATAATCCAGAAATCTGGGAGAAAAAGCACTGAATGTCCACTATTTACCCTACATTCTGACTAGAATCCTATAATTTGGTATACATAAACACCAGGGGGTCCCTACGAAAAATAAGTACCAAAAGTTCCCTCAAAATTTCATTTGGGAGGGCTGAGAGCATGGGGGTGAAAATTACTTTTTGTGCTACTTATCCTGGTGATACAACAATTTAAAATTGAGTTTAAGCTCCAAACAGATATAAAAATTCCCTTTGATTTCTGCATGACTTGATAGGAGTTCTGGTTCGTAATCTACCTTATCTCAATATGCAGAGATATCACCTAAGATGTCCCTCCCAAATATTTACATTGTGTTCTCATTTTTATCAATATCAATAAAGGTCTCATATACAATGATATCTCGTGACATTATTAATAACTGAGATAACAATAGCAACCTTAGTAACTTTAAGTATTTGTTATTTGATACTGTGGGGCTGGTGACAAGATGAGATGAGTAATGAGAAAAGAAATGAATCAAATTGAACAAAAAGGTGGAAGGAAGCAGTCATGGCCAATTAAAAACTAATGTCCCAGCATTTGCCTGGAGTTGAAAACAGGGAAACCACAGAACACCATTTCAAGATTGGTCATCAGAGCACGGCGTTCTTAAGTTAACAGGCGGGAACACTGCCGGCGGGGCTGTGACGTCATGGGTCTTACTACAGACAGCAAAGAGATGCTCAGTCTTGTTGGAGCGCTGTGATGTGGTCATTGTTTCTATGTTTCGAGGGTGACATTTCACAATATATTGCTTTTCCTGTTGTCCAGTGACAAGTGTTAAATATACCCGGGCCCCACGTGGTATATTTTAAAAGCAAATACAATGCCACGAAGGTGATATGTACCGGGATGTAGTAGTAATTTTCTGGTTCGTGGAGTTGAAACCGCCTACGTGAAATGTTTCTCTTTTCCCAAGGAAGTAAACTTGAGAAATAGATGGCTGAGAAGCATCCCGAGGAAGGACTGGACACCTTCAGAGAACAGTGTTGTGTGTATTAAACATTTTCAACCGGACTGCATTATTTTACAGAATGAATACTGTTTTTTTTAGCGTATGGCTTTTAGTGCCGGGAGTGTCCGAGGACATGTTCGGCTCACCAGTTTTGTAGCTGCTTCGAGACGGACACCCAATGGGTGAGCTACAAGTACCGTTGGGGAGGAAAGTTGGAATGGAAGGTCGAGGAGTTGGAAGGTAGCGGCTGTGGCCTATAGTTGGGGACCAACCCCGGCATTTGCCTGGAAGGAAGATGGGAAACCACAGAAGACCATCTTCAAGGTTGCCGGCGGGGGGATTCGAACCTCCTCGCGTCCCGGATGTGAGCGACTCCCAGCAGTCATGCCGTAACGACCTCGGCTAACTCACCCGGTATGAATATTGTGATTCTAATGGACAGAAACAAGTGTGTAAATACGATCATCCTAAGCTAGTTAAAGGTTCTTGTCTTACTATTGTTGAAGGTTTGCCGAAATACTTGACAAAGGAAATTGAAATTAAGCGGAAACAACCAGAAGAGAGGAGAAGAGAAATCGAAGTGAGGAAGGAACATGCTCAAGAAAGTGCTGTTGCTGCTGCAGAATGGGACGATGTTATAATCAGTTTCGAGAATTTATGCAATTCTCTTGAGAAACGATTAGCAGATAATAGCACTAAAGTGAAAGGGGACTCAGCTATTAATTTCAATATTTTTGATGATAGAGTGGTTATATATAGAATCAATTTTGAGTCTATGACTTTTGTTTCTTTATATTAATGTAGATAATCATTTACTTGTTTCGGCTTTCTATAACAATTTGCAATTGTCTTCTACAGAACTTTCTTCAGTGTTGGGAATTGAAACAGCTGTGAAGAGTTGGAGAACACTGTTCAGTTTGTTACATTATCTTATTGAGAAGAGAAGCGGCTTCGGTGGCGTAGTTGGTAACATGCTAAACTGCTGTGCCCAAGATCGCGGGTTCAAACCCGGCCGAAGTCGTCGGATTTTTTAAGAGCGTTAAAATCCTTCAGTATGCCTTCCTTCGGAGGGGAAGTAAAGCCGGTGGTCACATGTCATAGATTTATGGCATGTAAAAGATCCTTTCATAGACTAAACTTGTGCAAAGCTAAATTGTTAGGTTAGATTTCGTCGGAACGCTCTATCAAAAGTTCTAACGTTCACCACTAGGTATCATTGATATCTGGTAGCGAAAGTTGGAACTACTTGAAATTGAACGGAACTTGTAGCTCACCCTAATAAGGGTGTCCGCTGGAAGCAGCTACAGACTCAGACGAGCCGAACATGTCCTCGGACACTCCCGGCATAAAAGCCATACGAAAAATAAATAAATAAATAAATAACTGAGAAGAGATTCCAAACCAACTTGGAAAATTACGTGGCTAATGTCTTAAAATTGCTGGATGTCATTGAAGAAACTTTATTGGATAGTGGAGAAGAGGGAATTTCTCAGCAAGTTAATTCTTTATCCGAGCAATTCTCTCTTATATTTAAGAACAAAAAAAGGTCCCCCAACATGATACTTTGCTCTTATACAGTATATTGTACATGCAATTCGCGAAGTGTTATGTTACTATCAGGCAGTACAAATTTCTATCCCTTCCTCATTCTAAACATTTACAAAGATTGACTTCTTCCCTTAATGTAGCTCCGGGTAATTTTAACGAAAACGTTCATTTCTTGAAAAAAAGCCGCTGAAAAGTGTGATGATAAGTGGGTAATTTTGCAACTTGATGAAATATATGTTAAAGAAGAAATTTCCTGTTTGTTAAAGTACATAAACAGATATGATATTCTCACTTAAATATATTCAACTAATTATTGTGTTCTGTAGAAGATACAAAAACCGCCTACTTATAGTGCAATCAAACAATAGTTTCCAGCATGCTCTTTTTGTATACCGCTCTGGGCTGACTTGTATCGCAGTCATTTGCTTTAATCGCCCGTAGTGACAGCGGAAAACGTCTCACACAATTCATCGATCACTAAGGAAGGAGTGTGGTGAAATTCGGAAGTCCATCCCAATTTCTTCTGTAAACAAAACCGATTTAATTACATGAATGCATCTCTCTGCCATATGACTAGCGTGCTGTCCGCCGGCCAGCTAAGACCCCTGACGTCATTCGCCGGTGGCAGAGTGGGGGTACCGCTCCCGCCTGTAACTTAAGAATGCCGTGATCAGAGGGATTAAAACCTACCGGTACTTGTCTCCCAAGTCTGGATATAATCTTATGCATCAACACACTCAGTTGATGTAATTGGTCCAGTTGAAATATATTCCATTCAAAAGACTGGGATTGGAATATTAATCACTGTGATAAAACACAAATTTCTCATTAGAGAAGGGTCATAAAGGATCCTCTCACTATTTACAATATTGTTGTGATTATGTAGATTACTAGGTCAACTTTTGGGGCAGTCAACAAGCAATTTCTGACTGGCATATAAGCACATTTATAAGCACAGCAGATTTATGTTTAATGTTTAACATGTTATATATCTCGTCTTAGAGTAGCAGCTTGTGGAGTGATAGTGGGTGTTCTATTATTCCTATTCCTATACAATATTGCTGTTTTAAAGAGGGCAAATTTGTATATTTGGTCCATGTTCCATACCAGTTTTGGAGAAATACAACTTGTTGACATACTTTCCTACCCACCAATTATATCAGCAAGACCTTACAGTAAGTTTTAAATTACAAGCTCCCTCAGAAACAGTGAGAGTCAAGAACAGTTGGTGGCAGAATGAGATGTGGGTCACTATATGCACTGCAGAAATTGGGAAATTACCTTTTATGTTCAAGTCTATTTTTTGTATATTTGTATTTTGTCTGAGTTTTGAGAGCATTAAGAGTAATGCAATGAATTAAATTCAATTAGGCCAAACTTCCTTGCTTCCTACTTGAGAAGCTCTAGCTGAATATGGTTTCTTGCAGAGTACAGACAGTAGCTAATTGAAAAGCAGGAAAGATAAAAAGAAAAAGAAAAATGAGAATGAAATTATTCTTCTCCATCAATTATATAGCATAGGCTGGAGGTTCTGGTTTCACATCATTAAGCATACAACAGGTTAAATTCTCAATCACTTCAATCTACTATGTTGCATGTCTAATTACATAGGTGGGAGGAATTATCCCTTATTACCTTCAAGTTGAGCTTTGGCCAAAATACAGCTCAGAGTAATCCAACCCACAAATGAAAGCAGCAGGCACTAACAAAGCCTTCAACCAAAGACTGGATGTCAACCACGGAGAACTCCAGCTGTCCCGGCACATGTTTGGAAACTTGCACAGTTTTACGATACACAGCGCATAAATCCTGCCAACAGTAAATATACAAGTTCATGGAAGATAAATTTGTTTTGGGGGGACAGGCTAGTTCTGAACATGCATCATCATGTAGTAGCATGGAAGTTACAAAGGTACCAATATTTCTCACAACAAGTTATTTTGTTAGAAAACTTCTATAGGTATAATACATCCTCCATAATCTTACAAAGAGTGGATATTTCATTTAGAGGCTTGGGCATCGTGGTCATTTCAGCCCCGTGTGCTTTGAGTGGGTGTAGAACGTGTCTGATAAGTGATAACCCAACATTATTATAGTGTCTGTAGTAATGCATTTGTAACTGAGACAAGGATTGGGAAGGAGGCAGCCATGGTCTTGAGTTAAGAACCAGCCTGGACTAGAAGTGGGAAACATGGTAAACCACTTCTAGGATTGCTGATGTTTTGCCACATGAGGTACCATGTTCTATTCCTCAGACCAGAATGTTTTCTTTTGGCACAGCCAGGAATGGAACCCAGGATCTATGAGACCACAGAAGGTGGCCCTTACAAAGAGGCTTTAATCAGTGAAAGCTATGTGTTGCTGAAGGTGTCACTGGTGCTATCTGTGTATTGTTCTCTTATTTGTTTCTCCCAATGTACCAATTTGAAGCTTTGTGACTGCATGATGTAAACGTTGAACAATGTTATTCAGATATTGTACGGTAAATGAATATTTGATGATTAATGAATGTTTCTTCTTCGAAATAATCCTACATAAGTGCTTTCAATTTTAAAATTTTCATGTGTTTATTCATGTATTTATGTTTTGTAAGTATCTATGCTACATAATACTACTTGTAAGAGGATATAAGGAAACCAGAGATATATAAGCAAAACGAACTGATGTGAGTTTAATAAAAATAACGAACTAATGTACATGGAATGGCAATAGCGGAACCGCGCAAACTAAACATGTTCGAACATGGCACGAGTTTTAGACAAACTGAAAGCATAAAGGGCAGGTGGCAGCACCTTACATATAACGAACCGCATACTTGATAAATAAGAATAAAACTACCAAAGTTATAACACTTCCCCTCAAGTACAGGTTCATACAATCTTTACACTCTCCAAACCAGCAAACTTCAAGCAACGTTCATGTTTCATTCCACTTAAACTCTTCGTGAGAAAGTCAGCAACTTGATCGTTCGTAGAGATATACTTCAAAACAAACAATTTACACTCAAAGACTTCACGAACAAAGTGATGTTTGATATCAATATGTTTGCTTCTACTGTGATACATCGCGTTCTTTGCCAAATTAATTGCACTTTGACTATCACAAAAGATGAACATAGTGGCTAAGTCTTTGAAGCCTAACTCGAGCAGAAATCGACGCAAGTACACAGCTTCCTTGGCGCACTCTGACAATGCCATGTACTCGGCCTCCGTGGTGCTAAGGGCCACGGTTCTTTGTTTTCTTGAGTCCCACGATATAGGGCATCCGCCGAGCAGGAACACGTACCCCGTGTAGGACCTCCTATCTTCTTGGCAGCTTCCCCAGTCGGCGTCGACGAATCCTTGGATCGGTTCGGTGTCTGCTTCGTAGATCAGCCCGATGTTCGAAGTCCCCTTCAAGTACCGCAGAACTCTCTTGGCAGCTTTCCAATGTTCGACTCCGAAGCAATTGTAGAACTGTCCCAGGTAGCTGACAGCGAACGAAATGTCCGGGCGTGTAGTTGTCGACAGATATATCAGCGCGCCTACCAATTCGCGGTAAGGCAACTTCAACTCGTCAGTACTGGGATTCTCATTTTTGCTCAATTTCGTTCCAGGGTCGAGTGGTGTGACTACAGGGTTGCAGTCGGCCATCTCGTAGCGTTGGAGAAGCTCTTCAATGTAACCTTGCTGTTGAATGGCTATACATCCGGTCTCCTGGATTAGTTCAATGCCTAGGAAGTGTTTGGCCAATCCTAAGTCCTTGACCTTGAAATTTTTACTCAGGACTCTGGAAATCTCGGCGATCGTCTTTTTGTATTTTGATAGCACCATCATGTCGTCAACGTAAACGACAATCAAAGTTATGTTATTTCCGGAACCAATTTGGAATAGACACGGATCCGATGCGGTTGGTTTGGCACCGCACTTCCTCAAGACCTCACGCAGCTTGGCATACCAGTTTCTACCGGCCTGCTTCAATCCGTACAGTGATTTTTGTAGTAAGCAGACCTTGTCGCCTCCCTGCAACTGGCGAAGCATGTTCTTGGCCTTCTCCTTGGTTTCGTCGTCAGTTCCAGACATCGCAATGCTCTCTAACATCTCCCTGAAGTTCTTCGGTTGTTTCATGAATATTTCCTCGTCTAGGTCACCATACAGATAAGCCGTTGTGATATCGTACTGTCTGATTTTTACACCGAGCTTGGCAGCGAGACAAACCATCAATCGAATTGATTCCATTCGCGCCACCGGTGCAAACGTGTCAAAGTAGTTGATTCCATACTCCTGGTTGAAACCTTGAGCCACCAGCCTGGCCTTTCTTTTCTCAAGTGTTCCATCAGGTTTTAGTTTGTCGCGCAGCACCATCCGGCATCCGATGACTTTGGCATCATGGGGAGGATCCACCAGCACCCATGTATTGTTTCTCAGGATAGATTCCATTTCCATGACCATGGCACCATGCCACTCGTTAGAGTTTGGTCCTGTTATTGCCTCCTTGAATGGAATCTCTGTTAGAAAAATCTCCTCGTCTTCTTCTTGCTCCTCCACATCTTGGAGATTTGTTTGAAAAAGTTTCTTCGGTCTTCCCCTTTTTCCAGTTCGCAGAATCTTGGGTCGACCAGGTTCTTGCATCAATTGAGGCGTAGTATCGGATGTTTCGACAGTCGTTCTATCATGATCATCCACTGGCGTCACATCGAAACCCAGGAAAGGTTCATCATCTTCTCCGATTTTGGGTTGAGAGACTGGTTCCTCCATGACAGATGGTTGATCTTTTTCTCTTGGTGATTGCGGCAGTGGTTCTGCAAAGAGCAGCTCCCAACAAATATCTTGCTTCGAGGATTCCGGGCGCGCCATCCTAGTCTCTTCCAGTGGCTTTTCATTCTCGAAGAATTTTACATCTCGGCTGATCAAAACTTTGTCTTTGTCAGGGGAGTATATGCGAAAGCCCTTGGTTTCTTCGGAGTAACCCATGAACACGCCTTCTCTGCCTCGTTGATCCAGTTTCCCTCTTCCGGGATCCCTGTCCAGGAAGTAAACATTGCTTCCAAACGTTCTGAATTGTGAAACGTCAGGAATCTCTTCTGTCCACAATTCGAACGGTGTTTTGCCTCCGATACTTTTTGATGGCAGGCGATTACGGATGTAATTTGCAGTATTCACAGCTTCCGCCCAGAAGCGGTGAGGTAATCCGGCATCGAACAACATGCACCTGGCAGTCTCCATCAAAGTCCTATTCATTCCCTCCGACTTCCCGTTTTGTTCAGGGTTGTGAGGGACTGTGAGGCGTCTTGTGATTCCGCGCTTCTTCAGGTAGTTGTCGAACTCTCGATTCAGGTATTCCCTGCCGTTGTCAGACTGGATCACCTTTACTAGTTTTCCTTTCTGATTCTCCATCCTGGTAACGTACTCGACGGTAGCTTCGTAGACCTCTGATTTTGCCTTCAGAAATCTCACTTCACACAAATGAGAGTGATCGTCGATGAATTCCAAGAGTTACCTTGAACCTCCCATAGATGGAGTCGGCATCGGTCCACACACGTCCGTGTGGATCAAATCGAGTAGCTCCGTCGATCGGATTTCTTTGGAAACTGCGTCCTAGACATCTTCCCCTCGAGGCAGACTCTACAGTCCAGAGTCGTCGATGGATTCCTCAGCTCAACGCCAGAAACCCTCCCTTTTCTCACAGCTACCAAGATGTCGCCCACGTTGACATGTCCGAGCCGACAGTGTAGCAATTTTAGATCAATTATTTTGGGTGATGCAGCCATATTTGCTCGTTCTTGACTCTCACTGACGTAATATAGGTTATTCTTCCACTCAGCTCGCATCAAGACTTCTCCTTTTTCATTCATGACGACTGCACCTTCCTTGTCAAAAATCACCTCATGGCCGTGGTCGGTGATCTTTCCCACCGACAGCAAGTTTGTCCTGAGGTCTGGAACGTGAGAAACATCTGAGAGAGAGACATCTATCTCTTCGTTCGCAATGCGGGTAGATAAGCGAACACTGCCTTTTCTCACGATCTCTGCCGTTGAATCATCAACCAATTTCACCACACCCCTTCGTGACTCATCGATCTTCGAAAAAATCGCAGGGTCGCCACAGATATGTGAAGTGGCGCCACTGTCGAGACACCATATTCTGCGTATGCAACTGCTCTGAGTTGTCGTCGCCTGTAAGCATAGTTCTCGAGTGAAATTTGCCGATTGAGTATTAGAACTGTCTTTACCTTTGTTCTTCGATGGATCTCTTTGTTTAAATCTGCACTGGCTGGCTCGATGACCTTGCTTTTTGCACACGTAGCACTGGAACTCAGATCCGCCTCCTTCTGTTTCACTATTGTTGCTTAGTTTGGGTGTTTGTTTCTTATAGTTCTTGTTACCTGGACCAGTCTTCTTCTTGACGAACATAGCTCCCGCTATTTCACCTTGTGTGCTCGATTTTCGTGCGTCATCCTCTTCGATGATTTTGGTCCGAAGAGCCTAGGGAGTCTGTAGGTTGTCACGTGACTCTATTGCACACCTAAAGTTCTCGAACCGTGCCGGCAGACTGTATAAACACAAAACTGTCAACAATTCCGGATTGATCGTGATGTTCATATCTCCCAATTTGTCCACGGTGTTGAAGAAATCATTCAGATGGTCACGCACGTCGCCATCGTCCGCCAATTTTTGTAAGGTTAGCCTTTTCAGTAAGGTCGCCTTCCGAGCCGGTCCTTGGGATTGGTAGATCTTTTTCAGTTGTTGCCATGTATCACATGCCGTGACACAATTCTTGACTTGCTTTATTTCACTTGGCGACATCGACAAAATGATCAGCGACCGAGCCTTTTGATCCTTCTTGTCCCACTCTTGAATTGCCGCCGCGTTTGCATTTCCAGCCGCTGGTTCTGGTTTCGTAGAATTCCCGCCGACGAATTCCCACAAATCGCCCGTAATGAGGATAGCCTGCATCTGCACGGCCCACGTGTCGAAATTGTCCTAACCGAGGGGTTAAATTCTCCCAATACTTCCGGCGTTCATTTTTGAGGTTAACTTCTGGCACGTTTGTACGCTTGATTACGATTTGTTATTTAGGCGTTTAGTCTCGCGCATCTGGGTCCATAACCTGTAAGAGGATATAAGGAAACCAGAGATATATAAGCAAAACGAACTGATGTGAGTTTAATAATAATAACGAACTGATGTACATGGATGGCAATAGCGGAACCGCGCAAACTAAACATGTGCGAACATGGTGCGAGTTTTAGACAAACTGAAAGCATAAAGGGCAGGTGGCAGCACCTTACATATATAGAACCACATACTTGATAAATAAGAATAAAACTACCAAAGTTACAACACTACTGTATCCGTCTTATTAATGTGTCAGCCAAATGGCAAGAGCATTATGAATTCTAAATTCACAATTGGGTACCAGTACATCCTTGATAATATAGTAGGGTTCTGATGTATCTGAAGTGTGTACTGCAAATATAGTGAATATCCACTGATAGAACTGTGAAGGCAGCTTTGTTCTTTCATTATGTGCAGACAAGAAAACAAACATTATTTGGAGTTTGTGAAAACCAATTCTCTGATGATACATCAAGATTTGACTGTTCCAATATGTTTTACTGCAGGTCTACCATGCAAATAAAAAAGTAACATAAATAAAAATAAAAGTGAAAAGAACAAGGATGTGAACCTACAGCCATATCTAACACTAAGGAAACTAAATACCAGCATATCTAACACTAAGAAAACTAAATACCAGCAATGTATGTGCATAAATATATTGTCATGAATATTTCTATAAAGTGGAGGGGGAAAAAGTCGAATCAGCTTTAGTCTGCACAAAAGAAAAATTAAATACAACAGCAAATCAAATACATCAGCTTGGTAATGGTAAGATGATCTACTAGAGATTTTTAAATTCCTTTCACATTGCACTTCATGGTGCCAAAATTCAATGTTTAAACATTTCTTGTCACCATGGTTTGAAAGCACATCCTTACCCCACGAGATGTATTGGTGTCGATAGAAAGCATCATGAATGCCTCCAGGTAGCGAGGATGCAGAATCACCACATGTTGCACACTGCCATCCGGTGATGTGAACAGGCGATAATGCTCAGAGTATTTGGACATGAGCACCTTGGCCAGTGCCTGGTACCAAGACAGTGACTGACATAGCAAAGGACCCAGACGAGGATCTAGCTGACTCAAGGGTTCCACCACAGCTAAACCCTGAAGTTCACAGAACTCGCTATACGTGAGACCTGAAGCTAGAGACTGCAAAGCATAAGAGAGAAAAAATTATTAGAAAAATTGTGCAAAGAAAAGAGTAGTCTATATAGTGATGCATATCAAGGAAGATGTTTTGTTTTATTTTATTCTATCCAAACATTTGAAAAAGATACAGTCCGAGGAACCATTACATGATGGTATAGAGAAATCTAGACTTAGATGGTATGGACATGTAAAATGAATGGAGGAGAAGAGGATGCCCAGGAGGATACACGAGACGAAGTGGGAAGGAAAGAGACCGAGAGCCAGGTGGCTGAAGGGGGTGGAAGAAAGTGTGAAGAAGAGAGGAGAAGACTGGACAAGGGTGGAGGCTGAGAGATGGTGGGAAGACAGAAGATGTTGGAGAGGCTTGTGTTCCAAACAGACCCGGCCAGTGGCTGGAAAATGTGCAAGATGATGATGACGAAGATTCAGGTTCAGATCCAGCTGGTGGATCAGGAGGGGGAAAAATGCTTGAGCTGACTACCTAAAGGGGACAATCTTTTGTTATCATTATTATTATGGGTTTGACATCTCATTTAACTACTATGATTTTGGAGACCTGGAGGGGCTCCTTATCATTAATTCATTCTAGGGATGGGTTCTCGATACTCTCGATACTTGCATGGTATCTACATCTACTTCAGAAAACTCGCTCGATACTTAGATAATTCTGCAATTTTAAAATAATAAAATATTATTGCCACAAGTAGCATATTTTAAAGTGGTCGCAAGGACCACGTGTCAATTGAAGCTCAAAATCACAGGTAGAGTAATGATAAACATCTGCAATATCAGTAGCAGTTTTCTTATAGTAAGATAAGAGTTTAGTGCTTTTCAGTCGGTCAACACGAATGTACCCAAAGGAGATGGGTTATGCCCTAATCCTGAAATAAATGTGAATGCGAATACATATAAAATCACTAACCTATTCAAAAAGCAAGGCATAAAGATAGCTTTCACGACGAAAAACACAACCGCTAGGAACCTTCTAAATAGTAATCTAAATAAACGTGACCCATATTCAAGGTCAGGGGTATATTCTATAACGTGCCAAGACACCGATTGTCAAGCTAATTACATCGGGCAGAGTGGAAGGCGAGTAGACACACGTTATAATGAACATAGGAATGCGATAAGATACGGAACACATTCAGCCGTGTGCGAACATATGTGTGACGCAGGGCACAGCTTTACCAACATAGAGTCGGACCTTAAAATAATCCATCACGAATCGAAAGGCAGAGCTCTTGACATAAAGGAAGCAATCGAGATACACCTAGCCAAACGAAACAATCCCAACAATCTAAACGAACACACGTTCATGGAGAGCTCACCCCTCTTCACGCTACTAAAAAACACACCCTGTCGGAAACAAAACACAATTTAGCGACACAGCCAAGCTAGATAAAAAAAAGGGGGGAAATTAGGGGGTTATTAATAGGTAAATGTTATCTGGATCAGGTGTACGATGTACTTTTCTTCTGCAATAAACCAAGGCCCATATTCGGGGCAGTATTAAAGGTGCCGGGACGTCCTCATAAGACCGTCAACGCTTAGTTCGAATGGGTTATGCTCCACGCGTGGCGAGGGCTAATCCACGGTCTTTAATAATTGTAGACCCACCTCATTCAATAACATACATCTTATCTAGGTTGGCAACACCTCACATAAACACATCGCTATCACTCCCCACAGCACGTAGGAGCAGGGGGGAGAAAGCAGGGAAAAACCAGTCGTTAAGATAACCACCGCAGTCTACCGCATAGTGAGTTCAAGTGAGCATGAAAACTGCGAGTAGCTGTTATACGGAAGACAATCAGATAAGTAGTTAGCCTAAAATTTTATAGTTTAACCATAGTTTACAACCATATAATCTCTCTAAAGTACAATCTACGGATAGCTATCACCATTTAGCATTTCACCTAACATATATACTGCATTTAGCATACACTGACAGTTGCAGTACCAATACTGCAACTAAATAATTGTACATATTGTAAATATTTTCACCTGTATTTCAAACATAGATTTTGTAGCCTGAGTGTAATGGATCTGATGATGATCGCTTGACGATCGAAACTGGTCATTCTAGTGTTTTATTAATCTCATGTAATTTATTTCAGGATTAGGGCATAACCCATCTCCTTTGGGTACATCCGTGTTGACCGACTGAAAAGCACTAAACTCTTGTTTACTAAGGCAACACTGAAAATATGGCTTCAAACACCACAATGTTATAGTAAGATGTTGACTGTTAAATTACTATTAATATTGCCCGATATGTGATCGAAACATAAGCAGTAGAAATAAAGACAGAGATATGGTCAGGAAGAAACTTCTTTTAATTCCTGCTTATTCATTGCACACCCATGTATCGAATTACCTCACTGCAGGCCATAAATGGTCCCATTTATAGAAATATTTCTGACCTACCATAAAAGTTGGAGACAGGATGTCTGAGTCTAGGTTTCCTTTCGAAGTCACATACTAGTCCAATAGAACATGAGTAATTGCATGTTGAATTGGATTTTCCAGGATATGCTTCTGTATGATTTTCTAAGACTAGAAATTACTTTTGACATGTGGGAAAAATGAAACTCTGCCTACAAGAAATTTTTCACAAATCAAATTAGAGCTATTTCTGGCAAAAGCATGTCACATGATTATATTATCCAATCGTAGGCAATCTATTTTGATATGTTTTTAAAATAACATTGCATGCAGGTAGTCAGTTGCTACCTCCACGTGACAGAAGATTGTGTGTTTTGTGGTACCATACTGTATATATAGAACAGTTACTTGTTTCATTCAATATGAGTGAAGTATGGATTGCAATGTTGTAAATGCCATGACGTTAGGAAACTTTCCCCACCTGTTGTGTCTAGTTTATACGTTCCAACTTGTTTTGAAGCAATATTCAGTCTCATTTTGTCATACAGGAAACTACTGTAGTTGGGAGTTTCAAACACTCCTCAAAATCCACCGAGATTCTGAAAGCCGCACAGAAGCATCTTTCTCTACCACAACATCGCTTGATTCAGGATGAACCTATGTGATGGAATTCAGCTCTACATATGCTATGAAGACTTCACAACAGTAAAAGAGGGCCATAGTTTTTGCATCCTCTGATCTCTCCTTACCAGTGAATCTTACAGTATTGTAATGGGATCTAAGTAATTTACTGATTAACACATTTAATATTTTTGATCAAGCAACACTCACCGTAAGTTCATCCACGGTGTCAATGTCTGAAATAATCTCCATTATGAACAATGTTATTTCTGAACTGGAAAAGCTGTCAGAAAGTGGATCGGGGATTGCGATTGTTCGACAATCGTTGCTGGATGAAATGAACGTGAGGTACAAATCCATTGAAGACAATGAAATATGTTCCATTGCAACAATGTTGGACCCCCACTTAAAAGGACGAGTTTTTGCAGTCCCAGTTTTCTCAATTCTGCTAAGGCTGATTGGTGGACCTTGCCGAGTTAACTGTTGAGATAGGACTTACTCGGTCTAGCAACTCTGCCATACCCTCCACTATTGAGATCTGGTCGGTGTTTGGGCCTGGCAAGGACCAAACGGACGAGCGCTCCTTGACAGTTGGCGCGCTTCGCTTTCTCAGACAGTTCACAGTAACTTACTATACAATAAGATTTCCTGAGTTGGACATCGGAAAGGGCTAATGGATGTCACAGCCATGCCAGAGGAAGCCTTTGGAGGAGGCCATAGGGCAGTGGTAGCAAAATTAAAAGTAGGAAAGGTCATGAGATTACCAGAAAAAAGGGAAAGAAAGATTAAGGTCTGGAGACTAAAGGAAAAAGGGGTCGCAGAAGAGTTTAAGAGAGAATTGCAAGAACAGATACCAAGGACGGATATTACCGATGTGGAACAAGAATGGGAAAAGTTTAAGAGTGCATTTGTAAACAGTGCAGAGAACACATGTGGTAGAACATCAGGAAAGGTACGGGAAAAGGCGACAAAATGGTGGAATGATAGATTGAAAGAAAAGGTAAGAGAGAAGAAGAAAGCTTGGAAGGAATGGAAAACAAAAAAGACTGAAGAAAGTAGAGCAAAATATATAGAAGCAAACAAAGATTGCAAGAAAGTAATTGCAGAGGAAAAGAAGAAAAAAGCTGGGAAGAATTCACTCAGGAAATGAGGGAGGATTTACATTGTGGAAAGAAATTGCTGTTTGGAATTATAAAAAGCAGAAGGAATGAAAAGGTGAACACTGGGTTTGTGAAAAACAAAGAAGGTGAAATATTGACAAAACCAAAAGAGATAACGGACAGATGGAAAGAATATTTCAGCAAGCTGTTGAAGATGAGACGCCAGGCATGCGGAGAAGTTACGCAAACAGCCAAAACGGCGGGGGAAGAAATAGAAGAAGAACCAGACAATACTATGGCAGAAGTGGAATGGGCAGTTAGGAAGATGAAGATGGGGAAAGCTGTGGGAATCGACGAAGTGGCAATAGAAATGATCAAGGCGGCAGGACCAATGGGACTGCAGTGGACATACAGACTTCTCAGGAGTGTGTGGAGAGAGAAGAAAGTACCTGAAGCCTGGAAAAAGGGAATAATATTGCCAACATTCAAGAAAGGAGACAGGAAGGTGTGTGGTACCTACCGAGGAATCACCATCATCTTGCATGTTGCCAAAATAATTGAAAAAATCCTAGAAAAAAGAATTAGAGTAAAGGTAGAAAGCCAAATAGAGGAGGAGCAGTTTGGATTTAGAGGGGGCAGGTCAACAGTGGAACCCATTTTCATTCTGAGACAGAACATTGAAAAGAGTTGGGAATATGGGAAGGATATGGTAATGACTTTTATTGGTCTAGAAAAGGCCTATGATAGCATCCCTAGAACAAAAGTTTGGGAAAGCTTAACAAATAGGGGGATAGGCAAGGAACTGAGAGACATGATAAAAGGAATGTGCATGGAGTGCTACAGTAGTGTGAAGACTAGTCGGGACATTGGAATGGTTTAAAATTGACACTGGACTAAAGCAAGGAAGTGTGTTGTCACCATTATTGTTCGTAATGGTGATGGATGGCATCATGAAGGCAGCAATGAAAGAATATAGTAGGGCAAAGATGAAGGTAATGTTGTTTGCAGACGACGTTGTGATCTGGGGCGAGGATGACATGGAGGTACAAGAACAGTTAGATGTAATAAATGAAAAGATTGAGCAATGGGGATTAAAGATAAATGTGGAGAAGAGTAAAACAGTGGTGATGAGTAGAGATAAGAAAGAAGGAAAAGGAGTAATCAAAGTAGGAAATAAGGAATTGGAAGTGGTGAAACACTTCAAATACTTGGGAAACGAACTGACTGAAGATGGAAGACTAGATTTGGAAATTAGCAGAAGAATACAACTCGGGAATGCTTTCTACCAACAGGTACGGGGACTAGTATGGAACAAGGATATACCAATTAAGGCTGAAGAAGTTATGTATAAAGCATATTATGTTCCTATAATGACATATGCAGCAGAAACTTGGACAATGACTAAGAGGGATGAGAGCAGAGTACAAGCAGCTGAGATGAGATTCCTGAGAAGTATGGTCCAGAAGACGAGGAGGGACAGAGTGAGAAATGAAGATATACAGAAAGAAGTGGGAGTACAGAAACTAAATGACAAACTGGAGCAAAACAGATTGAGATGGTTTGGACATGTCAAACGGATGAATGAAGTAAGGCTACCAAGATGAACACTGGAACGACGGATGACAGGGAAGAGAGGACGAGGAAGACCAAGAATGCATTGTATGGACTCAGTGGAGAATAGTATTAGAAAACGGAACCTGGATTGGAACACTGTGTCGGAAGAGGAATGGTGGAATGACAGAACAAAGTGGAGAGGAACCATATTTGCCCCCACCCAGTGTCAACTGGAAAAGGGGAAATGAAGATGATGATGACAGCTAAAAATATTATTACGGTATTAATTGTTTTTCTTAAAGAAATCTGGCCATTGTGCAACACTGCAACCTTATTACCTGCCGCCACTGACACATAACTTAATCATAAAGAAATTAGGTGAAGTATGGATTGCAATGTTGTAAATGCCATGACGTTAGGAAACTTTCCCCACCTGTTGTGTCTAGTTTATACGTTCCAACTTGTTTTGAAGCAATATTCAGTCTCATTTTGTCATACAGGAAACTACTGTAGTTGGGAGTTTCAAACACTCCTCAAAATCCACCGAGATTCTGAAAGCCGCACAGAAGCATCTTTCTCTACCACAACATCGCTTGATTCAGGATGAACCTATGTGATGGAATTCAGCTCTACATATGCTATGAAGACTTCACAACAGTAAAAGAGGGCCATAGTTTTTGCATCCTCTGATCTCTCCTTACCAGTGAATCTTACAGTATTGTAATGGGATCTAAGTAATTTACTGATTAACACATTTAATATTTTTGATCAAGCAACACTCACCGTAAGTTCATCCACGGTGTCAATGTCTGAAATAATCTCCATTATGAACAATGTTATTTCTGAACTGGAAAAGCTGTCAGAAAGTGGATCGGGGATTGCGATTGTTCGACAATCGTTGCTGGATGAAATGAACGTGAGGTACAAATCCATTGAAGACAATGAAATATGTTCCATTGCAACAATGTTGGACCCCCACTTAAAAGGACGAGTTTTTGCAGTCCCAGTTTTCTCAATTCTGCTAAGGCTGATTGGTGGACCTTGCCGAGTTAACTGTTGAGATAGGACTTACTCGGTCTAGCAACTCTGCCATACCCTCCACTATTGAGATCTGGTCGGTGTTTGGGCCTGGCAAGGACCAAACGGACGAGCGCTCCTTGACAGTTGGCGCGCTTCGCTTTCTCAGACAGTTCACAGTAACTTACTATACAATAAGATTTCCTGAGTTGGACATCGGAAAGGGCTAATGGATGTCACAGCCATGCCAGAGGAAGCCTTTGGAGGAGGCCATAGGGCAGTGGTAGCAAAATTAAAAGTAGGAAAGGTCATGAGATTACCAGAAAAAAGGGAAAGAAAGATTAAGGTCTGGAGACTAAAGGAAAAAGGGGTCGCAGAAGAGTTTAAGAGAGAATTGCAAGAACAGATACCAAGGACGGATATTACCGATGTGGAACAAGAATGGGAAAAGTTTAAGAGTGCATTTGTAAACAGTGCAGAGAACACATGTGGTAGAACATCAGGAAAGGTACGGGAAAAGGCGACAAAATGGTGGAATGATAGATTGAAAGAAAAGGTAAGAGAGAAGAAGAAAGCTTGGAAGGAATGGAAAACAAAAAAGACTGAAGAAAGTAGAGCAAAATATATAGAAGCAAACAAAGATTGCAAGAAAGTAATTGCAGAGGAAAAGAAGAAAAAAGCTGGGAAGAATTCACTCAGGAAATGAGGGAGGATTTACATTGTGGAAAGAAATTGCTGTTTGGAATTATAAAAAGCAGAAGGAATGAAAAGGTGAACACTGGGTTTGTGAAAAACAAAGAAGGTGAAATATTGACAAAACCAAAAGAGATAACGGACAGATGGAAAGAATATTTCAGCAAGCTGTTGAAGATGAGACGCCAGGCATGCGGAGAAGTTACGCAAACAGCCAAAACGGCGGGGGAAGAAATAGAAGAAGAACCAGACAATACTATGGCAGAAGTGGAATGGGCAGTTAGGAAGATGAAGATGGGGAAAGCTGTGGGAATCGACGAAGTGGCAATAGAAATGATCAAGGCGGCAGGACCAATGGGACTGCAGTGGACATACAGACTTCTCAGGAGTGTGTGGAGAGAGAAGAAAGTACCTGAAGCCTGGAAAAAGGGAATAATATTGCCAACATTCAAGAAAGGAGACAGGAAGGTGTGTGGTACCTACCGAGGAATCACCATCATCTTGCATGTTGCCAAAATAATTGAAAAAATCCTAGAAAAAAGAATTAGAGTAAAGGTAGAAAGCCAAATAGAGGAGGAGCAGTTTGGATTTAGAGGGGGCAGGTCAACAGTGGAACCCATTTTCATTCTGAGACAGAACATTGAAAAGAGTTGGGAATATGGGAAGGATATGGTAATGACTTTTATTGGTCTAGAAAAGGCCTATGATAGCATCCCTAGAACAAAAGTTTGGGAAAGCTTAACAAATAGGGGGATAGGCAAGGAACTGAGAGACATGATAAAAGGAATGTGCATGGAGTGCTACAGTAGTGTGAAGACTAGTCGGGACATTGGAATGGTTTAAAATTGACACTGGACTAAAGCAAGGAAGTGTGTTGTCACCATTATTGTTCGTAATGGTGATGGATGGCATCATGAAGGCAGCAATGAAAGAATATAGTAGGGCAAAGATGAAGGTAATGTTGTTTGCAGACGACGTTGTGATCTGGGGCGAGGATGACATGGAGGTACAAGAACAGTTAGATGTAATAAATGAAAAGATTGAGCAATGGGGATTAAAGATAAATGTGGAGAAGAGTAAAACAGTGGTGATGAGTAGAGATAAGAAAGAAGGAAAAGGAGTAATCAAAGTAGGAAATAAGGAATTGGAAGTGGTGAAACACTTCAAATACTTGGGAAACGAACTGACTGAAGATGGAAGACTAGATTTGGAAATTAGCAGAAGAATACAACTCGGGAATGCTTTCTACCAACAGGTACGGGGACTAGTATGGAACAAGGATATACCAATTAAGGCTGAAGAAGTTATGTATAAAGCATATTATGTTCCTATAATGACATATGCAGCAGAAACTTGGACAATGACTAAGAGGGATGAGAGCAGAGTACAAGCAGCTGAGATGAGATTCCTGAGAAGTATGGTCCAGAAGACGAGGAGGGACAGAGTGAGAAATGAAGATATACAGAAAGAAGTGGGAGTACAGAAACTAAATGACAAACTGGAGCAAAACAGATTGAGATGGTTTGGACATGTCAAACGGATGAATGAAGTAAGGCTACCAAGATGAACACTGGAACGACGGATGACAGGGAAGAGAGGACGAGGAAGACCAAGAATGCATTGTATGGACTCAGTGGAGAATAGTATTAGAAAACGGAACCTGGATTGGAACACTGTGTCGGAAGAGGAATGGTGGAATGACAGAACAAAGTGGAGAGGAACCATATTTGCCCCCACCCAGTGTCAACTGGAAAAGGGGAAATGAAGATGATGATGACAGCTAAAAATATTATTACGGTATTAATTGTTTTTCTTAAAGAAATCTGGCCATTGTGCAACACTGCAACCTTATTACCTGCCGCCACTGACACATAACTTAATCATAAAGAAATTAGGTGCTCAGGACAAAATTTATAATTAAGACGACGTTTCGAACTCACGAAGTACTGTATATAAGAGCAAAATTTTTAAACACTTTAAGATGCTTAACAGCTCTACCACATTGCCCTTAGTTAACAGATATCCAAAATTTCCTTGGAAACATTTCAATACTATATGAATTGGCCTTCTATGGACTACAATGTATTTTGAACCTCATTGATCTGCACACATTTGACAAGAGATAGGTAATAAACATACAATATAATGTTATAATAGGAATATATAATAATATGATAAATGCATTTCACACCTCCTCAAAATTCACAACAGGTCACTTTATTTTCACCATTCTTTCTTAATTCACAGTTTTGTTAAAGAAGATATTGTTAACTGCATACGAAGAATTATTGATATAAAAATTTTGTTATAAGAGTCCCATTTCATAATGTAACGTGTTTTTCGAGGGGTTTTTATGCCACTGGCATAAGTCAGTAGGAAGCCATTCTATATTTATTTACGCGGCAAATTGTTCAGCCAAGAGAATTTTTCATGTTTATTTATTATTATTATTAATTTATTATAATTATTATTAAGATATTTTCGGAGCATTTTATAAAAATTATAAGCATACAGATAGGTTTTCTATGTCTTAGAAAACGCTATCAAGCAAATTATTACGAACGACAATATCATAGAAAGTTATGTGATTACGGAATTTAACGGAGTTTCGTCAGTTAGGGTATATCGAGAGACGTGACTCACTGGGAATTCAAGTACACGCTTAATCTTGTCGGGAAGTATTACGCAAGCGGGGTTGCAGCGTCAAGAAAAGGCGGATAGTTGGAACGGAACCCTCCCGCCGAGTGTAATGAGCCAGAGGAGGGGAGTATAGCGCGTGGGGTGCAGCCAATCAGTGGAGACCACGTAAGCTAGAAGTCGGATGAAGAGTGGGGAGCCGACGTGTGGATATATCGTTCGACGCGCCGTGGAACGAGGACAATCTGTGTAGAACTTGCCGAGTATGGTTATACGCGGGGGTCGCTCCGATGTTCCGTGGAACGAGGACTATCTGTGTAGAACTTAACGAGTACGGTTGCATGCGGGAGTCGCTCCGATGTTCCGTGGAGTGGAGAACTAACTTTTGTAAAACTTAACCAGTGTGGTTGTACGAGTGTTTGGGTCCGATGTACGGACCATAGAATTATCTAATCTACCAGAATATCATCAAATATCGACAAAGATGACGACGTCCAGGAGACTGTGGGAAGCTCACAGCATCATCCAGTACGAGGGAAAGGCTTCGGCCATTTCCAGTGGTAAGCGCGAATGACGCAGAAATACGCAATCTCCCATTTCTCTTTGTTTTATATTTCATATTTCAGTAACTTCATAGCTTGGGAATAAGAGTAAAATCAATAATTTATCAGACTCCGTTTTCACGTAATTTTCTATCGGTAATATTCAAATCACAACGCTCCAATTTAAATTTTATACTTATTATTATTATTAATTTTGCTATACTTGTTTTATATAATAAATTCATTTCTTTTACAATGCAATCTTTGCTTTCAGTAGGTAGCATTAGATATAGACCAATTCCTTCTCCTGATACAATTGTTTGTTGGGTTAATGATCAAATCATACCACGATCTGAGTGAATAGAGTCTTGAATGTGTTCTGCCAGAGCTAGACGTTGTTAAATACAAATTTAGATTTCAACATTGCGTTGAGGTCTTGGCGCCCATTAAAACAACATAGCTTAGGCAAAGGTAAACAGTTACATTTATCTCCCAACAGTTAGGGGCAGTCAAACCGTTACAATTGTCGCTACCAACAGGGGACATTAATAACCGCTACACTTGTCGCTCAACTTGTGGGCTAGCAAAACGTCACAATAATACAAAACACTTGGTTAAATTCCAAATTGCCACTCATATATATTGGCATTCACTCAAGAGCTTATGTGAATTAGTCTTCCTACTGATGTTTCCATCTATACTACATGGTAGGTGATACTAATATTATATTAAGTAGATATTTGACACAATTCATATATAGGCTAGTCATTTTCTATGACATAAATAAAAATCTTCTCTGATATAATATTTTCTAAACCCGCCAACCTGGACTCATTGTTGAGAAGCCAGGACCAAGGGTGAGTGATAGAGGAGTAACACCTCTTAAAAAAAAACTTGGGTCAGCTGGCTCCGGCTGATAGTACCTTGTTCTGGGCCTCTTGCCAGGGTAATGGTGAAGACCTCAACGACATCTCCAGAGGAAAAGATGGACTTTGGTACGGTGTAGATGGCGCAGGAGGCAACCCTACACTCAGGGGTTTATTATGAGTATGTTATAAATACAGAATTGTCTGTCTCATAGTGAGCGGCTCCCTGGTCAGCGTCTGTTCACCATGTGAGGTGCGGCTGTTTCTTATACATCTTACCATCAAAAGTGAGAGGTGTCTTAGATTGGCTTAGACTAATCTTTAAACCCATAATCAATATGAATAAGATGGCTTTATGTAAGCGTATTACCGCAGGGGGTCAATCCCCCATCGTATCTAACAGTATGGTGCTAAGTGGTCATTCGGACTCTGGGGGACCACATCGTAAAGTTAAGATATTGGGTAAAGGTTTGGGTGAGTCGGAGCACCCTGAGGATCACACATGCAAAATTAAATTCAAACATTTAAATTATATCGTAACGTTAAATGTTCAGTCTCTGATGAAACTTGGAAAGCTTAAAACTATAACCAATATTTTAGACAAAAAGACCATCATGATTACAGTATTGCAAGAAACTCGCTATGTGGATAATGAACCATTCGAATCAAATGGATATAGGATCTATAAGAGCAAATCAACTAGTAGGATATTAAAAGGAGCACTAAAATAATAGATTCAATAGTGAGTGTTGATCCAATTGATGAAAGGACATTGTCCTTAACATTTAAGTCCACAAATAAAGCTTACACTATTTTAAATGTTCATGCTCCTGCGAATGATAAAAAACAAAAGAAAACTAGGCATATTGTGGATGAATACCGGGAAAAAATAGATAACTACTTGAGCAAAATACCACCAAAACATACTATCATTTTATTGGGGGATTTTAACGCTCAAATTGGAAAAGAAATATAAGAGAATAGTGGGAAAGATTGATCGAACTTTGTAACAATCACAACTTAGTTGTAAAATCCACGTCCTTTGTGAGGAATCCCAAGAAATTAATGACATGGGTGTCACCGAATCCTTTATGTGGTGAAAAACAACTTGACCACATAGCAATAAGTCGAAATTCATCGAATGAAATAATGAATGTCAGAGTTATAAAGTCAGCAAATATTGAATCTGATAATTATATTTCTGTTGCTAAATTTCGGATTAAACCTAATGTACGAAAATATGTTCGACAAGTTAGAATCTTACAATATGTTAATAAATTAGATGGTAATAAATTAAAGGCAGAACTTCAAACCAATGACGTTCATACTTGGGTTGATATAAAAAATGGCATAATAAAAGCAGCTACAACAACGGCACCATTAACTAAGCGGAAAAAAGAGATTTGGTGGAATGAACAATGTGATAAGGTTCTACAAGAAAGACAGAATGCTTGGGAAAAATGGAATGGAAATAAGAGTCAGGAGAATCGAGATAAGCTAGTAGAAAGGTGAAGAGAGGCTACTAAAACGTTTAAAAAGGAAAGAAAGTTGTTTATTTTGAATGAACTACTTCAAATTAATGAAGAATTTCAGCAAAATAAGATGAGAAACTTCTACCAATTATTTAAGAAACAATTGACCAAATTTACTCCTCCAACCTTACAACTAGTCAATCCAAGAATAAAGCAAATTGCTCACCAAGCAAGAAAATTGCAATATAATGGCAGATTAATTTTGAAGATTTATATAACTGTCATAACCCGGAATTCACATTTACATTTAGTAATGATTATATGCAAAAGGATGACTCTACAGCCACAGATTTAAATGAAATTAAAGAAATTATATGCTCCTTGAGGAATAACAAAGCAGCAGGTGAAGATGGAATTAAAGCAGAATTGTGGAAGTTCTCGATGATGATATCATCAATAAACTTAAAGATATCTTAGATACAATCTGGGATAGTGAAGAAATTCCAGAAGATTGGAAGTCAGCCATCATACACCCTATACATAAGAAAGGTCCAAAAACTGATCCAAATAACTATAGGGGCATTTCACTTGTGCAGTTGACTTATAAAATACTCTCGATAGCACTACTCAGCTGTGCATAACCACAAGCTGTGCAGAACCACAATTAGATCCGCAAATAGGGGATATCAAGGTGGTTTTCGGAAAAACAGATCATGCATTGAGCAGATCTGGAATCTCAAAACTATTCTACAAATGAGGCAACTGAGAAACAAAGTAACAACTATTACTTTTATTGACTTCAAGAAAGCTTATGATTCAATTAATAGAGAATCCCTCATCAATGTTCTAAAAGAATTCGTCTTAGGTTCAAAAACCACAAACATTACACAAGCTACATTAAAAAATACCTCATCTAAAGTTAGATTCAATGGAAAATTCTCTAGAAAAAATGAAAATCCACAGCCTGCTTCCAGTCTCCGACCGGGTCAGGAATGGAATGAATGAAGCCCCAATCTAGCGGCGAGGATATGAACTGTGCCGGCTGCCGAGGCCTGACGCACTCCTCTGGGGCAATGATTAAATGAATGACAGATGAAATGAAATGATAGTGGAGAGTGTTGCTGGAATGAAATTTTGACAGGGAAAACCGGAGTACTCGGGATTTGAACCACGGACCCAGCGGTGAGAGGCCGGCGTGCTGCCGCCTAAGCCACGGAGGCTTTTGGAAAATTCTCTAGAACTTTTCAAATTAAGACAGGTGTCAGACAGGGAGATGGGTTGTCACCTTTGCTTTTTAATTGTGCTCTGGAGAAGGTGATTAGAGAATGGAGAAAATCAGACATGGGAAGTAAAAAAGATAATATCCATTTAGATTGCTTGGCTTTCGCGGATGACATTGCTCTGATCACGGACACACCAGAAAATGCAAAGATCCAAGTCGAAAACTTAATGGAGCAAGCAGAAAAAATAGGTTTACAAATCTTCTTCCCAAAGACAGAATTTATAACGAATGTTCAAGATTGTCCTGATGTAATAATCATAAACCAAAACAAAATACACAAAGTTAACTCATTTAAGTATTTAGGTGAATGGATAACTATCAATAACAATGAAAAAGATAGCTTAGAGGTCCGAGCAAAGAAAATGAACGTAGCATTTCAGATCACCAGAAATGTATACAAGAAGAAGGCCTGGGACACTAAAATTAAACATTATAATTCTGTGGTGAGACCTGAAGCACTCTTTGGAACTGAAACATTAAAGTTATTGCGGAAAGGGGCATAAACAAAATCATGCTCATCGAAAGAAGATTGGTTCGATGCATCCATGGCCCAAGGAAAACAGAAAAAGACTATAACAGACCACGACCTAACAAGGAAATATACACCCATGTGGAGAACATAATCCACACCATGTGCTAACGACGGATGCCATTTTCTTGGGCATTTAAATAGAATGAATAATGACAGGCTAACAAAACAAATTTTTAATAAAATTTTAATAAAATTTTATAACTTTAAGTTCAACCAGCGTGGTTTACACAGACATTAAAGGATCTTAAGGAAGCCGACATTGACATTACAGATACATATACAGTAATAGGAAGGAATGAGAAGAATAAACTAATGTGGTTTGGACATGTAAAGAGGATGGAGGAAAATAGAATACCAAGACAGATGCTGGAGGCAAAGTGCAAGGGTAAGAGAGCAAGAGGAAGACCTAGAAGAGGGTGGATTGATTCAGTGAAGAACAGCGTAAGAAAAAGAAATCTGGACTGGGACAAGATCGTGGAAGAAGAATGGTGGAAGGAAAGAGGAAAGTGGAGAAGTGCCATAAATACCCCAACCCGGCAGGAGCTGGATAAGGGGAAATGATGATGATGATGATGATGATGATGATGATGATACAGTAATAGGAATTTATTTCGGGACAAAATTCAAAAAGTGATCTTCAGGGAGGAAAAAGAAAGACAACGAAAGCAGCCACGGAACATTGAACAGCTCCGAATGCAGAGAGGATGAAGCGAATGTGGGCAGAGAAAAAAAAAAAGACATGTGGCAAGATTTGAAGTATTGATTTTACGTGCTCTGTAATAGTGCTATTCGATTAAATAAATAATAAATAATAATATTTTCTAATCAATTAGGTTGACAATTCAAACAACGCACTAACTGGTTGGCACCAGAAAACCAAATTCACACACCATATTTCAGAAGAGGATTTAGTTTTACTCATTTCAGGCAACTCAGTTAAAATATTTGTCGATATTCGGCAATTGTTTTTTCTTAATTATTTCATTTTCTATATGAATTTTTGAACTTTTAATATGAAACGCTCTCCAGGAAATCATACCTTAATGCACGTGACAAAATTTTATGCTACGTCGCAAAGAGCCTAGAAGGGCGAGAAATATCGATTTTTAGATTTTAGCACCATCTGTTAGCCAGATCTTTGAACTAGATGATGGGAGCATTGGATGTATCATCATGATACGGTAAAGTCTTCAAAATTACCTTGGAAACAGGTTGTGTAATTTAACGATACCTTAAGTCGCAATGGGAATTTAACATTGCGACTTAAGGTATGGTTTATTCAATGACGTTCCTGCACTGTCTTCTTGGACTAAAATACGAAATAACCAGCTCGTGCTTCAGGATAATGTATAGTTACAATAATTTATTATAGAATTCATGTACTGGGCTGCATATTTTGTAAATGGTAATTTTAATGTGTGTGGACCGCCAGCGCAGGAACCTGGTCAGGGAATTCCCGGCGTCTTTCTAGCTTGTCTGATGTTATGCACCAAAGCTGGCAGAGATATGGATAATGCAGATAATCTCCCTCCAAACCTACCTAAGAAGTTGGAAGTAAAAGGCATGACTGCCGAAGGGACGAAATACCTGTTCGACAATATTCGAGAATACTGCACAGCGGGAACAAGCGATCTATTGTGCTCACGGCCAGCCAACATTGAAGCCTCTGAACCTGCCCCAAGTAGTGCGAAGGATTGTGTGCGCAAAAGGAAAAGCCATACGTAAACATTCCACAAATATGAGCAACAGTTCAGTTTGCTACTACAGGACACAAGACAGATTCCTGTAGAATTGGATACTAACTAACTTTGTGTAGTTTCAGAGCGTTTTTAATATCCAATATTAATATGTTCTGAATTATTCTTCTACTTCTTATTATTATTGTCATCATTATTATTATTATTATTATAGTATGGTTTTAGGAAAGACAGATCAACATTTGACCTAATCTTTACATTAAGGCAAATGATGGAGAAAAGATGGGAATTTGGAAAAGACATGGTGATGACATTTATTGATATTGAGAAAGCATATGACAGTGTGCCTAGACAGGTGGTTTGGGATGTATTAAGAAAAAGAAGAGTTATCAGAGCAGAAGTCCAAATGTTAAAAGCTATGTACAAAAATTGTGTCAGTAGCGTGAAGACCAGTATAGGAGAAACAGAATGGTTCAAAGTGGAAACGGGTCTCCGACAGGGAAGTGTATTGTCCCCATTATTATTCATCATAGTCATGGATGAAATCCACAAGAATGTCAAACAGAGATTGGGACAAGAAGCAACAAAGGCCATGCTGTTTGCAGATGATATAGTTATATGGGGTGAGGATGAAAAGGATGTACAAAAACAACTAGATGTATGGAACCAAGAGATAGAGAAATTTGGGATGAAAGTAAGCACAGAGAAGAGCAAGATAATGGTAATGTCAAGAGGAAGGAAGAAAGGAAGAGGAAAGATAGAATTGAATGGCAAAATTCTAGAAGTCGTTAAAAGTTTCAAGTATTTGGGAAGTGTGATCGCAGAAGATGGAAAGATAACAGAGGAAATTGGAAAGAGAATACAACAAGCGAACAGTTTTTACCAGAGTGTAAGGGGTATTGTGTGGAATCGAGATGTCCCAAAGAAATGCAAAAAAGTATTATATTCAACCTACTACAGACCCATACTAACATACGCAGCTGGAGCGTGGACTACTACAAAAAGAGAGGAGAGTAGAATACAAGCCGCAGAGATGAAATTCCTAAGAGGTATAGAGGGCAAGACCAGAAGAGATAGAGTTAGAAATGAAGAGATTAGAGAAAGGACAGGAATATTGAAGCTGCAGGACAGGATAGAAACAACAAAGTTAAAGTGGTATGGACATATGATGAGAATGGGAGAGGAGAGAGTACCAAAGAAAACTTTCTGTGAAAAGATGACAGGGAAGAGACCACGAGGAAGGCCCCGGAAGAGATGGGCAGATACAGTGTGGGAGTGTGTAGAAAAGAAGGGAGGAAAACCCGAAGATGTACTAAAATCAGGAGAGGAGTGGTGGAGAGACAGGCAACGATGGAGGTCCTTAATTCACAACCCGACCCAGGAAGCTGGAAACGGGAAATGAAGATGATGATTATTATTATTAACATTATCACAGATACTATTAATGTTTCCTGATTTTTTGCACTTCTTAACACAGAACATTAAATAAATAAAATTAATAAAACAATAGAAATAAAAACAAAATTTTTAAATATGACGTTATGCCCTTTGGCAAAATTTGAAAAATATAAATAATCCACGGCAAAGAGGGCGTTACGCCCTTTAATATGAATCCTTGCACGACTTTGTACAATTATTGGTTCGCGAAATATTTAAAAAATGTAGTTATGCCCTTAGGCACAATTATTGGTTCGCGAGATATTTAAAAAATGTAGTTATGCCCTTTGGCAAAATTTGAAAAATATAAATAATCCACGGTAAAGAGGGTGTTTACGCACTTAAATTTGAATCCTTGCACGACATTTTACAATTATTGGTTCGCGAGATATTTTAAAAATCTAGTTATGCCCTTTGGAAAAATCTAAAAGAATTATTATTATCAGCATTATTATTATTATTATTACTAACATTATCACAGATACTGTTATTGTTTTCTGATATTGTTTGCACTTCTTAAGACAGAACTTGAGTCTTGCTAGACTAAAATTTTCTGTTTCACTTTCACTTTCATTATCTTGAACATATTTATTTACAATACTTTCTAGAGAATAAAACTCTGATATATTTATGAAATACTATTTTAATACACAATGCTGATCTTCCTTCATCTAGTGAAACAGTCAGATTTTCTTAAATATTTAATATATTGTCCGAGCACTATACTAAATTTTCAAATCGATTTTCTCGACATTCAATAAATTCTGTCCTACAATTTCAATGTTTCATAAAACAATCAGTTTTTAAGATAAATACTTCTATTTTCACGAAAATAATCACAAATTTACCTATTATCAAAATATAAAAGAAACCAAAAATGAGATTTTCCGACTTAAGGAATGGTTCCTGGAGAACATCACATATAAAGCCCAATATTTTATTTACACTTATTTTTACAAAATTTCCTGTTCTACTATCTGTATTTTGAAAAAATAAATAAAGTGAAGCCCAATATTATATTTAATTTTATTTACATTTAATATTACATTGTAAGGATATCCATTCTTATTATTTTATTCAATTCTTTTAATTACAATTTTTCACATAATTCTTTTTCATATCAAACAAACATTAGACTTAAGTACATCTCTAGTATTTTATTTTATTCTTAATTGAGCTAAAGAAGACCTCAATGTTAGGTCGAAACATGTACAATCATCATCATCATCATCGGCTTTAACTCGAGGGCAACCAAACCGCTTCAGTACCGCCCACATGGCTGGTCTTGGAACCGAATCAAATGCCTTTTCCAAGTCATAAAAGACTAAGAAGAGTGGATTCTGTTGTTCTCTACAATATACAATATTAAAAATCAATGTTACGTGATTGTTTGTCTGTCCCCTATGCGTTCATATACCATTCATCCGATTGCGATAAAATTTGGGTGAGTCATTGTGCGCACTCCAGGGAAGGTTCCTGGCAACAAATTATTTATGTAACACAAAAGGTGAGAGACTTAACACGAACCCTTAAACCCCACAGTATCCCAATTGCACAATCTGTATACTTATGACACCACAATGCAAGGTGTAAGAATAGCTTGCTGATTCATCGCGTGGTAACATGAGGGGACTGCCAGCAGCCCGCCGTGTTATCTGGTATTGCTGTCTATTCCCATACAGTTCACGCCACAGTTTTTGATCGGGGGTTCTTAAAACTGAACTCACGTTTGGCTGTCAGTTCGAATACGGTCATGGCATGCAAATCGTTTCAAGTCCCCTATGCGTTCATATACCATTCATCCGATTGCAATTAAACTTTAGTGAATTGTTGTGTACACTCCAGGAAAGGTTTTAACAATATGTACAGATTCAACAAATGAGCGTCGGCACGCGAATAGTTTCAACAAAGTCCTGTATGCGTTCATATACCATTCATCCAAATATGATGAAACTTGGGTGAGTTGTTGTGTACACTCCAAGGAAAGTTTCTGGCATATTAAATCCATTTCACAATAGGTAGCGCACGACTAGATTCAACAAATGAGCGACAGCACGCGAATCGTTTCAACAAAGTCCTGTATGCGTTCATATACCATTCATCCAATTGCGATGAAACTTGGGTGAGTTGTTGTGTACACTCCAAGGAAAGTTTCTGGCTTAGTAAATCCATTTCACAATAGGTAGCACACAAGTAGATTCAAGAAACGAGTGACGGCGCGTGAATCGTTTCTACGAAGTCCTGTATGCGTTCATATGCCATTCATCCGATTGCGATGAAATTTAGACGAGTTGTTGTGCACACTGCCGCAAAGGTTTCTGAATTAGACAAACCATTTGATAGTAGGTAGCAAACCAGTAGTTTCAACAAATGAGTGTTGGCCAGCGAATCGTTTCAGCGTTCACATACAATTCTGCCAATTGTAATGAAACTTTGGTGAGTTGTTGTCCACATTGTTTCTGAATAAGTAAATCCATTTTACATTAGATGGCGCACGAGTAGTTTCAACAAATGCTCACATGGTCAGCTGTATGTGGCGTGCTCAAACGCCAGAAAGCCTTCGGATTTATATATATATACGCACCAGACAGAAAAACAAAGAATATTGTTTATCCAAAGGCACTTCAGTAAACAAAATTACAATTCAAACACTTCTTTTTATTCTTTCTTGGGATAGCTGCGTGGCTCAGCGGTAACATTCTCGCCTGCTGTAACCAAGGTTGCAGGATCGAATCCTGGCGCAGCCAGTTGGCATTTGAGGGTACATAAATGTGAGGGGGCCGTGTCATTAGATTCACTGGCACGTTAAAGATCCCCTTCGGGTCGAAATTCCATCACCCCGGCGTCTCTAAAAGCCGCAGTTGTTAAAAGGGACATAAAACCAATAACATTATTATTATTTTCCCTTCTGTCTTTGATTGGCATTGCAATGCATGCCAGGTATAACTAGTAATAGATATATTTAAGTATTGATTGGCGTATATATTTTAAACTTTGAAATAATAATGTGTCAAATTCACTGCCAGTTAACAGTTCCATGGAAGAAATCACTGCATATCTCAAAAACAATTTATCACCTCGTCTTTCTAGTGCATTTGATTACTGAAAACCAATTCAAAATTTCCAAAACTAAAATAATTAGCTGTGAAATATTTGTGTTTTCTCTGAAAGACTATTTAGCACAGCAAGACTCACATCTGACAGAAAAAGAAGTAGAAATTTAATGTTTATCAGTCAGTCAACATGATTGTACCTGATTGTAATGAGTGATGTTCAATTCAATACGGGAAGAAATGATCATCACTAAAGTCATTGATATATAAGGTGCGTTCAAAAAGTAACAAGCCGGAGGCTGGAATACGCAAACCGGTGACTACATTGGCTAATCGTGGCGTGTGCAACGATGTGTGGTTCCGACCAGAGCGTGGAAGGTCACAGCCCGTCGCTAGAGGGCACGCGTGCACGTCACGTGACGATACAAAGCGAGCAACAGCATACATCAATCGTCCAACGCTGCCAGTCGCATTGCAAACAGTGACATGGAGGCGTCAAACGAAGAGCAAAGAGGTGTTGTTCGGTTTCTGACAGCGGAAGGAGTAGGGGGAACAGACATTCATCGCCGAATGTCACAAGTGTACGGCGAACACTGCATGTCCTTTGCAAGGGTCAAGGCGTGGCACAAGCGCTTCAGGGAAGGACGGGTGTCGTTAGCCGATGATGCCCGGTCTGGGGCACACCCCTGCATTACCGATGACAAAGTCCGGCTGGTTGATGCACTCATTACCCAGGACCGCCGAGTGACAGTGAACGCCATAGCCGCCGTGGTCGCTCTACGACCTCATACGGCCAACACAGTCGCGGCACTCCTGCAGAAATTCAAATGGGAGGTTCTCTGCCACCCTCCATACAGTCCAGACCTCTCTCCCCGTGATTACGCCATGTTTGGTCCCCTGAAAAGGGCTCTGCGAGGTCAACGATTCACCTCAGACGCCGACGTCCAGCTGTACGTGCGGAACTGGTTCACATCGCAGCCCAGGGACTTTTATGAGACAGCCATTCACCGCCTCGTGTCACAGTGGGACAAGTGCCTCAACAGCCAGGGCCAATACTTCTAACATACAGGTACTGGTTTCTGTAATTATGCCTCCGGCTCATTACTTTTCAAACGCACCTTATACATATGTGTGCCGGTGGCACAACCCACCACGGCATATTCAGGATATTCATCACCCTGAAAATAAAATGCTGAACTTCCCTTTTCCCCAAAATGAACTATTTGGAAATAAAATGTGAATTTCTTAAATTATGCAATATTGCGTAATACCGTATGTAACTAACTTAGGTGGTAGGCTGTGCCGCATGTGTTGACCTTGCCACGTGCTAATTAGAACGGAAAGTTCCGTCAAAACTGCTATTTCAGCAATAATTTCAGCGCCAGTGTTCATGGAACATGTGTTATATTTCCAAGATACCAACGTAAGTACAAAAATTTTATAACTTGCTTGTGACAAAACTTTCGGTCTAACAAACTTCACTGCGGCGCGCCTGATTGGACTTGAGCGGATGCAAACACGAGCGGCTGGTGTGAGGGACTGATAATCATTCTACACCGAATCTTCATATTGAGAAATATGTGTCTCGAAAAGCGAGACACAAAAGCTTAGCGTGCGCATTGAATATGGGGAGGCTTAGATACCTCCCCGATTACTAAGGAGAAGGAACTCTGTAAAGAAAAAACACTTGACTGATTTCAAACCATTAACTTGTTTGATAAATGTTAGCAAAGCAAAGCCAACTCTGTACAGGCCATGGAGGGCTTGGGAGTAGTAGAAGGTAGAGGCTTCCACTTTTTGTGACATCGGCACTAGATGGGATGGAGTTGTCAGCTCCACGCCCGGCCGTCTTTGCTCCCAGGAATTACCCTGGTACTCATTTCTGTTGTAGGCTGAGTGAACCCCAGGGCTTTTTGCGTTTCCGAAAGTGGTGTTTTGTTTCTAAAATCCACTACCTGGGTGGGGATCGAACCCACTCCCTTTCAGTTAGAAACTCAGCGCCCCTACCCCTATTTTATAAATATTGTAATTTTATAATGGGGTAAAGATTAAATGGTGTGCCCACGTGGTTGATGAATAGGTACGTTTTGTTTGGAGGTTAAGATATATTTAATGTTTGAGGTTAGCTGATCTTGGTTTTGATGTAGTAATCTGTTTGAATTTAAATTGTGAAGTTGTTTCCGTGGTCTTAAAGAAGGCAGTCCTTGTTTGCTCTGGCCACGTGCGCACTCGCAGAAGTACACCAGTTGCCTTTCATATTTCATATAATTTAATATTCGGTTCTTGAGGGGTAAAATTGGTTTTGATGAGGGTTTGGTAGTCGCTAATTTGTCGGCGTGAGGTTGGTGTGTCCGCAGCTTGTGTTTGAGTGTTTTTGTTATTGTCGGTAAGGTATTTGTTTGGATCTTCTGAGGTTCAAACAAATAGCTGGTCAGGATCGTTGAAATCTAGGTCGTTTAATTGCCTTCGGGGGGAGATTGTTGTAGTATGAGTTATAGGCCTTTTGTGATGTGTTTATTTGTTGAAAGGTCAGTGGCAGACCTAAATGTCATGAGAAGTAGGATAGTTTGACCGTCGTTAAGGAGCTTCGTGCTTTATCTTTTATAAGTACTTAGCGGGGATAACCTCCTAGCGCGTGTGTGTTAAGTTGAATAAGTGAAAAGTTTGTGATAGGCCTTTTATTGTTCCATGTGTGGGATTTCTGTGATGACAGATGTGTCGTTTTATGAGATGATGTGAAAATAGGCTTTAACCCCTGCCACCAGTTTCAGTTATTCTTTACTCAGTCGTGTGGCACGTCTTCTTGTTCGCTTTTGGTGTTCTGTTATTATATTGCATTCCTACTTTTTGGGTTTTCCTTTTCTTAGTTCTGTGTCACTAGTTTTAGTTTGCGTTCTGTGTGAATGAATGTGCCGGCAGTATGAATGTTTGTATTACAGGTTAGGTTAAGTTTTGCGCCTTGCTTAATATCTTTGGTCGAGTCTTCATAGTGAATGTTCCAGGCAACGTAACAAAATGTACATCTAAGAAATTAATAAACGAAATTAAATTCAAATTAAATGTAAATGGGTGCGGCATAGTTTTAAGGTGAAGCATCTTAAGTATTTTAAAGAATATATGAGAGTATGTTAAATTAAACTTCATCTTTTAGTTGGCGACAATCCCTAGGCAACCTGTATTCCTCTTTCCGGACCTCTAGGATTAGGGCCCCCTCCACTCAACCCAAGTGGGCGGGTTACAATATGTAATGGGTGAACCAGCAGGCAGTGCAGGCAGAGGGAGGCGGCAGCTGCATGGAAACGGACCACACATTGCTCAAACAGCTAAGTGCACAATCCACAATAACCTGACCATTCAATAACAATCACATAATCACACTAAGCAAGCAAACTTGAAGGTCAATAACCACTATCAGTATCTCAACAAAAAATCACATATCTTGACTCGTACTAATTTAATCACTACTGCAACTAAGTAAGTGTATATATTGTAAATATCATGACCCATACTTGTAGACATAGGTTTAATAGCCAAGTGTATAGGATCTGATGATGATCGCTTGACGATCAAAACTGGCCATCCAAGAATATTTATTAATCTCATGTAAATTTTTTTAATGATTAGGGAACCACCCATTACAACTGGGTACAATCATGTTGATAGACTGAAAAATGACATCCAACACAATAATATTAGGATGTCTTATAAGCAGGGTCCAGATTCTGATGACATGTCATCTTTTAAATGGTTCACCGCAGACATTGCTAACTTATATACAAATCCTGTTCATGGCCCCCACATTACAGAAATGCATATTTATTAAGTCATTTTTTCATCACTTTTCTAAGTATGTTATTTTTAGGTCATTTTCTTGCCTTTCGCTGCATTTTTATGTCATTTTATGGAATTTATTAGAATAATTTATATGTTTTGAGTCATTTTCTCACATTTTTAATGGTTTAATGGTTTATGTGTGTGGTACTGGATATTAACGGAACTGAAAGTGAGAATGAATACGAAGACATGAGAATCTTCACAACTTTGTTCAACCCTTATTTCTTGGAATATCCACATCCCAGGGGACACACTGTGCTAGCAACTAATCCCGAAGAGATGTTGAAATCGAGGGGGTAGGAAGACAGGCAAGAGTAGGCCCAGTAATGCCAGTCTGGTTAAGTATCTCAGTGCAACCATACGTGTGCTAAGTGGATTTGTGTTACTGACCGCAATTGTTATTTCGAATGTATTTAAAATGCCGAAGTTAAAGTCATCTAAGGCTGTTAATTTCGAACAAATAATTTCGAAATTCGGCGAGGATATTTTTTCCACAGATGGTGAAATTTTTTTCTGCAAAATATCTGAAGTGAAAGTGGCAGGAAATACGAGATTTACCGTTCAGCAACATATCGATCGAGAGAAGCACATACGTGGAGTGACTCCAGTGATTTAGTGCACTTCAAGTATGCTCCAATAGCTTCCGTAGATATTGAAAGGAGCTTTTCAAAGTACAAAAACGTGCTGGTTGACAATCATTGTTCGTTTTCCTGTAAGAATCTACGAATGGTCACAGTCATCTACTGTAACGCGGAGTGAGGTAAGGCTGTGTAGCCTGTCGTGTATTTTAAGTACACATTTTTCTTATTACCGCTACCTCTAATCCGATAATGAATTCGAGTACCTAACAGCGAAATTCTCTCTTTTTTTGTTCTTCAGATGTTGCAGCCTTCAAGTTCCACATACAGGTACCATTAAGTGTTATCTTCCTTGAAAAAGAAAAAATAAAGAACACAGAACTTGGACTGCCAAACAATAGACTGAAATAATAACCAGTATTTGTGTGCAAATAATTCGCATTTGTCAAATAATGTTAGGTACATATTAGAATCATTTCAACCCACAATGATGTAGTCTGTTTGCATTTTTTGTGTGAGGAAATTATGTCAGTTTCATTCAAATTTTTAGGTAATTTTTTCAAGTTTTGGGGTCATTTTATGAGATTTTTGCAGTCATTTTATAGGTCATCTTTTAAACATTTTTAGGTCATAAGTAATGTCGTTTTTTAAGTTTGGTGTTTTATAAGATAGAATTGGTGTTCTTTGGTTTGCCAATGCTATTTACAGGAGGTCATGACTAGAATTGCGTATATTGCGAGAATGTATCAGTCGTCAGTTGTTAATACACAATCACAAATGGAACTTACAAAGTTGGAAGTTAGGGTCCTTCTAAAGCACTACCGGAAACAAGATTACAAAGCTGCTGCCGCGGCTCGAAGGATATGTGAAGTGGAAGTAGAAGGTGTCGTTAGTGAGCGTGTGGCACAACGATGATTCCAATGTTTCAACACTGGAGAAGAAAACACTACAGATTTACCGCTTTCTGGAAGACCTAAACTATGGGATACAGTGGAATCTTGTCAGTACGTTTTTCAAGGGACTGAAAAATTTGGACGTCATATGTGGGAAAACGTACTACCGAAAAACGCGTGTAAGAAAGAACGCGGCGTGTATATGGACGTTAAATCGCCGACCTTAGTAAGTGATTGTATGCACTACTACAGTTACGACATAAACATAGGTTATCAGTAACTTACACGGAATAAATAACATAAAAATGAATTACTGTACCTCTACACTACAGTATAATACAGGGTCTTTATTTTTGCTTAGCAAGGACATTCTCGCTCTCCGCCAGTGACGGCTCAGTTGCCGGCAACCGCGTACGCATATGTAGGCCTACGGCAGAATACGGTGCTTAAAATCAGTAGCCTACCATGCAGTTTTACTGGCCATGATTTACAGTAGATGCTGAAAATGTTCCCCGTCCGCTTCCAAACACATATAATACAGGGTCTTTCTTTATATTTGACCAGCAAGGACATTCTCGCTCTCGCGCTCCGCCAGTGACGGCTCAGTTGCTGGCGACCGCGCACGCATATGTAGGCCTACGGCAGAATACGGTGCTTAAAATCAGTAGCCTACCATGCAGTTTTACTGGCCATGATTTACAGTAGATGCTGAAAATGTTCCCCATCCGCTTCCAAACACATATAATACAGGGTCTTTCTTTATCTTTCATCAGCAAGGACATTCTCGCTCTCGCGCTCCGCACAGTGACGGCTCAGTTGCCGGCGACCGCGCACGCATATGTAGGCCTACGGCAGAATACGGTGCTTAAAATCAGTAGCCTACCATGCAGTTTTACTGGCCATGATTTACAGTAGATGCTGAAAATGTTCCCCATCCACTTCCAAACACATATAATACAGGGTCTTTCTTTATATTTGATCAGCAAGGACATTCTCGCTCTCGCGCTCCGCACAGTGACGGCTCAGTTGCCGGCGACCGCGCACGCATATGTTTGAAGCACAGGCTTGTTTGAACCACTTCAATAAAGAGCTTTATAGTTCAGGAAACTGTCTCTCTCGCACACGTTTCCTTTTGCCGCTCACCCCTTCTTCAAATGCATGTTCGATTTCCTTCCTTTTGCTGAGAATCGTGTTCAGTGTAGACGGAGGAATGTTCCACTTTCGCGCTATATCCACACGCTTCATGTGAGGATTGCAGTCCACGTCTCGAATGTATTTCATCTTCTCATTATTAGTTATCTGCCGTACTTTCCTCCTATCCATTATGAAACAGTCCGGCTCTGTGGCTAAATAGTTAGTGCGCTAGGCTTTGGCCCAAAATGTCCCGGGTTCGATTCCCGGCTGGGCCATCAGGGATTTTAATCTCCTGAGATTAATTCCCGTGGCTCGAGGACTGGGTGTATGTGCCGTCTTCATCATCACTTCATCCTCATTACAACGCGCAGGTCGCCCACGGGCGTCAACTAGAAAGACCTGCACTAGGCCTCTCCGGAGGCCACACGATCATTTTATATTATGAAACACGCAATAAAATAGGTCATAACTGGACGTGAACACTAAGAACTAGAAGACAATAGTGTGGAACACGAAGACAATACTGCGCCTACGTGAGAAATAAACAAAGGGAAGGGGGTGAAGGGCAGCGGGAGAAAGACACGTCGCCTGTGTTGCGTCATAGCTATAGCCACTTCTATGCCGTCAAACACAATAAAATAATCTACACTGTCAATAACTATCAGAGAATATGAGGCAATATCGCGTCGTGTTTTCCAGAAGCCGAATTTTATAATGAAATAAGAATAAAATACGGTTCACTAACAAATAGTTCAACGGAAATTTGATCGTTGTAAGCGGGAATAGAGAACGTATTAAGGGGATAGATCAACATGTATTTTGTAGAATTGGGACTGGGACTTGAGAAAATCATCGCGCTAAACGGGAAAATGTCATAACCGAGAACGTGCTAACGAGATTCCACTGTATATAGAATACAAGCCGAATTTTAGAAGAAAATCCGCAAAGAAGTACTCGTCGGCTGTCAGAAGAACTTGGTACATCGAAAGATATCATACATCGCCAGATTAAGAAACTTGGAAAATCAAACAGAAGCTGTACCTCATGAAATGACTCCTGAACAGGCCCAACGTAGAGTGGATATCTGCTGTCAGTTTATCGGTAACCCCATGGGTGATTGATTTATCAGAATTGTCACATGTGATGAAATATGGGTCTATTACAGCAATGCTGATGCCTCGAAACAGTGGCTAAGTCCCCGTCAACCTGCTAAAGTCACCGTTAAAAAGGATCAGTACGGCCCCAAAGTGATGTTGTGTCTCTCGTGGAATTTTGAAGGAGTGATTCACTGGGAATTTGTTCCAAACGAGAGTGCAGTCAATATCGATCTTTATTCCTAACATCTGGAACGAGTTCATGCAATTTTGAGACGGAGATACCCAGCCTTAGTTAACCGAAATAGAGTTCTCTTGCAGCAGGACAATGTGAGACCTCATACTGCACGAACAACCATGGCAAAAATTCAGGCATTGGGGCGAGTCGCAGTGCTACCACTTTCAACATACAGCTCTGATCTTGAGCCTTCAGATTACCATATTTTTAGATGCATGGCCCATTTCTTGCGTAGAAGAAATTTCGTAAACATTGAAGCTGTTGAAGTGGGTCTCGCAGAATTCTTCGCATCAAAACCCAGAGACTGGTACCGTAGCAGGATAAGAAACCTCGCTGAAAGATGGCTCAAGACCATTGAATCTGATGATCTCTAGTTTGAAGAATAGTTTAGTCAGAAAACTTTCCACAAAAATTTTTCTTAAAAAAACGACATTACATATGAGACATCCTTTGTAAAAAGAAGTAGACTTGACCCCGAAAGAGAGAGAACAAATGCTTGTAAAAGTGGACTCATTTTAATTTTAATGTTGAGCTTAAAAATAATCATACTGATGATTTAAATTTAACATTTTATTCGTAAACTATTTATTGAAATGTTGACAGTACAGAGTATCGAGAAAAATATCATGTATTGGTATCGAGTGTCGAGAAAAACTGGTATCCCTAATTCATTCATTCATTTCTCGATTGTAATACCACAATCTCTTATACACAGTCGTGAAGCTCAATGTATAGTTTTTATATTATTTTGTGGCTTTAATTTTTTAAGTGAGTAAATTAATTTTTTCCCCAATATATTCATGTGTGTGCCTTTTTTAGTGGTGTGGAAACTCCTCAGATCCTGATCGATATTGGTAAATAATAGTAATAATAATAATAATAATGTTATTGGTTTTACGTCCCTTTTAACTACTGCGCATTTTAGAGATGCTGGGGTGCCGGAATTTTGCCTTGAAGGGGATTTTTAAGGTGCCAGTAAATCTACTGAAACGGCTCACTCACATTTGAGCACCCTCAAATGCCAACTGACTGTGCCGAATTCGATCCTGCAACCTTGGGAACAGCAGGTTGTTGACATGTTTAGTCAGGCCAAAGGACGAGGTGTTTTGAATCATGCCACTGTAGGTCAAGGGGGGAATGTGTTGATGGTATACACAGTTGATGTAAAACCTATTTTGATGAGTGCAATATTTTTGTATTCTGTGTTTTAGTTAGATTTCTTATGTTGGTCAACTTAGACTTTAATTTCCAATTTGTAATATTCTTGAATATTGAAATGCTCTTGGTTGCTGTCCATTAGGAAATAATTTGTCATACCCAATCTGTAGACCAGTGTCTACTTTGGGTATTATGGACAACCCTAATTGTAAGATAGCTATAATCTAACATTTGTAATCTTTATAAGAGTGTTGTGCAAGTTGGTAAGAATTTGGTGAAGGGGAAATGTCGAAATTGACATGTGATCGTAGGGGAGTTTGCATGTTAACCACACGACATACTGACGACATGAGGCCCATAGGAAAGATGGACAGACAATAAACCGGTGGATAGCCCCAGCTATAACAAGCATACCCCTTTTCATTGAATGTTGGTGAGGCAGTTGGTTACATGTGTACATTTGGCGGGTGATATATAACCTTTTTGACACCAAATTATTTTATTATTTACAGCAGATACTCCAATGAATCCCTCTTCAAAACCTTACTAATGTGTGGTTTATTTCGAAGCAGGGGTGAACACAGAGATTATCTCTGTCCTTAATTTTTGTGCATGAAATAAAACTGAAAGCTATTCTGGAATCCTGTTGTCAGTTGCCTCCATTATGATAATGTTTCTTACTATTCTTGCTCACTTTTCATATATACTGTAGTTCTAGACATTTATAATAAAAAGAAATCAGCATGGAGGGTTCTGTTAGTTGCTCAACATATTAGCAAATAAAAGGTTAAAACTGATCCCCTTGAATCTATAAATCAGTCTCAACTGTATTCTATGGTTATATAGACATCTGTGTGCATATCCAGGCTAATAAAACATAAATAATTACCAACTGGCAGCAGTAAGAAGCCATTTCCCCCGTAATGCCAGCCTTACCTAGTAATCTTGGATAATGCATTTACAGGATCGGTAACGCAACCAGAATAGTTATTGAACTATTGCAACACATTATTAATTGAAATAAGAGACTTTCTTCCATGTAGAGTAGTTTTGAAAATTGTGCATACCTCAACCAAAAATTGATCAAAGTACAATATTTCTAATGTACAATAGACTTACCAGTTCTCTGGAGTAAGAATCATCCTTGCGGCGCTCGACCTCTCTCGGTATACATTGCAGTTTATTCCACAACAAGTGAGTGCGACAATGCACCATTCCTTGAGCCACCATATCTCGGATACGATGACGGGCTAAGGAGGCTCGCTCCAAGATCAGTTCCTGCATGAGCTGCTCATGTGACGAATAGTAGCCCAGGTAATTCACTGACTCCTGTCTGGTAACACAATAACCAGCAGCTAATACAACTGCTTTCCAGCCAGTCAACATGGATATACACAGGCAAGTAGAACAACTTATAAACATCATGACCATATTAAACCTGAGCACAGGGTAGTTAATATGTTTAAAATGTAGCAGAAGTGTTCTTTCTTCACCGCTATTTAACTTTGATACATCATACGTTTAGGCAAAATCAACCCTATTCTTTTCTTAAGAAAATCTACACCTTAAAGAGTTGCTATTTTGATTAAAATAAGTAACTACCATTCCTGAAGTGATGCTAAATGTTGTTCTATGTTAGCCATTATAACTGACTGCACTCAATGTACCCCGCAAAAGGTCTGAGAGAGAAAGGAATGCAGTCACATTGGCGAAAAAGTATGGTTGATGATATACCATGTTCCAGCTCATCTTTGGTTAACTCTTACATTTAAACAACAACACAAAAGGAGGAAAGATAAAGTTCTAATCTCTTTGTGTCTTTTCTCAATCTAAAGCATATAGGCAATGGAGAAACATCATCATTAGGTCAAGCAACTTTAAGAACTACAAAGTATACAGTGAAAACTATGTTAAAGATTAATCTCATCAGGCCATCGCAGACCATCTCTTTAAGCATCGGGGGTCATCATTGTAAGCACTGCTTGGAGTCTGTATGACTGAAGAGAAAAAATGAGCAGTGGAGTGAAGAAGGTCATTATTTCTACTGGAGAGATGGAAAGCCAGCACATAGCCCCTTTAATGGCACCTTTACTCCCTCGGGAAATCATTGGAACAGTGTCCGCTTACTGATCCCAAAATTGTGGGTTCGATTCCCAGCCAAGGAAGTAAGATTTTTGAAGGATGGGATAAATTCATGGCACTTCGAGTCGTATGATGTTGGCTGGTAAAAGATCTGTCATATGACACTTGGTGATTTCATGACTACATTAATTAAATTTCAGCCACAAGCCACCTAATAGCATTCTGGTTTCTCTGCCAGATGGCACTGTATAATGGAACATCGAAATTGGAGAGTAGATCGCCTAAAGAGATATACACCACAGTAACAGATATGATGATGGTGATGATCACACCTCTGAACAACTTCAAAGGGAATGGCATACAGCAGGGATGAATGTCTTTTATAATCATTTTCCGTGTTGACATTATACTGTATATCTACTTTACTTATTATGTCCACTGTACAACACAACTTACCGGACTTTGTTTTAGGTGCTAACTCCTCTTCAGGGACATGTTTCGGACTTCCAAGCAGTCCAACTTCAGCCTAGTTCAGTAAATTTACAGTCTAAAATATTTACCTTGTTGGTGATGGTCACACGCGTTAAAATACATAAATGAGGATGAAATGACACTGATTGGTGAATGAATATAAGTTCTTTTAAAAAACAATTAAAATAAATTTAAAAAGATGGGTAAACTTTTAAAATAAGTCACTCAAATTGTCCGGTGCAGCTGAATTTGACGATGGGAAATTGTTCTGTAAAAACAAGGAAAACATTATGAGCTGATGGGCGAGTGCCAATTGCATGAGTCAAGTTCATGTCTTTCAAATTTACGTGCGTGAGGAGGTCCACGTTGATCGTCTTCTAATGAGTGACTGGCCCAAGCTTGCTTGCTAACATGTGTCGCGCTGGGAAGGCGTGGTATGTGGATGTTGTGACGTAGCGGTGTGCGCCGTCCTTGACTTGTCTTTAAGCCTCGCTACTGTGTTAAATAACACATTGTCACAGAATGGCAAGGTAAGGTTTTATTGCTTTGGAAAGGGAGCTTGACACCCGTACTGCACTGGAATGGCTCGTGATGTAGATACACATGTATTGAGCGTCTTGCAATGGCCTTCTCAGTGTGCACTAGCTATGCACCTTGGTGAGGTGTACCATATCAACTGAAGAGCCCAATAGTACACTGGGGCGACACGCTTGCAATTTGTTTGAGTTAGCTGGACCATTTTATCATATTTTGTGTTAAACAGATTTAGATTTTTTTACAGACCCCAACGTTTGGCTAATGGGTATTTCATGTTTTCCAATATATTGAGGAGTTTGCCTTTGTTCTGAGTATGTAGTATTTTTAAGTCGTTCTCTATGGAGCCAAATTCATGTTTTTCTTCCTCTATATGTTTTGCCATAGCGGATATTTTTTTGTGCTTTATTGCGTTGGTGTGTTCGGCATGTCTGATCTTAAAAGACCTTCCTGTTTGTCCAATATAATTACAACCGCAATCTCTACATTTTAATTGATATACACCTCACTCATTGTACTTGTCTTTTTTATTGACCGAGTTGTGTTTGAAAAAAAATGTTGCTATTGTTGTTGTTGGTTCAGTATGTGATCTTTATGTTGTGTTTCTTATAGATGTTGGTGACTGCCTGCATTTTGGAGTTGATAAATGTAAAAGTAGCATATCTATCCTTATCCTTTTAATTTTCTTTGGTTAGCGTTGATTTGAATTTGTTTTGTACTTTGTTTCTGATGCTATCCATGTATTCTTGTTTGTGTCCATTTTTCTTTGCTATTGTGTATAATTATGATTATTAGTTCTTTGTTGAAATTATCTTTTTTTAATGGAATATTCACTGCTCTATTTAATAACTGTAGAAGGCTGCCCTCTTTTGGCTGTCCGGATGATTGGAGTTGTGCTTTATTATTACGTCTGTTTGAGTAGGTTTTCTATAGATTTCGTACTCAAGTTTTTTATTGGTTTTGGACACTTTGAGGTCTAAAAAGCAGATAGAATGTTCTTTTTCAGATTCCAAAGTGAATTTGATTTCGTCTATCTTGTTCAATTTTTCTAGTATCAGGTCCGCTTTTATTATATTTTCATCTATTATGGCAAACACGTCATCCACACATCTGCCCCAGTACTTTATGGCTCTTGAATATGGTTGATTATGCTGGTGTGCTCTAAGTGGTTTACATAAATGTCTGCTATGATGCCCGAAGCTGGGGAACCCATGCCCAAACCTTTGCTTTGTTGGTATATGACCCCATTGAATGTGAAATTGGTGTTCTCTAATATTTTTTAAATTAAATACATGAACTCTTCTATTTCAAAGTTGCTTAGATTGCCATATTTCTTCAGGTTAGACTTATATGCATCAGCAACAAAATACAAAACAAATTCAAATCAATGCTAACCAAAGGAAAAATAAAAGGATAGATATGCTACTTTTACTTATCTTCTTCTTTTCCCGTTTCCAGTGTTCTGGGTCGGGGTGTGAATCAAGGACCTCCATAATTTTCTGTCTCTCCACCACTCTCTTCCTTCTTCTAGTATATCTTCTACTTTTACCCCTCTATTCTCTATGCTCTCCCTCACTGTATCCATCCACCTCTTCCTAGGCCTTCCCCGTTGCCTCTTTCCTGTTACTTTCTCTGTAAATACTCGCTTTGGGACTCTGTCTTCACCCATTCGCATCATGTGTCCATACCATTTCAGCTTTTACTTATATCGACTCCAAAATGCATGCAGTCACTAACATCTATAAGAAACACGACATAAAGATCTCATACTGAAGAAGAACAACAAAAGCAACATTTTTTTTTTCAACCACAACTTGGTCAATAAAAAGGACAAGTAGGCTACAATGAGTCAGGTGTATAATTAACATGTAAAAATTGCGGTTATAATTCTATTGGGTAAACAGGGAGGTCCTTTATGATCAGACACGCCGAAAACACCAACGCAATAAAGTACAAAAAATCTCCGCTATGGCAAAACATATGGAGGAAGAAAAACACCAATTTGCCTCTATAGAGTACGACTTAAAAATACTACATATACAGAACAAAGGCAAACTCCTCAATATATTGGAAAACATGGAAATACACATTAGCCAAAAGTTGAAGCAGGTAAAAATCTAAATGACATCACATTCTGTGACAATGTGTAGCGAGGCTTAAAGACAAGTCAAGGACGGCGCACACCATCCACATACCACGCCTCCCCAGCGCGGCACATGTTAGCAAGCAAGCTGGGGCCAGTAGCTCATTAGAAGACGATCAGCGCGGACCTCCACTCACTCACGTAAGTCAGCAAGACACGAACTAGACTCATACAATTGGCACTCGCCCATCAGCTCATAGTGTTTTCCTTGTTTTACAGAACAATTTCCCATCGTCAAATGCAGCTCCACCGGAAAATTAGAGCGACTTATTTTAAACTTTTACCAGTCTTTTAAATTTCATTTAATTGTTTTTTAAAAGAACTTTTATTCATTCACCAATCAGTGTCATTTCATCCTCATTTATGTATTTTAATGCGTGTGACCATCACCAACAAGGTGAATATTTTAGACTGTAAATTTACTGAACTAGGCTGAAGATGGACTGCTTGGAAGTCCGAAGTCCCTGAAGATGAGTTAGCACCTCAAGCAAAGTAAGTTGTGTTGTACAATGGACATAATAAGTAAAATAGATGCACCAGGGATGCGAGGGACCTTCTCTGTGGCCCATGGCTATCCCCTTCTCCATTTCCTAAAGGGCCTGCTGTTGACAACATTTTCACCTCCATATTCGTGCCATATTCTACATGGAATAATTGTGACATCGAATGAGATGTAACTATTAAAAATATTCACAATGGGAACAAGTCTATTTCTTTGTCAACAACAAGTAATGGCCTGGGTGCTTGCCATGTCAACAGACATTATCAGAATCCATCAACATCAATACTCATTTTGTTATGAAAGGGACCATGGCAGCTAAAACTGTTCAAAAAAGGAATTCAAAAAGTAAGATACATTTTTTGTCAAAGGCAGTAAAGCCTAGTACCAAATTATTGAAGAAAGTGCAATTATGTGAGAGAGAGGGAGAGCAAAAGACATATGTCTAAAATCTGTGTTGGAACAACAAGTAATGTTACAGAAGCAGCTCAGAAAAGTTTCCCTTTAAATCATGCCATTATTCCAGTCACTGTAGTAAGTGAGTCGGGATATGTTTGTAGTTCAACTTTCGAAAATTGTAAAATGAAAAAAAATTCTAACACTTCGGTAGCAATTAAGTTCTTGTGCACTATAATATTTGGTATACCACATCACTTACCAATTTAGCAGGTTTCACAGCTAGTCTTACTACTGCATGGCAGCTTCGTCAAGTGGCCATTTAAGGTCATACAAATTGGTAAATGAAACAATATTACGTGGTGTACATAATATTCTACTGTACTAGAAAGAAGAAGTTGAGAAAATAAGAATGAAAAGCATTCCATGAACAGCAATAATTTGCTTCAAAATCAGAAAATTAATGTCCAGAAAGTTAAAACAAGGTGGTTACTACAAATGTAAGTTGTCAATTTCAATATCCCAATTGTCCCAAACAGGATCTGAATAACAAATATATTTTAAGCATCGTGTGCAATAGTCAGCGACATGTTTTATGAATTGGGGAAGTGATCAGATAGTCAGGTGACAATAGTAGTCAATAGTAGCAGATGACATAAAGAAATTGCCATTGACGACGACAACAATGTTATTGGTTTTAAGCCCTTTTTAACTACTATGGTTCTTAGACATGCCAGGGTGCCGGAATGTTGGCGTGAAGGGGATCTTTAACAAGTCAGTAACGCTAACTGCCTGCACGAGGATTGGGGCTGATGAACTTGATGTATAAAGCCCCTAAATGAAATTCCAAGAAATATAATTTTCTCGCTGGTTATCATTGAAGACGAGTGGTGCTGATGGTATGTGTGTTCTTTATTCCCAGTATTGAGACCGAGTGCTGAACAAGCAGAATGTTTCAGAATTTTCTTCTCTTTGTTAACTGTTATCATTCATCCAGTAGAAAAGGAATGTATGGCTCATGTCCAGCAACATACCAATATACCATTAAACAAATTGTACTCTGTGTATTTTCAATTTCCATATACAAATTTTATGAAAAATATAGTCTACCTAGTCAATACAAATGTACATATTGTAGCTCTTCTTCAGCAACAACAACAATTTTTGCATTTTACACCACAATGGAAGTGAAACAATGTAAGTTACATCCATTTTCAGAAAGATTGTGCATTATAGTAAAATGGGAGTACTTTAAGGGCATCTATTTTACGAATTCAAATAGCAAAGAAAACACTTTTTTGTGGCCTACAGCTTTACCAATATTACTAGCATTTTCACTTTTTTGTTTTATTGTCTTTGTGTGGAGTTCTGATGTCAATTTAATTTTAAAACAACACTATTGCTGACGTTATAATCTGATAATTAAAAACATTTCAAAAATGTGCTCTTCTTGTCGATTTGACGGCACCTGATTATAAGTCAAATAAATTAAAGAACAAGAGATTGGTCAATTCAGCAACAAGAGCACATTTTAAAATGGTTTTAAATCATCCAATTATAACGTCAGCAATAGCATTGTAATAAAAATTAGCAAATTGACACGAGAACTCCACTGCAAAGACAATAGAACAAAAAAGTGAAAATGGTAGGAATATTGGAAAAATTCTAGGCCACAAAAAAGTGTTTTCTTTGTTATTTGAATTTGTAAAACAGATGCTCTTACAGTACTCCAATTTTGTAATGCATTTTCTTTCTAAAAACACATGGTTTGATTTCTATTGTGATGTAAAATGCAAAAATTTATATAGTCGCTGAACAAGGGCCACAAGGCTTGAAACGTACAAAAACTTAATAAGATATTAAAGAAAAGATGATTTATTTACTAGGCAGACTATATTTTTCTAAAAATTTGTGTAATTGATGTAAGACAATATAGATTCATAAATAATATGGTTCAATTCATGTCAATACATCTGCAATAACTCACAAAGCATGCTTCTTGAGCAAGTAACGTTTTTAAATATGGCCGCTGTAGTGCTGCAGTAATAGTTTGGTGCATGTGCGCTCAGTACGTACATCTGTTGGCTACCCACAAATGCCAGTACAGAAGCATTTGTCTGTATTTACGTTTGTTTGTGCACATTAAAATGCTTCTGACAATTAACAGTTCTGCCGATTGGGAAGTACGTGCTATGATTCGTTTTCTAAATGCAAAAGACATGAAAATGGTTGAAATTTATTGGCAGATTAGTGAACTATGTGGCAAACACACTATGAGCGAAGGAATGGTAAGAAAAGGGTTAGATGATTTAAAGAAGGCCATACTATACTCTGCGAGCTGCCAGAATAGGATTGACAGTTCTCTTATCGCCATGTGGTCTGAGAACGAGATTGCCAAACTGTACAAGCCAGAGATACAGCCGTCCAGGCACTGAAGCACGTGGGCTGTAATATTGCAACGCCGAGTATTATGACATCAACTATGCGAACATGCATTGGTCAATAGGCAGAGGGGTGATGACTGACGTGAAATTTCCGGCGAAATGTCAATCCTATTCAGGCAGCTCACAGAGTATAATGTCAATAACGAAGAGTGCCGTGGGCGTGTGTCTGTAATGACTGAAGAATTGGTGCAGAAAGTTTATGCTAAAGTTCAAGAAAGAGGTTCAAGAAAGCTTGTGGATCTTCTTTGCACGGGAGTGATACAATAAATGCCGAAACTTATTGCGAGACCTTACATAAACTCTGCCGTACAATACAACCCAAACGGCGTGACATGCTCAAAAAGGGGATTCCATTTGCTTCATGACAATGTCCGCCCTCATATGGCTAATTGAACCCAAGACCTCATCGCTTCATTTGGTTGGGAGCAATTTCATTACCCTCTGTATAGTCCTGGCCTAGCTCCTAGTGACAAACACTTTTTCCTGCACTTGAAAAAAGATGAAGGAGGTCAGTGTCACCACAATGATGACCTAAAAACAACCATGCTGCAGTGTCTAGCACATCAGGCAGCAGATTCTAAGAGGACGGAATTCAGGAGCTGGTTTCACGATGTGGTAAGTACCTTAATATGTGTGGAAATTATGTTGAGAAGTAGTACAGTAGTAAGGAACAGGCCGACATGTAAAAATAAAGTTGTTTAAAAATTTGCATTAGTATTCTTATGAAACAAAACGGTACTCAAAAAAAAAACATATTAATGCAAAATTAGTTTTGAAAATTTACAACTTGTTAACTGTTTAGATTGCTCCACTATTAAACACCCTCCTCAAAATGCAGAAATAGTCACATTTAAAAATATATATATATATATATAAATATTCTTTAACATGAAAAAGAACTAAAAGGTGCATAGAGTACAGAAGTAGTATCTCAGATAACTGGTCCCTTCTCATGTGCCAACATATGAATGTTTGTAAAATTTTAATACAGGAGTGCTCATAACATATTTTATATGGTCATTAGTAGACTGTCTGTTACAAATATATTATTTGTTGGGAGGAGTTGTTGTTGCTGTTGTAGATTTATTTATGGGCTTGAGACATCCTGATCATCAGCTACATGTACTTGTGTGCACAGGAAATTTGATAACCTTCTTCATAATTCTGGATCATATTTGATGTAGGGGAAAACAGCTGAGTGTGTGGCTTCCTTTAAATAATCAGCAGGAAAACATACTTGATTAACATTTGATTGCAGGCACAATGTATGCTATAGCTGTTGTGAATGACATGTAGCCCTCTTTACAAGAAATGTCTCTATTCTGCCCAAATTATAAACAGTTCATAAATTATTTAACAATATTCCTCCTTCCTTGAATATCTTTTTTTTTTTAATATATTGTTATCCTGAAATTAAACAAATATCTTCAGTGAAGTGTACTGATTGTACCTGATGTGGGTATGTTTGAGAAATGCTGCAGTGTCCACATAAGCGACAACCACTCTTCCAGTTTCACTGTCTGAGCTCATCGCACTAGCAGTGTCGATGGGACTTGGCGGCTGACACCACTGCATGGAATCATGTGATGCAGTCGTAACAGTTCGGAACTTCCCCAACTTGCTCCCGATCTCCAACTTGGGGAACAGTTCTCTGGATAGAAGAAGAGTAACAGAGTACAGCAATACAGTATAACCATTAGATCAATATTTTATCAGAGTGGAGAGGATTAATAGATCACAGTGTTTTTGTTTTGATTTATTAATCGTTCAAACATAAAATAACAACCTGGTATGGCCCTTACCTCATTACTCCTTCCTGGCCACAATGTTTACTTTGATATTACAGATCCCTGGTTCAGAAGAATTATTTTTAAAATAATATTTTAAAGAATTGTTATTTCACTAAGTGCAGTGTCGGCCAGAAAGATTGCATGCATGCAGAAGTCTGCTTCCTCCTCTACAATTATACCACCTCGGCGGAGAAAAGAGTCTGCCACGAAAGAGCAGCAGATCCTATAGGCATTTAACACCATGGTAAGTGTTATTGTAACTTTTATATTGTACACTGCCGATTTTAACATTTTATATTTTCAAAAGGAGGCTTGCAGAAAAATCTTGATATTCTTGTGACTAGGACTTAAGTTGCATCTTATAAAAGACTGCATTGGGCAATGTCCTGAGTCGCTTCTACCTCGCACACGAGGAACATACTAATATGCACATGCAATTTTGCCCAGCTTGGCCATCCATGACTTGTGGTCATCAGCCCCTTGTACCAGACTGAGTGTGGAATCTGTCTGAAGTATCTATTTGCCACATCAAGCGGTATAATTTCATAGACTTAGGGTGGTCAGCTATTAATATCATGCACAAACAGTACACTGAGTCAAGTAATATACACCCGTAGGGTCCATGATGGTAGCAGAGTAAAGATTGGAAATCTGCCATGTTATACCTAGGTATAACACACACCTGCACAGGAATGCGTGAAATCTCTGATTCTGTGTCTTATGCAATGACAGCATCCTATATGCATTTAACACCATGGTAAGTGTTATCATTGTAACTTTTATATTTTACATTGCCGATTTTAACATTTTATATTTTCAAAATGGGGCTTGCAGAAAAATCTTGATATATGTGTGACTAGGGCTTAAGTTGCGTCTTATATAAGACTTCTTGTTTACTAAGTTTCATTGTAATCCCTCTATTGCATCCTGGGAAATTGATTTTAACATTTGAATTGATTTTAACAGAGTTGAACACCTTCCTCCAGTCCAGACTTACTGCTTCGATGACACAATTGAGGGAGTGAAACAAGTCACTAATGAGCTCCATCAGAAGTGCAGCACAAGACTATCCAGGCACAAACCCATGTTGTTCATGGTTCAAGAAGAAGCCATTATTAAAGTGTTTAACAATTTGAGCATTGATAGCTTTTTCTAGGATTTTGCATACAAGAGTGATTGAAACTGGCCTGCAGTTTTGAACATTTTGCTTGTCACCGTGATTAAAGACTGGTACAATATTGGCTGTCCTTCACACTGATGGCAATTTGCCTGAGGAAAGTGAAGAGATCTAAATAGCGGCGAGAGATGGAGTGACGGCTGGCACACAGCTCTTGAGAAATTTGGTGGGTAGAGAGTCTGGTCCTATGACACAGTTTGGGTTCAGGTTTCTGAGAAGTGAATCAATTTCATAAGGAGTCACTTGTATTTCCTTCAGTGGGTGGGTGGGATGTGTCAGAATGCAGCAAGGGCTGGAGAGGCAGTGAATTTGAGTGTTCATTCATGTTACCCTTGTGCTATGTTGGAATTACCTTAGATTTCTGTCCTGTTATGTTGGAAGCTACTAGGTGCAGTGTGGTTGCATTGGTGGTGACATATTTCTTGAGCAACTACTGTTATTACTGCTGCCCATATTCCACAAGTATTTGTTGTAGCCAGAGTGCACCATATTCTTTACTTTGATTCCCTTCAAGCAGCAGAAATGATATGGAAGCATGCAGAGAATAATTCTGATTTTGAGTGGTTCAGCAGAGATTTCGTCACTGGATGTGCTTTAACAACACAGTTATCAATTATTTCAGGAAGGATTTCTACACCATTAATTATTGAGGGATCATTACAGAGGAGAAGGTCTAGGAGAGATGAGCATGTATTTGTAACACGGGTGCCTTCGAGAACGAACTGGGTTGGGGAGAGGGTTCGAGGGTGCAGGGTGTTCTTTGTCCTTCCACAAATAACTATAAAGAATCACAACATTGTGTGGGTGCTGAGCATTCTGTGCTCTAGTTAGTGACTCGAGCAGCTCATCATTGATAGTTGGGTCAGGACTGGTAGTTCTATAACATGACCCAAAAGATATTTGGATTTACCCACACATATCTATATCCAGATGATTTTGCCTTCCATTTTCAGGTCAGAAATCCTAGTAGGGAGAAGCTCTGGAATGGCAGCTAGTAATACTCTGCCCCCTACTCTTCCTTGCCAATCCTTGCAAAATGTGACGTAATTACCAGCAAGTATCTACACTGACCGGCAAGAAAAACGCAACACACAATAAATGATGTGTAATCACTATTTAATCAAAGTGAAGTACTTCAACCTAATTTTTAAGACGGGGTATGTTATTGCCGTTGCTTTGTGAGCAAACAATGAAGTGTCGATTGTTGATTGCACTAGCCTCAGTTGTTTTTTTCTGCGCAAGATGGAAAACACATCACTGGATGTGAGCCAATAATGTGTTCCAGCTCTTATAGCGCTTATTGTTGTACTTTGAATTGTTCCTTTTTCAATCACACATGTTTGCAGCTTCATTCTGTCATTATCGTAATCAGCTTTCTGGAGCAAACATGCCGTTAAGCCCTGAACAAGCTGCAAAAGCTGTTGCTTTGGTGGAAGATGGTCGCAGCATGCATTACGTTGCAGAAGTATTGAGGACTCCACCTTCCTTGATTTCCAGAACCATACGAAGGTAAAGGGAAACTGGAGGCTTTGCAAGGAGACCAGGAACAGGCCCGAGAAGAGCAACATCGGAGAGAGATGACCGCTTCTTACAACTTCAAGTTGTCCGCGACCGTCACACCACTGCCATTGAAGCACGAAATCGACTCCACCAAGTTCGAGGTGTCGATGTTAGGGAGAGAACCATCCGAAGAAGATTGGAAGATTCAATCTTCAATGCAGAAGACCAGCTACAGGTCCAGAACTCACCAGTGAACATCGCACAGCTCGACTACGTTTCGCAAGGGAACATCATGGCTGGACAGTACAACAAAGGGAACAAGTGTTGTTCACAGATGAGTCGCGATTTGGCCTCCAATCACCTGACGGAAGAGAGAGGGCCTGGGGAAGGCCAGGGGAAAGGTATTCCCCTTGTACATTCTCATCCAGGATGCCTTTTCAGGGTGGTTCTGTGATGGTGTGGGCAGGAATCACTACGGCTGCATGGATGGATTTGGTCTTCGTGGAGCATGGGAGCCTTACCGCACATCGGTATGTGGAGGAAATCCTTCTAGAGCATGTTGTGCCTTTTGCTCCATTTATTGGTAATGATTTCACACTAATGCAAGACAACGCACGCCCACATGCTGCGAGAGTTGTGCGAGAGTTCCTGGGTGAAGCAGGGATTCATGCTATGGCTTGGCCTGCTCGAAGCCCTGATTTAAATCCTATTGAGCACGTTTGGGACCGGCTGGGGAGCAGATCCCGTCAGCGCTATCCAGAGACCCTACAGGACTTATGGCATGCCCTCCTGGAAGAATGGGAGATAATTCCTCAACAGGACATAGCAGCATTAATCACGAGCATGCATGAAAGGTTGAATGCCGTTATTGGTGCAAGAGGTGGCAATACATGCTTTTGAAGATGCAAACAGAGGTCTCCGAGGTCTGTGAAGTGTATAAAATCAAGACAGAAGTGCATTACCTATATGAGCTTACTAAAAATTTCCTGCTCTTAAAGCGCTCTTTCCTTGAAATGTGCATCTCTGGCTAATTTGCTAAATTTATTTATTATGGTCTTTTTTTCTTCATTGTTAAGACACCTTTATGGGACCGTACTACAATATTTCATCATCATATAGTAGATTAGTGTCATAAAAGTGTCATAAATTTAAAATAAATTTCTGTTTTTTAAGAAATTGAAGTGATGCGTTTTTCGTGCTGGTCAGTGTATTAGCTCTTCGATTCCCACCAAATTATAGCCAGTAAATTTCGGATTTTAAGTCAAGTCCTGTGATCTGCATTTTATGCAATAGCCAAGATCCTATGTATATGGCTATAATAAAATGACAAATTAAGCTAACAGCACATCGAAGACTTAAGTCTACTGAAGCGTAATGCTTCTCAACAGAATACAATGACTCACCTTCGACTTGTCAAGATGAGGTAGAACTTGAGGTGTAGGACCGACTGTTCTGTGGAATTCTCTTGCGGGTCATATGACAATGTGTCGTGGGAGACTATAAGAGTGACATTAAAGTCATCAGTGTGGTTCATATCATGTGCATCTCTGTAGGTCACATGAGGAGTACTCTCTAACTGAACCAGTACATACTCATTATCCTGAGGAAAAGGAACCAATTTAAGTCATCTGCAGATCAGACATCTAGGGAAGAAGACAATTCCTTTAACTGTACCTACTTACCAATGATGAATCATTCTCCTGGGACACTGGAACCATACGAAATACTTCCATGTTGTACATCTTCTCATGGCTCAGCAGGTAGTTGAACAGCTGACGAGCAGGTGTGGTTATATTCGTCAGAGTCATGCTATCTACAACACATAGTAAACATGAACTCCCATCAATTCTATGTAAATCTATGAGAGTTTCACTAAATATACTTGATATGGGACAATGTCCTACACTACAATGTGTGTGTCTACTTATCCTGATAACTCACTCTTCCTCTCTATCTTTTCCTTCCTAGCTTGGTAATGTTGTCTGTATTTTGCCTTAATATGATCACTTGTTTACTCCTCTTCATTTGAGGCTGTTTCACTTTTCAGTGTCCAGTCTAGTCTGCAATCCTCTGGAAACAAGTTGCCTTCATGATCTCCTGTTAGCAGTTAGCACTGCGGCCTCCTCTGCTTCTACACCTCCACCTTAAAATCAGTCAACACTGAATCTAGCCATCACCTCCTAGGCCTATTCTACGCTTCTCTTACCCTCTAAGCGGAGTTCATTAACCTCTTAGGTTTTGTATCCTTCCCAATCCTCATCAGATGACCCCATCATGTGAGTTGGCTCATACGAACAGCTTCATCTAGTGTGTTCATTTCTAACTTAGCCATTATCACTTCATTACAAGTACCTTCCTGCCACTGCTCCCATCTATTTGTCCCATCAAACATTTGTGCTACCTTCATATCAGTTGCCTCCAGCTTATGAATGATATATCCTGAATTTACCCAGTTCTCGCTTCCATACAGCAAGGTCGTTCTAAATACTGAGCGATGTAGGGAGAGTTTCGTCACTACACTAACTTATTTCTTGCAGAGTACAGCAGATCGCAGCTGAGAACTCACAGTAATGGCTTCTTTTTGCCTTCTGAGTGAATACACAGCTCAAAGATTACCTATTGCTAACTTATTCTCAAAGCATAAGGATATTGACAGATACCCAATGGAGGGTCAATGATCCACTACATCATCACTGAGTTTCAATTTAGGAAATTGATAAGGAATTGCAGGGTATTCAGGGGCCTTTTTCATGAAACAGACCACAAACAAATCTGTTGTGAATTGAGCAAAGTTAGACCTAAAGTGCAGAAAGTGAGGTCTGTTTGCTGATGGATTAGAGTTGAAAATCTCCAGGGTAAGAATCTAAGGCTGAAATACATGGAAATGATTGATGAGAAATTTCAAAGAGTAGATGGGTAATAGTTGCAAGACATTGAAACGGAGTGGTCAGGATACAGAGATGCAGTACTAGCAGTAACAAAGGCATGTCTTGGACAACAGTGTGTGTCTGCTTTGCGAATAGCTTTTTGTTTGCGTTTCATTCCCTTCAGCCTTTATCTCTTCATTACGAGTACCTTCCTGCCATTGCTCCCATCTATTTGTCCCATCAAACATTTGCGCTACCTTCATATCAGTTGCCTCCAGCTTATGTATTTGTTTGAAGTTTATTCCTGCAGCAAGATCAAGGTAATTTAAATTGCTTATATTCTTCTTCTTCATTTCCTGGTTCCAGTGATCTGGGTCGGGGCGTGAATCAAGGACCTCCATCCGAGGCTTCGACTCACACACTATCATATTTAGGCTACTTGTACAATGTGTTCGCCACACCCAAAGGTAGACAAGGGCCAATTAAGGCGGGAAACTGAGAGACTCCATAGGCCTCGGATAACCTACTACCATCGGGGTTGGAAGAGAACAAGTGGTGACCAAGGAAGGCCAACAGGAGAGATAACTGAAAGGAGTCCGGCAGTAAGTGGAAGCAATGCCGGACTCAGCTGGGGTCCCGTGGTCGCCGACACAAGTGCCACAAGTTGTGAGCCCCTGGGGGTTAAATTGCTTATGTTGATTGTATTTATAACAGGTTTAACCTTTTCTATTTTCATATAAATGGGCATTTTTCACTTACTCCAGCAGTAAAAGTGTGTCTTAGCAACGCACGCGTCTGTTCTTTCTGAGTTAACTGCACTACTCAAGAAGACCTTTGACTTGGCTAATTCCTGCTTCTAACTGTATGCTGATTGGACTGTTCCAGTCACCTGGTCTCACCTTGTGCTAGTCTCTAAGCGTTGAGAATTCACTCAAACTTTCTGATGACGCCACGCTTCATGGACTATTTAACCAGATGCCTCAGAGTGCTCTTAGCTCTTGCCTGTCTACAGTACTCTCTGCAACACCTAAATACTCTCCAGAGCTTCTTGAGGCTGGAGGTGCTACCCACCGCCTCTCTACCAGAGAGCTTGGCCTCAACTGCAATATGTTCTTCTAGTGCACATCTGCATTTAGCCCTGCTAAGGCAACATTTAAATCATCCTGGATGTAATCCTCATTTCATTCACCTGGGCTACAGTACTAGAAAATCAACTGGATCAGCTAAGTACTATTTGGACTTTCTGTGCACCTTTTCTCAAAAACAAGAAAATGTTCTCCTACATCAGAACATTCTTCGGTCCTGTGAGGTCACACAATAATTTTTCAAGAGTTGGCTTTTATTATATGCCTTCGAGGTGCAGTTTATAGAAAGACAGTTTCTAATTAAATTCAAGTGCAAGACTCCATTGCTTTTTAAGCTTTATTCATTACTCATGCAATTTATACCCATCTTGTTATAACATAAAATATTTATATATTTGTTATACTGTTATAACTTAAAATATTTTTACTTCTGTTGTACTATTTAGTCAAATATAATTCTATTTACGTGAAAACGAAATTGGTCAGTCACCTAACTTCCTTCCTCATTTTTCTACTACCGCCACCCTATATCCCTCAACTTCAATTGTCTACAGTACTGGGATAGTGGGAATATTGTTTACAATATGCCCAGTGTGTAAAGACAGGAAAATGTGCATATCCTGGTGGAATGACACAGTGAAGTCGGCTTGTAAAAGTAAAAGGAAGGCTTAACAAAAATGGCTCCAAACAAGAAATCTGGCAGTCAGAGGGCCCTATGTAGTTGAAAGGAACAGAACCAAACAAATAATAGCAGAGTTGAAAAGGAAATTACGGGAAGAATTTCAGATAGTTTAGAAACGTCGATTCAAGTTGCAGGAAAGCCTTTTTTGGAGTGTTATGAAGAATCTTAGAAATGGAGAAAAAAAGAGAAATGAGTAGTGTTTTGGATAATTCTGGAAAATTTATTGTAGATGCCAAGGAGGCAATGGGAAGATGGCAAGAATGCTTTGAAAACTTGCTAAATGTACCTGGAAACTTTTCTAGCAATATGGAAGATTTTGAGACATGCAGGAGAAGAATTCAGACGTGAACGGAATCACTGTTGAGGAAGTAGGGAGGAGGGAGGATGGTAAATAACTACATTCACAAAGCAGCAGAAGTAGATGAATTTCGGCCAGGAATGCTAATGTATAGTGGGAAAGCAGGGATGAAATGGTTGCATAGGGTAATCAAATTGGAATGGGATTTAAGAAATACACCCTCTGGTTGGATAAAAGCAGTAATCGCCCCAATGTATAAGCAAGGTGACAGGAAAGATTGCAACAATTATAGAGGTATTTCTTTGATCAGTATCCCAGGCAAAGTGTACTCAGGCATCATAAAAAGGAGAGATCAAACACTGGCCAAGAATAACATGGATGAAAACCAGTGTGGCATTAGACCATAACGAAGATGACAGGGTCAAGTTTTGAGTATATGTCAAGGTATTGAGAAATGCTATGAGAGGAATAGACAGTTGTGTTTGTGTTTGATAAATCTAGGGAAGGTGTTGAGCATCCTAAGGGATTATGGTATTGAGGGAAGGTTGTTACAGGCAATCAAAAGTATTTGTGTAGATAATCAGACTGCAGTGAGAGTTGATGGTAGGATGACTTCTTGGTTTAAAGTTTCTACAGGAGTCAGGCAAGGCTGTAATCTTTCATCTCTACTGTTTACTTTATAAGTGGACAATTTGCTGAAGAGCATAAACTGGCTGGGTGGGATTCAATTTAGTGGAAACCAGGTTTGCAGTCTGGCCTATGCTGATGACCTTGTTGTAATAACAGACTCTGCCAAAAGCTTACAAGCCAACATATTAGAACTTGAACAGAAAAGTAGGGAATATGGAATGAAAATCAGCACTTCAAAAAACAGGTGATGTCGGTAGAGAAGAAATACAAGAAAATAGGATGCCAGGTAGGAGGAAATACAATGATAATTTACTAAAAGAAATACAAACAAATCTGTTATTACGACTTTCCATGAAAAAAAAAAATGAGCATGTACTAATGATTGTATGGTATACTCTGTCCATCAGGGCAGCCTCAGTACTGTGGGACTGATGTTAGTTGATGTTTGTTCGTAGGCCAATCGATATGGTATGGTATTGAGGTGGTTGATCCATCCAATGCTCTGTGGGACTGATGTTAGTTAATGTTTGTTCGTAGACCAATCGATATGGTATGGTATTGAGGTGGTTGATCCATCCAATGCTCTGTGGGACTGATGTTAGTTAATGTTTGTTCGTAGGCCAATCGATATGGTATGGTATTGAGGTGGTTGATCCACCCAATGCTCTGTGGGACTGATGTTAGTTAATGTTTGTTCGTAGGCCAATCGATATGGTATGGTATTGAGGTGGTTGATCCATCCAATGCTCTGTGGGACTGATGTTAGTTAATGTTTGTTCGTAGGCCAATCGATATGGTATGGTATTGAGGTGGTTGATCCATCCAATGCTCTGTGGGCCTGATGTTAGTTGATGTTTGTTCGTAGGCCAATTGATATTGTATGGTATTGAGGTGGATGATCCATCCAATGCTCTGTGGGAGTATGCTAGTTAATGTTTGTTCGTAGGCCAATCGATATTGTATGGTATTGAGGTGGATGATCCATCTAATGCTCTTTGGGACTGAAGTTAGTTCGTAGGCTAATCGATATGGTATGGTATTGAGGTAGTCGATCCATCTAATGCTCTTAGATAGATATTTTATTCAATTAATTCCAAAGAGCCATAGGCTCGTACAGAGGAATTGTACAGTAATATGTGTGTTTACACACCAAGGAAGAAAATTCTGAAGGTAACACAAATTGATGAATAAGGGCATAGGCCTATTAGTAAAGTTCATACTATATCTAAGATTGTTTAGACCAAGGTCTCTTAAAATGATAAGCATTTAGGAATTTTAAGCTTATTTGTTGTATAAAGATGCATCGAATTTTTCCCACAATACTTTCATAGTTTTCCTCTTAAATACTGACAAAGTTGGTGCACTTTTTACTTCATCGGGAAGTTTATCATATGACTGTGATGCAGAGAACTTGAAACGATTCCTACCGTATTTAGAAGAGTAAATGATATATAAGGCTACGTCCTTCGCATGCCTAGTTCCATAAGAATGATTGTCTGAGTTCAAGATGTAGGGAGAGCTATAGAGTATTGTGTTGTGTTTAATTTTGTATATTAGCATAGCTGCTCGGAGATCTGCACTTATGCTGAGGGGTAGAATTTTACTTCTGATGTACAGATCTTTTACTGGAGTGCAGTAAGGAAGGTTAAATATGTTTCTAATAGTCCTATTCTGAATAGTCATTAAATCATTCAGTGTGGATTTCCTGCAGTGAGCCCAAATAACATTTAAATATTGGAGCTTGCTATGAACAAGAGAATAGTAGATTTGTTTTACAAGGTTTAGGGGAATAAGACACCGAAGTTTCCTTAGGATCCCTACTATAGGTGAGAGTTTCTTAGCAATTCGTTCAACGTGTTCAATCCAGGTCAGGTGTTTGTCGATGATTAGACCAAAATACTTTGCCTGATTAACCCCTGGCACTATACAGCCCATGACGGGCTAAGGCCGACCAAGCGACCACTGCCCAGCCATTTGGCCTGCAGATATTGGGGTGACGCGTGATCAGCGCGTCGGGTCCCCTCGGCCGTTAATCTTGGTATTCGTGATCGGGGCGCTGTCTCACTGTCAGACAGCTACTCAAATGTCCTCACAAGGCTGAGTGCACCCCGTTCCAACCCTCACGTCAGTTTTAAAATCCCTGACGGAGCCGGGGATCGAACCCGGGGCCTCCGGGTGAGAGGCAGGCGCGCTACCCCAACACCACGGGGCCTTTGCCTGATTAACATCTTTTATTTCAATATTATTTATATATATTTTGTCATGTGTGATTTCTTTCATGCTTAGCTTTGAAATTACCATGTAATTGGTCTTCTGTAGGTTCATTGTTAATTTATTGGCCTGGAACCATTGTGAGAGAGTATTTATATCTTGTTGCACATTTTGTATGATTTCAATTATGTCTTTCCCAGTGTAGAAGATATTTGTATCATCTGCATACAATTTGATATGCCCTCTCAAATTACATTCCACAATATCATTTATATAAATTAAGAATAATGTAGGTCCAAGTATAGATCCTTGTGGAACTCCATGAGTTATATATTTTCCTGAACTTATGCATTTATTCAAAGCTACATGCTGCTTTCTTCCAATAAGGTAGCTTTGGAACCATTTTAGTGCTATACCTTGGACACCAGCATTTTCTAATTTTGATAACGGTATTTTATGATCTACTGTATCAAAGACTTTTGTGAGATCAATAAATAACCCAACTGCCATATTATTTTTGTCAATAGTTTCTTGTAGCATTGTTATTAGGTCAATAGTTGCTGCCTCAGTACTAGAATTTTCCCTGAATCCATATTGCATATTATGAAAGAATGTATTCTTGTTCAGAAATGAAAGCAATCTTGTTTTTACCACTTCTTCCAGAATTTTTGAAACTACCGATAAAATAGAAACAGGTCTATAATTATTTGGATTTCTTTTGTCACCACCCTTAAATATAGGAACTACTTTGGCCACTTTTAAGTCATCTGGTATCATGCCAGTAACTAAGGACTCATTAATCATTTCAACCAAGATTTTAATAAATGATTGCATATTGTTTTTAATGAAATTTGTCTTGATCCTATCTAAACCACAGCTCTTTTTATTCTTTAAATTTGTGATGATGGACTTGACCTCTGCTTCATCTGTTGGATATAAGTAGAGAGAATTTGACTGATTGTGGTCCTTACTGAGGATTTCCTTCTGTTCAGGAATAGCTTTTGCTAGACTTCCAGCAATGTTTGTGAAGAACAAGTTAAATGATTCACATAGCTCTTGATTGTCTGTGATAATTTTGTTGTCTATTTCAAGTGAAGTGCATGTCTCAACTGTTGGTTTTTTGTTGTGTATGATTTCTTTGATAGTCTCCCAAGTTTTATTAGGATTGTTTCCATATGTTCTGATTTTTTCTGAGTAGTAATTTGACTTTAGTCTTCTTTTTAAGTTTGTTACATTATTCCGGCATCTACAGTATTCTTGGTTCATATCAATATTATTTCTGTGAAGGGGATTTTTGAGCTTTGCATGCAGAGTGTCTCGTTGTTTTATAAGTGTAAGGAGTTCAGCTGTGACCCATGGTAAGTTAGTAGTCTGTCTTTTATTGTTAGTATTGTTTGTTATTTTTCTTTGGCTATGCCTGTTCCTTAGATTCAATTGTTTGATGAAAGAGTTATATAGAGAGCTAGCAGTAGTACCCCGCTTCGCCCGGTGGAATGATGATAATATTTCAGTCTCCTTAACACTCAACGTCATTGATGAAGATGATACTGACGACGACTGCTATTGAACGGGTATAATAAACTTACAGTCTAATAGAAATACATATTTTTAAATTACTGGCGAGTAAGACTGTGGTGTTGCCTAGTAGTATAATGGGCATAACATCTAGGTCATTTTCCCTTTTGATGAGGATGACAATGAAGACTACTACTACTGAACGGGTATATTAAACTTACAAACTAATGGAAATACACATTTTATAAATCACAGGCAATGAAGACTGTGGTGTTGCTTAGTAGTACTGTATAATGGACGTAACATCTAGGTCATTTGCCCTTTTGATGAGGATGATAATGAAGACGACTACTACTGAACGGGTATATCAACCTTACAAATTAATGCAAATACATATTTTTAAAATCACAGGCTAGGTAGACTCTGGTGTTGTTTAGTAGTATAATGGACGTAACATCTAGGTCATTTGCCCTTTTGATGAGGATGATAATGAAGACGACTACTACTGAACGGGTATATCAAACTTACAAATTAATGCAAATACATATTTTTAAAATCACAGGCCATGAAGACTGTGGTGTTACTTAGTAGTATAACGGACGTAACATTTAGGCCATTTGCCCTTTTGATGAGGATGATAATGAAGACGACTACTACTGAACGGGTATATCAACCTTACAAATTAATGCAAATACATATTTTTAAAATCACAGGCTAGGTAGACTCTGGTGTTGTTTAGTAGTATAATGGACGTAACATCTAGGCCATTTGCCCTTTTGATGAGGATGATAATGAAAACTACTGTTGAATTGACACAACAAACTTACAAACTACCGTGATAGAAAGAAATATTTCAAAATTCACAGGCGATGAAGACTTATTGTGTGTGGTGATTAGTGGTATAATGGGCGTAACATCTAGGTCATTTGCCCTTATGATAATAATAAGGTAATGAAAAATGACTACTAAACGAACATGGTGTAATTTTAAATCTGATATAGGCAATTTAGATTTCTACCTTCGATGTCTTCCAAAGTCTGAACGTTATTTTCTGGCTTAGGCCTATACTCGATGCGTGTAGTGAAAGAGCTTATCGAGTACTGCCCGGGTCCAAGCTGCACGATTCGCAGATGATGATGATATATGATGACAGACGTTCGGGGGGTTTCCCGGTCCTAATCACATTGACCGATGAATCACTCATTCTTTCGTAACACTACAGTGGTTTGAGCAAAGACCCTGTATGAACATCAGCATAGTCAGCAATACCAGGTAACACGGCGGGGTCTGGACATTCCTCTCATGTCAACTCACGATGAATCAGCAAGCTATTCTCACACCTGGCCCCCTCCTCCTCCCTCCACCTGCCAAGGTCTCTCAACTTGTGGGACGTGGGTTTGCGACCACGGGACCCCAACTGAGTCCGGCATTGCTTCTACTTACTGGTGCCGGGCTCCTTTCAGTTCTCTTTCCTGTCAGCCTCCCTTGGTCAAACTCTTGTTCTCTTCCGACCCCGATGGTATCAGGGTATCCGAGGCCTAGCGACTCTTTCACTTTCCCGCCTTAATTCGCCCTTGTCTAATCATTCCTGATAGCCTCATTCTTCAAGGTGTCAGCCTTCTTTTTCTTTTCTTAATATCTCATGTCTTCTGCTCAAGACCCTCAAGGAGGCAGGGTGTGTGTAGCCCCACCACTTCTGGTGCACCCTGGATAGTGCTACATCCTCAAGGGCTCATGGCTGGTGAGTTCGGGAGATGGCAACCATGAGGGTTTCCTGAGCGGGTCCGGTTTTACCTCTTTTTTCCATTGCCTTTGGGACGGACCCTGTCCTCTTTCCGGAAATGGAGTGGTCTGTCCGCAATTTCAAGCAGACAATGTTACTCGCAGGGTTCCAAAGGGAATGTGTACAAATGTTGGTTCTGAACGGTGAAACGGTGTAGATTTGTGCCAAAGGGCCTAAATGCAGGGAATGGGGTGATCTGTCCGCAATTTCAAGTGGACAGGGTTACCCGCAGGGTTCGAAAGGGTAAGTATACAAATTTTGGTCCGGATCGGTGAAACGATATAGATTTTTGCCAAAGGGCCTAAGTGCAGGAAATGGGATGGTCTGTCCGAAATTTTAGGTGGACAGTGATATTCACAGAGTTACAAAGGGTAAGTATACACATTTTGGTTCAGATTGGTGAAACGGTGTAGATTTTAGCCAAGGGGCCTAAATGCAGGGAATGGAGTGGTCTACCCGCAATTTCAAGCAAACAGTGTTACTCGCAGGCTACCAAAGGGTAAGTATACAAATTTTGGTTCTGATCGGTGAAACGGTGTAGATTTGGGTCAAAGGGCCTAAATGCAGAGAATGGGGTGGTCTGTCCGAAATTTCAAGTGGACAGGGTTACCCACAGGGTTGCAAAGGGTAAGTATACAAATTTTGGTTCGGATCGGTCAAACGGTGTAGATGTTTGCCAAAGGGCCTAAATGCAGGAAATAGGGTGGTCTGTCCGAAATTTTAAGTGGACAGTGTTATTCACAGGGTTACATAGGGTAAGTATACAAATTTTGGTTGAGATCGATGAAACGGTGTAGATTTGGGCCAAAGGGCCTAAATGCAGGGAATGGGGTGGTCTGTCGGAAATTTCAAGTGGACAGGGTTACCCGCAGGGTTCCGAAGGGTAAGTATACAAATTTTGGTTCAGATCGGTGAAACAGTGTGGATTTGTATACATAACAGACAGACAGACAGACAAACATTGAGCTTTATATATATAGATTAACAGTACTATTTGCATCATTATGGGAATCTGCATTTATAGATATATTAGTTTCAGGAGTGTGTTGCCTATCCCAAGAGTCCTCGTGTGTTGTTGATTTTGTCGACTTATGTGACAGAGTGTGCGTGCTATAATTGGTCTTGGAAATATCAAGAATTAATATACTGTGATCACTAATATCATTGTTGGCATTTGATATTTTATAACTTAATTCTGAATTGTTTAGTGACACATGGTCTATTAAGGTAGCTGCAGTGTCACAAAGTCGTGTAGCATATTTAGTGTTGCACTGTTTAAAACCATAGCATGCTATTAAGTTTAGATATTTCCTTTTTAATTGATCATCAGCTAGGATATCAATGTTGGTATCTCCGAGGAAGAAGCATAATTTATTGTTTATCTGGCTAAGAAAACTTTCAAATGAATTTAAGAAGGGTATGGCATTGCTTCTATTGGGGTTATATGCTGCAATAATATCAATGCTTTTATATGTTGGCCTATTACTTTTAACATCATCTTTGAATACCTCAATCCACATCAAACTATGATTCATTTCACACTTTTTTTTAATATTCACTTTCCATTTGTGTGATACATAAATACCCAGACCCCCACCAGCTTTGTCATCTCTATGAGCAAACAAGCTTGTGAAATTGTTGAAGTTATAAAAATCTGCCTCATTACTTTTCACCCAGGTTTCTGTAACTACCAATACATCTATCTGACCTATCAACTGCACGAGAATTTCAATGTCATCAAGCTTATTCCGAATACTTCTGCTATTAATGTACAAACACCTAACACTTTATTTTTATTCAATTAATTCCAAAGAGCCATAGGCTCGTACAGAGGAATTGTACAGTAATATGTGTGTTTACACACCAAGGAAGAAAATTCTGAAGGTAACACAAATTGATGAATAAGGACATAGGCCTATTATAAGGTTGATACCATATCTAAGATTGTTTAGACCAAGGTCCCTTAAAATGATAAGCACTTAGGATTTTTAATCTTATACATAACTTAACTTATTTGATGTATTAAGATCCATCGAATTTTTCCCACAATACTTCCATAGTTTTCCTCTTAAATACCGACAAAGTTGGTGCACTTTTTACTTCATCAGGAAGTTTATTATATGACTGTGATGCAGAGAACTTGAAACTATTACTACCATATTTAGAAGAGTGAATGATATATAAGGCTACGTCCTTCGCATGCCTAGTTCCATAAGAATGATTGTCTGAGTTCAAGATGTAGGGAGAGCTATAGAGTATTGTGTTGTGTTTAATCTTGTATATTAGCATAGCTGCTCGGAGTTCTGCACTTATGCTGAGGGGTAGAATTTTACTTTTGATGTACAGATCTTTTACTGGAGTGCAGTAAGGAAGGTTAAATATGTTTCTAATAGCCCTATTCTGAATAGTCATTAAGTCATTCAGTGTGGATTTCCTGCAGTGAGCCCAAATAACATTTAACATTCCACCTAATTCTAATGAGTTTATGCATGCACTTATATTAGAGTCCTGTTGCATGAAATCATCCAAGCAGTTGTGCTTATGTTCACTGCACTGTACTTCACCTAGGTGTCCACTTGTAGTCAGCGCTTTCTTCTCTCTAAACAATAAAATATCATCACACGTTCTAGCAATTAGTTTTCCGAGAGTAAAAACTTAGCAACTCTGTTTAAAAGTTTTCCAAATTTCATTGTTCCTCTTCTATTGGGGTGGAGACCATCATAAGCAAGGTCCCGGTCTTGTAACCAAGAGTTCCCTTCTAAAAAAATAATGTTTTTTTCACCACACAACCAATCCAGTGTTGAATTCACGGCATTAATGTATCGTGGGTCTATGTCACGTCTTTGCAATACACCACTAATGCACACTTCTGAACTTGGAAAGGCACTTTTCACTTCGTCCACGAGCTTGTCCATGTCATTCATAATGTGAGTTGGTGTTGGAGAACTGTTCAAGCAATTGGTCCCTACATGAATCATTACCACCTCAGGGTCTTCACGAACCTCGTTTGCACATACCTTTCTAGTTAATTGCTCAGTTCTAATCCCTGGATAGCAATAGACTGCGGCATCATCAACTACTGGGCCTACATTTCGCAGAATTGAGTCACCCATGACAAGTACACGGGGACGTCTCCTTTTCTTAGTAGGGTTATGGATAGGTTTGTCGTATCTGGATGTCCCGTTTTCAATACCGGTATCTTGTCTTTCTTCTACTTGGGAATCGGAACGGCCGAGGATTTCAAATGGATTCTGGGAGATAAAGTTGTTAGCAATATTCCCAGATTTCACCAAGGTAGGCCTACATCTTGGAAAGCGTGCATTCATTTTAGACCTATCTCTAAATAGTCTGCCTGAGTAGGCCTATCTTCTTCTGCTTGTAGTCTTTCTTTAAGGAGACTTATTTGAGATTGTGCATTTTTATATCAACCACAAGCATTTTGATTATTTCCTCCTTGGAGGCCAATTCTAATTTGAGGAGTTCAGATTCACTCGCCGCTCATGGCAACTCCTACTTTTTTCCCAGTTGATTTCCTTCACATCTCACAACTTTTTCGCCATTACATGCTGAAACGTTTTGCTTAGGCTGGGATGACAAGTGAAACGGTATTTACTTTGCTCCACGTTGAGCGTACAAATGAAACGCTTTGCTAGCTCCTAACTGTTGGGTGAGAAATGTAACTCTTTACCTTTGCCTAAGCTATGTTGTTTTAATGGGCGCCAAGACCTCAACGCAATGTTGAAATCTAAATTTGTATTTAACAACGTCTAGCTCTGGCAGAACACAATCAAGACTCTATTCACTCAGATCGTGGTATGATTTGATCATTAACCCAACAAACAATTGTATCAGGAGAAGGAATTGGTCTATATCTAATGCTACCTACTAAAAGCAAAGATTGCATTGTAAAAGAAATGAATTTATTATATAAAACAAGTATAGCAAAATTAATAATAATAATAAGTATAAAATTTAAATTGGAGCGTTGTGATTTGAATATTACCGATAGAAAATTACGTGAAAACGGAGTTTGATAAATTGATTTTACTCTTATTTCCAAGCTATGAAGTTACTGAAATATGAAATGTAAAACAACGAGAAATGAGAGATTGCGTATTTCTGCGTCATTTGCGCTTACCACTGGAAATTGCCAAAGCATTTCCCTCGTACTTGATGATGCTGTGTGCTTCCCACAGTCTTCTGGACGTCGTCATCTCCGTCGAAATTTGATGATATTCTGGTAGATTAGATAATTCTATGGTCCGTACATCGGACCCAAACACTCGTATAACCACACTGGTTAAGTTTTACAAAAGTTAGTCCTCCAATCCACGGAACATCGGAGCGATTCCCGCGTACAACATACTCGTCAAGTATTTCACAGATTGTCCTCCTTCGACGGCGCGTCGAACGATATATGCACACGTTGGCTCCCCACTCCGGAGTCGTCTACTAGCTTACGTAGTCCTCATTGATTGGCTGAGCACGCCGCGCTATCTTCCCCTCCTCTGGGTCATTACACTCGGCGGGAGGGTTCCGTTTCAACAATTCGCCTTTCCTGGACGATGCGAGCCCGCTTGCGTAATTCTTCTCGACAGGAATCAGCTTGTATTTGAATTCCCAGTGAGTCATCTCTCTCAAATACCCTAACTGACAAAAACTCCGTAAAATTCCGTAATCAGATAATTTTCTATGATATCGTCGTTCGTAATAATTTGCATGATAGCGTTTTCTAAGACATAGAAAACCTATCTGAATGCTAATAATTTTTATAAAATGCTCCGAAAATATCTAAATAATAATTATAATAAATTAATAATAATAATAAATTAACATGAAAAATTCTCTTGGCTGAACAATTTGCCGCATAAATAAATATAGAATGGCTTCCTACTGACTTATGCCAGTTGCATAAAAACCCCTCGAAAAACACGTTACATATTCGCCTCGGATCATCGGATGATTTACCGTGACGACGGTCCATTATCCGATTATCCCAGACACGTTAATAAACCCCATCCAAAATACATATTACATAAATGAAATCTCCCTAAATTACAGATATATACACTCATAATTTTTCTTCACGCACTTTGCGTCAAAGTTTGTTGTCACTATGGATTGCACTTTGCAACCAGTCCAATGTTTCTCATATAAAATAGTGTTCCACGGATATTTCCGCCTCTCAAATTCCTCTATGTTGGAGAAATAGACATAATAAATGTGTGAGCACTATGTATTTTTGATGTCATATCACACGCATTGAAGGTGTTCTGATATATTTATATCACCATAGAACTTCCTAATTTCACTGGAGGTCCCTTCCTTATGGTGAAATTTAATCTCACTTATCACTGAGCACACGATCACACTATTGTGGCAGCGCCTCGTGACCATAATACTTAATCTCTCTTTAAAGATGATTAAATTAATATTGACTTCTGAAAAAAAAACAGTAAATGTGCATTACATATAACACCAAATATTTCTGTGCCGTAATCGCCCTGTCTTGTTAAGTTCCCGTAGACCATATTCTACTTAATACTAGTTCTCAACACAGATCAGTTCTTCTCACACAAATAATACCTCTGTACAAATTATCTTAAATTACACACTTACAAATCTTACATGGCGAGGCCGTAAACAGAAATCACGTGTGCTGATATGTATGAGTTTCATGAAGGACTGTCTCGCATTCTGATGGCCCATCTTTTGCCTCGTGGACGCCTTAAGCAAAAATACCATGTACAAGCGCTCACCCATCTCTTGGAGGCAAATGGGAATTCACCAGCGCTACCAAATTCTGGCCTTGGTGTATCGAGACATTTTAGTGCTCAAGAGCATCCGACAATCCCGTCATATTTCCCTGTACCTTAAAAACTCTCATTTACTTACATACTACCCCCCTGTGCGACTTCTGATACGCCTGCCTTGAAGACCAGCTCCTCCCACGCACCAAATACCACACTTACTCATTAGATAGGCTGGCTCGCCAGCTAAACACACTCACTTTATGACACATATTTTCGTAGACTATGTATATTATACGTCCCGTATAATCTGTTTCCCTCACTATTCTCCAGCACATATGCTGTTTTCCCAATAGGTTTGGAAACTATAAATGGGCCCTCGTCACCTGCTTCCAACCTTGCAAGTGGCTCCCTTTAAATGAACGTCATCACGTTGCTCTACTACCATATTTCTCAGTGTCTGTAACGATGCCCTGTTTCTACTGTCCACACATGCTAACCCTACTTTCCTCTGGTGTACCACCTCTACTTGACACTCTATGACCTAAAAATGTCACTTCTGACTGACAGAATGACGACTTAGACAGCTTCAAAGTGAACCCTGCCTGATCTAACTTCTGAAAAACTATATCTAAATGACGTAGATGCTCCTCAAAACTGCGTGAACTAATTACCATATCATCTAAGTAAATGGTTACAAACTCTCCTGTGTCATCCCCTAATGCGATGTTTAAAGCCCTAATTAAAGCTGCTGAACTACTCTTTAACCCATAAGGTGTTCTACAAAATTGATAAAGGTCATATTTATGACTAAAAGCTGTAAATGGTCTATCTTCGTACATAAGTGGCACTTGCCAAAAACTGGAACTCAAATCTACACAAGTGAAATACTTCTTCCCCTCAAATGTTTGCATTAATTCCTCTATTGACATAGATTTCAGCTGATCTGAACTAATTCTACTGTTAACCAAACGAGCGTCTAAACAAATACGAACAGTGCCGTCGGTCTTGGGTACCGTGATCAAAGAATTAACATATGGACTGTTAGAGTTCTCAATAATCCCATCTTCAAGCATCTGATTAATTTGTGCCTCAACTGCACTCTGATAAGCGAAAGGTACAGGATATCTATGTCCTGTGAATACTGACCTATCAATAACGTTCAATGAATGTGTATAGCAATTGGCCATACCAATGCGATCCTCAAAAACTCTCCTATTACACAATAACACATCATAGAGCCGAACACATTGTTCCACCTCTATATTACCCTGAAATGCAGCCTCACGTAACGAGTCCTCTAGACTTCCGTTCGTAATCACACTGCCCACAAAACATGGAGAACCCCGCTCTACGGCTGGCGATATCTCATTTAAAGTACAAATCACACCTACAATACTACTCCTCTGAATATGGTCATTGAACGCTACTTCTACTTCAGAATCTCCCCATTTAAATTTCAAACTCCCTACATCATAACATAAGTTACCAGACACTCTACTTAGCCACTCTGAACCCAAGATAACACTGAATACTAAATTTGGAATTACAAGGCAAATCTGCTTCTCTACATGATTATTAATTTTAATGTCTACTAAAACTTGCTTAGAAATTACTTTAGACCTCTTCCCAACAGCTGTGATAACAAAAGTGCTTTTAATTGGCATCTCCTCAAAATTTACTCCAGTTCCTTTCATTTTATCATAAAATGCACTACTTATGCAACTCTTCATACAACCACTATCAATTAAAACATCTGTGTACGCCTCGGACACGTTAAATTTAACTATGGGGCTCTTACTAACCACTTCCTGAATAATACCTTCATCATTTAGTTCATGTAATAATTCATTTCTTACATTTAGGTCATAGGGTTCCTGTATAATTGTATGGACAGGGCATGCTACAGACTGAGATTCTGACCTTACTTCGCAGCCTGGTTCGCGTTTAAAGAACCGCTACAGCTAGCCGTAGTACTAGTTACTACTGCACTGGTCTAGTTGTTCTGAGTTGTGTTGTCATTGTTTGGCTGTATATTACTACCACTAGGCTGTCCTCTTCCTTGACCCCTATTCTGGTTGTAATTATTGTCATTATAATTTCTCCCTTGATTTCCCCTGAAATCATTGTTTCTCCCTTGATTTCCCCTGTAATCATTGTTCCTCCCTTGATTTCCCCTGAAATCATTGTTCCTCCCTTGATACTGATTACCATAGCCATTTCCTCTGTTCTGATTTAGCTGATTATTATTATTTCTATTTTGAGCGTTGGCCCCTTCGCCACCGTTCCCTTGAACTTCTTGATGCCTGGCTTCATTAGGCCTATTATTATTATTACCCTGGTTCCGATTGAAATTGTCCTCATAACCCCCTCTCCCTAGTGCATCAAATGTGCTTAACAAATTTTCTACTTGTGATATTGTCTTTACATTCTGGATACAAGCAGCCTCCTTGATCCTATAGGGAAAGTGCCTAAGTAGCAACCTTACCACATCACTTTCCTCCTTCAAGCCATCCAGATATTTACACACTAATACCTGCCCTAAAAAGTATTCGGTCATGGTGGAGCTTCCTTTAGGGTTATATTTACCACACACTACTCCCTCACGATGCTGCGACTGAATAACCTCATTCCAGAACTTTTCACAGAATTTCATTTTAAAATCATTGATATCAGTAAACTTGTCTCTGTAGACAGCAAACCAATTCCTCGTTTCCCCCACAAACACTTGTTCTAAAATTTCAACTACCTGGCACCACTCAATACTACCATTTTCCAACCTTTCCCCGAATTTATTTTCTATAGTGTTCATGAACTCCATTGGGCACCCCTGTCGATTGCTGAACTTACCCAGTTCTACCTCCCTGTGTGTGCTATTCACAAAAACTGGCCTATTCTGACTATTTTCTTGCCTGATCCTAGCTTTTAATTTTAACTCTAATTCTGCGATTTTCTCCTCAGCCTTCCTCTCAATACTGTTTACTGTTAATTTAATGTTTCCTTCTGATTCTTCTACTTTATCATATAGCTTTGCTTGTTTCTCCTCAATCTTGCTAATGCTCTCTCTATTACTCTCTCTTAAATCATTTACTTCTGCAACTATTTGTGAGTGGACTTTCTCAATTCTACCCCCCAGCTGTTCCTTAACCTCTTTAGTAGCTACCTGAATTTTGCCAATTTCTCCCCCCAATTGCTTTTTGACCTGATGTGTTTCCAGTTGCACTAGTTCTTTTAAATTTTCAGCCTGTGTACTGATTCTAATTTCCAACTCCTCCTGTACTTTTCCTAATTTCTTGTCTACATCTGCAATGATCTCTTTAACCATCTCTTCCATTACTCCTCTGATTTCTCCTCTAATCTGCTCCATTTTCACACTAATTTCCTTGTTGTTCTTATCTAATTTTGCATTATTCTGTTCTAATTTTTTATTTAAAGCTTCTGTACTTTCTTTATTTTCCCTACTGTTTTGTTCTAATTTTGCATTATTCTGTTCTAATTTTGCATTTAAAGTTTCAGTACTCTCTCTATTTTCCTTACTGTTTTGTTCTAATTTAGCATTTAAGGCATCTGTACTTTCTTTATTTTCCCTACTGTTTTGTTCTAATTTAGCATTTAAGGCATCACTACTAACTTTGTTCTGATACATGAACTCGAGAAGTAAAGTTTTTAATTCTGGTTGGCCGCCTACACTCCCTGTTTCAGTATCGGGATTTACCTCCGCTACCCCGGTACTACCATCACTCGACATACTGCTCGTATCATCACTCTCCCGTTGATGACCACTACGTAACCTCATCTGTCTTTCTTTCTCATCCCCCATAATGATATACACTGATACAGACAAATAACCCCCAAAATACAGGCACAGAAATATATACCCTTCTCCTTCCACAATTGTTATTAGGTTTTCAGCCCCAAGTTGTCGGCGAATGAAACGTTTTGCTTAGGCTGGGATGACAAGTGAAACGGTATTTACTTTGCTCCACGTTGAGCGTACAAATGAAACGCTTTGCTAGCTCCTAACTGTTGGGTGAGAAATGTAACTCTTTACCTTTGCCTAAGCTATGTTGTTTTAATGGGCGCCAAGACCTCAACGCAATGTTGAAATCTAAATTTGTATTTAACAACGTCTAGCTCTGGCAGAACACATTCAAGACTCTATTCACTCAGATCGTGGTATGATTTGATCATTAACCCAACAAACAATTGTATCAGGAGAAGGAATTGGTCTATATCTAATGCTACCTACTGAAAGCAAAGATTGCATTGTAAAAGAAATGAATTTATTATATAAAACAAGTATAGCAAATTAATAATAATAAGTATAAAATTTAAATTGGAGCGTTGCGATTTTAATATTACCGATAGAAAATTACGTGAAAACGGAGTTTGATAAATTGATTTTACTCTTATTTCCAAGCTATGAAGTTACTGAAATATGAAATGTAAAACAACGAGAAATGAGAGATTGCGTATTTCTGCATCATTTGCGCTTACCACTGGAAATTGCCAAAGCATTTCCCTCGTACTTGATGATGCTGTGTGCTTCCCACAGTCTCCTGGACGTCGTCATCTCCGTCGAAATTTGATGATATTCTGGTAGATTAGATAATTCTATGGTCCGTACATCGGACCCAAACACTCGTATAACCACACTGGTTAAGTTTTACAAAAGTTAGTCCTCCAATCCACGGAACATCGGAGCGATTCCCGCGTACAACATACTCGTCAAGTATTTCACAGATTGTCCTCCTTCGACGGCGCATCGAACGATATATGCACACGTTGGCTCCCCACTCCGGAGCCGTCTACTAGCTTACGTAGTCCTCATTGATTGGCTGAGCACGCCGCGCTATCTTCCCCTCCTCTGGGTCATTACACTCGGCGGGAGGGTTCCGTTTCAACAATTCGCCTTTCCTGGACGATGCGAGCCCGCTTGCGTAATTCTTCTCGACAGGAATCAGCTTGTATTTGAATTCCCAGTGAGTCATCTCTCTCAAATACCCTAACTGACAAAAACTCCGTAAAATTCCGTAATCAGATAATTTTCTATGATATCGTCGTTCGTAATAATTTGCATGATAGCGTTTTCTAAGACATAGAAAACCTATCTGAATGCTAATAATTTTTATAAAATGCTCCGAAAATATCTAAATAATAATTATAATAAATTAATAATAATAATAAATTAACATGAAAAATTCTCTTGGCTGAACAATTTGCCGCGTAAATAAATATAGAATGGCTTCCTACTGACTTATGCCAGTTGCATAAAAACCCCTCGAAAAACACGTTACAATGCTTTGTCTTCACAATTAAGACACACCTCCTCTTTGGGTCTGAAGTTAGTTCGTAGGCTAATCGATATGGTATGGTATTGAGGTAGTCGATCCATCTAATGCTCTTTGGGTCTGAGGTTAGTTGGTTGGCTAATTGATATGGTATGGTATTGAGGTAGTCGATCCATCTAATGATCTTTGGGTCTGAAGTTAGTTCGTAGGCTAATGGTATGGTATTGAGGTGGATGATCCATCCAATGCTCTGTGGGAGTATGCTAGTTAATGTTTGTTCGTGGGCCAATCGATATTGTATGGTATTGAGGTGGATGATCCATCCAATGATCTGTGGGAGTATGCTAGTTAATGTTTGTTCGTGGGCCAATCGATATTGTATGGTATTGAGGTGGATGATCCATCCAATGCTCTGTGGGAGTATGCTAGTTAATGTTTGTTCGTGGGCCAATCGATATTGTATGGTATTGAGGTGGATGATCCATCCAATGCTCTGTGGGACTGGTGTTAGTTGATGTTAGTTTGTAGACCAATTGATATTGTATGGTATTGAGGTGGATGATCCATCTAATGCTCTTTGGGACTGAAGTTAGTTCGAAGGCTAATCGATATGGTATGGTATTGAGGTAGTCGATCCATCTAATGCTCTTTGGGTCTGAAGTTAGTTCGTAGGCTAATCGATATGGTATGGTATTGAGGCAGTCGATCCATCTAATGCTCTTTGGGTCTGAAGTTGGTTCGTAGGCTAATTGATATGGTATGGTATTGAGGTAGTCGATCCATCTAATGCTCTTTGGGTCTGAAGTTAGTTCGTAGGCTAATCGATATGGTATAGTATTGAGGTGGTTGATCCATCCAATGCTCTGTGGGACTGATGTTAGTTGAAGTTAGTTTGTAGACCAATCGATATCGTATGGTATTGAGGTGGATGATCCATCTAATGCTCTTTGGGACTGAAGTTAGTTCGTACCGGTAGGCTAATCGATATGGTATGGTATTGAGGTAGTCGATCCATCTAATGCTCTTTGGGTCTGAAGTTAGTTCGTAGGCTAATTGATATGGTATGGTATTGAGGTGGTCGATCTATCCAATGCTGTGTGGGACTGAAGTTAGTTCGTAGGCTAATCGATATGGTATGGTATTGAGTTGGTCGATCCATCCAATGCTGTGTGGGACTGAAGTTAGTTCGTAGGCTAATCAACATGGTATGGTATTGAGGTGGTCGATCCATCCAATGCTGTGTGTGGGACTGAAGTTAGTTCGTAGGCTAATCGATATGGTATTGAGGTAGTCGATCCATCCAATGCTGTGTGGGACTGAAGTTAGTTCGCAGGCTAATCGATATGGTATGGTATTGAGGTAGTCGATCCATCCAATGCTGTGTGGGACTGAAGTTAGTTCGTAGGCTATTTGATATGGTATGGTATTGAGATGGTCGATCCATCCAATGCTGTGTGGGACTGAAGTTAGTTCATAGGCTAATCAACATGGTATGGTATTGAGGTGGTCGATCCATCCAATGCTGTGTGGGACTGAAGTTAGTTCGTAGGCTAATCGATATGGTATGGTATTGAGGTAGTCGATCCATCCAATGCTGTGTGGGACTGAAGTTAGTTCGTAGGCTAATGGATATGGTATGGTATTGAGGTAGTCGATCCATCCAATGCTGTGTGGGACTGAAGTTAGTTCGTAGACCAATCGATATGGTGTGGTATTGAGGTGGTCGATCCATCCAATGCTGTGTGGGACTGAAGTTAGTTCGTAGGCTAATCAACATGGTATGGTATTGAGGTGGTCGATCCATCCAATGCTGTGTGGGACTGAAGTTAGTTCGTAGGCTAATCGATATGGTATGGTATTGAGGTAGTCGATCCATCCAATGCTGTGTGGGACTGAAGTTAGTTCGTAGGCTAATGGATATGGTATGGTATTGAGGTAGTCGATCCATCCAATGCTGTGTGGGACTGAAGTTAGTTCGTAGACCAATCGATATGGTGTGGTATTGAGGTGGTCGATCCATCCAATGCTGTGTGGGACTGAAGTTAGTTCGTAGGCTAATCAATATCGTATGGTATTGAGGTGGTCGATCCATCCAATGCTGTGTGGGGCAGAAGTTAGTTCGTAGGCTAATCTATATGGTATGGTATTGAGGTGGTCGATCCATCCAATGCTGTGTGGGACTGAAGTTAGTTTCGTAGGCTAATCGATATGGTATGGTATTGAGGTAGTCGATCCATCCAACGCTCTGTGGGACTGAAGTTAGTTCGTAGGCTAATCAATATGGTGAAAGTCAGAACTACTGCACTAGCATTTGCCAATATGATGGAGTTATTACAGCTCACTTAAAAAACACGTCAGGATATATTACGGCAGCTACAGAGGCAGTGGTGGAGCAATCACATGTGGTGTATTGGATATTAACACTCTACATAGGGTAAAAGCATGGTATATAGCCCACTGGAATAAATCATAAAATACAAGAATATTTTGAAAATTCCTAATTTGTTGTCCATCACAACACCTGTTGCTGGACGGCATGCAAATTTGACCACGAAGTTACTACAGGTTGCATTCTTCACTTTCCACCACAGTGGCTTTGGAAACAAATATTTTTAGATATGTATAATACAACTGGATTTTAAAATTTACAGTACAATGGGAAACAAAATTTCAGAAGAAAAATGTTACTGATCTATACTATAATATAAGAATTCATTACCTGCATATACAAGATTTCTTGCAAAATTTGGTGCCTTGGAATAGTACTTGAGGAAATCATCAAGAAAGTTGATCAAATGATAACCCTGCTTCAAAGTTGCTTGGCTTCCGGAAATATAGGTACTGATGCTTCGTAAATGAAAATCATATGTAAATGAATGAAGATGCATCAAAATCTTCATTTTATCACATTCATCCAGAAATGAGAGTGTGAACTGAAACGGAGAAAATTATGTTGACAATCAAGCTTTCTTAAAGCTAACCACCTGAATGAGTCATTACAGAACTAAATGCTGAAAAAATAAACTCTTTAGTGTTTGAGAAACATGTGTGTTCATCAAGCTTTCCTTCTTCATGTTGTGATATTAAAGTTACCTACTTAAACTTCTAGAAATAATGAATTCATATGATCACAAACAAGCCATATAAGGTACCATAAATTCTAGAATTCCAAGAATGTTATAGAAAGCTCCCCAGTCGGTTAACAAGAATTGTGCCCAATTACATTAGGCGGGAAAACAACTTAATTGGATTTTTGCACATAAAAGCATGTTATTTTGTGATAAATATCTATATAATATTTCTTTCAGGTTAGGGTGTATAAATGCTAGGTTTCCCAGCTAATGTAATTAGATACAATGTGTGTTGACTGACAGAAAAGCTTTCTATAATAAAACTAGGCAACACTGAAAAATGGCTTCTAATACTTTTTCAAGAATGTAGAGTAAATTCTGATACTTCTAGCATAATTATCTTTGATATACATGCAGGAACACAGACTGCTAAGTATATTACAAGTATGTCTAATGAGGTAAAGTATACAAGCTGGTAAATCGCCGATGTGTTCCGCGGTGGTATAAATTGGTGGTATTCAAGAAACTAGGCATTACAATAGCATTCACAACAAACAACACAACCGGAATGCATCTGCACAACAGTAATTGAAATAAATAAGACCTGTATTCAAAGTCTGGGGTACCTACAGTATATATATATATAATACGCCAAGGTGTATGTTTCACAAAACTCAAGCTACTAAACCAGAGGGAGCTAGAAGGTGTGGTTTGCAACAGAATCTTCCAAATTGTCTCAATAGTACAGGAAAATCTTACATATTTTGAAAAGTCAATGAAATATATTTGATGTTTTATAAAGTGCCTTTAAACAAATAAACAAGATGATAGCCCCTCGCAGAACTGTGTCGTGTACAGCCCGCATAGCAATAAAGCCGGGCGGGTAGTCTGTACACATGGGGCGCACACAACCCATTGTGCAACCAGCAGCAGTGATGACTTTCTGATTTCATAAATATCGACAATTTGTTTCAAAAGTGCGTTTAAACAAATAAACATATTTATAGAAGCCCGCGTAACGGTAAAGCCAGGCGGTTTATACACATGCCAGAGTTCTCGCATGGGTCCGCTAGTATTCTATAAAGTGCCAAGACACCTGTCAAGCAAATTACATTGGCCAAAGTGGTAGAAGAATGGACTCGCGATACAATGGGCACAGAAATGCGATAAAATACAGCACACACTAGGCTGTATGCAAACCAATTTATACCACCGAGAGACACAGCTTCACCAACATTGAAAGAGACTTAAAAATCATACATAACGAGTCGAAAGGAAGAGCTCTTGACATAAAGGAAGCAATCGAGATAGACTACATTTATAAATTATGGGAACAATAGATTTGCATTGACAGGCATATACCGTTCATCAAAATACAATTAACAACTATTTATTAACAATCTTCATGATTATGTTCAGCAAAAATGTACACTAGAAACCGAGCTGATTCTAGGCGACACTAACATAGACCTATTTGATGAATATGACCAATGAATATCTAAACTTACTGCATGAGCATAATTTTAGATCGTTGATATACGGCACTACTAGAGAAACTTCAATGAGCAAAACCTGTATTGATCATGCACTTATTCGTAGCGGTATTTCTAATGATAACATCTTACCCATTATATCTCAGAGCAGAATTACAGATCACTATCCTATATTAATTAGTATCAATCTTGAAAAGAGCCATGACTAAGAAGCAGCTCAGCATAACATACGTGAACATAGATTTAAGTTAGATAGTGAGATGCTTAAAAAGAAAATGAGCAACATCAATTAGGACACAGTATTAGGGAACAACCTCTTAGATTCTAAAATAGATAAATTCATACAAACTATCCAAAACTGCATAAACATTCTTCAATACAATTAAATTCAAAGCAACGAAAGAGAAAGGAGTGGATAACGCATGTGCTAATTAAGTCCATTCACACCAGAGATAGGTTGTATCAGGAATATATAGCAAATAAAGAGAACAATGCCATGAAGGAGGAAATATAAGAGGTATAGAAATAAAGTGAACGAATTGATTAATAAGGCTAAAACTGACCACTATAAACAATTAATAAATTCAAATTCCAATAATCAAAAAAAGTATGGGGCATTGTCAATGAAATAACACAAAGAATAAATCTTAAAGAAAAAATAACAAAAATAAGATCTCAAAGTCATGTTTACAATGATAACTTCACTATAGCCAATACATTCAATGATTATTTTATTAACAACTCTACTGCCATGTCTAAAACTATTAATAACAATCCAGATTTTCCCTCGAAAATCAACATAAACACATATTCCTGTTTTTTTGTTCCGATTACCGAAGCAGATTTACATAAGTACCTATACGAAATATGCGACACTAAAGCAATGGGAATAGATAACATCTCAGGTCAAATTATTAAGCAGAATTAAATTTTTTTAAAGAGTCCTTTGCTAGCAATAATAAACGAGTCGCTTTCACTTGGATACTTCCCAAAGCAATTAAAAATTACAATTGTAAAACCTCTACATAAAGCAGGCAGTCCTTCAGAACTAAAGAACTATTGACCTATATTGTTAACGACAATCATATCAAAATTATTTGAAAAAAAATGTAAGTTATAAAAAATCATATTTATCAGTTTTTGAAGAAACTCAATTTACTATCAACTAGCCAATTTGGCTTTATAAAGAATGTCAGCACCACTGTTGCTATTGGGTAATTAACTAAGTGAATTTATGAAAATACGAACAGTATGAAATCAACCTTGGGCATATTTCTCAATTTGGAGAAGGCTTTTAACACTATACCTCACCATATTCTCCTTCAGAAGATGCGAGATATATGGCATCAGAGGCATAGCACTGAAATTGATAAAAAGCTATTCAATACCAGTACGTTAGAATAAATGGAACAAGTCTACCTCTAAGAGTGAAAAGAGGAATACCACAAGGCACTGTACTGGGTCCATTATTATTTTTGATTTTTATTAACGATATTGAATCATCTATACATGGAATTGAAAATGTTAATCTCATATCATACGTAGATGATACGGTAGTTTGTGTTGAAGGTAGAACATGGGGAAATGTAAAACAAGTTGCAACTGCTGCATTGAAAATGTTAAAGATATGGCTAGATGGTAACAAACTATTTTTAAATATAAATAAATCAAAGTTCGTAAGATTCGGTAAGCAGTTGAAGATGATTTTAATGAACTAAAAATACACACTTTGAACTGTAATCAGAACTGTGACTGTCCTAAAATAGCCTAAGTGGATACAGTTAAATATCTGGGATTATTTATAGATAGTGACATGAAATGGAAAGCCAATGCAAACACCTTACAAGTAAAATAAGAAGAACAATTTACATATTTCACAACTTAAAACATATTGTCAATTACAAATTAATGAGAGACATCTACCATGCTCTAGTCCAGTCAGTTCTTTCATATGGTAATCTTGCTTGGGGAGGTGCCTAGGGAAATGTACTAAAAACTGTTCAGATAGTGCAGAATCTCATACTGATGATGATGATGATGATAATTGTTGTTTTAAGGGGCCTAACATCGAGGTTATCGGCCCCTGACGAAATGAAATGGCTTGAAATGAAAGGATGAAGATAAAAAACAGCTCATTGCTATGGATGAAACGAAAATGGTTTAGATAAAATAGACAGTGAGCCCCAACAATTATGCCTTATGTAGCAGGAAAAATACTTACAAAGAGGAACTCAGATTGAAACTACTCACCAAATGGAGAGCAGTAATACGTACATAAGGGAATTTCGAACGAAAATACTCACAAAGGGAATAGATTGAAAAATACACACAAAATGTAGGTTAAGTCCAAAATACGTACAAAATGCAACGTACAGTCGAAATATTTACAAAATGCAAGTGAATTCAAAATACTTACAAAATGCAAATCAGATTGAAAATACGCACAAAATGTAATGTAGATTCAAAATACCCACAAAATGCAATTGAGAATGAACTACTTGAACAAAGCGGGGTAGGTTGAAAATACAAAATGCAATTGAAATTGCTTACAAAAGGTATGGTAGATTCAAACTTCTCATTTGGATGGACAATACTTACAAAATGCAATTTAGATTGAAAATAATTACAAAATGTAATTTAGATTGAAAATACCCACAAAATTGGAATTGAGACTTAACTACTTGAACAAAATACAAATACAAATACAAAATGCAATTAAAATTCAAAATACTCACAAGAAGACCCCCCCTATATTAAAAGACTTACTAAAAAGCAATTTTGATTGGCAATCCTTACAAAATGCAAGTGAGGTTGAAAAACACTCACAAAATGCAATTTAGATCGAAAAAACTTACAAAATGCAACGTAGATTAAGAATACCTACAAAAAGGTGCGGGAATCTTAACGAGAAAAGGAAATATAATGAACGGCGGAGAGGAGAGGAGAGGGGAGAGAGGAGAGGGTCCGCCCTAAAGGTAAGGGACAAAAGGGGAAAACGAACCCAGCTCAGGAATCCCTCGGGGTCGCCAACTCCCGAACTCACCAGCCGTGAGCCCCTGAGGGTGTAGCATTATCTAGGGTGCACCAGAAGTGGTGGGGCTACATACACCCTGCCTCCTTGAGGGCCTTGAGCACAAGGCAGGAGGGAAAAGGAAAAGAAAAAGAAGACTGACCCCTCGCAGAAGGAGGGAATCAGAAAAGATGAGACAAGGGCCAATTAAGACGGGAAAGGAAGAGACTCCCTAGGCCTCGGATACCCTAATACCGTCGGGGTCGGAAGAGAACAAGAGTTGACCAAGTGAGGTCGACAGGAAAGAAGACGGAGAGGAGCCCGGCACAAGTAAGTGGAAGCAATGTCGGACTCAGCTGGGGTCCCGTGGTCGCCAACCCACGTCCCACTAGATGTGAGCCCCTGGGGGGGAATCTCATACTGCGAATAATGTTGAAGAAAGATAGATTTCATCCGACTATGAGACTGTATGCTGAGACAAGCGTCTTCAACATTAAACAATTGTATGCTTTCGAAATGTATAAATACACTTTTAAAGATAGAAATAGAATTCAAGTTGTAAGTCACGGGTATGAAACCAGAAGTATTACAGAGAATCACTCTATTTTATATCAACTTAAGTTAAGTATAGCTAAGCGTAATGTTCTGTATTTCTCACCAAACTTATATAACATTCTCCCAATTAAATTAAAAGAATTTAAAGGAAATCATGCAAAGCTGAAGATGCATACAAAATATTTTCTCAGAGAAAATAAAATTAAAATTGAAAATATAATTATTTGAGCCTACAAGTTTATACAAATGTGATTTCAATTTTCTTATTCATTATTTTTTAGTACATAAAGCATTTACATAGAACGTGTTATTCAACTAAGCCATTATACAATTGAATCGGTCATTTCTAAAAGGCCCTTTCTGACATGTTAGTTATTGTTCTTTTAAGGGGAGGAACTACGAGGTCATCTGCCTCTTTTCTGACATGTTTCGTGAAAAAAGAACCCCAATCCATGCTTAACTCATTTTCACCAAACATGTCAGAAAAGGGGCAGATGACCTCATAGTTCCGCCCCTTTAAACAGCAATAAGTAACATGTCAGAAAGGGCCTTTAAAAATAACCGATTCAATTTTAAGAAATAGTAATCAATGATATGCATGCCACACATAAGGTTGCACCTTTTAGTGGCCTATGTGATTGCTCTTCCTGTTCTGTATGAATTTGATATCCCATTTCCACGGTCTTTATCATATTATAACAATATAATTTAATAATTGAGGTGCCTAGAATCAAAACCTGCCAAATCCATTCCTTCACTTTTTCGGCAAAGTGGCAAAAACTGTCACAAACGAACCAATACCCAAAACGAAATACTTTTTTCACTAAAAAATGAATGAATTATTTTTAAAAACAGTGACGAAGTACGAAGCTGATCCCCGATATAGTTAAAAAAGTATGTAGAAAAATATAAAGCAATAATTCAGATTTGTCGGGGTTTGTTACTAGGATTTGGATTTGGCAGGTTTTGATACCAAAGAGCCCTAATACATTTGAAGTTGCGAAGAGATTGTAGAAACTGCGTAAGCTTTATTCAGAAATTAATATTTGAATGAAAGTTAACTAAATATAGGTTATAAAATTTAAAAAATCGTATAATTTTTGTGTTTTGTGGTTGTTGTTATTGTTGTCTTAAGGGGCGGTTGTGTTTTATTAGAATAAACAGAAAAAAAATAAAACTCATATTACCCATTCAAGATTTGATTGCCGCTGAGTGTGGCTGTGCCAGCGTTTATGTTTATTGTAGCATGAGCTCTGCGGGGCGAAGCGGAGGACACAGCGATGGCAGAGTGCAATCTGCACATAGGTCACGCTGCATTGCGTCAGATAAGCGTCACAGGAGCTCATGTCACCATGGACAGTTAAATCCAAAACTGGAGCTGAGTCATATCCTACACGCGCAACTCTACCTGTCAACGAAGCAAGCTGACGTGTGACACAATTACATAAAGAGTAGTTCCCATCTCCACCGCCGGCAATCAATTCCTGAAAGGGTAATAATACTGTACAGTAAATAACCCCTGGCACTACAGCCTGTGAAGGGCCTAATCCCCAGCCATTTGGCCTGCAGATATTGGGGTGCCGCATGACCAGCGCATCGGGTCCCCTCGGCCGTTAATCTTGGTTTTCGTGATCAGGGCGCTGCCTCACTGTCAGTTACTCAATTGTCCTCACGAGGCTGAGTGCACTCCGTTCCAGCCCTCACGTCTGTTTCCAAAATCCCTGACGGAGCCGGAAATCGAACCCGGGGCCTCCGGGTGAGAGGCAGGCGCGCTACCCCAACACCACGGGGCCGGCAATACTGTAGCCTACAGTACTGAACAATAATAAGGAAAAGCGTCAAATTAAATTAATATTCAATTACTATGGTCCAGGCCTTTAGAGACAAAACTATCGTCATTCAACTATTAAATCACATTCTTTACTGGAAGTTATAGCTACACAATTTCTGTTTCTACCTCATCCTCAATAGTAGTTTCTCAATCATCATCATTCTCTTCGTGATCGCCACGACTTTGCAGATTGCAATAAAACTGCAGCTCTACATTTTCCCTCCATCTTTCTCCAGAATGCTTCGAAAGCAGTCTCGAAACATCTTTCACTTCTTGTGCCTGAAGGACAATCCCTCTGTTTATGGCTTCTGGCTTTACGTGAGTCATATCAAAATCAGGTTTCGTGACACGTTTGTGTTCGCAAATGTCAGTTCTGTGGAAAACATCACCCAGACCAGAATGTTATTGTTCTTCTCGTTCTTTGTCAAAATTATCCAAAACAATTTATTATCAGAAAGTACAACAACATAAACCATTCTAATCACGTCAGGCAGGGGTACATTCTCCGACTAATGCACGTAGGTCAAGAGTACACACTTCGCAAAGCATCATGGAAGGTAAGATGGCGGATCTGGGTGCTCCTATTGGCTGATGTGGATGTGGCGGGTTTTGTGACCAAAAATGTCAAAACTGTTGTTGGACTTGGCGGATATTGCAACTAAGCCTCAACTTTGACTTCGTTTTACAGTAGGATGTAGCGGGTTTTGTAACAAAATAATAGTTTTAATGAATTCAGCGCAGCAAAAGCTATATGAAACAATGCTTATCTCAATTTTCATAAAATATGGATTTGGCGGGTTTTGATTCTAGGCGCCTCAATTGTAAATTTACAGGTTAAACAGTGAGTAGGAATTGTAAGGAAATTCATAAAATGTGTTTAGTCTTTCTGAATTTTGTATAATGTGTATATTTGTAATGATTTAATCAATAATAATAATAATAACTCCGCCAGTGCCGGTCCCAAGCCCGGGGCCTCATCACGCAAGTGTTGAGGAAGGAGGAGGGGGAGGAGTAACACCTCGTTAAAAAACCTGGGTCCATCTGGCCCCGGAAGGTAGCACCCTGTGAGGGCCCCTGCCTAGGGTTACTAGGTGAAAATTTTAAATCCAGACACGTCTGTGTGGTAACCACCGGTACTCTGGTCGGCGTCTGTTAGCTCTGTGAGCTCGGCTGTGATCCAATCTTCTGGAATTCAAAACTCCAGTCGTAATTCTGTGAGATCCCTTGAGGTTTCACCAACTTGAACATAAATCAATAATCATGACAGAACGACGTGAACGAACACACTACCCTGGGCCCCAGTCAATAAAACTGGGTATTGTACCTGATCATCGAATTCCAGGGGATCAGGTATGTCATGAAGAGGAGAATTGCTTCTCAAAAACCCTCAAAACTAAGAGAATATTTTACATGGGAACACTCAACATAAACACACTCCTGAAACTAGGTAAAGTGAAACAACTAGCAAACATCATGGACACATTCAATATCAGAATACTGGCTATACAGAAAACGAGATTCTCAGATGAGAATCACTTCGATTCGGGAAGTTACAGAATATACAAGGGGAAACCAGCCATAACTATTCCAGGAAAAAATCTCAAACTCTTCGGAACAGGTTTTGTAGTCCACAACTCAATATTGGACTCTGTAATAGATTTCACCTCAAAATCTGAAAAAATTTCCACACTTACGATACGTTCTGGTAACAAAGCGTATACAATAATCAATGCTCATGCCCCCACAAATAACTACAATAATAAAAATCCACAGATGATAGAAGAATTCTGGGAAGACTTAGAAGAAATCAACAAAATCCCCACTAAGCATGTAAAATTATTGCTTGGTGATTTTAATGCACAATTAGGCCGCGAAAGAAAATTCAGAGACACAACAGGAAAACATACAGCGCACCAGAGGACAAACAAGAATGGAGAGAATTTGATAAACTTCTGTAGGAATTTTGACCTCAAAATCATGTCAACACAATTCCAGAAACCCTACAAGAAACTATGGACTTGGAAATCTCCAAACAGCACCCTCGGAGAATTTCAGATAGACCACGTTGCGATATCTACAAAAAACACCAGAGAAGTTATGAATATACGAACGAGAAACGGTTTTTTCGAATCTGATCATCATCTACTACAAATCAAGGCTAAGTTTATACCAAACAGACAAACTAAGAGAACAACCAGAATTTTCAGAACAGACCCAGAGTATTTACAATTAAACAAGAAAGAAATAACACAAGGACTTAAGAAAATTGAGAGTAACAACTGGACGGACATGTCCGAAAACATGAAAGAACTGATAAAAATGGGGCAGCCCTGAGGAAAAGGAAGCACAGATGGTGGAACGTGACATGTGACAGAGCCATAGAGGATAGAATACAAGCCTGGAAAAAATTTAACAGCCATAGAACACCCGAAAAATGGGAAGAATTCAACAAGATACAAAAAGACTCCTCGAGAATAATCCGCAGAGAAAAAAGAAACTACGATAATAACAGACTCAAGGAGATAGAAGAGGATTTTACCAAAAATAACACACAAAACTTCTATAGAACATTCAGAGAGAATATGACAGGATATCGACCACCGAGCTTACGCTTCAAAAGACAAGACGGAACACTGGAGACAAACCCGAAAAAGAATTGTACGATACTGGCACAATATTTTGACTCACTGCTTAACTGTGATAAACCAACACACAGATTACAGTTCGAAAAGCCAGAACCTAACATTGATTCCAAACCTCCAACACTTGAAGAAATCGTGGAAATAATAAAATCAATAAAGAACAATAGAGCGCCTGGAGAAGACGGATTGATTTCGGAAATCTGGAAATTAGACCACGAAAATGTTACACCAAAAATACACAAAATCATCGAAAACATCTGGGAAACAGGGAAGGTACCAGAAAAATGGAAGTCAGCTCTAATACACCCCCTCCACAAGAAGGGAGACAAAACGAACCCTAATAATTATAGAGGGATTTCACTATTACCCGTCGCATACAAAATTTTCTCCAAAGCCCTGTTAAAATGGATAGAGCCTCAGATAGATCCACAGATAGGAGAATACCAAGGAGGGTTCAGGAAGGGAAGATCGTGCAGTGAGCAGATTTGGTGCCTGAGAACAATACTAGCAACGAGAAAAACCAGGAACACAACAATCACATTCGTCGACTACAAAAAAGCATACGACTCCATAGATAGAGAAACACTTTTTAACACATTAGAAGAAATGAAGGTTGACAATAAGTCCAGAAAACTAATCCAAGAAACATTAACAAATACAATATCCAAAGTTAAATTCATGGGAGAGATCTCGGAACCCTTCAAAATTAATACAGGAGTGCGACAAGGTGATGGTTTATCACCCATTCTATTCAACTCAGTTTTGGATAAAATAATCAAGACATGGGAAAAAGGAGTCAAAGGCATAAAAATGGCAAAACACCAGAAAAGGACAGTCAACATTAAGTGTCTGGCCTTTGCCGATGATGTAGCGATTATAACAAATAACAGAAAAGAAGCCAAAGAAGCTCTAGAGACGCTACATGAAATCTCTGCCAAAACAGGGTTACAAATCTCATAAGAAAAAACACAGTTCATGGACACAAAATCTACAGACAAGCACCCACTGGAAACCAAGTATGGAAAAATAACACAAGTGGAAAGTTTCAAATATCTAGGAGAGATTATACAGAAAACAGGACTGAACTTGGCATCCAATGAAGACAGGATCGCTAAATTGCAGAAAGCATACCGACTTACATGGAACCACTACAATAAAAAAAGTATTTCCATCAATGCCAAATTACGACACTACCGTACAGTAGTCTTACCAGAGGCCTTATACGCTTCAGAAACGACAGCAATAAAGGGGCGAACAAAAATCAAGGAATTAGAAAAACAAGAGAGAAAAATTCTGAGAAAGATCTACGGGCCAGTTCAGAAAGAGGGAATATGGATGAAGAGACCGACAATAGAACTGTACAAACAGACAGAGACGATTACAAACAACATAAGGAAAAGAAGGGCAAAATTTTATGGACATATACATAGGATGACCGAAGACAGACTGACCAAGAAAATTTTTAATATAGTTACGAATAGCACACTAAAAACCAATTGGGTAAAGGAAACCGTGGAAGACCTTAAGAAACTAAACATCTCTACAGAAGACATGGATGATGATGATGATAATTGTTGTTTTAAGGGGCCTAACATCTAGGCTATCGGCCCCTGATGGTTTGGGTGATCGTGAAGATGAAAATGAAGTGTAAACTTAAAACTAAAACTAACTACCAACCTACATACTAGAAGAAGAAATGGAAAACTAAAGGAGAATAAGACAAATAAAGGACAGGAGGAAAAGAAATGCCCTCAACCCTCGGAGAAGGCGGATTGAGGGACTTGGAAGGAAGGAGAGCCATGAAAGGCATATAAGAAAGTGAAAGAGGAGAGGGTCCGCCCCAAAGGTAAGGGACAAAAGGGGAAAACGGACCCAGCTCAGGAATCCCTCGGGGTCGCCAACTCCCGAACTCACCAGCCGTGAGCCCCTGAGGGTGTAGCATTATCTAGGGTGCACCAGAAGTGGTGGGGCTACATACACCCTGCCTCCTTAAGGGCCTAGAGCACAAGGCAGGAGGTAAAAGGAAGAGAAAAACAAGGCTGACCCCTCGCAGAAGGAAGGTATCAGAAAAGATGAGACAAGGGCCAATTAAGGCGGGAAAGGAAGAGACTCCCTAGGCCTCGGATACCCTAATACCGTCGGGGTCAGAAGAGAACAAGAGTTGACCAAGTGAGGTCGACAGGAAAGAAGACAGAGAGGAGCCCGGCACAAGTAAGTGGAAGCAATGTCGGACTCAGCTGGGGCCCCGTGGTCGCCAACCCACGCCCACAAGATGTGAGCCCCTGGGGGAAGAAGACATGGCAGACAGGAGCAAATACAGAGAAAAACTTAGACTACAGAAGTTTGAGCAAACTCCCAAAGAGAGACAACCAGCAAAGAGGTGGACAGAAGAGAGAAAGAGGAAACATAGTGTGTATATGAGAGGTTTTTGGGAAAAAAAAGAAGAAAGGTCCAGAATGAAACATGAAAATTGATTGTGTTGTAATGCACAATGGTGGAAGCTGCAATGGCAGTATGTGGAAGAACAAGCAACAGAAAGCGGTGTAAAGAGACACCATGGTGGAATGAGAGAGTAAAAGAAGCTGTGGGAAGGAAGAACAAGGCTTTCAGAGTGTGGTTCCAGGAAAGAACTGATCTGGCAAGGGAAGATTATAAGATAAAGAAGAAAGAAGCAAACAAGATTGTCGCAGAGGAGAGGAAGAAGTGGATGGTAAAGTAGACAGAGATGATGGAGGAAGACAGCAGAGGAAATAAGAAAGTACTTTATGGGATGGTCAAAAGTAAGAGAAGAGGTCTGCGAGAGGATGTGGTAATGATGGACAAAAAATGAAATGAGGTACACAACAAAGAGACACTCAAGACAGTGTGGAAAGAGTACTTTCAGGATTTGCTGAATCCAAATGGTCATAGGGAGGAAGACAATGCATTGGAAGATGGAGAAGACAACACAGGAATGGAAAAGGACCTGACTTGGAGAGAACTGGAGATGGCTATAGACAAGATGAAAGGAGGAAGGGCACCGGGTGTGGATGAAGTGAGTGTTGAAATGGTGAAGGCAGCAGGGGAGGTTGGGAAACAGTGGCTGTACCGTGTGATGAGGGTGATATGGAAGGAGAAAAAGACCCCAGAAGATTGGAAGAAAGGATTAATTGTCCCAATATTTAAGAAAGGAAGCAGAAAGGAGTGCAGAAATTACAGGGGAGTCACACTCATACCTCACTGTGCCAAGATATATGAAAATATATTAGAAAGTAGAATACGAGCCAAAGTGGAGAGAAAATTGAGAGAGGAGCAGTATGGATTCAGACCTGGGAGATCAACAGTGGATCTCATATTTTCAGTGAGACAGCTCCAGGAACACCACTACGAATTTGGAGAGGATCTGTTGATGGCCTTCCTGGACATCGAAAAGGCCTATGATAGTGTGTGTAGGGAGAAGGTTTGGAAAGCAATGGAAAACATGGGAGTGGAAAAAGGGACTGTAGGCAGAGTGAAGGAGATGTATTGTGGAAGTGTGAGTTGTGTGAAAGTTGGAGGGGAAAGTACAGACTGGTTCAGACAAATGAGTGGCCTGAAACAGGGTAGTGCGCTGTCACCCCGTCTCTTTATTGTGGTTATGGACGAGGTAATGACACGGATAGCAGGAAAGATAGGAGAAGATAAGATGAAAGCAGTGGTGTTTGCAGATGATCTCATGGTCTGGGGAAACAAGGAGGAGGAAATTCAGGAGCAACTGAAGGCTTGGGAAGAAACGGTGGGAGAGTACGGATGGAAGTTCAACATCAGTAAATGTGAGATCCTGTTAACGACCAGGAAAAAGGACAGACCAATGAGTGGGAAAACACTTGGAGGTGGACAGCTGAAGAAGGTGGAAAGTCTCAAGTACTTGGGAAGTATAGTGGAGGAAAATGGGAGAAATGACAAAGAGATTACGGAACGTGGCAGACAGGCAGAAGCATTTCTGAGAAGCATTAGGAGCTTAGTGTGGAATAAAGATGTCCCACAAAAAAGCAAGGAAGTGTTATACAGAAGCTACTATATCCCGATACTGACCTATGCTTCAGAAACGTGGACAATGAAGAAAAGAGACATAAGCAGAATACAGGCAGGTGAAATGAAGTTCCTGCGAAGTAGGATCGGAGTAACAAGAAGAGACAGGTTGAGGAATGAAAAGGTCAGGGAAATGGTGAAAGAGGAGCCCTTGCAAGGTAGGATTGAGACATCAAGACTGAGGTGGTATGGACACTTAAAGAGAATGGATGAGAACAGGATTCCCAAGAGGATACATGCGATGCAGATGCAGAAGAAACGACCAAGGGGAAGACCAAGAGATAGATGGCTGAAAGGAGTGGAGGAATGTGTCAAGAAGAGAGGCGAGGACTGGACCAGAGTGACAGCGGAGAGGTGGTGGGAAGAAAGGACTAAGTGGCGAGGCTTATGTTCCAAACAGACCCAGCCTGGGGCTGGAAACTGTACAAGATGGAGAGGAGTAACGCTCTCCTTATGGGGAATTAACGAATAAATAAATAATAATAATAATAATAATAATAATAATAATACTTACCTAAAATAAACAACCCTAATAATTTAATGTATGCAGTGCCATAATTGGCATAAGGGAGTATGATTTCTACATGAATCAGTGAAGAGAGTCAATGGTTGAATCTATTGGCTATGTGAACATTGGCTGAAGTCTATGATATAGATAATATAATAATGTGACAGAAAACTGCCTTCCGACTCTATATACCTGAGAAACTAGTCCACTTGAGGTTTTGGACTGCAGGCGTGAACACTCAAGAGCATGTAGCTTAGCAAGAAAAAATGGCTCACACATGTCAATCTCAAAAACCAGAATTCCACCCAAAATTGACTTTTGCAGAAGACAAACAGTGCTTTCAGAGCGCTCCATCATCTGTGATTTTCTGAATGCATCATCTCCGTCCTTCATTTTGGTAATCCCCACCTTGGTACTAAAACAAGAAGAAAATTACATTGATGAGCATAACCAAATTGGGAAAATGGTAACACACATTGCAAATATAGGGCATCATCACAAATTTTTTACCAATTCCGGAAAATGCATGTAAGATATTTAACATTAAGAGTTATGCTTCCGTGGTTTAGTTTTCATGAAAAAATAAAAAATAAATCGACCCCACAGCATAAACACGATTTGAAATCATGTGAAATGCTTGTTCTATTGACAAGGAGGCATTGCATACCAGAGGAGGAATCTTTCAAATATATAAATAAATAAATAGCTAGATAGACAAATAAGTAGATAAATAGATATATAGATAGATAGACAGATACATAGATAAATAAATAGATAAATAAATAAATTTATAAATAAATAAAACAAACACACAAATAAATAAATAAATAAATAAAATGAATATCAATAGATGCACAATATGGTAGTGATGGTGGTGGTTGTGGCGGCAATAGTGATATGAATTTAATGCCCCTTTAAACTGTTGTGGTTTCAGAAACTTCGGTTTGCCAGAATTTTGTCCTAGAGCAGGGGTCTCCAAACTTTCCAGCCTTAGGGCCATACTGATTACTCCAGTAAGTTCCGAGGGCCAAAACCATATTATCATTGTTGCCGGTGGTAAAAAGTGAAATAGTCCACTGATGAAAAAAAAAGTCCGAAAAAGTACGCAACGTTGAAAAAAGGCTGCAAATCGGACTAAAGTCCGCAAAACAGCAACACTGCATATTATTAATTTTCCTGTCATTATCTGTAATTTCTAGATTAGTCGTAGAGTACGAGCCATGAGGAGTAACGTGACACGACATCTGGTGGACACAAGCGGAAATAGGTAGTACCTTCTATCGCTAACAGATGGCGCTAATAGCACGTACAGAGTAATCTCGTTGGTTCGAGAGAGTTCTGGTGTCTTCCACTCACTTCTAGATGGCAGTAATTGGAATATATAAGAAGGCTAGTTGCGCAACCACAAGTCAGTTCCTATGACACTGTTGTGAAATAAAATAGTGCGTACCTCCTTAAAACGTGTTTGTGCGTGTTTAAGTTTAAGACATCTTTGTAACAGTATTTTGATTTGAATTGTTGCTTTTGTGTGTGATTTAGTAGTATGGAAAAGAAGCGAAAAATTGATAGTGAATGCAGAAAGATGAGTGGAACATTCAGTATTTCGTAATTGAGTCCAGTAACAAGGCGCTATGTTTGATTTGCAATGAAAGCATAGCCGTTCTCAAGGAATATAACATTAAACGTCATTATGAAACAAAACATTTTCAAAATTACTCAAAATATACAGGAAGTTTGCGGACAGAAAAATTCGAAGCTATGAAGCGCGGATTGAAATCGCAGCAATCTTCATTTACAAAACTCAAAACCGAACAAGAGGCTGCAACTCGTGCCAGCTTTCGTGTGGCTCTTGAAATTGCAAAACGTGGAAAACCATTCACCGATGGAGAAATGATCAAAGAATGCATAATTGCAGCAGCCGAAGAAATGTGCCCTGAAAAGGTAAATTTATTAAAAACTGTCAGTATGTCAGCAAACACAGTGGCTCGAAGGCTAGAAAACATCGCTGAAAATATATCCTCTCAACTGTTCGACAAAAATGGAGATGTTGAGTGGTTTTCTTTGGCCTTGGATGAGTCAACGGATGTGTCAGATACTGCTCAGGTGTTGATTTATATTCGAGGAGTAGATAAAAGCTATGAAGTGCATGAAGAACTTCTTGATATGTATAGTATTCATGGCACAACTACTGGTACAGATATTTTTAAAGGAGTTGAAATGGCCATTAATCAAAAGAACCTTCGATGGAAAAACTTGAAATGTATTACAACTGATGGAGGCAAAAACATGAGTGGGAAAGATAAAGGAGTGGTCGCTCTTGTGTCAAAGGCTGTAGAAAATGACGGTGGTTCAAAACCATTAGTCTTACATTGTATCATTCATCAACAGTCTTTGTGCGGAAAATGTTTGGATATGTCTGAAGTTCTGAAACCAGTCATATCAACTGTTAATTTTATGAGATCTTTTGGGCTGAATCACCGACAATTCCGACAATTTATTGAAGAGATTGGAGAAAATGACTTACCTTATCATACTGCCGTACGTTGGCTTAGTTGTGGGAAAGTCCTTCAGCGCTATTTTGAACTTCGAGCAGTGATCGAAATTTTTTTGAATGAAAAGCATCGCCCTCTTACTGAATTACAAAACAACGCATGGCTGTGGAAGTTAGCATTCTATGTTGATTTGACAAAACATGTGAACGAACTGAATTTGAGATTGCAAGGAGAAAACCAGCATCTTCCTGATTTATACACTAATATCAAATCATTCCGGAAGAAATTGATACTGTTTCAATCACAACTACGAAGTAAATGTTTTTCACATTTTAAAACATGTGAAATATTCAGCCACACCACTGAGACTGAGTTTCCTATCGATTTTGCAATCGAAACTTTGAGTGCTTTGAAAATAAATTTTGATACTCGTTTCTCGGACTTCGATGCCTTTGCGAATCAAATTAAGATTTTTCAGGATCCTTTTGATACTGACATTGAAACCCTAGCCCCGGAACTTCAAATGGAAATGATTGAACTACAGTGCAGTGATATAATTAAGAACAAATATCAAAACGCATCTTTGTTGGAATTTTATAAGAGTCTTCCACTGACACAATTTGATAATTTGCATAAATTTGCTCGTGGGCTGTTTTCTGTTTTTGGTACTACTTATTTGTGTGAGAAGACCTTCTCCAAAATGAAGTACACAAAAAATGTTTACAGATCTAAATTAACTGATGAGCATCTTAAATCTCTTTTAATAATTGGTACAAGTAAAATTAGTCCACAACTACAAACTATTGTCAGTGGAAAATCTCAATTACATAAATCTCATTAGTATTTCATATGTCTGCATGTTATACATGTCTTTACTCATTACAATTCTGTGTTTCTTTATCCAACTTATCACAAAAACAATAACAATAAGCCTACAACAATGTTATGACTAGTTAGCCCATGACCATATCAATGTAGATGTCATATTAATAATTATTCAACATAAAATTAGAATACTTCAGTAAACTAAATTTTATTTGCTATAAAAAAAATATGTTCTCTAAAAGGAGTTTTCAAGTATGCTAGCTCTCCGCGGGCCGGACAAAATCTGTCCGCGGGCCGGATGTGGCCCCCGGGCCGTAGTTTGGAGACCCCTGTCCTAGAGGATGGACATTTGTGTACCAGTAACCAGCCACGGTGGCCGAGAGTGCTAATGCACATCGTGGGTTCGAATCCCACCTTGGCCGCCCTGAAAATGGTTTTCATGGTTTCCCATTATTCACCAACAGGCAGATGCGGGGACAGTTCCTTTCAATAGGTCCACGGCCGATTTCCTTCCAAAATCCCTACCCTGACTCGTCCTGAAACTAAAATAAATGGCCATTCACTGAATTAATAAGAAAATAAAATAAAAATGTACCAAGAAGTCTACTGACAGGGGTTTCTCAAATTTAAACACCAATGCCAAACGACTATGACACCATGGACATAAGATACTTTAATAGCTATACAACCAGCACTGTCATACCCTGTTATTTCTGTGAATGCAACTGTTCAAGCATCACACTGCATCCTTGGAAGGTAGCTTTTACTGTGACATTTCACCCACACAACAACAACCACCATCACTGATGTTTCAGATAATATGTCTCTTGGCGATGTTAAACGTAGGTCACGAACGGTTATCTCTTGAAAATTGTTCCCAATCGAGTGATGTAAGTGTTCAATGCGATAACAATTCATTATCTATTGAAGAGGTGTGTCTTAATTGTGAAGACAAAGCATGTAATGGCGAAAAAATTGTGAGATGTGAAGGAAATTAACTGGGGAAAAAGTACGAGTTGCCGCGAGCGGCGAGTGAATCTGAACTCCTCAAATTAGAATTGGCCTCCAAAGAGGAAATAATCAAAATGCTTGTGGTTGATTTAAAAAACGCACAATCTCAAATAAGTCTCCTTAAAGAAAAACTACAAGCAGAAGAAGATAGGCCTACTCAGGCAGACTATTTAGAGGTTAGGTCTAAAACGAATGCACGCTTTCCAAGACGTAGGCCTACCTTGGTGAAATCTGGGAAAATTCCTAACAACTTTATCTCCCAGAATCCATTTGAAATCCTCAGCCATTCCGATTCCCAAGTAGAAGAAAGACAAGATACCGGTATTGAAAACGGGACATCCAGATACGACAAACCTATCCATAACCCTACTAAGAAAAGGAGACGTCCCCGTGTACTTGTCATGGGTGACTCAATTCTGCGAAATGTAGGCCCAGTAGTTGATGATGCCGCAGTCTATTGCTATCCAGGAATAAGAACTGAGCAATTAACTAGAAAGGTATGTGCAAACGAGGTTCGTGAAGACCCTGAGGTGGTAATGATTCATGTAGGGACCAATTGCTTGAACAGTTCTCCAACACCAACTCACATTATGAATGACGTGGACAAGCTCGTGGACGAAGTGAAAAGTGCCTTTCCGAGTTCAAAAGTGTGTATTAGTGGTGTATTGCAAAGACGTGACATAGACCCACGATACATTAATGCCGTGAATTCAACACTGGATTGGTTGCGTGGTGAAAAAAAAACATTATTTTTTTAGAAGGGAACTCTTGGTTACAAGACAGGGACCTTACTTATGATGGTCTCCACCTCAATAGAAAAGGAACAATGAAATTTGGAAAACTTTTAAACAGAGTTGCCAAGTTTTTACTCTCGGAAAACTAATTGCTAGAACTAGTGATGACATTTTACTGTTTAGAGAGAAGAAAGCGCTGACTACAAGTGGACACCTAGGTGAAGTACAGTGCAGTGAACTTAAGTACAACTGTTTGGATGATTTCATGCAACAGGACTCTAATATAAGTGCATGCATAAACTCATTAGAATTAGGTGGAGAGGTTAGGTGTTTGTACATTAATAGCAGAAGTATTCAGAATAAGCTTGATGACATTGAAATCTCGTGCAGATGATAGGTCAGATAGATGTATTGGTAGTTACAGAAACCTGGATGAAAAGTAATGAGGCAGATTTTTATAACCTCAACAATTTCACAAGCGTGTTTGCTCATAGAGATGACAAAGTTGGTGGGGGTCTGGGTATTTATGTATCACACAAAAGGAAAGTGAATGTTAAAAAAAAGTGTGAAATGAATCATAGTTTGATGTGGATTGAGGTATTCAAAGATGATGTTAAAAGTAATAGGCCAACATATAAAAGCATTGATATTATTGCAGCATATAACCCCAATAGAAGCAATGCCATACCCTTCTTAAATTCATTTGAAAGTTTTCTTAGCCAGATAAACAATAAATTATGCGTCTTCCTCGGAGATACCAACATTGATATCCTAGCTGATGATCAATTAAGAAGGAAATATCTAAACTTAATAGCATGCTATGGTTTTAAACAGTGCAACACTAAATATGCTACACGACTTTGTGACATTGCAGCTACCTTAATAGACCACGTGTCACTAAACAATTCAGAATTAAGTTATAAAATATCAAATGCCAGCAATGATATTAGTGATCACAGTATATTAATTCTTGATATTTCCAAGACCAATTATAGCACGTACACCCTGTCACATAAGTCGACAAAATCAACAACACACGAGGACTCTTGGGATAGGCAACACACTCCTGAAACTAATATATCTATAAATGCAGATTCCCATAATGATGCAGATAGTACTGTTAACTCTCTATATAACTCTTTCATCAAACAATTGAATCTAAGGAACAGGCATAGCCAAAGAAAAATAACAAACAATACTAACAATAAAAGACAGACTACTAACTTACCATGGGTCACAGCTGAACTCCTTACACTTATAAAACAACGAGACACTCTGCATGCAAAGCTCAAAAATCCCCTTCACAGAAATATAATGATATGAACCAAGAATACTGTAGATGCCGGAATAATGTAACAAACTTAAAAATAAGACTAAAGTCAAATTACTACTCAGAAAAATTCAGAACATATGGAAACAATTCTAATAAAACTTGGGAGACTATCAAAGAAATCATACACAACAAAAAGCCAACAGTTGAGACATGCACTTCACTTGAAATAGACAACAAAATTATCACAGACAATCAAGAGCTATGTGAATCATTTAACTTGTTCTTCACAAACATTGCTGGAAGTCTAGCAAAAGCTATTCCTGAACAGAAGGAAATCCTCAGTAAGGACCACATTCAGTCAAATTCTCTCTACTTATATCCAACAGATGAAACAGAGGTCAAGTCCATCATCACAACTTTAAAGAATAAAAAGAGCTGTGGTTTAGATAGGATCAAGACAAATTTCATTAAAAACAATATGCAATCATTTATTAAAATCTTGGTTGAAATGATTAAAGAGTCCTTAGTTACTGGCATGATACCAGATGACTTAAATGTGGCCAAAGCAGTTCCTATATTTAAGGGTGGTGACAAAAGAAATCCAAATAATTATAGACCTGTTTCTATTTTATTGGTAGTTTCAAAAATTCTAGAAGAAGTGGTAAAAACAAAATTGCTTTCATTTCTGAACAAGAATACATTCTTTCATAATATGCAATATGGATTCAGGGAAAATTCTAGTACTGAGGCAGCAACTATTGACCTAATAACAATGCTACAAGAAACTATTGACAAAAATAATATGGCAGTTGGGTTATTTATTGATCTCACAAAAGCCTTTGATACAGTAGATCATTAAATACCGTTATCAAAATTAGAAAATGCTGGTGTCCAAGGTATAGCACTAAAATGGTTCCAAAGCTACCTTATTGAAAGAAAGCAGCATGTAGCTTTGAATAAATGCATAAGTTCAGGAAAATATATAACTCATGGAGTTCCACAAGGATCAATACTTGGACCTACATTATTCTTAATTTATATAAATGATATTGTGGAATGTAATTTGAGAGGGCATATCAAATTGTATGCAGATGATACAAATATCTTCTACACTGGGAAAGACATAATTGAAATCATACAAAATGTGCAACAAGATATAAATACTCTCTCACAATGGTTCCAGGCCAATAAATTAACAATGAACCTACAGAAGACCAATTACATGGTAATTTCAAAGCAAAGCATGAAAGAAATCACACATGACAAAATATATATAAATAATATTGAAATAAAAGAGGTTAATCAGGCAAAGTATTTAGGTCTAATCATCGACAAACACCTGACCTGGATTGAACACGTTGAACGAATTGCTAAGAAACTCTCACCTATAGTAGGGATCCTAAGGAAACTTCGGTATCTTATTCCCCTACCCCTTGTAAAACAAATCTACTATTCACTTGTACATAGCAAGCTCCAATATTTAAATGTTATTTGGGCTCACTGCAGGAAATCCACACTGAATGATTTAATGACTATTCAGAATAGGGCTATTAGAAACATATTTAACCTTCCTTACTGCACTCCAGTAAAAGATCTGTACATCAGAAGTAAAATTCTACCCCTCAACATAAGTGCAGATCTTCGAGCAGCTATGCTAATATACAAAATTAAACACAACACAATACTCTATAGCTCTCCCTACATCTTGAACTCAGACAATCATTCTTATGGAACTAGGCATGCGAAGGACGTAGCCTTATATATCATTCACTCTTCTAAATACGGTAGAAATAGTTTCAAGTTATCTGCATCACAGTCATATAATAAACTTCCCGATGAAGTAAAAAGTGCACCAACTTTGTCAGTATTTAAGAGGAAAACTATGAAAGTATTGTGGGAAAAATTCGATGCATCGTAATACATCAAATAAGCTTAAAAATCCTAAGTGCTTATCATTTTAAGAGACCTTGGTCTAAACAATCTTAGATATAGTATGAACTTTACTAATAGGCCTATGCCCTTATTCATCAATTTGTGTTACCTTCAGAATTGTCTTCCTTGGTGTGTAAACACACATATTACTGTACAATTCCTCTGTACGAGCCTATGGCTCTTTGGAATTAATTGAATAAAAAAAATATGTTAAAACAAGGTGTGTTGGTGTTAAGGAATTCAGGGCTGACAGTCAATACTGTGTAGAAGTTATAAGCATATGGAACTTGACACGTAAGTTCATTGAAAGTAAATTTTATATCTGTATTATTTTACATGTATTAAAAATGCATAATTAATTAAAATTATCCACATTGTCAATACATAAAATGTGTTAACATCTGTTAAAACTTGATCTATTTCTGTAGAACAGGCAGTTCCACCTGGATTCGACAGATCGTGATAGCTTAAGTGGCCTCATCGACAATGCTCAAAGGCCAGCTGTAAGGTGAAGAAGTTGAATTTGAGACAATGGGAGTGGATTTGGAAAGACTCTCGAACATAGAAGTCAGAGTTTTGTAGCCTATTCTCCTGGACTTGATGAAAGTAGGCTGTGCTCAGCTTTCTATGTTAAATAAATAGTTCATTTTTTGGGGATTTAATGCCTTAACATCAGTAATAAATACCACACTTACTAAGTTTTCTGATGGCTTTTTGTTTATTGTTTTTGGAGGGCAAAGACTGTCTGTGGGTGTCACTGTAGGTTTGGGAGTGATTTGTCTTTTAGATTTGGATCTAATGATGCTGGCTTGACGTGCACAACATGTCATCCCTTAGTTCTCTTCTTCTTCAATAGTACATAACAATATATATAATCTTAATCATATGTAGCCTAATTTATATTAGGTTATTTTTTTAACATTCCAGTAATTGGAATGACTTTGGGTTTACTGCCTGAAGTTACAATATTGTCATTCCTATATTAACGACTTCAGAGGTGTCGCTCTTGCTACCTTTCATACTGAAGTATTTCATGCAGTGAATATTATTTTGTTTGGTATCCTAGTCCTGTTTCGCCTTATGTAGCTTAGCTACTTTGGTAATCTAATTGTGCGATATTGCCAATGTATCTGGCTGTCAACACATCTTGGCCCCTGTTTCCTTGTGTAGCTGAGCAATGTCCTTGACCTGTTTCGAGGTCTATTTACCTGCGATGAGCATGTCTCATATCTCCTGGATGTTATACAAGCCATTTGGTAAACTTACATTTGATTGTGTCCACTGTGGACATGGTTGGGCTGGAGTTTATCTTGTTCTTAACATTATTGGAAATGAAGCCCAGGTATTTATTCATGATCGTTACATTGAAGCAAACTGTTGTATATTTTCCTGTATATTATTATGTGATTTTTTCTCTTGCTCTGGGTCATATGACTAAATTATTTAGGACTGTGTGTCCAATTTCAGTGGAGTGAAATTTATTAACAACTGTAGTGTCTTATAGTTTTGGATCTGATGATGCTCGCTTGAAGAGAAAAACATGTCATCCCATAGTGTCCCAACTTTGGTTTTCAACCCTGATGTCCAAGTTCTATATAATATTCCTCTTGTGGTGTCTAACTTCAGTCTTGTCCCTTTGGGGCTCACTCGGCATTGGACTGGGTGTCCATTTTAATATTTCAGTGAAGGACCCTGTGTCCAGGTAATCTTTAAGGTAATTTTTTTTTGTATTGTAATTTATTGCTCTACCTAATATTGCCTCTGGCAATATTGTCATCTTTTGGCTTTCTACGGTTCTTGCAATGTAGTCATAGTTTATTTGGGGCGGATGACCTCGTAGTTCCGCCCCTTAAAACAACAATAACTAACTTACTGAATTATGTATCTTTATTGTTTTTCAGAATACGAGAATGTTCATGCGATGTGCGATTAGAGTGGAGAGCGCATAAGAAGGCGGGTGAGAGAGTGTATTCTGCGCATAGTGAGGCGGAGTCATTCACTGCAACTTCCAAGCCCTTAAAATTAATCAACAACAACAATCATTCACTGCGATGTCATCAGACTGCCTCTCTCTTCCCCTCTGGCCACACTAGACTTGTCACTTATTCAGTTGTTCTCTTCTGACATTTGGCAATGTCCCACAAACTGCAATCATGTAAAAGAAATGTCGAACTGCACCTATTGGCTGGCACTATGTCACACTTCCGCATGTCCACTGTGCAACTACAGTCCAGCCGCTGAGTGTCTGGCTCTGACGTTTGGCGATGGTGGGAGAAGAGGGGTAGAGAGAACAATATAGCCAACTTACGGCAATGAGAAGCTGTCAATAGAACCTTGAAATTTGCCATCATTTTAATTCTCCTCTAGCGTCTTCACTATGTAACGTGGAAGTCCCACACCCTATTTGCAATTTTATGCATCATTGTGTTATTCCGACATTTTGCGGTTACAAAACCTAAATTCTTCGACCGCAGAGGAATTCCGCCTATGTTGGCGAAGTCGCTTACTACCATGAAGAATGTTGTCACCTGTACCAATCAGCGGTTTTCCCGGTGAGCCGGTCTTTAAATTTAGCTCGATGTTGCAAGGGCTCTCTTCTGTTGCTCTTTGTGCTAGTGCAGGTTTGTTGTTTTATTGTCTTGTGTGTGCACACTTACTTTAGTAGTATGGTCAGTGGTTCGTCAGAATTCATTTAAAAACATGTGAAATATTTTATGTAGTCCACGCTGTTTTATATTTCGCGGTACAGAACCGGCAACGCTGTCTCCCTCCCTGATGAGAAATGTCAGAGCCGGACACTCGACGGCTGTACTGTAGTGTGCACCCGCCTTCTTGTGTGCTCCTCACTCTAATTACAAAATCTCTCTGGTTATTCCCCAGTTATACCTTTCATTTCCCCTTTCCTTGCCCTTTTCTATTCCTTGGGGTAACAGTGTTTTCGGAAATGGTATTAGGGTAGGGATCTGTACTTTTGCATGGCATTGGAGAACTTCCATTCAGTGGCTTCAAACGGTGCATTGCAAATGCTCAGGCATCAGCAGGGCTTTGTATCTTGGTTAGAAGATAACTTAAATGCATATTTGGGAAGGATATGATGAGTATTCACTGGAAAAAATTTGATTTACAGAATTCCACCTTATCGAAAGACAGACATACTCTGAATTTGTGTCAATGGTATCATGGTGTAATGCAAGAAATCTTTCCCAGGCTGCACAAGAATGCAGCACAATGAGATCATATGTATATTTGGGTTCATGTCCTGCTGCAAGAGGCTGTTTCTCAACCATGAATAGAATCAAATAATGAAGCTTGGAGATCCAAATATCTGTGCATCACAGTAACAAATTCTTAGATTCCTGATATTGCTGCACTAGTTTCCAAATAAAAACTTCAATATTTTGAAACCTAACAGACATTTGTATTCTATGAACTTGTCTGTTAAATTTATCCTCTACTTCCATTTCTAGGAAATAGCAACTGCATCCCATACAGTCGACTGCAATCGGTATTTGCAGTCACCAGTCTAGGTTGGGCCATGTCTAGAACTTGCGAGCAGCCCATGCCGAATATGTACTGCTGGCCACGAGGTTCCTCCTTTCCTCTAGATCAAAATGTGAAGTGCAATTTATCCGTGAAGGGGAAGTAGCCGCTATTCTATAGCCAAGTGGTGGGGCATATCTGCCAAGTTCATATTCTCACAGTATGACTGATCGTACACCAGGGATCAAATGTGAGGGGAATGCATCTCTTAGGTTTTATTTGTTGGCAGTACTAGATGTTTCAATCAGGCATGCCAATTCTCACATCAGTACTCTTCCATTCTCCACAGATATTGTGATGGTGCAGTGGTCAAACTGCTTGCCTCTCACCGAGGCAGACCAAGTTCGATTCTCGGTCAATGTATGTGAGATTTTTGAAGTGAAATATCATTCCTGTGGTTCGGATTCCACGTTAGACTGGAGGTCAAATCATGGGCGACCACAGGAATTCTTCTGGGGGAGGGGGGAGTTATAATTTTCATTTCATTACCCCCCCCCCATCTTCGTTTCATTTTCTTACGTAAAAATAAAATAACCCCTGGCACTACAGCCCATATAGGACCTAGGCCTACATGCCTTGTGAAATTCATTATTTGGCTGCTCTGAAACTGTTGACTACTTTATGGAAAGAAGGAAGGAAGGAAGATTGTAGTTTTACGTGACCGTGAATCTTGTGATTATAAGCCACGGGACCTCCTTTTTACGTGGAATCCGAACCACAGGACATGGCATTTCACTTTGAAAATTTATGGAAAGAGTGGCAGGAATATTTTGTTTATAGTTCAGAGTTTTGTCCACTGAAGTTCGCTTTTATTATCTTGTGATCCATTGTCAAAATGTTCAGTTCTTAAAAACTTGTAAAAATAGTGGTATCACCATGTATCGAGAGAAATAAAAATCAAGCAGTTCATTAAAATGGTAATGTAAATTCAGTTCACCTATTTTCTAAATAACTGGACATATTTTCAGATACCGTATTTCTAAATCACTGAGTTAAATTAAAATTTGGAACTATCCCTACATATGAATCTGCCTAATAATTCAAATAGCACCATTTCCAAATATATAGTTTGTACTGGCCGTTACAGCAGATCCAAGGATCATGTAATGAGCAGATCCACCATGATTTTCCTCTTCTTCACAACCTATTGGGAATACTTCACATTGCTCTTCTTAGCATGATGAACTTTGTATGAAGTGATAAATTCGTATTGTATGTTACTCATAATGGTTAAAGCAAATTTTCGTTTTAGAAAAAAAAATATTTCGTTTGATTATCGCTGACCATTAAGTTAAATATATAAAACTCACTAAATCACGTACTTCATACATAGTCACTTTGATAATGATATAAACATCGTAGGATCATTTAACTATTATAAATGTGTATTTAAGAATGTCACATATATTTTCCTGAGTTAAGAACCTGCCAATTTCTGTTCTGTAATTATCTTCTTTCAGAAGCACATTTTTATCAATCTCCTCTTCAACTTTGGCTTTATCACCTCATTGATCTACTGTATATTGAATTGAGGGGCTCAGTGGAATAAGGGCCCATCCCAACCAACGGCCGATTTTGAGTTCTGTACGGCATCGGTATCTGGGAGCCATCTGCAGTCATTGTTCACAAGCTCGAACTTCAATCTTTACTCAATAGGTGCTGTTTGACATGTTCTTTGGAACAGTATGTTTTGAACTTTCCCTCGCGCGAGTGGAATAAAGGCCCATCCCAACTCCCGCAATGTGACCATATGTTGCTGCAGCAGTGCGAAGCATACCACTCTCTCGTCTACAGCACGCGGAAAAATGCCTCCTTCGCCTGATTCTTGTGTTAATGGTGATGTTTCAAAGTCTAAGAAGCGGAAAAGAAATGCGCAGCAGTGGCGTAAAACAAAGAAGAAGATTCTACGAAACCGTGGAGAAGAGTATGTGTCGGCATCTGGGAAAGTAATTCCTGGTAAATATTGAACAGTGTTGCCAGACTTTCTCAAGAAAGTAAAGAAAGTATATTTTTCGCCTTTTACAAGTTACCTAGCTAAGATATATCTATTGGGCCTCATAGAAAAGCACAAGTGCAGAAAAGTATACAAGAATGATAGGTTACATCCTGACTTTTCGCAACTTACAAGTACTACGTCAAGGATCCAAAAACTGGTTGTAAACTTCAGTTATGCAGGACAGCATTCTGTACTGCACATAGCATATCCAGCAAACGAGAGTTGTAAGAGGTATGTAAAAATAATACTTTAGTTTTATAACGCGTAATATATTGTCTATATATTATATTTCGGCCTAATGTTAATATATATTGTTATTTACTTCCGTTTTATGATTACAGGTAATGTAAATGCAGAGGATTCCTCAGAAGGGGGTTTGTACACCCCCCTATGAACAAGCGTGGCCACCATAAAAAAAAGACCCCATGCAATATCTGAAGAAAGAAAGGATGTCGTGAGAAAGACAATAGATAGTTTTCCCAAGTGCACTTTACATTACAGCCGAAAATCTAATCCCAATAAGGCATATATAACATCTGTACACTCCATATCATAGCTCTACAAACTGTATCTGGAGAAGTGTGAAACTGATAATGAAGAGTCAGTGAAGGAGCATATTTTTCGTGATATCTTCAATACTGAATATAACATTGGATTTAAGCTCCCATCAACAGATACCTGTAAAGTGTGTGATGAGGCACAGCAAAAGGACCCAAAACCATCAAAGCAGAAGCAGCTTACGAGTCTCTCAAAAGAGACAAACTACAAGTTAGTTGTTACAATGGACTTGCAGCAAGCCCTTCCAACTCCTCACTTGCCGACGGAATGTGTGTTTTATCAACGACAACTGTGAAATTACAACTTTGACATTCACGTGTGCAACAGTGATATTGGAGTCATGTGTGTTCGGCCTGAGTCTGTTGCTTCCAGAGGTGCAGATGAAATCGAAAGTTGTTTGCTGAAAGCTATGTCATTGATTGAGGAAAAGGTAGGCAAAAGGAAACTTATTGTGTATAGCGACTCGTGTGTTGGTCAGAACAAGAATTTTGCAAAAATGGGACTATGGCTATATGATTGATTGCGGATTGTTTGAGGAAATGGAACACAAATTTCTTGTGCCAGGTCACACTTTCCTTCCTGTCTTTGGTGTCATTGAAAAACGTAAAAGGAAAACCCAAGTGGTTTATACACCAGGGCAGTAGTGTGATCTTATTATGAAAAGTCGTGTGAAGAAACTTTTCACTGTTATTGAAACGGGAACTGAGGATTTAAAAGATCTCAACATCTTAAACAACATGTTCATAAAGAGAAATGTGACAGTGGAAAAACATAAAGTAGTTATAAGAAAGATATCTCAGTTTCGGTTTGTGAAAGGGAACACATGCTTCTTTCTTAGTCGTCGTTTACCCTCCAGGTTGATGGAACCCACGGACTCAGCGAGGGAACTCACCACTACCGCCTCTACGGGCAGTGTCCTAGAGCTGGGAACATCTAATCGGAGTGGATACAACTGGTGAGGTGTGATTGGCACCTCGCCCAGGCGGCCTCACCTGCAAAGCGAACAGGGGCCTCATAAGGGAAGGTAATGGATGGTCAGGATGGATAGGTAAGGAAGAGGGAAGGAGGCGGCCGTGGCCTTGAAGAAGGTACTGCCCCCATAAATTGAATTATACTGAGACCACGGTGGCTGTATTGGCATATGTGAATAAAGTTATGGCCGTCATAGTTATGACGTGTATATTCATGACGTAGGCACGGATGACGCAGACTTTATGCAAGTAGGCTGGATGAGCTGAGATTCTTGGTGACGTCATGATTTTGTTCGAGAAGGATCTGAGATTTACGACGCAGTCGCAGGGAAGCAAGGAATTGTGCTGAGGAAGAAGTTACGCTATTGGAGGAGAGGCTCGAACCAATGAATGATAGTTTGGAGGGAGACGGAGATTACTGAAACTACCATATTTAATTACTTTTGGCATGCAGAATTGTGGAAATCTATTTTCAGTTATGGCATAGATTTGGAATTTTGAAGAAATTAATTATGAGTTTTTGAAATTTGAAAATCCGTCAAGTATAGCCAAAGTTAGAACTTCTAGCAATGACGGAGGAACAAGCTATGGTAGGGATGGATACGCCCCTTAAGAAGTTGATAAAAGGCCTTGCACAGCAGAGAGGAAGTTCTCATGTCTCATGTCTCAGAGCTCATGGCTCATTTTCTCATTCTCATATTGTCAGACTTCGAGTTCTTAATTCCGATAGAACAAGTATATATTATTCAGTGAAGCAAGTCGTCATTAGCAAGCGTGGTAGAGCCCACAGCATCGAACAAGCACTGAGCGTGCAGCAGTGCAATTTTACGGTTACTAAAACTAGGCGAAGTTGGAGCGCACACATAAACGAGTCTACAAGATTATCTATCAAGAGTTAGCTACTGCATTTATGCTAATTCAATTGTGCATTACAATATTGAGGCGTGTGCGAAAGTCGAACCTTTTCACTATTATACTTTGGAAGATATTCGCATTTTAAGACTGCAGACAAAAGTGATTTTCTCGACACCTGAGAAGCACTTTTATAATACCACATTCTACGCTACGGCTGACACATGTATTGCAACCGTGATACTGAAGATTACATTTGGTGATACAACGCTACATTCTACAATGGAACTATATAATCTGGCAGTACTTTCGACTATTATTATAACGGAAGTGGAGATGGAAGACTAAAACTTTAATGCAATTGGGAGATATATCAATGGAGTGAAATAGCAGCATGGAGCTTCGTTAATCATCATTCTACAAAAGTGAGCATGTAGTGAACATCCAACTACACTCATGCATCGTAATCCATCGCTGAATTACATCAAATGGTAGTGGAAATATCTTCATACTCCACAATTATGAACATTTCTGCGGAAATAATTGCAATAAACTTCATGGCGAATTTCTACCAGAACTTCAGGGAACTTTCAAAAGAGGCCAGGGTGGACCCGGCTCACACAGAAGAGTTTTGCCAGAAGGATGTCTATCGTCTACACGGAGCAGTGCTATTTCCGGAGGAGGAAGCAGTTCTATTCTCCGAGGGCGCAGGTTCCAGGTTCGAGGTCGGAGCACATCTTTACGGTGGTGAAATGGAACCAACAGCAGTCTTCTTTGGAAATTTTCCTCTAGAACTTCAATTAACAGATAAGGTAGTCGTGAACGTTTCTTGATTTATTTGAGCCATTTAGCGATATCTGAGCAACCATTTTTCCCATATTTTCTGTCCCATATATTTTGCCCCATATTCTTGCTTGATATTTCTGTACTCAGTACACTTTGCTGATTTATGCCTTTTTCTACGATTTATTGAGACATTATTATGTCATTGGCATATTTAAATAATTTTGGATCAGTTGAGACTGATAATATATATTCTTTCAGTAATTTGCATATTTTTGTAGTCACGATTTGACTGTAAAGTTAACGATTTTCTATGGCAAATTTGAATTCAGACAGCGTGTCATTTTATTAAAGTAATTCTATTCAGTAAATTACTTTGACCAATTTTCTGTCATCCTCAAGAAAGAAGAATGATTAAAAGATTTTAGAGCGTTAAAATCTACTACTTTATCGACGATCTTAGAAATACTAGTCGTTTTATGAACATGATTGCAACATAGACATTTATCGTCAATTCTGAAATACCATTGCATTATAGACAATTTTATGAAATATGAACTTTGAGTACGATTTATTGAGTACACTATAGTAATGAACATTTGATAGGAGTTTTTCTCAATTGTAGATTGGAACAATAATGTTTGCAGTCCACAGTCTAATTGTATTCTATTCGATTATTTATGCAGTTTAGATGAATTTTGATTGAAGATAGTATTTTTATACTGCGATACTTTGATGATATTAATCTCAATTTTGATAGACCAGGGAGGCGTGTCTTATCGTATTTGCTATTAATTTTATTTGTGACTGGCAAATTTTTACTTCATATCGCTTCATGAATGAAACCCACGAAGGTTAAATATAATAACAGTTTTTGATACAATTGATGAATATAAGAATTTTTAAAGAGGAACTATGGATGTATAATCGTTAGTTCAGTGGACGTGTAAAAGTCGCTGATGAATAATGCCCTGTAATAAGTGAAGGAGGTTCCCACAGTAATATTGATGAAGATGATGAATTTATAAGTGGAGGTTTTTTTGTGTGTATTGTGGAAGATTTTGATGCCATATATAATGAGATATATGATGAATGATGGGCCAATTTTGTGCAATTTTGGGCGTTTTGAGCGAGGTATTTTTCTGCTGAGTGTATTGTTCAGGTCCATTGAAAATTATTCATGTGAAGTTACTGTTAAAATTAACAAGAGTGTTTAAATAATTTGAGATAACGATTTTGAATGGAGGTTACCGTCACAAATAATAATAATTATTAAATCTTATTAAACCTGAATATAAAATTTAAATATAACTAACCTTCATTGGTCAATTATATCACCACGATTTAAGTAATTATCAACCGGATAAACGTGTGGTTTAATGTATTTCTAATATAAATAATATAAATAATGTAAATAACTATGTAAATAACTTTAATAATAATTTGAAACGAACGGGATTAATAGAGGTGTGTATAAATTTTTCAATTGTCGTTTGACAATGTTATAAACAATTTAAAATGTTATAAATAATTAATGAACTTTTTGTTATAAACATTAAGCGTTTTCGTTATTATACTCTAAACAACGCTAGTTCAACAATTGGAATATACAATTAAACAAGATTTGGGATTATTAGAGTAATCCATTGATATTTGAACGGAGCATTTAAAAGATTTGCGTGATAATATTTGAGTTGAGATGTGAACATTTAAATGTGTTTTGAATAGGAGCTAGGCTCTGAGGTAACTAGCATATGCTAACATTGGTTGAACAGGTGCGTCCATTTGACGAAGCAAGCATGCGACACGGTGCAGGGTGTATCGCAGGTGGCCAGATAACTGTATGATAGAGGCCAAGGTCATCTACATAGCAGCCTTGCGGTTATAAATAAAATGTGAAGTTCATGAACAAGGAAACAAATGCTTTATGTCTCGTCCCAGCTCCCTTATCCATATCGATGTGCATTGTTGTTATTATTATGTTCTTTTGAGCTAGAGAAAGCTGAAATTTTGTATGTGAAGTCTACAAGTCCTACAGGAGGACATGGTTGCGTTGACAATGGCTTCTGATTGCCACGTATATTTTGTTGTTAAATTTTGTTAAATTATTTTTCTTTATGTGAAATAAATTATTGTGCAGTTTAAATTTTCTTGTTTTCGACTTGGTTCATTTTAAATATCGTGGTGGAGGTTATTGTGAGGGCATACTATTAAGTGATCCAGTTGAAAACCCAGACCCGAGATTAAATTGAATAGGTAAGTAAAAGGTAAGTATGAACCCCCGTATATTTTGGTGTGTTCCACAATAATTTCATGTTAACTACTGTGCTCTAATCTCGGTAGTATCTGTCAGTGCCATTTTCATTGATGTAGCTGTGCCGGTGCGATTGATTATTGGCAATCCGATTGAGGGGGCGGATATCTGACAGCCTACTATCCGGATTATCGGGGACAGTAGGATTGGCACCGCAATTTCGTGGGGCTCTGCAAAACTGGATTACCAGGTTGAACACCAGTAGGATTGGTACAATCAACGTGTGGAATGTTCGAATAACATTGGATTACCAAGTTATCGATGTCAATGGGATTGTGAAGACTCAAATAAAGAGGTTGATTCTTTGTTAGATGTCTTGGCCAATTGTATAATTTGAGAGTGTGATTATATAGGGATTAAATGTTGTGTTGTATTAGGAAAATTACACTCAGAAAAGATCAGATCTTATACAACCTGAGAGAGGTTAAATAGGCTGGAAACTTAGAAAAATCGCCTATGATCTGGAGTCTTATTTTATTTGACCGGCTTATGACATGTTTAGTCATATTAAAGATAAAATTAAACTATTTGGATTGTAAATGTAAATTATTTGTGTTAGGATATTTAAAATGAACCAAGGAAATTTGAACATGTGCTTGAGTTTGTTTCAACATGAAGTGTCTACGAAAGTTAATTATAAGGTAATTATAAGTTAGATTTAAGACAGAAAATTGCTCAAACTTATATATGGTGAAAGATGTTGCTCAGATGTTGTTATCTTGCTCTGTTTGATGTATGTCCCTAAAGCAGTCTATTATTGAAATATTATTGAGATGGCAGATGAGAGTATGAGAAAGATGTTGGAGGAGATGTCCAACAGTTTGAAAGCTAGCATGAATGAAAGTGTGAGGGAGATGGAAGCTAGGAATACTAGTCGAATGGAGGAGAATGCTAGTAATTTGTCTATTAGGCTGGATGAAAGTTTGAAAGTTCTTCAGACCAGTTCTGTAAACTTGGAAAATAATGTGTCGCGTTTACAGACCAGTACCCAGGGAATCCAGAATGCCGTGACTGACATTCACAAGGATGTCTCAGATGTTAAAGTAGATTTATCCAATGTCCATAAAGATGTCTCAGATGTTAAAGTAGATTTATCCAATGTCCATAAAGATGTCTCAGATGTTAAGATTGATGTTTCCAATGTACATAAGGACCTTAATATGTTGAATCTTGATGTTGCTAATGTCCGGGGTGATATTTCATGTGCTAGAGCAGAAGTAATCGTTGTTAGGAATGATGTTGCTACTGTACAAGACAAGGTAGAAGAAGTTCAAAGAGAGATTAGAAATGTTCGAACCGATGTGTCAAACGTTCAAGTAGACATAAATAATATTCATTCTGATGTTAATGATATGCAAAGCGATATCAATAAGATGCAAATAGAAGTTAATACAGTTTTTGTAGACATTGCCAAAGTTCAAACGGATGTTAATAAGGTTAGAGAAGAAATTGAAACTTCAAAAACGCTTTGTACTCGTAACATTAGTGCTTTAACAACTAGATTGGTTGACGAGTCTGTTAGGACAACAGCTTCTCTAGCTGGATTAAAACATAATGTAGAGGTCATGAGGACCCAAGTCTTAGATCATAATCGTTTACTCAAGGAAGACATTGAAGTAGATATTGCGGAAATGTTAACTGCAAATGTAACGGTTTGGAAAGATGAATGGAACAGGTCAAGTGGGGAACATGTCAATCAGATTCAGGAGCGAATTGAACGAAAACTTGCCAGTACACAGGTAGATATAAATAATGAGGTAGTTCAAATTAGAAAGGACTTGAATATAAGGATGGATTCGCTATCCGAAAAGCAGGTAGAGGATAGAACTCAAATAGGCCAGGACGTGCAAGCATTAAAAACCGCGTTAGAGGAACAAATTCATAAGGTTGTCTCTGATGTCAATGAAACTACGAGCAAACTTCAGAATTTGAAACTAGGAGAGGCTAGCATGATGGAAACGTATAAAGAAGAGTTGATTAGGAAAGTCATCACGGAAATCACAGATAAGGATCCAGAAGGATTGACTTGTGAAGATAATAGGAATTACGTGAGAAGATGTAACCTCGCTACTGAAGAGAGAGATATTAGTCCTGAGGAACGTATATTCAGATTCCGGGAAGAAGAAGAGGATAGGAATATTGAACCTGAATGGAAATATCGTGATAGTGGGAAGAATTACATGGATTCATATCCAAGAAATGTGACAGTCATCCGAAACTTTGAGGACAAGCCTCAGAAATTTAGTAATACAGATAGTCTAACACCGATAGAGTATATCAGAAACCTGAAAGACTATTTTATTGAAGCCCATATTCCTAGAGAAAGAGAGATGAGAATCGTAGAAAGATTTCTAGCTGGAGGACCCCTTGAGTGGTTCAGAGCATTTCGGTACACTTTCAGTAATTTCGATGAATTTGCAGAGGCACTGATAAAACGATTCTGGTCAATAGAAGCACAAAATTCATTAAGAGCTGAGGTATACTCGAGGAAGTATTCGGGTACTCTTCCAACACGGTACGCTGATTTCTTCATGAGCCAGTTATCGCGCTTGAGATTCTTACAACCCCCATTGTCGACAGAGCAGTTGATGCTATTTCACGTATGCTACCTGTGGAGGTAAGAAGGCTTATTATATCGTCAAATATCAGGGATTTGACCAGTATGGACGAACTATTGAGAAGGCTTGATTACACGAGTCCGATGCCAAATTTGGTTCAAAAAGGTCAGAGGCACGATTTCAAAGACATTAATACAGTCTACATGGATCCAGTTCAGCAAACCGATACGCCTGCTGAAGAGAAAACTGAAAATGTAGGTCCTCACAGGAACAATTATTTTCGCAACAACAGATCACAAGGTTACCGTCCATATCAGCAAAGACGAGGCTGGAATAACAATAGAGGAAACTATAATAACGGAAGAGGTAGATATTATAATAACAATGGGTACAATAGGAACTACAATAGAAATAACCAGTACCAGAATCGGAATCAAAATTCTCAAGGTCAGGTTATGACACCGGACAAGTATCAAGAGAGAGAGAAAGAAAGTCAGCAGTATTTGAAGGAATTACGAGAGAAGGAAGCTGAAAACCAGAAGAAAAGACAGGATGTAGAGATCGATCCTGGTCCTTCTACAAGCCAGCAGAATTTGGAAAACAGGAATACAGGACAGAAGAGAAAGTAGAGAGGAAAGAATGCATTAGCCACACACAACCCAGAGAAGAAGAGACTTATGATTAAGGAACATAGAGGAAATATCATACAAGAGTAGAATTATAATTCAATTTCGTGTTCAAGTGAATTCAGATATTTATAACAGAGTTTAAAAACAATTTGCAACTGTTTTTAAAACGTGGTGAAGGGAGAATGCCCCCGTAAATTGAATTATACTGAGACCACGGTGGCTGTATTGGCATATGTGAATAAAGTTATGGCCGTCATAGTTATGACGTGTATATTCATGACGTAGGCACGGATGACGCAGACTTTATGCAAGTAGGCTGGATGAGCTGAGATTCTTGGTGACGTCATGATTTTGTTCGAGAAGGATCTGAGATTTACGACGCAGTCGCAGAGAAGCAAGGAATTGTGCTGAGGAAGAAGTTACGCTATTGGAGGAGAGGCTCGAACCAATGAATGATAGTTTGGAGGGAGACGGAGATTACTGAAACTACCATATTTAATTACTTTTGGCATGCAGAATTGTGGAAATCTATTTTCAGTTATGGCATTGATTTGGAATTTTGAAGAAATTAATTATGAGTTTTTGAAATTTGAAAATCCGTCAAGTATAGCCAAAGTTAGAACTTCTAGCAATGACGGAGGAACAAGCTATGGTAGGATGGATACGCCCCTTAAGAAGTTGATAAAAGGCCTTGCACAGCAGAGAGGAAGTTCTCATGTCTCATGTCTCAGAGCTCATGGCTCATTTTCTCATTCTCATATCGTCAGACTTCGAGTTCTTAATTCCGATAGAACAAGTATATATTATTCAGTGAAGCAAGCCATCATTAGCAAGCATGGTAGAGCCCACAGCATCGAACAAGCACTGAGCGTGCAGCAGTGCAATTTTACGGTTACTAAAACTAGGCGAAGTTGGAGCGCACACATAAACGAGTCTACAAGATTATCTATCAAGAGTTAGCTACTGCATTTATGCTAATTCAATTGTGCATTACAATATTGAGGCGTGTGCGAAAGTCGAACATTTTCACTATTATACTTTGGAAGATATTCGCATTTTAAGACTGCAGACAAAAGTGATTTTCTCGACACCTGAGAAGCACTTTTATAATACCACATTCTACGCTACGGCTGACACATGTATTGCAACCGTGATACTGAAGATTACATTTGGTGATACAACGCTACATTCTACAATGGAACTATATAATCTGGCAGTACTTTCGACTATTATTATAACGGAAGTGGAGATGGAAGACTAAAACTTTAATGCAATTGGGAGATATATCAATGGAGTGAAATAGCAGCATGGAGCTTCGTTAATCGTCATTCTACAAAAGCGAGCATGTAGTGAACATCCAACTACACTCATGCATCGTAATCCATCGCTGAATTACATCAAATGGTAGTGGAAATATCTTCATACTCCACAATTATGAACATTTCTGCGGAAATAATTGCAATAAACTTCATGGCGAATTTCTACCAGAACTTCAGGGAACTTTCAAAAGAGGCCAGGGTGGACCCGGCTCACACAGAAGAGTTTTGCCAGAAGGATGTCTATCGTCTACACGGAGCAGTGCTATTTCCGGAGGAGGAAGCAGTTCTATTCTCCGAGGGCGCAGGTTCCAGGTTCGAGGTCGGAGCACATCTTTACGGTGGTGAAATGGAACCAACAGCAGTCTTCTTTGGAAATTTTCCTCTAGAACTTCAATTAACAGATAAGGTAGTCGTGAACGTTTCTTGATTTATTTGAGCCATTTAGCGATATCTGAGCAACCATTTTTCCCATATATTTTGCCCCATATTCTTGCTTGATATTTCTGTACTCAGTACACTTTGCTGATTTATGCCTTTTTCTACGATTTATTGAGACATTATTATGTCATTGGCATATTTAAATAATTTTGGATCAGTTGAGACTGATAATATATATTCTTTCAGTAATTTGCATATTTTTGTAGTCACGATTTGACTGTAAAGTTAACGATTTTCTATGGCAAATTTGAATTCAGACAGCGTGTCATTTTATTAAAGTAATTCTATTCAGTGAATTACTTTGACCAATTTTCTGTCATCCTCAAGAAAGAAGAATGATTAAAAGATTTTAGAGCGTTAAAATCTACTACTTTATCGACGATCTTAGAAATACTAGTCGTTTTATGAACATGATTGCAACATAGACATTTATCGTCAATTCTGAAATACCATTGCATTATAGACAATTTTATGAAATATGAACTTTGAGTACGATTTATTGAGTACACTATAGTAATGAACATTTGATAGGAGTTTTTCTCAATTGTAGATTGGAACAATAATGTTTGCAGTCCACAGTCTAATTGTATTCTATTCGATTATTTATGCAGTTTAGATGAATTTTGATTGAAGATAGTATTTTTATACTGCGATACTTTGATGATATTCATCTCAATTTTGATAGACCAGGGAGGCGTGTCTTATCGTATTTGCTATTAATTTTTTTTGTGACTGGCAAATTTTTACTTCATATCGCTTCATGAATGAAACCCACGAAGGTTAAATATAATAACAGTTTTTGATACAATTGATGAATATAAGAATTTTTAAAGAGGAACTATGGATGTATAATCGTTAGTTCAGTGGACATGTAAAAGTCGCTGATGAATAATGCCCTGTAATAAGTGAAGGAGGTTCCCACAGTAATATTGATGAAGATGATGAATTTATAAGTGGAGGTTTTTTTGTGTGTATTGTGGAAGATTTTGATGCCATATATAATGAGATATATGATGAATGATGGGCCAATTTTGTGCAATTTTGGGCGTTTTGAGCGAGGTATTTTTCTGCTGAGTGTATTGTTCAGGTCCATTGAAAATTATTCATGTGAAGTTACTGTTAAAATTAACAAGAGTGTTTAAATAATTTGAGATAACGATTTTGAATGGAGGTTACCGTCACAAATAATAATAATTATTAAATCTTATTAAACCTGAATATAAAATTTAAATATAACTAACCTTCATTGGTCAATTATATCACCACGATTTAAGTAATTATCAACCGGATAAACGTGTGGTTTAATGTATTTCTAATATAAATAATATAAATAATGTAAATAACTATGTAAATATCTTTAATAATAATTTGAAACGAACGGGATTAATAGAGGTGTGTATAATTTTTCAATTGTCGTTTGACAATGTTATAAACAATTTAAAATGTTATAAATAATTAATGAACTTTTTGTTATAAACATTACGCGTTTGCGTTATTATACTCTAAACAACGCTAGTTCAACAATTGGAATATACAATTAAACAAGATTTGGGATTATTAGAGTAATCCATTGATATTTGAACGGAGCATTTAAAAGATTTGCGTGATAATATTTGAGTTGAGATGTGAACATTTAAATGTGTTTTGAAAAGGAGCTAGGCTCTGAGGTAACTAGCATATGCTAACATTGGTTGAACAGGTGCGTCCATTTGACGAAGCAAGCATGCGACACGGTGCAGGGTGTATCGCAGGTGGCCAGATAACTGTATGATAGAGGCCAAGGTCATCTACATAGCAGCCTTGCGGTTATAAATAAAATGTGAAGTTCATGAACAAGGAAACAAATGCTTTATGTCTCGTCCCAGCTCCCTTATCCATTCTGATGTGCATTGTTGTTATTATTACGTTCTTTTGAGCTAGAGAAAGCTGAAATTTTGTATGTGAAGTCTACAAGTCCTACAGGAGGACATGGTTGCGTTGACAATGGCTTCTGATTGCCACGTATATTTTGTTGTTAAATTTTGTTAAATTATTTTTCTTTATGTGAAATAAATTATTGTGCAGTTTAAATTTTCTTGTTTTCGACTTGGTTCATTTTAAATATCGTGGTGGAGGTTATTGTGAGGGCATACTATTAAGTGATCCAGTTGAAAACCCAGACCTGAGATTAAATTGAATAGGTAAGTAAAAGGTAAGTATGAACCCCCGTATATTTTGGTGTGTTCCACAATAATTTCATGTTAACTACTGTGCTCTAATCTCGGTAGTATCTGTCAGTGCCATTTTCATTGATGTAGCTGTGCCGGTGCGATTGATTATTGGCAATCCGATTGAGGGGGCGGATATCTGACAGCCTACTATCCGGATTATCGGGGACATTTGCCCGAAGACGAAGTGGGAAACCACGGAAAACCACTTCGAGGATGGCTGACGTGGGAATCGAACCCCCTCTACTCATTTGGAACACCCGAGGCTGAGTAGACCCCGTTCCAGTCCTCATACCACTTTTCAAATTTCGTGGCAAAGCCGGGAATCGAACCCAGGACCTCCGGGGCGGCAGCTAACCATGCTGACCACTACGCTACGGAGGCGACTAAAGGGAACCCATGCTATGCAAATAAAATTTTATTTTATGGATTTGGCTTCAAAAGAAACAATAAGTCTACAAAAAGGGAAGGGGAAACTGTCTGTACTACGTGACGTTGTGCTGAACACAAAATACCCCTGTGGCAGGAAGTTAAAGAAGGCTAAGTATGAGGACATTATGAAACTTATGAAATTTGTACTACCTGTCCATCAAATATTTTACGGGGGCCTTAGTTCAGACAACAATGATATGGATGCCTCAGTTGTTGAACACCTGCAATAATGAGCTGTAAATCATGTTTCTTGAATCATTTAGTCATAATATAATAATAGTGCAAACATATACTACGCATTTCAATTCATGCTCCTATTATTAATTTCCTTACAGCATTTCCCCTTTCTTCGAAAACCAAACATTGTATCGCACTAAACATTTGCAGGTAAAAGGGTCATTTTATGTAGAATATACATGCCCAATTTCATTTACGTGTGCTCTTTGCATTTTGAATGATGTAAAATCTAACAAAACCCATTTTTTCTCAATACTTAGTCTGGTTGGGATGGGCCCTTATTCCACTGAGCCCCTCAATTGTCACTTTCAGTCGGTCAACACGAGTATGAGCCCAATTAAATTAGGATTAAATTAGCTACTCCTCTCATACATGTTGCGCATCAAAAATTGCCTGTTTTGCAAGAGGATTCCATTGCAATCATATACAACATTACGAAGCCTATCACTATTGAATTCACAATTTTGTCTCGACTGACCTGCCGTCTATGTTCGATTGAGAGTGCGAATCTCAGTCGCTTTGATAACGGCACAAACATCGCAGGACAGTTATTATCATCATCATCATCTTGAGCAGTTTCCAGGACAGTTAAAGTATTATAAATTGCTTCGATTGTAGAAGATATAATACTACAGGTTAAGAATCTACAACAAAAATGGTAGACTGCTGTTCATTCGTAGCAATAATTGCTTTATTCTCAAGAAATGATCCACCGTACTATTGCACACCTTGAGAATAAAAATGTACGGCATTTCACAGCACGAACAACGATTGCGGTATGGCAAAACGGCGCAAAATTAGACGAGAGTATAATACAGTCAGGTCCATATACAGTGAAACCCCCATTTAACATTCGCCCTGGGACCTCCAGATTTGAGCCTTAAATCGAGGTTAACTTTAAATGGGGGTTTTGTGAATAAAGCAATGTAATGCCCTTTTATGATGAATTAAACATTTTAGACTACTATATTGGCTATTATATCTACAAATTACTCTTAATACAAAGTATTTTACATCACTGTTAAATAAAAAGTTTTCAAAACATGATCACTATCTTCTACTGTGGTACCGTAATGTACATTATATTTTTACAAAAAAATCAGACTGCCTCATAATGCAACTTCTAGGCCATTAAATATTAAACTATAATCCATTAAAAATAAAATTGTACATTAACGCAAAGGAAAAAAAATCATAACATAGGCTAAATCACTAAGAGAAGTCAGTCTTCATATGTTGTTGCCTCAGCTCTGGGCAGTAAGGACCATACCAATCTGGAAGGGTGTAAGGAGGATTTAATTAGACATTTAGGCCTATAATGCTTGTATTCTAATAGTTGAAAACACCATAAAAATACAGAATTTTATTTTCAAAACCTTACCAGTTAAGTTTTGAAGTAATCCTTTATTGTAGTCTGCTTGCTTTTGCATGTTCTTCGTAGAAAGAGAAGTTCTCTCTCCATTTGCCCCAGTCTCAGCAGATTTGTGTCATCCAAGTTGAATGATGACATGTACCGCTTCACAACTTCAAAGGAAGCAACAGTTTCACCAAAAGATGGTGTGGGAAGTGGTAGTTCCTCATCTTCTTCGCCAACATCTTCTGCTTCCTTCTCTGCAGCAGCATCGCATAAATCCTCCACAGACTGTGTTCCTGCTGTTGCTACATCCTCATCTCATTGAATGAAATCTTCAAACACTATCGGCTCATCGTGAACAAGTAGATTCCAGTCCTCGCCACATACCTCATCTTCATTCTCTTCTTCAAGCGTTTGTGTTTTTGGAGAAAATCCAGCTTTCCTGAAGCAGTTGGCTACAGTTTGAGGAGTAACTGCATTCCAGGCAGCACAGAGGAGGTGAATGGCCTGTAGAACATTAATCTTCAACTCGGCATTTCTATCGATTGCTGCGATCGCTTTGTGGACCAGAGACTTCCTGTACTTCCTTTTCATGGAGTAAATTACCCCAAGATCCAGGGGTTGTAGCCTGCTGGTGCAATTGACTGGCAGGAACACAACTTTAATGTTTGCCAAAAATGTTGTATCTGGAGGATGACTGGGACATCGGTCAATAAAAAGAAGGATTTTCCTATTGGCTGATTTCATTTTTACATCCAGCTGCTGGAGAAAGTCAGTGAAAATAGCACACGTCATCCAGGCATTGGTGTTGCTGGTATAGGTGCATGGCAATGTATTAATGCCCTTAAAGCAGCGTGGCTTGGCAAATTTTCCTATTACGAGGGGCTTCAATTTCTCGCTTCCATCTGCATTGACACAAAGCAGCACTGATAGCCTCTCCTTACTCTTCTTACCACCATGACAAGAATTGCCTTTCACATGGAAGGTTCGATCAGGCAACAGATTATAAAATAGAGCTGTCTCATCAGCAATGAAGATGTTCTTCATGTCATAGCCTTCCAAAAGTTTTGGAAGATTTTCTTCTTTCCATAACCCTACTGTTTCTTCGTCAACGCTTTTGCTTTCCCCACTAATTGTCTTGAAACTAATGCCATGCCTTTGTTTGAAGTGATGAAGCCAGCCATTAGAACAAACAAAGTCATCAATGCCTAGCCTCAAAGCAATTACACCAGCCTTCTCCCTTAGAATCGGCCCATCTATCGGAACATTTTTTGACCTCACCTGTTGAAACCATTCAATGAGGATTTTCTCCAATTCTTCATGCTTGCCGGCCTTTATATTCTTTCTTTTTTTTTATTTGGCTTCGAGAAGCACACTCTGTTGCCATAATCTTCTCCTTTGACGACATAATAGTGTTCAAAGATGACGGCACCATCCCCAAACGTTTTGCCATTTCTACTCTTGTAACATTAGGGCTTGCCTCCACTTGCCGAATAATGTCTTGTTTTTCACTAATAGTGAGCTTAATACTTTTTGTTGCCATTTCTACGAAATTCACCACTAGTCAAAACTATCACAGCACACAACGAATACACACAAAGATAATTTGCAAAAATATTTAAATCATAAGCTAAAAATGAAGCTGGATGCTTTTATAACTGCACCAACGAAACAAAAAGAGAAAGTTGTAATTCTATGCGTCACAATTCCAGGAAATAGGTTCCTTTTATGTATTAAATTAATGGGTATAAATAGGACGTAAGGAATCGAGCAAAGATTTAAATAAGAAGCTAAAAAATGATATGGTTATACAAGTCTTACTACACACAAATCTCCCAAACAATAGAATCAAGGAACTTAGAAGTGCATACAGCAGGCTAGCCACGTCGGCGGGACGATACACGGGCAAACATACAAGATAGCTTGCCGACAAAAAAAAAAAACTTTGTCATTTCGTTCCGATAACTCCGAATTAGAAAAAATGTGAATATTCTATTCGATTACGTTTTTAAAAGCCATCGAAAGGGATCGATATAATTTTCATGAAATAGTCAAATGGAATCGCGATAATAAATGCGCCCGAGCCCGCTTGCGGTACGCCTGCAGTGATTGGTCAGCTTCTCAAGGTTGCTGCGTGACGGCCAATAACAGAGCGTCTTATCGCGGATTTTTGGCAGTAGGCCTACACCGTTCTGACGGGCGCTGAGTATCAAGCAAGCTGGTCCACGCGTAGGCTGGCTGCATCTGCGGGACGATACACTGTCAAATGTACGTCCAGCTTGCCGTTAAAAATTCGCTTTGTCATTTCATTCCGATAACTCAGAATTGGAAAAATATGGTGGATTTATTGTTCGATTAAGTTTTTAAAAGCCAGCGAAAGGGATTTATATATTTTTCATTAACTATTCCTTCCTTGTTCCTTTAACTCGACTCACGATAATAAATGCGCCCGAGCCCGCTTGCGGTACGCCTGCAGTGATTGGTCAGCTTCTCAAGGTTGCTGCGTGACGGCCAATAACAGAGCGTCTTATCGCGGATGTTTGGCAGTAGGCCTACACCGTTCTGACGGGCGCTGAGTATCAAGCAAGCTGGTCCACGCGTAGGCTGGCTGCATCTGCGGGACGATACACTGTCAAATGTACGTCCAGCTTGCCGTTAAAAATTCGCTTTGTCATTTCGTTCCGATAACTCAGAACTGGAAAAATATGGTGGATTTATTGTTCGATTAAGTTTTTAAAAGCCAGCGAAAGGGATTTATATATTTTTCATTAACTATTCCTTCCTTGTTCCTTTAACTCGACTCACGATAATAAATGCGCCCGAGCCCGCTTGCGGTACGCCTGCAGTGATTGGTCAGCTTCTCAAGGTTGCTGCGTGACGGCCAATAACAGAGCGTCTTATCGCGGATGTTTGGCAGTAGGCCTACACCGTTCTGACGGGCGCTGAGTATCAAGCAAGCTGGTCCACGCGTAGGCTGGCTGCATCTGCGGGACGATACACTGTCAAATGTACGTCCAGCTTGCCGTTAAAAATTCGCTTTGTTATTTCGTTCCGATAACTCAGAATTGGAAAAATATGGTGGATTTATTGTTCGATTAAGTTTTTAAAAGCCAGCGAAAGGGATTTATATATTTTTCATTAACTATTCCTTCCTTGTTTCTTTAACTCGACTCACGATAATAAATGCGCCCGAGCCCGCTTGCGGTACGCCTGCAGTGATTGGTCAGCTTCTCAAGGTTGCTGCGTGACTTGCCAATAACAGAGCATCTACTCGCGGATGTTTGGAAGTACAGCTGGAACACGCGTACACATTCATACATTTCCTCGGGCATTTAAGACTTCGAGCAGGAAACTCGTGGGTATCTACTGTCTCGCCGTTGTTCAGCAATAACTTGACATTTTTTTTAAAGTGTGTTCCCATTCACAACAAATTGTCGCACGGCTTAAGTTAGTGATTTGTTTATCTTTCGTCATCCTAGAGGGAGTGACGTCATACTCTTCACGAAGTAAGGGAGAAAATACCAACGTTAAATCGACACAGATTTTATTCCAGGGGTCCAAGAATTCGAGCCTAATATGGAGGTTAAACGTAAAATCGACAAACGTTAAAATGAAGCCTGATATACATTGCGTCTTATGGGATAATAGCTGGGACCTACGGAAATGTACGTTAATTGCGGGCAAACGTTATTTCGAGAAACGCTAAATCGGGAGTTCACTGTATACTGTAGGGCTCCTGACGCCCATAGGCAAAAAATGAAAATAAAAAATCTTTGCTACCCAAACCGACTTAACATATGTACCGTACATTTATTAAAGTTTCCTTTACATATGGGTCTGTTTCTTCATCTCTGTGTGTATTTAACTATGAGTGGCAAACACTCTAAATATGAGTTTACTAAAATTACAAATAAAAAAACTTAATACAAAGAATTTACATTACATTTTAACAGATATCATACACAACTAATGACCAAAATACAAATTATTTAAATAACAAGGGGCTTCCTCCTTGCCTTGTCATTTGCAAACAAGTTTAGGATTTCTTCATTAGTACAATTTCAGTTTCAAGTCAGATTCAACAGCAAGAACACCAAGATGACTAAGACAATCCTATTTTTATATCCTTAAATAATCAACTTTGCAAATGTGCGACAATGTGTTGAGGTCCGCTAGCGGTGTTGCAATGTCTAGAAATATCTCCAGAACGTGCCTTCATATCGTCACTGTCGAAGTGAGGTGGCAACAGTAGTAGCCACTCATGATAGTATTGGAGAAACAAACGGTACTTAACACTTGGATAAGCCATATTGAAAAATGGAGCTATGTTTCCATTGGTGGTGTAGTGCATGATGACATTAGAACCATACATTTTAGAATGTAAATACATATTACATCAGCAACATTAAAAAAAATATTCTGTTGTAACAGTTGTCAGGTGACTATCAGTAACTTCAATTTATGAAGTAAACTGGTGTGACAATGAACAATCAAATATCAACATTCTTGAAATTCCAGGGGGGGGGACACACGCATGGCCCCATCTTGCCCCTCCCGGCATGGGTCATATGGCTTGTGATCACGAGATTATTGGTTACGTAAATACAAGCCTCCTTCCTTTTTACATTTGTGGGCTGTCAGTCACAGTCTCCTTTTTAACTAAATATATCTCCTCACATCTTTAATAGAATACATTAACAAGGATATAAAGACAGGAGGAACTCAGCGACAACTTGGATTAAAGGTAGGAAGCAATGTTTAAGTTCAGTATCACTTACCCTTTCCTTGGTGAAGTAAGAGATGGCTCTGTCTGGATAGGGATAAAACCCAATGTTTGCAAGTACTGCTTATATTCATTAATGAAGTTGATGGACAATCTATTGTGCCACTTCTCTTCGGAGTTCTGACGGGTTGTAGAGGTGCTACTTCCTGCAACTGCTCCAGTGATATGCCCCTTCAAACTCTTAAGTGAGCTTCCAGATGATGCATGGCGAGTCATCTGCATTACAACACAAAATCTCTGTTAACCCTCTTAGTGCCAAGCCATATCCTGAAATACTTGCCAAGAATGCCAAGCCATTTTCAATGATCATGCATAAATACCACATTTACAACAATAGAATCATTATATTTGCTTTTTTTTATAAGCAATACCTCATTCATTCATACATTATGTTCGTAAAAGTAAATACTGCATCGAAACCTTTTTAATGGAAGTTATTCTGTTAATTGTTCAATTTTTGTTGTTGTTGTAAAAAATCAATTTTGAGTCAAAATTAAGGACACCTAATAAAGTGGAACGTTGTTTATCCGGACTAATTGGGACCGAAAGTATACCGAATAACGATTTTTCCGGATAATCGAACATGTGTTTATATCATAGTACAACCATACTACAACAGCGCAGTTTCTAATGCAGTAAAAGCTTCTCCATTACTTGGTCCTCCTTCACCTTTCGCATCTATGCTTTCATCCTTTTAGTCTCTTGCACCAGAGAAGCAATTTCATCATCATCTAAGATTTGAAAACCTGAGTCACTGTCACTTTCCAAACAAGCTTGTGCGCCTTCTCAATCACAGTCGGAAAATCCAGCAACTTGGGGGAATAACTCATTTATCACTACATCCAGATCTTCATCAACAGTGTCTGTGGTCTTAACGGTCTCTTCTTCTCCTACCAATTTATTCCATAAATTTCTAAGATTCAGCCGGCCCCGTGGTGTTGGGGTAGCATGCCTGCCTCTCACCCGGAGGCCCCGGGTTCGATCCCCGGCTCCGTCAGGGATTTTAAAACTGACGTGAGGGTTGGAACGGGGTGCACTCAGCCTCGTGAGGACAATTTAGTAGCTGTCTGACAGTGAAACAGCGCCCAAATCACGAAAACCAAGATTAACGGCCAGGAGGACCCAACGCGCTGATCACGCAGCACCCCAATATCTGCAGGCCGAATGGCTGGGCAGCGGTCGCTTGGTCGGCCTTAGCCCGTCATGGGTTGTATAGTGCCAGGGGTTGATTTTTGTTGTTGATTTTTTTGTTGATTTCGAAGATTCTGTGGTGTTAAAGTGTTCCATCCATCAGCTATCAAGTAACAGTAGTTCTTAAGAGAAAGCTTTTTTGGAAAAGATAGCACACTCTCCTCATCTTCAGCCAACAGTAAACGACGTAAAACTTTCTTCTTGTACATCCGCTTAACTTTTTTTTTGGCTCGTCAAGATAATTGATGTTCCGGTTGTTTGACGTCTGGATAAACGACGTTCTACTGTCGTCATATTCGAAGAAACACTAAGTTTCCAGCTGTATAAAGTTCTTAGTTACATCTGTAGGCAGAAAACTTCAACAAGAAGAAAACAACAGCACCGCAATTTAGGCGGGAACGTGCGTGATTGGGGGAGCGCTAAGGGAGGACGTGAATATAAACTCAAACCTATCGCGTAACAGACTTTGAAGGAAAAAAGTAGACACCGTACAGGCAACCTTGGAACCTCACCTTTCCAACAGTATGAGATAATCACAGACATATGCCTACAGAAATCTACAAATGTAAGATAAACAGCACGCCGATTCAATCGGCTTTGGCACTTCTGGCGCGAGCAGCGAGAGCCGATCTGATCGGAGCGTGGCACTAAGAGGGTTAATGCATGATGCATTAATTAGAATACAGTGAATTACATCTACTGCAGTTATTAGCTAGTCAATATGAAACAAATTCGCTACGACACTGAAATATCAGTCGTGTAATGGTACTAGCTAAAGTGCAAATCAAATTGTACTTTGTGTGGTTTGTTTGTGATGGGGTCTCCCGGAGGTTGACTTCAGCCTACAACCCCGTGATCTTGGGCCAGAAGGGCACACAGAGTAGTATTATAAAAATTTGCCGCCGAACGTGGATGGCATGATTATTTGTGGAAAATCGTTGTCCGAGTGGGAACATGATCAATGGTTATTCAGAAAAAATTGACATCTTATCACTATTGTTTGGTTGACGTGGCACTCATATTCTGAGAGAAGTCCACAAGTGTGACATCTGATGAATGAAGAAAGTAATACTTTTTCGATTTTCCGCCCTATCAATTATCTTTTATGAAATATAATTGCATCTGCCACTATACTGAAGCTGGATAATGATGTCTTGCCTTTTTATTATTTTTATCCCTCCAATACTCCTGAAGGGAGTTCATGGGTGGAGCACCATTGTGCTACATAGTCATTTACAGGTTTTAAATAGAAGGAAGTAATTTTTTTCTATTATTGTTTGCTAATAATACACGAGTATACATGCAGTGTATCTCATCACACTCATTAATTTTATTTCACATATCTTTTACATAAAGGAGGCAGGGTGCATGTAGCCCCATGGAGCACCCTGGGTAGTGTTACGCCTTCAAGGGTTCTTGGCTGGTGAGTTGGGAAGTTGGCAACCCCAAGAGATTTCTGAGCTGGGTCCATTTTCTCCTCTTTCTAGTAACATTTGGGCAGACCCTCTCCCTTTCCTATCTGCCTTTCATGGCTCTACTTTCTTCAGAGTCCCTCAATCCTCATTTTTCGAGGGTTGAGGGCATTTCCTTTCCCTGTCTTTTATTTCCCTCATTCCTATTTTGTCCAGTTTTTCTTCTAGTATGTAAAGTTAGATGCAAGTCCGTACATGTAGTTTGTGGCAGTAGTAGTAGTAGTAGTAGTAGTAGTAGTAGTATTCATCTTCATATTCTTTATCATTACCATTATCATCTACCACTGTAACTGTATACCAGTCCATAGCAACACAAAACATCAGTCTTAGAAATAAATTTGAGCTTCCCAGTACATTCGCAGTTACAACAGTGTTCCACTACCATTTGCGAGTGCTTGGGAGAATGAACAGATAAGAGTCAGAGCATTTGATCAACTGGAAAGACATGTCAAACGGATGAATGAAGTAAGGCTACCAAGACGAGCACTGGAACGACGGATGACTGGGAAGAGAGGACGAGGAAGACCAAAAATGCGTTGGATGGACTCGGTGGAGAATAGTATTAGAAAACGGAACCTGGATTGGAACACTGTGTCGGAAGAGGAAAGGTGGAACGACAGAACAAAGTGGAGAGGAACCATATTTGCCCCCACCCAGTGTCAACTGGAAAAGGGGAAATGAAGATGATGAATAATGTTATTGGTTTTACGTCCCTTTTAACTACTGCAGCTTTTAGAGATGCTGGGGTGCTGAAATTTTGCACCAAAGGAGATCTTTAATGTGCCAGTAAATCTACTGACACAGCTCCCTCGCATTTGCGCACACTCAAATACCAGCTCACTAAGCCAGGATTCGATCCTGCAAACTTGGGCACACCAGGAGCGACCCAGCCAGCCGCTGGAAAGACATGCAGGAGTACAACACAAATGTACATGGAGGCCAAGGGTTGAGAGTGTTGCCAGACCACAACAGCACATGAATTAGAAACACTGGTGCACCAGCACTGGAGGGTTAAATATGACAATGGCTTCCTCTAAAAATGATAAAGACCTAAGGACCAGCCATCATTTATAGTAAAGCCATCATAACATCCGACTTGACGTTTCAGTTTTACCCTCAAGTTATCTAGCGGTCAGAAGGAAAGCACTTTAACTAGCCAATGACAGGCAGTCATTCAAATCAATATATCACGACAAATTGAGTTTCGTTCGCAATGTCGTGATTTAGCGAACGAAACTCTTTATTTTTATTTTTATAGTTAGTTGCTCACTCTCGACCTTACTGGTTTGGATGGCCTAAGCTCACATCAGCATGGCTCGTGATAACCGAGACATGAAAGTCTCTTTTTATGAAGGCAAGGGACTGGGAGAAAAATATGGTTTAAATTTGGAGAAAGATTTGAATTGTATATGAACTACATAACATAATAGCTTCAAGCAAAGAATGTACCAGTAAATGCAATCTCAGATTAGTGTCTTACAATATTACCCATTTAAGATTTGATTGCCGCTGAGCATGGCTGCGCCACCGTTTGTTGATTATTGTAGCAGGAGCCCCGCGGGGTAAAGAGGAGGACACAGAGATGACAGAGTCTAGTCCGCACATAAGTCAAGCAGCATTGTGCGCGCTAGCTGTCTTAGAAGCAATGATAAGTGTCTCAGGAGCTCATGTCACCACGGACAGCTACTGGAGCTGAGTCATGTCCTACTCGCGCAACTGTACCTGTCCACGAAGCAGAGTGACGTGTGACACAAGTAAACAGAGAATAGTTCCCATCTCGACCGCCGGCAATCAATTCGTGAAAGGGTAATACTTTGGATCATGGCTAAGCTGAATCACCTAAATTATTGATGTTGTGATGTAGGGGGTAGCCTCTCACCCAGAAAGACTGGGTTCAATTCTCGGCTCTGCAATGGAGGATTTAAATGCTGGTATGAGAATGCTGGGATGGTGACTAACGTAGGCCAGGGCTACCTCCTCCTCAATCCAAGCCAAGCCAAAATACACATACTAACTTAACCATAGAAATGACACAGGTTATCAGACAAATTTCTTACATACACACTCAAGTACACAGGGCAGATGATGATGAAGTCCAAATCTACTAAACAAAGTGACAATAAAAATTAACTTAATTACCTGAGGAACTTTGGGCTTAACTTCAATCTGAGGAGATGAATTTGTATGAGATGAAACACTCAGGAAGTGATCACGAGTTGCTGCTGACTGGATCCGCCACCTAATGGGACATAAAAGTGACATCTTACACATCTTCAAGCAACATTTGAAGCAAGGATAGAGACTGCCAACTGAACTTGCTTACGGCAAGTGTGCATAGAGTAATGTCATCTAAAAGCAGCATGTAAAATAGGGTCTTTTCACAGCTGATATTGGAAGTAGGTTCCTCTTGCATTCAAGAACCATTTATCAAGAGAGAATCTAGCTGACATTATTGTTAAGCTGGGCAAGGTAAGTCCAACCATGTTGTGAGGGATCATGATGAATACAATAGTGTGCAGATTGCCCGTGGGTATAGGTAATACAAGCTGCAAACTCTATATATATAAATTTAAAAAATGTTTGACTGAACATTTTTAAAATATGGCTAAAACTTTGTATTTATCCCAGATGAGATGAATTAATACCAAATATACCTTTTGTTTAATTTCTGTCTGTTTGTTATGGGTTGGCATCAAAACTACTAGGGTGAATGGCATGAAACATTGTATTAAAGTGGAAGGCAACCATAAAATAAAACTAGGCTACAGATTATTTATGTAATACAAAGGGGTGAGAGGGATTAAGAGCAAGTCAATTGCATAATTCATATCCATCTCTTGACATAAAACTGTAGGCTCAGACATGAATTCATGGAATGCACACGGAGATGGCTTCAAATCATTCAACACTCCCACATGCATGTGCCCCAATAAAGCAGCACAGATCGTGAAGTGTGCCCATACGTACGCTACATAACTTTTTCTCCTGCCAGGAGTAGCGTTGATTCTTTGCAGCTATTTTATGTTTATTCCTTTCTCCTGCCAGGAGTAGGGTTGATTCTCTTTGCAGCTATTTTATGTTTATTCCTGTTTCAACCAGCACCACTGGGTATTTTTCAACAATGGATGTGCTAACATTGATTCCAATGCTAGTAAGCACTTAATTTCTCGAGGAACATTGTGTTGGTGTGATTTACTCCACTATTAGTGATTTAGCAGTCACTTTTCTGTCATAGAACTTTTCTCTCTTTTCTTCGGTGATGGGAATATAACCTAGACCTTTTAGTCATAAACTGCCTTCCTTTACTCTGTGAACCTGTCAACAACAGGTAATGAAACCAAGTGACCTACTGTATATAATAGCTACACAGCTCCATTTCATTCCTTGCAGCAGCTCCTAGCTTTCCCACAACACAAGGCTCAATTAACACAGCCAGCAGCCTCTGCTCACTTCCCCTCTTCTGTCTGTGCCACAGTTGTAGCATGCACTGAACCTTGTTTGTACTGCAATATTCGATTGCTTTGATGCAAATTGGACAAAAAAGAAAATATCCGGTGAACTGCAGTTTAAACTGCATAGGAGTAGCCTATGAAGGTCTACGAAGAAATAGGTGCAGTTTTGAGGTATGTCAAGGGTGATGAAAATGTTATAGTAATGGGATATTGGAATGCTATGGTAGGAAAAGAAAAAGAAGGGAAAATAGTAGGAGAATTCGGATTCGGTGAAAGGAATGATCAAGGAAGCAGGCTGATAGGATTCTGCACCGAGCATGAGTTGGTCATAGCTAACACCTTATTCAAAAACCACAATAGGAGAATATACACATGGATGAGACCAGGAGATACAGGGCGTTACCAAATCTACTTCATTATGGTCAAGCGGAGAATTCGAAACCAGATTTTGGATTGCAAAATGTATCCCGGTGCTGACATAAACTCTGACCACAATCTGGTTGTTATGAAATGCAGACTTAAGTTGAAGAAATTGAAGAAAAGTCAAAAGGCAAGAAGGTGGGCAATAGACGGACGTGAACAAACGATTCAAGGTGAGTATAGAGGAAGGACTAATGAAAACCCTAACTAGCTACAATTGCTGAGGAATGGGCACTTTTGAAGAATGAAATAACAAAATCGGCAGAAGAAAACATTGGTAGGAAAGAATAGGTAGAAAACCGTGGATCACGTAGGATATACTAGAATTAATGGATGAACGACGGAGGTACAAGAATGAAAGAGATGAAAGGGGAAAAGCAGAATACAGACGTCTGACAAATGAGGTTAACAAGAAATGTAAGGAAGCAAAAGAAGAATGGTGAAAAGAGAAATGTCCAGGTATAGAAAATTGTCTGAAATTAGGAAAGGGGAAAGGAAGACGTGCTGTAATATTAAGGACTCAGATGGAAAACCTCTAACAGATAGGGAAGAAAAGGTGGAGAGATAGAAAGCTTACATAATAGAGTGTTTGTATAAGGGAAAATATATTGAGAATCATGTAATGGAAAGGAAAGAGGATATTGATAGGGATGAGAAAGGAGATTTAATATTGAGATCAGAATTTGACAGATTATTGGAAGACTCAAGCAGGAACAAAGCACCAGGCATAGATGATATACCGATTATGTTGCTAAGCTGCATAGGTGATGAAGGTCTGACAAGGTTATTTCACTTGGTGTGTTGGATTTATGAGACAGGTGAGGTACCCTCTGATTTCAAGAAGAATGTTATCATCCCTATACCAAAGAAAACTGGAGCTGACAGATGTGAAGATTACCGTACCATCAGCTTGATCACTCATGCTTCAAAGATCCTGACTAGAATAATTTACAAGAGGATGGAAAGACAGAGAAAGAGAGTTGGGTGAAGACCAGTTTGGCTTCAGGAGAAACGTAGAAACAAGATAAGCTATACTAAGTCCTAGGCTGATTTTGGAAGCTAGAATAAGGAAGGATAAGAGAACGTTCATGGCAATTGTAGACTTTGAAAAGGCTTTTGATAACGTTGATTGGAGTAAGTTGACGATTTGAAGACGATTGGAATATAGTACAGGGATAGGAGGGTGCTCTACATTCTATACAGAAACCAGACAGCAGTTATTCGAGCCGAAGGACATGAGGGAGAAGCTGGTACTCAGAGAGGTGTAAGGCAAGGCTGCAACTTATCACCAATACTTTTCAATCTATAAGTTGAACAAGCAATGAAAGAAATTGGAGAAAAAATCAAAGTAGGAGTAAAGACTCAAGGAGAAATAATTTCAAATCTGAGATTTGCTGATCATATCGTCATCTTAGCCGACACACCAGAGGAGATGAATGAGATTTTAAATGGTATGGATTCTGTCTCGAGGAATGAATTCATGATGAAAGTTAATAAATGTAAAACAAAAATAATATAATGCAGTTGAAAACAATCAGAAACCCCTATGGATTTCGAATTGGCAGGTGAACAGCTAAAGGAAGTAGGTGACTTCTGTTACTTGGGAAGCAAAATAACCAGTGATGGACGAAGCAAAGAGGATATAAAAAGTAGGTTAGCACAGGCAAGGAAGGTATTTCTACAGAAAAGGAATCTGTTGACATCGAATATAGATTTAGGTATTAAGAAGTCATTTTTGAAAGCCTTTGTCTGGAGCGTGGCAGTCAATGGAAGTGAAACTTGGACTATTGGTGCAGCAGAAAAGAAGAGAATTGAAGTGTTTAAATGTGGTGTTACAGGAGAATGATGAAGATCAGATGGGTATATAGGGTTACGAATGAAGAGGTATTAAGACGAGTGGTCGAGGAGAGATGTTTCTGGCAACTGCTAATGAAGAGAAGAGATAGGTTGGTAGGACACATACTAAGACACCCAGGAATAGCAAACTTAGTTATAGAAGGAAGGGTCGAGGATAAGAACAGAAGGGGTAGAACAAGGTTAGATTATGTTAAACAGATTGCCTTGGATGTAGGGTGTGGTAGCTATGTAGAGATGAAACGATTAGCCCAGGACAGGGAAGCATGGAGAGCTGCATCAAACCAGTCGAAAGACTGATGACTCAAACAACACAAGACAGGAGTAGCCTATTTGTTCACTGATATTTGCCCAAAGTGCTTATCAAGCCACATTATATTTTTAGTGTCAAGACATTCTCTAACTTTAAACAACATATTCTCCTGTAACAACGAGTACATACTCTCTTCCTTGTACTGTATTCTCTGTATTTAAAGCTTAAAACAGCCTCAACTAATTTTCTTTCGAACTTTATGTTGTGAATATTCCCGAGTTATTGTAGCTCAACATAACCACTGATGGCAATTTCTAAAGCCAAGTCTTGCTCTAGAGAATGAATCGAGCAACTACAGTGCATGAATCATGTGCATCAGTGCTGAGACAGAACTCACAGAGCCAGATGGTTTTCCCCAACATGCCCATCTGGCTAGGCAGTGCTGTGGACATTGCTGTATGGTATTGCTAGCTCCTTTCCTCAGGCTAGGCTCTCATGTGCAAGTCAGCTATATACAGGTGTTTTTAAGCATTTGTAACAAATGTCAGGAGGGGGGCGATTCCTACCATCATTAAACAAAATATATGCCCTACGATTTGTTGGTAGTGAGGTACATGCACTGCAATGTGCTGCCATATATTCCTACCATTATGTACTGTCATGACAATTAGAAGACATAATGAAGTCACTGTCCAGGTTCAAGCAGAAACCACAGCGTGATGTTAGCGTAAGCAATTGCTGCTAGCTGTAGTGTCTCAGGTTGTTTTGCCGTGTCCGGAGTTGCTTCGCTGCCAACATTTCACCATTATTGTCGTAGGCTTAATCATAACATCAAGGAATAACTTGGTCATGAGCCCCGTATATAAGATTTTGAGTGGGGGGCCACCATTTGCCATAATAGACCCACACAAAAGCGCAAACCTTGCAACCAATGGGAACAATCAATTACTGATATGCCTTTCTGCAACTCTTGATTATGTGTATCCAACATGATAAATAATTGGACGACATGTAACATTACCTAAGACTCACACAGTGTGGAAATAACCTTTATCACATTGAAAAATATTCCAATATCAGGAGAAATTGGCCTGACATTGGCTTTGATGAAAAAGAAAAGACATATGGGTTGTTCGATGTTGGTGTTGCTGTGCCTTTGAACTACTCCCCTTGCGAGTGCATATACTCAGAGGATCAATTCCTGGTCAGGGTGGACTTTGTTGCCTTAATAGATCTTAAATGTCTTGTTTTCAGCACTACCGCCAGCTTAAATCTGTAGTAAATCTCTCCAAATTCAGCTTTATTTGCAAGCTAAAGAAATATCTAATTAAATTCCTCTTCAGGTATTCAGTTCAACTGAGCATCGTACAATCTGCAATCGTAATATAATCACTTGTTTCTCCAGGACCTCCACATCTCAGACACTTGTCGTCCACAGAACTCAATTTCACAACGTGTTTTCATTAATTCCACGTAGAGACAAGTCTGACCTCAATGGGTGTCATAAAACTAATAGTCTCAGCAAACAAAGCCCCTCTTTTGAGCTTCAAATCTGAGAGCCCCTCTGATTAACGTTGTTTTACTTGGGGCGGTAAGCAACTGTTTTACCTTTCCTTTGGTAGTAATGTTTCAAACACTGCAAAGACAGTGCAGAGTGGTGTCAAGCTTCATACATAGGATCCATATTTCTTTCTTCTGAAAATACTCACAGAGTTTTCTACTTGTGTACTGTTCTGATGCTTTAGGTCCATCATTCCAAGTCCTCAATTTTGCCTATGTCATACTGCCTGAGCCTAATCATGTAAACAAGTCTATATTAAGGAACTAAACTATGAACTATATACAGATCTATTCATATTAATTCTTCAACTATGAGATGTCAGCATCAATAACCCTACTTTGGACAGTAAGGAGAAACTTTTAATGAGAAACCTTTTTTTTTTCTCATACAATTAACACTCTAAAGCAGTAAAGTATAATACCTTGGTAGAAACAGCAGAGGGGTCAGGCAATAGTGGATCAATCGAGAGTGCTGTTTGAAGAGATGGATGGTTTCCTCTGTCAGTGGAATGTTTGGAGTAGCCACCCGTGTATGCCACATAGCACACAACTTCTTTTGATCTTCTGCTCATAAAAATAAAACAAAATTAGCATGATAAGCCAATACAAAATGAAAACATGTGCCGTAAGAACCAAATTAATTTAATTAAATGGCTGATTCTATAATCAAAGAAAAATATTGATTATTAAAGCAACATTTTGAGGTTAGATGTCTCTAATTTCATATACAAACATAAGCTTTTCTTGTTTCCAATTATTTATGTGATTAAAAAAGTGTCATTATTATTTCATATATCATCGGTGAAAAAACTTGTGTTTGTTGTGGTTTCATTTAGGGACTTGGACATTGTGGTCACTTCAGCCCTATGTACTTGGATGTATGGAGAACTTGTCTGATAACCTGTGTTATTGTGGTGTTTATAGTAGGGTCATAGTGGCCACTCAAATCAGTCAACGATTTTCCAGGAGTTTTCCAGGAATTTTCCAGGAGTAAATCTAATTTTTCCAGACTTAAATATAAGCGCGAGTCCCGGTTGCCTATTTCAAGACCAAAATAAAGCAGTTGTGTTTGGTTTACCTATGCAGATGTTGACAAAAATTAGTGGCGATTGCGTTATTGATACGCAAGCCTACACACAAATGATTTAATTGTTGTTTTAAAAAGCTTTTATGACTGAAATATCCGCTTAACCCGTGAGGGGTCGCGTCACGGTCTTTTAGACCAGGCGCATACATGTTTTACTCCTCCGAAATAATTTCACGTCGTAAAGCTTCCTCCCCTCCTATACCTCTCAATGGACTCATCCCCTGCACATACCTGCGTTTGCTGTTCCCACTTTCATTCCCAGTCAGTTAGTGGAGAGCTTTGTTTCACACGATGTACATGGAAGTGTACGCTGGTAAGCAGCCTCAGGGACCGTTTTCCGTTGATAATTATGGACACTCTGTATTTTCAAGGCTAGTTCAACCGATTGGTGGATCTGGAAGATGCTTCGTAAGGAACTTACATGTGTTACCTGGGTGGAATGCACTAATCCTGATGCTGCCCAGGATAATTCCGAGGATGAATAAATCAATAGATTAAGTGGGTTTCATTGATATATTTTTTTTCAATAATACAGTACAACGTGTTTTGATACAAAACCTGGTATTTAGTTCCATGGATATACACTGACCGGCACGAAAAACGCAACACTTCAATTTCTTACAAAAACCTAAATTAATTTTTAATTTATGACACTTTTATGACACTAATCTACTATAAAATGATGAAAATAATATTGTAGTACTGTCCCATGTAGGTGTCTAACAATGAAAAAGAAAAAAAAAGACGATTATAAACAAATTAAGCCAGAGATGCACACTTCAAGGAAAGAGCACTATAAGAGTGGGAAATTTTGAGTAAGCTCATAAAGGTATATGCACTTCTGTTTTGATTTTATACACTTCACCATTTACTTCACAGAACTTGGAGATGATCTCTGAGACCTCTGTTCGCATCTTCAAAAGCCTGTATTGCCACCTCTTGCACCACTGACAGCATTCAACCTCTCAGGAATGCTCCTGATTAATGCTGTAATGTCCTGTTGAGGAATCATCTCCCAATCTTCCAGGAGGGCATTCCGTAGGTCCTTTAGGGTCTCTGGATAGCGCTGATGGGCTCCTCTCCCCAGCCGGTCCCAAACGTGCTCAATAGGATTCATATCAGGGCTTCGAGCAGGCCAAGCCATAGCATGAATCCCTGCTTTATCCAAGAACTCTCGCAACTTGTGGGCGTGCATTGTCTTGCATTAGTGTGAAATCATCACCAATAAATGGAGTGAAAGGCACGACATGCTCCAGAAGGATTTCCTCCACATACCAATGTCCGGTAAGGCTCCCATTCTCCACGAAGACCAAATCCGTCCTTTCAGCCATACTGATTCCTGCCCACACCATCACAGAATCACTCTGAAAGGCGTCCTGGATGAGAATGTGCAAGGGGAATACCTTTCCCCTGGCCTTCTCCAGACCCTCTCTCTTCCGTCAGGTGATCAGAGGCCAAACCATGACTCATCGGTGAACAACACTTGTTCCCATTGTTGTACTGTCCTGCTATGATGTTCCCTTGCGAAACGTAGTCGAGCTGTGCGATGTGCTCTGGGCCTGTAACTGGTCTTATGGATTGAACATTGGTTTCTTCCAATCTTCTTCGGACGGTTCTCTCACTAGCATCGACCCCTCGAACTTGGTCGAGTCGATTTCGTGCTTCAATGGCGGTGGTGTGACGGTCATGGAGAACTTGAAGTTGTAAGAAGCGGTCATCTCTCTCCGATGTTGCTTTTCTCAGGCCTGTTCCTGGTCTCCTTGCAAAGCCTCCAGTTTCCCTGTACCTTCGTACGGTTCTGGAAATCGTGGAAGCTGTAGTCCTCAACACTTCTGCAACGTAATGCATGCTGCGACCATCTTCCACCAAAGCAACAGCTTTTGCAGCTTGTTCGGGGCTTAAGGGCATGTTGGCTCCAGAAAGCTAATTATGACAATCACAGAAAGATCCTACGAACACATGTGATGGAAAAGGGAATAATTCAAAGTACAACAATAAGCGCTATAAAAGCGGGAACACATTATTGGCTCACATCCAGTGATGTGTTTTCCAGGTTGCACGGGAAAAAACAATTGAGGCTAGTGCAATCAACAATCGGCACTTCATTGTTTGCTCGCAAAGCAATGGCAATAGCATACCCCGTCTAAAAAAATAGGTTGAAGTGCTTCACTTTGATTAAATAGATAATTACACAATAATTACACATCATTTATTGGGTGTTGCATTTTTCGTGCCGGTCAGTGTATTTTTACATAATAATAATATGTGTTTTGCAATAAAAAATTGTATTTTATACACCCCGGTCATAATGACCGAGCACGACCCATCATGAAACTATTTTGACGCGACCCCTCCCGGGTTAAAAAGAAAAAAGAGAAAAGAATGCCGCCTGCAATTTTATTGCAGTGAAGTTGTCTATACTAAATAGGGTAGAGCGGGGCTATTCCGCTTATTTCAACATTATAAATCAAAAACTATTCATTATTCTAAGATGGAACCAACAGCAAAGCACACCTTATTTATTGCTTATTACATACGAATGTTGTCAAAATACAGTTATAACAATATACCAGCTTGATGAAATAAAATATAAATCAAAGCAAAAATGACTAATCACAAATTTAATGGGGCTATTACGCCCATGCTTGGGGCTATTTCGCTCACTGTAATAATGTCTTTTTCTCAACGTCATTTACCACAAATAAAGTTTTTCCTTCCTGTAGCCCCAACACACAAGTCATGATACCAAGTTTCACAGTCTTGGCATTGTATCCAACCACCCTTTAATGATGACTGAGCGGAATAAAACGTTACGCCAAAAAAAACAGATGGTGTGTCTTCCTTGTCAAAGTCTTTTGGTTGTATGGATTGAAGGTCCTGGTCATTTGTCTTGCAAATGCCTCGAAAATGTTTTTTGGCAACTTTTTCTTTATGGCCCTTATCAAATTTTAAGCTCCGTTTTGCCCTTCGAATCTGCTCTGGTGTGCATCCAAATCCTCTTGCTGCCAAGCATTTTAGCCGGGAAGCTAAATCAGTCTCCTCTTGCATACTAAATGCTGTGGGATGACCCAGTGGTTTGTCCACTATGATTTTCTCTAACGGTCCTTGTCGTTTACGCAAATGAACACGATCTTTAAGTGTTGAATAAGGCACATTGAATGGTCCAGCTGCACCTCTCATGCTCACATCGCCTCGTAATTCACTTGAAATAGCTCGGTCAATATCTTCCTCCGTTCATTTTCGACTTGGCTCTTTCCTTTTATACGTCCGTGCCATCTGTAACGTAACAAGAAAAGAGATACTAATCTGCTATCTGAAATAATTTGGTTGCAATATTATAACAAGAGAGAAGTCATGGCTGAGCGGAGTAGCCCCAATTACTGGAATTTACAATAGTGCGTCTTGTTATAGCTGGGACAAAGGAAACGCGCTATGTCAAGATGTAACTTAACCTTCAGACTGCCAGGCGCCACACTTCCGGAAAAAAAAAGCCGCTACTGTGGACACTACTCCTTAAGTTGCAAGCACAAATTCTTAATGACGACAAATTCCACAACATAAACAACGTACCTTGCAGTATTCTTCCTTTGTTTTACTCAACACCCAAGCTGTCACTCTCTAACAAATGATAGATGTAGTAGCACAGAGACCAAGGGTCACACTGAACACAAAGGGCGTTATCAGCTGAGCAGGGTGGCTGCTCAGTGCAACGTCAGGCTTATTTTGAGCGGAAAAGCCCCGTGGGCGAATTAGCCCCGCCGTACCCTATGTTTTACAAAAATACTATAGAGTGTTCTCCCATACAGAAGCAGGTAGCCTGAAGAAATTTCTTTCGTTAACGAAAGAGTGCTCACCCAAAACCGCAGCGTGAGTATGAGTTAAGATAAAACACGGCGCGTAAATTTCCAGTTAAAAATGAGCAAATTGTATGTAAAATTATTTTAATTTAAAAAAAAACTTCAGCACACAAGACGTTTACATATAAAATTAAATAAACAGTATCGAATGTAATATATATATAATATTTTACATATATATATTTGGTACGCATATAAACCATATATATATGAACTAAGTACAGCGTATACAAATAAATAATCTCACTGTTACAAAACTGGCAGCTGCAAGTCAAGTAAGCATGAAAAATAAACAGAAGCTTTGGTAAAATACCAAATATTAAAAATCAATGAAGATTTTGTTTCTTCGTCGTGTACTATTTTCGGAGGTTTGTGATTTGTTCGTCAATCAATGCCGCCTGTTGCGACTGTTGTTTCTAAAACGTACTTCATTCATTTCAGGATCAAAACAATAGTAATGAATATTTATAATCGATGCCGCCGACCGTCAGCTAACCATCATCTAAGAAGCCCTGAATTGACTGTCTTCAATTCTATACTAGCTATCTAATTGGACTGTTATTCATAAAAAACAGTCGCTTCACTACAGCATGTTGTTAAGTATTCTAGATAGGGAACACCATAATATTTGATGTTCTACCTCAAACAACAAGTGTCCATCGACAATAGGCAAATTCCAGATGTTTTCAATTCAACAAGCCCTACGTACGCAAGAGTCTCCATAGATTGATTACATTTATTTTAGAATTTGAAGACACAAAATAAATGGTTGTGCATAAACAATATTTTAATGTGTCCAAAGACACAAACTAAACAAGAACTGAATGACTGAAAATGCGAGGAGCATTACATGCTTTATTTATGGTTGTTGTTGAATTTTAATTAGTGTATTTTAAGCTCGTAGTTTTTAATATGTTGTGCCTTTGTAATTTATGATGTGTGTTTTATGTTGTTTTATTGGGGTTTTCGAATGTGTTATACGATGTTTGTAGTACCAAAAGAGGGCTGAGGAAGGAGACAGAGGGTCTCCGAAACATGTACCCATAGAGTTTTCTATAAGTAAAGTATTGATTCGGCGGGAAATTCAGGTTTTACTTATTGTCAAAGCCTATGGTCACGTAGTCAGCGGAATCCTCCAGGTATTTTCGGAGCTCGTGGAAAAAATATGTCCTAAACCATGGTTAACAAAATATCCCATCTTCGTCCGTTGATTAACAGTGGCTATTTTCCAGGAGTTTTCAAACTTTTTGTCAATTTCCAGGAGTTTTCCTGACCTAATAAAAATCCAGGAGTTTTCCAGGATTTCCAGGAGTAGTGGCCACCATGTAGGGTGTATATTTATAACTAGGGCAAGGATTGGGAATGAGGTGGCCGTGGCCTTGAGTTAGGAACCATCCTGGCATTGCCTGGGAAACCACAGAAAACCACCTCCAGGATGGCTGAGGTTGGAATCGAACCCACCTCTCCTCAGTTTTGTTTTGTGAGGCTGTGAACCCCATTCC